>CM070508.1:30228292-31428292 GCA_036346375.1 Guadua angustifolia
CTTCTCATTGTCAACCCACCCGACCACCTAGGAGCTGCTTGACCCCACATCAAGATTCGTGCAAATCATGGTTGATGCATATATGCACTTCACTCTGATGTATTTAGTAAAAATTCTTTGGTTCTGGATAGAAGTCCTTCTAATGAATTAGTACGAGTTTAGAGGAGAGATTGTTACCGGTCTATTGTCAAAGCAGAGAGCAGCTTGTGCCGCAATCTGGATTGCATCCTGTGTTCCTGGCACTGCTGCACCACCACCTGCTCCCCCTCCTCCTTGTCCTGCATTGTTTAGAGAGAAAAAACAACAAATGTATTCAACAAATTATGCCTAGTGCGAGCACCAAGAAAATGTAGGATTTATTTGGATAAGCTTACGATCTGTGAAAAGCCTCACAAGCTGAATTCTCAGAGAAACAGTCAGATAAAGGCTAATGCTTCTCAGAATAAAAGAGCCTGTTTGCGAAAGCTTAAACTTTTGGTAGATTTAAATTTAAAATATAGTGTTTCAAGAAAAAAAAAAAGTGTACAACAAACCATGGTGCAGGTCAGAAAACAAACTAGTGGAGTGAAGCTAGCTTACCTCTGCAACAAGTGAAGGCAATGGAGAACAGCACGACTGTGAGACACACATGTCTCAGCCTGAAAGAAGCCATTTCAAATGAATCTGTTACTCTCACAGCTTGATGCTCCAAGCACCTAGCCTGCACTCCCTATATATGTGCAAGTTATGCAAGTAGAACTGTATAATATGCAAGAATGGCTTAAGCAACTATAGGAGGAAGAAACTTGCTTCTTGGGAACTTAGGATGCTTAGTATACAGTATGTTATGAATCGTGATTGCACGAAACATTTGGGAGTTTAAGGCCTGGAATTGGCGAACGATTGGTACCCTGCATTGCTATAAAACAAGGTCGTCATGGTTTACACCAGTGTTTGGTATACAAGAACCAACTACTCTTAACTTGTTTCCTAGACTTGTTCCTGTGAAGCGTGCATAAATCGTACCTAAACTGGCTTTAGTTTAGTTCCGACCTAGTTCTATTGACTATGTTGAACCGAGTACTGTACTTTGATGTTTGAGTTCAGGGCTTCCAGTGGAGATGAATGTCAAAGTGTGTTTTCTACCTCGATTTATGAATTTTTTTTCGATTCTGTTTGTAATCGTTATCCAATTCTTTTGTAATCTAGGTTCTGCCGATATATACACATGGTACACAAACGCTACGGATACACATGCAATTGTCAAATTTGTTAAAAAAAATTCGTGAGGAAATTAAAAAACAATTAGTTAACTGATAAAAAAGTTTGGGAGTAAAATAGATTTCCTCCTTTTTTACATGAGCTGACATGGCCCAGATCTGACAAGCAAGGATGATGGAAACTGCGTGGCTAATGTACGTGCTTGCGAAGTGTTGAGGTGATGACGTGTCAGACACCTGTTGCGCCATCGTCTAGGTGCTGTGGTTAGGGGTGCAAACGGAGCGGATAATTTCCGACCGATCCGAGACTGAATTCGTTTAAAATCCGATTCGAATCCGAAAAAATGATATCCGGTTATATCCGGATTCGAATCTGCCGATCCGAAAAAAATATGGGATAAGATATGGGAAGAGAAGTATCCGATCCGTATCCGATCCATACCCGCATATCCGAGATATCCGAAAAATATCAGTGTAAATGAGTGAAATAGATATCCGATAACAGATCCGATAAACATAAACATTCTACATCATATAAGTTCATATGTTGATTGGAATTATACTTGGTTGCATATTATTTTTATATAGGGAAGGCAACTATTATTGAATTTGAAACACTTATATGTCTCTAAGGTTCTAGTAAAGTTTTGTGTATGGTTGATTGATCTTAATATGCGCGACATATATGGTTTCTGCTTTCATGTATTATCCGACTAACTATTCGTAACCGAGATTAATCGTATCCGGAACGATCTGTATTCGCTCTGTATTCGTGACCGAAGTAATCCGTATTCGTATTCGAATCCGGCACTGTCCGTATCCGATTCTATATCCGAGAAATTTTTTTGAATAGGATACAAAATGAGCGAAATCCATCCGTATCTGATCCGTTTGCACCCCTAGCTGTGGTTACATGAGGTCGCACAGGTGCCAACTAGAGGTTTGGTCATGTTATTAGGCTGGTTCGATGTAGGTTTATCGTACTTCGTACCTAAATCGTGCCAAGTCGTGACAGCTCACTATGCCCGCCTTGCCGTGTCAGCTCAGACCTGGCCCATTTACACTATTGTGATGAGAGGAAAGGACCTAGGGATGTATGGAGCTGAGACAATAAGCACAAATATTGGGGGAGAGAGAAGTAATTTTATTCATTTTTAAACAGTTATAGAGTTACTGCTTCGCTAAAAACCCCATATCCCGGTGTGGGGTATCCGCAATGAAGTAAAGAGTACAGTAACTACGTATATATACATACACTACTCGAGGCTGAGATAGTCAAAGTCGGCCATCGCGTACGTGATCTCTAGATCCTTAAACTGATGCTGTGCCCTGCCATCTACACACTCTTAGTCTTTAAGGCATGTAATTACCTCGGCAATCTCAAATCTGAGAGATGACTTCCTCGGCTCAAATATCCTCCCCACCGAACTGAAAGTGGCTTTTAACGAGATAGTGGACGCCAGAATTACAAGTATGTCTCGTACAAAATGCGATAGCACAGGGTAAATACATTAGCGATTCTTCTACCACAAGAGTAAATTGAGTCGATTGTTCTCGTATATGTCAAGCTTAGTCTCCACAAAAGTGTGTCAAGATAGTTATTGATCTCTACTCGTAGATTCCATGGCGACTCACTAGGCGCTTCGGAAGACAAATCAGACTTCTTGCCTTTCAACTTCTTTCATATGTTTAAAGCAGTTGAACTGCCTTGTGATTATTGCATTGTTGAGGTAGATCTTCTTACTTCACTTCAGGTGTAAAACTTTTAATAACATTTATTAAAAACTCTAGAAAACTCATTATAAATATGAGTATATGCCTCAGAAAAATCAAGATTGAATGCATCATCTATTCTCTCGAAAGCCCTTTGCAAATCAAATAATTTTCTCTAGGGATACAAAATAATAGCAAAACAGTAGAGATGTGAAATAGCCTGAAACTATTTAAATATTTTTGCTTCATTGGTTCTATAGGGCCTGTTTGGTACGGCTTCAGCTCCACTAGATCCGTGGATCTGGTGGAGCTGGGTTTTCCTAGCTCCACAGATCCGTGAAGGTGGAGCTGTGAGTACATTAAGAATATTTAGATGGATCATCTTGTTTATATTTTAGGCCAAAAATATAAACTTAATTTACTTTATTTTAGCCTACAAGTTTCAGATCTCAGGAGAAGCTGGGATCTGGAGCTCTACCAAACAGGCCCATAATGTGCCCGTTGAAATCAGGCATGGGCCTCCCATCTCCTTCCCTACTGGCCTTGGCTCCCCTTCCCTTTCCCCATGGCACAACGACGGGCGAGGCGACATGGCAGCATGCGTGGGCCGTGCGGCCACGGCGATGGCACACGCAGGCGAGGCAGGCACGACAACACACCATCAGTGCACGGAGGCGAGGCGACGTGGGCTCAGCAGGGCCAATGGTGACGGCGCACGAAGGCGAGGCGAGGAGAGGTAGTGCGGGCCCGGCACAGCCACGACGGGCACGGCAACAGCAACACCACAGGCAATCCCCACCTCCCTTTTGCGGAGGCCATGCCTTGCCGTAGGCCCACGGCAGTGCACCGTGCCCCAGTGTCGGTGTGCCGCCATGCCCCCAGCGTATTGTGCCGGTGCGAACCTGACCCAAATAGCCTTGACGGGCCATCCACCTTGCCGGGCAAGGCCCGTTGTGCCTTAGGCCGGTCAAAAAAAAGCCCAGCCAGCCCGATGCTCACCTCTAGTGCCAACCAACAGAAAATTTGGTACTTTCAGGTAGGTGAACATGCAGAATGCTGCAGTGCCGGTTTAGTTCCGATTCCATCTGAATGCTCAATGCAACCCAGCAGTCACTTGCAGCCAAACCAAAGACAGGGCAAAAATTAACTTATCCACGTATTCCATCTTTAATTACACATGCCATCTTCAAATGCCGGCGCTTGTTTACACTACTTCGCAGAAGTGCAGAGCAATGCGATTGCCATGGCCTTTGAGTCTGGAACTCGTCAACGTGAAGAGTAAAAGCTGAAAACATATGGTTCCTTGTGCTTGAAGAAGTGATGCACCCCACTTCATGCCGTTGAGCTCACCGTTGACTTGACGGGCGAGTATGCAACCACCAAACCTGCCCTGTCTGTGCCTTCCTGGACACCCAAGCACTCACATCATCACCAAACCATTTGCAGAATGCAGCCGTTGCTGTTGTGATCTGCTCTCTGAAAACTTCAGGTCAGATCTTCTTCTTCTCCCCTCCCAAATCTAAGCTTTGCTACCTATCTGTACGTCACTAGTAATAAATCTGCAGATTTTAGTGTATTTTTTTGCAAGAACTACCAAACCGAGACTACCTAAAATATGACCAAGGCTCCTGCGAATCAGATCAAGCATTCTAGAACTTTGATTGTTTTTTCTATTAGGGGTAGCTTGGCCAGCACAAGAATTGGGCAATAGATTTTTTCCTACAAAACATACATTATATACATAGTATAATTAACTAGGAATCATAGTGCCTAGGCATCATGATCTAAAGTGGGTATTTTCCTATGTATCACAAGAGAAAAAGTTTGATAATTTTTGGATATCGAGTTTAACTAGCTTACTAATTAGTTGAAACAAGTTTGAACTAAAATTCAAGCTATACTTGCCTTTTTTTATGGTAGTTTGATTGTAGGTATATACTAATTATATATATAAACAGGCTGGACGGGAATGAGAGGGTGCACACCGACAGGTGAGCACCTAGCAATACCGGTATTAGCTATGAAAATGTGCATTATGAGCATGCATGTGCATTGCATGGTGCAAGTGTAAAGAATGTTAAGTATAACGTTGCTCTTATGTGCTAAGGTTTTATCATGTTATAATTGGTTTAATCTTCTGCTTTAAGTTATTTGCGTTAATATGATACACTTTGCTGGGTTGTATGAACTCACGCTTGTTTCGGTGATGTTTTATTTTTAGGTACCTCTAGAGCAGCATTTTGGGAGACGGACTAGCACTACTGCACCCACAATGACTATCATGTAGTTAGGGTAGTTGCTACATCTCTTAGAAATGATGTGAGGCTTAAAAGAACCCGCTTTTGAATAGATAGCTTTGTAAGTAGTTGATGGCTTAGATTTCTGTATCCTTGGTTATGTTGTATCCTCTCTATGTAGTTCCATTCTTTTGCGTCATGGTTGCCTGTTTGGAATACTTGCTCTTCCATGTTATATGCTTATTTGGTTATGCTGACTAGTTAGACGTCATGAATTGCTATATATGTTGATCATGTTTATTGTTGTCTTGTTTGTCTGCTGAGTGGATGTTCGAGTTTTAGAGAAGGTGCTGCCAAAATTTTTAGTTAAGTTTAGCAACCTGCTAGTATGTTAGTTTGCTTTGCTAAAATTTATGGTGTCTTGTAATGGTTGGTGCTTGAGGGTGTAACATTCAGGGTACGTGGGGTGCCAGGGTGTTACAATTGGTATCAGAGCTGGCATTAGGTCCGTGGTGCTTGAACTTAGCGAAATACCATAGGGTCGACTAAAACTTTGATTTTGAATAATCTAGAAACATGGTTTAGGTATATACTCTTTAAAATTTGGCCATTGGACAGAAACTTAAAATCTGATGTAGGTTGATTATCTAACTAAAATTTTGACACACTTGGGAGCACAGTAGGAAGGGTATGGTGATTTATTGCATTGCACCTTTATGTTGTATTTGAGTTATGATATTGAAAATTGAGTATGCTATTAGTTTGATTTCTTTTGTGTGGGGGCTAGAGCTGATATTACCATTGTGCGCTTGTTGTAGCTATGCTGAGGGGTAGAGGCCGCCCTCCTGGTCGTGGTGGTCGTCGAGGCCGTGGTCGTGGTGGGAGTCACCCATCCCATGTCGTCGGCGAGTCAGTCACTGAGGGGAGTAGCTCCCTTAATGCCCATGAATCAGCCCATCGTAGCGCTCTAGTTGAGCAGCTTGAGGTAGGGGTTGGGGCCACTACAGTGGCCTTGTTGCAAGCACTGCAGAGGGAGGTTCAGGAGTTGCATCAGCAGGTTCAGCAGCCTCACATCTGCGCCTCCACTGCGGCGGTTCTCTCTTGCCCCAGATGTGCCAGGTGGTAGGATGAGCCTTCGCGAGTGGTTGACTCTCCGACTCGACACCTTTGATGGTGCAGGCACGCCGGTCCAGTCAGCGGACTAGCTGCGCTACATGGAGAGGCAATTTGGAGTTCTGGAGATGACTTCTCTCCAGAAGGCTCGATTTGTGGCCTTCTAGCTAAAGGGTCAGGTGGATATCTGGTGGGAGGGGGTGCTTGCTACGAGGACCTCCGCGCAGGGACCAGTCACTTGGGAGGTCTTCACCGAGCACTTCCGGGCAAAATATTACCCGGAGTCCTTTGTGGAGAGGATAGAGCATTCTTTGGCTACCCTCTCTCAAGGGAGGAAGTCTGTGGCTGTATATGAGGCAGAGTTCAACAACATTGTCCGCTTCGTACTAGTTGTGGCCTCAGATGATCGCGAGAAGGCTCAAAGGTTCCGTAGGGGCCTCAACCAGGAGTTCAGAGTTGTCATGGGGGCCACTGTTCCCCATGACTTCACTTCTGTGGTGGAGCAGGCTAAGGGTATGGAGTTTGAATTGGAGCTATCCAAAGATAAGCTCAACTTTGGTAGCTCGGGAGTTTCTGTAGCTTCTGGTGGTGCCCAGAAGAGGAGTTTTGGGGGTGGAGGTGGGTCTTTTCAGCAATCTACCTCCAAGAAGTCCAAGAAGGGACAGAGTTCCACCTCAGGAGTTAAGGTAAGGCAGCCTCGGCCTTCTTCATCATCGACCCCATGATTGGCCTTTCGCCCCGTCGTGGGGTAAGGCATGATTTGCTTTAAGTGCGGTGGTGGGCATCGCGCTGCAGAATGTTTGTAGTCAGGGGATTGTCATCATTGTAGTCGACTTGGCCATATGGGGCGAGTTTGCAGGTTGAATCCCGATAGCATCATCAAGTGGGAACCGGTGCCATCTACTCCGACTCTAACTTCCTCATTGAGAGGATCCGTCCAGATGTTGGCTGCGGCTCCCGTTCTTCCACAGTCTTCAGTACGGGCTCCACCTGTGGCTTTCTGGCATCCTCAATCGTCAGCTCCCCCTCAGTTTGCTGCACCACCTCCAGCTTCAGTGCTCCCCCAGCAGGGTGTTGGGGCTTTTGTCGCCCCGGCACCACCTGGAGTATACGCTCTGCCGACTGCTGAGTCAGCTGGGCGTCCGGATGTGGTATCAGGTATTTTGTGTGTGGATTCATTTGATGCTTTTGTTCTTTTGATTCAGGAGCATCCTATTCCTTTGTGTCAATTAAGTTTGCTAGAAGGGCTAAATTGGGGATGCAGTGTATTGCTAAGTCTGTGGTAGTCAGTTCACCGGGTGGGCTTATTGCGAGCTCGATGGTATGCCTCGGTTGTATTATCACCATTGATGATAAAGATTTCTTTGCTAACCTGATGGTTATTCAACTGGCCCCGTTTGATGTCATCTTGGGTATGGATTGGTTGCATCAGTATCGTGCCAAAATATGTTGTTTCTGGAAGACAGTTGCTTTGCAAGCTCCTTCAGCTGTGGAGTTGGTCTTCCAAGGTGGGGTACCCTCCAGCTTTTTTCTTGTGCTGACCAGTTTATTTCCTGGCCGTAGCATGTTGAAAACGGGGACACTTCTGACCATTTCAAAAAAGCCAAGTTCTTTGGTAAGCATTAAGGAGATTCCTGTGGTGAAGGAATTTGCTGATGTGTTTCCGAATGAGTTGCCCGGTTTGCTGCCATAAAAGGATGTAGAATTTCGAATTGATCTTGTCCCGGGCACTCGACCTATCTCCATGTCTCCTTACTGTTTGGCTCGTCCTTTCCAAGATGAGTTAAAAAGGCAACTGGATGATCTGTTATCAAAAGGATTGATCCAGCGTAGTGTGTCACCGTGGGGAGCGCCTGTCCTTTTTGTCGCTAAGAAAGATGGAGGTTGGTGCATGTGCATCGACTATCGTGCTCTTAATTTGGTGACCATCAAGAACAAGTACCCTCTACCTCGCATTGAAGATTTGTTTGACCAATTAAAGGGAGCAAAGGTGTTCTCTAAAATTGATCTTTAATCGGGTTATAATCAAATTCGTGTGAGGAAACAAGATATTGAGAGGACGGCTTTCTCCACTAGGTATGGATATTATGAATTTAAGGTTATGTCTTTTGGACTAACCAATGCCCCTGCTGTTTTTATGGAGACGATGAATAGCTTGTTGCGCAGATATCTCGATGATTTTGTGGTAGTGTTCATCGATGACATTCTCATTTATTCCAAATCAGAGGAGGAGCATAAGCGTCATTTGAGGTTTGTGCTTCGTACTTTGAGGGAGAATCAATTCTTTGCCAAGCTAAAGAAGTGTGAGTTTTGGATTTCTGAAGTGGGTTTCCTTGGTCATATCATCAACCAGGAAGGCATTTCTATTAATCCTAGTAAGATCTCTACAATTGTGGACTGGAAGAGACCTTCTAATGTCAAAGAAGTGCACAGTTTTCTTGGATTGGCAGGTTACTATCGGCACTTTGTTCAAGATTCCTCAATTATCGCCAAACCGCTATCTCAGTTGACTCAGAAGGGGGTAAAATTCCAATGGACCGCCGATTGTGAGCGTAGTTTTTGTACCTTGAAGGAAAAGCTGGTGACTACTTCTGTTCTCACCCTTCCTGAACCAGGAGAGCGTTTCACTGTTTATTCTAATGCTTCTCATGTGGGCCTTGGCTGTGTGCTTATACAAGGGGGTAAAGTTATTGCTTATGCATCAAGGCAACTGAAAAAGCATGAGCAGAACTACCCTACTCATGATCTCGAGCTAGCTGCAGTGGTCTTTGCCCTGAAGATTTGGAGGCATTACTTGTATGCCGAATCTTATGATGTTTTCACTGACCACAAAAGCCTTAGGTACATCTTCACTCAGAAAGATTTGAATTTGAGGCAAAAAAGGTGGCTGGAGTTGATAAAATATTATGACCTTACAATTCAGTATCACCCAGGCAAGGTTAATGTGGTGGCGGATGCGCTTAGTCGCAAGGTGCTACCCCCTACTCTTGATTGTTTCATTGCTGATTTTGAGCGTATGGGGGTCTCATATTGTTTTGCCGGCACTGCTCAAGCTGAAACTCAGATGATCCTGGAATCAACAATTCTGGAGTGTGTGTGTGAGGTGCAACAGTATGATAGATTGCTTCAGCAAGTGAGAAAGCACATTTTTGAAGGCAAAGTTGGGGATTTTAGCATTGATGAACTCGGTACTTTGCGGTTCAAAGGCCGCCTTTGTGTGCCCCAAAAGTCTCAAATCAAGGATAATATCTTGAAGGAGGCTCATCGTACCCCGTATACCATTCATCCTGGTGAGACTAAAATGTATCGGGATTTGAAAAGGAGTTTCTGGTGGAAAAGGATAAGGGTTGATATTGCTAAGTATGTAGCATCTTGTGGGATTTGTCAGAAGGTGAAGTCCGAATATAAGTGACCAGTGGGATTGCTTCAACCTCTGGAGGTTCCTGTTTGGCCTTGGGATGACATATCCATGGACTTTGTGGTTGGCCTACCTCGTACTCGACGAGGGAAGGACGCTATTTGGGTTATCGTAGACCGTTTCAGCAAATCTTCTCACTTCATTCCCATTCACACAATAAACTCCGCAAGCAAGTTGGCTCTTATTTATGTGCGGGAAATAGTGAGGCTTCATGGTGTGCCCAAGACGATCGTTTCTGATCATGATGCAAAGTTTGTTTCCAAGTTTTGGGAGAGTTTGCAGGGTGCTTTGGGCACCCATCTCCGCCTTAGCACCGCTTTCCACCCGCAAACAGATGGGCAATCTGAGCGTACTATTCAGATATTGGAGGACATGCTTAGGTCCTGTGTTTTGGCATGGAAGGGTAGTTGGGAAGACCATCTGGCCCTTTCTGAATTTGCTTATAATAACAGCTATCAGGCGAGCATTCGTGCTGCTCCTTATGAAGTGCTTTATGGGCGCAAGTGCCGCTCACCCCTATGTTGGGATGCAGTAGGAGAAAGATCAGTCCTTGGCCCAGATTAGGTTCAGCAAACTGTTGATCGAGTGGCGGAGGTAAGGCAGAACCTTCTTGCAGCCTAGAGTAGACAGAAAAGCTATGCTGATGTGAGGAGGCGAGAATTAGAGTTTGAAGTGGGGGACAATGTGCTTTTTAGGGTGTCTCCCACTAAGGGTGTGGTTCGGTTTGGTCCTAAAGGGAAGCTTAGCCCGAGGTTCGTTGGGCCTTTTCCTATTGTTGCCCGAGTTGGACAAGTGGCCTATCGGTTGCAGCTTCCTGAATCCACGTAGGGAGTGCATAATGTATTTCATGTATCCATGTTGAGGAAATACCTGCACGACCTAGATCTGGTGGTTCCGCTTGAACTGCTGGTGATTGATCATGATCTCACTTTCGAGTCTCGACCGGTGCAAATATTGGAAGAATCAGAGCGGGTGTTGAAAAATAGAACGCTGAAATTTGTCAAAATATTGTGGTCACATCAATTTGTGCGGGAAGCGACTTGAGAACTGGAGTCTCACATGCGTGAGAAATTTCCAAAGTTATTTCTGCCAGGTATGTGTTGTGATTTAAATTCTTTGATTTATTCATTCCGTTTCGTTAGCATTCTGGGAATTCAGGGTCGAATTCCTTTAAGAGGGAGAGAATGTAATGTCGCGGATGAAATGAAATGTTGCAGATAAATTTTTTCTGTCGCGGATGAAATTTTCTCCCCACCCCTTTCTTTTCTTCCCCTTCCCTCCTCCTTTTCCCTCCCCCCACCCGACTCCTCTTTTTTTCCCCACCGACTTTCTCCTCCTCCCTCCAGCCAGCGCCTCCTCCTCCCTCTTCCTCCTGGCACCTCCTCCTCCCCTCCCTGGTGCTTCCCCAAGCCAGTGCCCCCCTGGTTGATCCAAGTCAGCGCCCTCTCTCCTTCCATTCTTGCAGCAGCAG
Source organism: Guadua angustifolia (assembly GCA_036346375.1). Classification (NCBI taxonomy): domain Eukaryota; kingdom Viridiplantae; phylum Streptophyta; class Magnoliopsida; order Poales; family Poaceae; genus Guadua; species Guadua angustifolia. The sequence goes on from CM070508.1 coordinate 30,239,444, forward strand.
CTCTCCCCTCTTCTTCTTCCTTGTGAGCAAAGGAGGTGAGGATTTCTTGGTTTGGGTGTGTGCATGCTGTTCTAATGGAGGTATCTAGCTGGTATGGGTGTTCTAGGGTTTGGATTTTTAAGATTTTGGGGAGAAAAGTGGTTCTAGGTTTTGGAGGGAAGATTTCTGTTTTCGGGCTGTACTGTACCTGCTGTTAGGGCTGTGATTCGAGCTAGTTTGAAGTGTTTCCTAAATTTTTGGCTATAGAGAAAATGTAGGTCGTTGTTTCCCCTTTAATCTGAGACCAAGAACACAAAATTTTGTTCAGCCAATCAAAAGTTATGGTCATATTATGCTCGTGTTGATAGCTGAAACTTTGAGCTGCTGTTTAAAGCTAGATGCAAGTCGAATTAGAATTTTTGATTACCTAGAGAAAGTTAGAAAATTTCCTATAAATTAAGAAAATATCTTTGTTTGCTTGATTTGGATTCAAGAATTGTTAGTTATGCTATTTTGAAGTACGCTGTCCTGAAATTAGAAACTGCTGAAAGTTCAGAATTCAGACTGAAATTCAGAGTGCAATTCGAGGACTTTAAATCCATCTCCTGAATGAATTGATATATAATAAATATAGATTATCCTCATGGTCATTTAGAGCACTCAATTTTTGGTTTAGCCTTTTAGGAGATATGCTCATTTCTATGCAGACTGTCCAGAACTAGAGTTAATACATGTAACCTCTGTTCATCTCTCTGATCTGGGAATTAGTGATGCTTCTCCTGAATAAATGGCAGTATAATAAATTTAGATTATCCTCTTGTAGTTATTTGTAGCGTAAGAACTCAATTTTTAGTTTAGCCATTTAGGACATATGCTCATTTTAGTGCAGACTGTCCAGAACTAGAGTTAATGCATATAACCTCTGTTCATATCTGATCTGGGAATTTGTGATGCATCTCCTGAATGAATGGCTATAGAATAAATGTAGATTATCCTCTTGTGGTCATTTAGAGCACAAGAACTCAATTTTTGGTTTAGCCATTTAGGAAATATACTCATTTCTATGCCTGCTGTCCAGATTTTCTTTAGCTAGGATTTGGGGCTGTTTTCGAAATAGAGCGTAGATGCGCTATGTGATGTTGCGTTCTGTATAGTTTTTGAAAATGAGTATGCAAATGTTATTTTCAAGTGATGTAGCTTTGGGAGTGGCTTCATCCTCACGCCACTCCACCCCTTGCGGTTAAAGGCAATTGTATCACGTAGAGTGCTTGCTAGAAGAATTGGTGTCTTTCTTGCTAGAATTCTCCATTTCATGTGATTTATGAGTATGATTGTGCTTGCGATGATGCAAATACTAAGAGTATGAATTTAAAGAATATATCAATGCTTATGGATTTGCTATGGGAATGAAAATGCAGTTTGCAATGTGATTCATTTCATTTACAATTGTGCATACATAATAGAAGAGGTGTCCTGATTGGGTCTCTATGTCTCACACATAGTGAGATATTAAAGTCCTACTTCGGTAGGCCCCTCTACGGGCTGGACGGGAATGAGAGGGTGCACACCGACGGGTGAGCACTTAGCAATACCGGTAGTAGCTATGAAAATGTGCATTATGAGCATGCATGTGCATTGCATGGTGCAAGTGTAAATAATGTTAAGTATAATGTTGCTCTTATGTGCCGAGGTTTTATCATGTTATAAATGCTTTAATCTTCTGCTTTAAGTTATTTGCATTAATATTATACACTTTGCTGTGTTGTATGAACTTACGCTTGTTTCAGTGATGTTTTATTTTTAGGTACCTCCAGAGCGGCATTTTGGGAGACGGGCTAGCACTACTTCACGCACAATGACTATCATGTAGTTAGGGTAGTTGCCACATCTCTTAGAAATGATGTGAGGCTTAAAAGAACCCGCTTTTGAATAGATAGCTTTGTAAGTAGTTGATGGCTTAAATATCTGTATCCTTGGTTATGTTGTGTCCTCTCTGTGTAGTTCCATTCTTTTGCATCATGGTTACCTGTTTGGAATATTTGCTCTTCCATGTTATATGCTTATTTGGTTATGCTGAATAGTTAGACGTCATGAATTGCTATATATGTTGATCATGTTGATTGTTGTCTTGTTTGTCTGCTGAGTGGATGTCCGAGTTTTAGGGAAGGTGCTGCCGAAATTTTTAGTTAAGTTCAGCAACCTACTAGAATGTTAGTTTGCTTTGCTAAAATTTATGGTGTCTTGTAATGGTTGGTGTTTGAGGGTGTAACATTCAGGGTATGTAGGGTGCCGGAGTATTACAAGATTAGTATATAGGATGGGGATATGTTGATTTGGGGTGCTCTGTGTGTGTCTGTGTGATAATTGATAAGTGAGAGGTGTTTCTATGTTTTTCTTTTTTACAGTTGCACGAATATTAAAGTATGAATGAAGGGTAGATAGTGATTATTTACCTCTTCGCTTGCTTTAAAATTTGTACAATTTATATTAGAAGGAAAAACATTGAAGCACTAGAATTCAATCTTTTCGTTAAGGTGAACACGCAAGTACGTCAAAATGTTGTGTGTAGGAGCTGAGGAAGGAATGTATGCATGGGTTGCAACAAATTATGCGCCGGGTACTATGGGCAATGATTCGCAAAATACTACGGGGATAATTGAGCTTGGTGGGGCTTCTGTTCAGGTACCGTGTTTCATTTTCAAGCTAAGGAATTGGTCGCCTTACAGTAAAGTTTGTTGGGATTTCTTACTGTTGTGATATTTGTGATTAATAGGTAACATTTGTCACAGATAAATCTTTGCCTCTGGAGTTCTCTCTTGTGCTTAACTTTGGTGAAGTCACATATAATCTGTACAGCCACAGTTTTCTACATATTGGTTAGGTGATTTTTATGTAGAAGTATTGGTTTATTTTGAATTCACCATTTACAAGTTTGGTACCTAACTTATTTGAACTGATAAAATTTAAATGCTCATTTGTTGTTATTTTTAAGTGCTAACTGTTTGATCTCATTCTGTGTGTAGAATGTAGCGTATGAATCACCCCATGGCTCGTTGAGCACACCTGGCCTTAAATCAGGTAAGTTGCTTGGTAAAATGCGTTTGTACTTGCTAATATGTCTACACAAGCACACATCTATATGATTTAGACAGCATTCTATTCTAAGACTTAGACGATACATTGGAGCCTTTTTAGTATTATCATGCTTCTTTTCTTCTCTATTGTTCCTCTCTCTCTCTCCATGTGCTACACTTGTATGATGTTAGGCCTAATACCCTGGAAAAGTAATTACAGTGCAATTCTTAAAGTCTTTGTACTTAAATTTTGATTTAATTTTGTAGTGGCCACACATTTAATTCTGCAAACTATGTACAGAGATCCTTGCACTCCAAGGGGATTTTCGCACGCAGCAGGAACAGTCAAACTTCCTGCTAGAGTTCTTGAGTCGGAGGTTAAATATAGACCTTTCGCTCATGTTGTTGGAAACTTCTGAGTGTAGATCAACAGTGCTAACACTATTGCAGAAAGGAAAAGGTAGCCATCTACTTTTATACCACATCAAGCTCTATCCTTTTTTTCTTTTCTTTGGTTAAGGCTTAAGAACATATGTTTGTATCTGCAAACGAAAACTATTTACTGTAAAAAGGACTACTAGACTTTTGAGATGTAGTGTTTTGAGGAGTAAACTACTAAACTTACTGTGTTAAATACAGAAGAAAAGCTCTCTGTACTTTAGCTTATTCTCGTGCAAGATGCGAAAAAACGAGAAAGTGACTCTACTAATGACTTTTTTTGGAACACACTGATCATATTGTGGATGATTTGAAAATTTCCTGCTTCCAGGAATTTTTTATATGATTTGTGATTGGTAGGGTGCATTGACATTTGTGCAGCTTAGTAATAGTCAACTAAACTCATTTGCTCATGATGCTATGCTACCGTGTAGATACAGAATGTGCAATACTATTAGGCTTTAAACAATTCAATGGAATATAGTTTTTGTTGTGGTTTATTGAATATAGTTTTTGTTGCGGTTTATTGTTCTCTATTTATTTCATGCCGTAATAAATGGGAGCAAAAATTTCCTTTCTTTGCAGAGGAATGTACATATCATGATTGTCGTCTGGGTGTAGCGTTTGTACCAGATCTAGAAGGGAAATTTTTGGCAACAGAGAACTTCTACCACACTTGAAAGTTTGATTCCCATCTTTGCATACGCGCGTGTGTTTTGCTTGCTGAGTAAACGTGGTTGGTACTCAGATGTTTTGGAAAGTTGAGTTTGGTACACATAAGGCAGACAAAAGGCCAGGAGTGATAGCTTTTGTCACATTCTTTCCATGCTTAATATTTCACCCATCTTTATTACATAAATCATTATGGATTTTGATCACTTAATAGTTTTTTGGGCTGCGTTCAAAGTCCTTCCATTCTGATCTGGTGCTGGCTGGGGAGCAATTTTGCCATGGGGATTAGTCAAAGATAGAAAAGAAGTATTGTTCTTTCAAAGAGGGGGAACTGCTTCTTGTTTGCTTCTCCTCTGCATATATTGTTGTCGTGCAGCATGATACTCTCAAAATGCCAATGGATCATAAGAGGTGAACCCCTTTGTACTATTCTAATATTTACATTCTATTTTTCAAACTTTAGGATTTATAATGTTTGTTCTATTTCAGGATTGTTGTTACAAGTCAAATCCATGATATACCTATTGACTGGCCTTTGGGTGCTTTCATTATGCAGAAGACATTTACCACACAGAGTACTCAGATTCATCAGTTTCGTATCTAAACAACTATGACTCTTCTGGGTTGGTTCCACTTCTCTTCGTTGCTACCGTGGTTGTATTTACAACATGCTCCATCCTGAAGAGAAGGCCTCATCTGAAGACGATATTTGACATGGAGAAAGGCCAGTACATCATAACCAGGGTCAGCCGATGAGCCTTGCACGTTGTGGTTGGGAGTTGGAGTTCCTACGATGGGGTGCCAGTGATCGTGTATGTAAATTTTCCTAAGCTGACTTTTTTCCTCGGTAGCTGTTCTATGGTTCGACATCCTAAGTATAAGCAGCACTTTGCTACAATACTTCACCATACATACTCAATGCTATCTTGGTCTCCGACTGTTGCTAATGTAATCATGCAGGTACATTTCTTTACAAGAAGGCCCCCCAAAATTCTAAAATTATTTTTTGCCCAAAGGCCCCTCAAAAATACTAAATTTACAGAACTACATCTTGGTACATTTCTTTGCGGGAGGGCCTCCGAAAATTTTGAAATTAGTTTTTTGGCCAAAGGTCCCTCAAAAATACTAAAATTACAACTAGGTCCAATTTTCCCTGAAAATACTCCTTACATTAAATATGGAATCACTACTACAAAAGGGGCTATATTAGACACGTCATCACAGATAGTTTTTTTACTAAAACCGTTTGTGATGTGTTTCAAGCACATCGCAGATGGTTTGTAACTGAAATCGTCTGTGATATCTGATTATCACAGATGGTTTCATCAACAAACAGTCTGTGATGAAAGTGAGAAGTTCACAGTCGGTTTATGGATAAAACCGGCTGTGATAGGGGAAATATCACAAACGGTTTTATCAACAAACCGACTGTTATGACAAGTATAATTTCATAGACGGTCTGTGGATAAAACAGTCTATGATATTTCCCTCATCACAGACATTTTTATCCACAAACCGTCTGTGATGATCAATTGAAAACAGTAAACGCGTGAAACATACCTTACAAAAGACTACTGGATTAATATAAGAAGTAGATTGTTGCATTATATATAAGAACAAGCTTCTTGTTGGATACAAAAATTTAACTAGCTTGTTGTTGGATACAAAAGTTTAACTACAAAAGACTGCAAAAGTTTAACTAAAAAAGACTACTTAATTAGTCAACTCATCGTGGGGGTTCCGAAGAGGAAGCGCTTCAGGACTTCGCAATCCCGGTACTTATGCCTGACGGGGTACTCGTGGTTCGGACACGGGCTGTCCATCAGCTTCTCGAAGTGGTCTTGTTTCCCTCGCTGCTTCCGTTTGTCGGAGCGGTCAGAGGGAGCGCCGGCTTCGTCGCCGGCCTCTCACTTGGCCTTCCCCTTGTCGAAGATGGCCCCCACAGCCTCTTCGCCAGAGGCGTGGTTGGTGGCGATGTCCAGGAGCTCCTTGGTGGTTCTGGGCTTGGCACAGCCCAGCTTGTGTACCAGAGCTTTGGAAGTGGTGCCGTAGATGAACGCCCCGATGACGTCGGCGTCGAAAATGTCGGGGAGCTCGTTGCATTGTTGGGAAAATCACCGGATGTAGTCCCGGAGAGTCTTCCCTAGCTGCTGCTTGCAGCCCTTCAGGTCCAAGGAATTCCCAGGGCATTTGTACGTGCCGTGGAAGTTGCCGACGAAGAGACTCTTCAAGTCGGCCCGGTTCCTGATGGTCCTTGCGGGCAAGTACTCGAGCCAGGCTCGAGCCGAGTCCGCGAGGTAGATGGGGAGGTATTGGATGATGAAGAGATCATCAGTAGCTCCCCCCGCCCGGCATGCGAGCCGGTAATCTTCTAGCCAGACGCTGGGGTTTGTTGTCCCTGTGTACTTGCTATGTTGACGGGCGCCCTGAACCTGGCAGGAAAGTTCGCTTCGTGGATCTCCCGACAGAACGCCCGTGGCCCCGGGCCATCGGGGCTGGGGCTTCGGTCGTTGCGCCGACCGCTGTCGACGACCCGCGATTAGGCCGCTTCGTCTATCGCCTTTCTCCGCGCCTCGAGAGTGGCGTGGACGTCGCGGTTGTTGCCCAGGCGTAGGTGCACCGGAGTGCGTGAGGTCTGGGGCCGCTCAGGCTACGACGCCATTTGCGTCGGACTTCGGCAGCCCCAAGCGCGGCTTGGACGGCTCGAGGAGGCGCCCAAATGGTGAGAGCCGGAGCCCTGCATATGCTGCACGGTAGCATGTTTCACTAGCCCCCGGAGGTTCTGGTACATAGCCTTAGCCTCCGGGTCGTCTGGCTCGGGGATGCCGCGGAATAGCATGGCGGCCGCGGCGACGTTCTGGCTGGTGTGGGGGAAGAACGGAAGGCCGTCGAACCCCTCGGCCAGTTGATGATGTACTTGATGCGCGCATGCACGCGCGCCAGACACGTGTGGGGGCTTGGGCTGACTCTGCTCCAGGTCGGCCTGGAGTTTGTCAAGCTCTGCCCTTCGAGCCTCCAGCTCATCACGCTGTTGCTGGAGCTCGGCGCGGCGAGCTTGGAGGCGCTCAGTGCGTTCGCGCTGATACTTCGCCTCTTGCGCTTCGGTGCGTTGGAGGATAACCCCTGAACCTACAGGGGTTGCGCCCGGATCGGCCACACCCGCCATGTTGCATTCGCAGGAGTGCGGACCGTCCGCAGTGTGCTCCGTGTCGGAGCTGGAGTCGTGGCTGGAGGAGTCTTCTAGCAAGTCGTGGACAGAAGCCGGCCTATAGCCGGTCATCGCCACGAGCTGCGAGCCTACAGGGGGTGACGTCACCACCCGCTTGAGCTCACACGCGGTGCCACCGGAGATGGCGCAGCGCCTGACAGGCTCTGGCGTCGGGGTCCGCGCGGGGGCCTCGAGCCGGAGGTTGCCAAGGGCATTGGCGATGGTATCTAGGCTCCCAGTGGATGCCTGGTCCTGAGAGGGGGCGGGGACGAGCACAAGCTCCCCCGCTGGAGTGGCGACGAAGTCGAGGGCGTCGAAGCGGATCCAACTCCTTGACGCTAACACGTCGTCGCGGGTGAAGGAAGCCATCAAGGAAGAGAATGGGAATCCGGAGATGACGATGATGACGCGCGAAGCCCCCTACCTGGCGCGCCAACTGTTGGTGTTTCGAATACCGGCAAGTAAATTTCTAGTCAAGAGGCCGCGCGTTCCCTCTCCTTGAATGGTTGACTCAGGGAGCCCAAGATGTATACTGGTTCGGGCCGAATGTCCCTACTTCCAATTCATGTGGTGGTTCTGTATTGCTCTGGGTGCAGAGGACTGCACAGCGTTATAAGCGAGGGCAAAGGGCTAGCCTTGTGCGCCTCGTCCGAGTGGAAAGAGTAAGAATTGTTCGTTCGTAAAAGCCGTGAAAAGCCGTCTTCAGATCCTCCCTCCCAGAGGGTCCTGCCTCCCTTTATATAGATGGAGGGAGCTCGGAAAAGAAAGGATGGGGTGTCCTACGCCTAGGAGTCCTGAGCTTCGGTCTTCTTGATCGATCGGCTGTCGACGATCGGGATTATAATCGCAAGAAATGAGATGGGGGTCGATTATGATGCGGGACCAGTGCGCTTTGCTCAAGCGGAGGGAAAGAGTAGACGAGGTGATGGTCAAGCAAAGGCGACAACGAGCGTGAGGCAAGAGATTTATCTTGGTTTGAGCCTGTGGAGGTAATAGCTCTACTCGATTGCCTTCCGCGGTTTTCTTAGCTATTTACGAGTACAAGGGTGTGTTCTGACTCAAGTTCAACAATGGCGATGTCTAAGCTCGAGCTATGGCGTGTTGTGTGTTGTCTTCGTGCATCCGAAGATCGCATCCTTGGTCTTTATACCTCCTCTGCACGCAACGGACGGGAAAGATTCCCGGGAAGTGGCCTTCATGCACGTTGAGGGCCGGCTGTAACCGCTTCGAACTTGTTGTGCGCACCTGCTCCTGCCCCATGACCCGCACCTTGGGCAACCGCCGGTCAAATGCCCGATCCAAAATCCAGGGATGGACTACGGCTCCGAACGAGGGCCCGCCCGAGCTCGAGGTCGAGTGGGGCCGTGCTCGGGTCCAGCGCGCTCTAGGTCGAGCGCCTTGGCGCGCACCCAGGTCGTGATCGGGGGCCACCCGAGCTTGGGGGATCCGTTGACCGTGCGCCGGTCGGTCAAGGGACTCCCAGTCCTCGTCACCGGCGTCTTCTCGCCCCATGTCGGGTCGGTAGATACATCGCGTGGCATGGTTGTCCGTTCCGTCGGGAAGTGGTGCACCTACTCTCTGCGCGTCTGTCAGGTGTTGACGCCGTAGCGCGTGGCTTCGGTCTTGCCTCGGGAGGGAGCGTATCCTCCCACTATACGTGACGAGACGATGAGACCGGCGCTTGACTTCGGCAGCCTCCCCGCACGGTTACTCTGAGCCGTCGTGTCCGTAGGGCAGGTGACCAACTCGAGGTTGACTGGTGACGGTGGCAGAGATTACCTTGGCTTGGTCGGAGCTTGTGAGGCGTCCGACTCATGGCGGGGGTCGGAGCCCTGGGGGATCCCCGACCCATGACGGGGGTCGGGCCTCCCTTTGGTCGGCTTGGTCGAGGGTCGTGGGGCGCACGACCCATGGCGGGGGTCGGACCGCCCCCTCGGTTGGGGACAGGGGTCCTTCGTGGCCCCACGGGGCCTTCAGCCAGTGCTGGACTCGGGGCGGCCCATTCGGCGTCATGGGCCATTGGGGGTACCCACGGTATGAGTATTCGTCACTAGGCCTTGAACCATAGGCTTAAACGCTGATTAGATTATATCTGGCTAATAGATTGTTCTTGACTGTTATTACCTTTCTGTCAGCACTTCATTAAATATATTAGCTGTTGGTTTAATCTTGATTGTACTATCAGTCACAACATTCTAGTTTAGTTTCTGATCCATGTGCAGATTGAGATTGTTATATCAGTACATGTACTATTTATATGCTTAGCTAAATACACTTTGTTATCTTAACTGTTACTGGTGTGCTTAAAGCTTGATTGAGTGGATCAGTTTTAGTGCTGTTGTACTACTTTAGAATCATCTTGTTAAAATGCTGAACTAGTAGTCTATTGTTGATTCAGTTAGCAAGAGCTTAATCTGAATATTAAGGTGGTAAGGGTTCAAGCCTTTATTCACTGAATTAATTGCTAGTTCATTCGTGATTAAACTTGAAGGTTTAAAATCTTCAACCAACCCTTATCTGATAGCAATATAATACAATCTTCATTCAATTTGTGATAAAAGACATGATTCACTGTATGAATGATATAAAATTCATTTTATGCACCAACAAATTCAGCCATTAAAACATAATGCCATTTGTGATTGTGAATGAAGATTCAAAAATCTTCACATTTGCCTGATTGGTGTTGCAAGCAATGTTGATTATCTTAATCTTGCATGTACAAAATAACTCTTAACTTACCTTCTCTTAAATTTGCTTCTCTTAACTTACCTAGTCTTAACCTTGCATCATATAAGATGGCGTCCTCTCAATCCTCGCCATCGAAGGGATCTGATGACATGCCCAACGTAGAAGGAAACAGGCGCGGTACAAGAGGGCTTAGTAAAAGGCCTCAAAGTCGATACACCATTATGGCGGTCGATCCGCATGATGGGGCCCCTACCGTGCCTTCGAAGGTTGCGGCAACTTTCTGGACCATGTGCGGGATCGTTGGTCGTGAAAGGGTCCCCATCACCTATCCATCATGGAAGATATTGACAGATGAGGAGCGCGATAACCTGGTGACAGAAATATTCACGTCGTTCGAGCTTACACAAGACGCCATGTTTGCACTACGACGGTACGCGTTGCTAGTGGCGGGAAAGGTATGGAAGAACTTCAAGAGTGTCCTCGTTGCTAATTACGTCAATAAGGAAATGACTCTGTTCCAGAAGTACGGGTTCATCTCTAAAGACATTTGGGGACAATTTGTTGAGTTGAAGATGATGAAAGAGTTTGTGCTTCAAAGTGCGGCTTACAAGACCGTCCAGTCAAAAAATACACACTCACATAGACTCATCTCAACTGGGTACGCGGGTAAGATGGCACAGTGAACGAGGGAGGACGACGAGGCAGTACAGAAGGAAGTCGCATCGCCGTTTGCCTCAATCGTGGACCCGCGTGACTGAAACTGGGTAAGAGCAAGGTCACGTCTCACTTCTTTGGGCGACGTGTCCTTTGAAAACTCCGCTGATGAGGAAGTGTCCCAACGCCTAATATTGTTGAGCATGGAATCTTCCCAAGCTCTTTCACTTCGAAGAAAAAGAAAGACGTACTCTCCATGGCCTTGGGAAACAAGGAGCACCCGGGTCACACCCGAGGCCTAGGTATTTTCGTTCCCTAGAAACTGGGATTCCCATAGGACTCGGCCACGTACCGGAGTTGGAAGAGAAGCAAAACCGAGTGTGAATAGCTAGTAGCCCTGATTGAGGAAAGGCTTAGAGTGTAGTTTGATAGTCAGCTACGAAGCCTCGAGGAAAGGATGGAGCAAAGGGTAGCTAAGGAGAGGCAAGCACGGAACGTGCAAGCCCAAGAAGCACAATCGCAGTTTAGCCCAACCAACCATCGGAGCAACTGCGCATCCACCCCTGAGACGGACGTGGATAAAGCCAGATTTCCTCCTGATGACACCCGGGTAATATGTCTGCAATGCTCCTTACATAGACTTTAATGTTGGACGTGCTAGCTAATTACTTACGTATCCTTATATAGGTGGTCACGCCATGCAATTTGCAAGTAGGGGTGGGCACTTTTAAATCAAAACCGAAAAACCAAATTGAGATGAACCGATTTTTTGGTTTTCGGTTTGTGGTTCGGTTTTTTTGCTACTGTTCGGTCTGTGGTCTTCGGTTCGGTTTTATTTTTCTGGCAACCGAACAAACCGAACCACTGATTTGTGTACAGGCGAGGCGAGGCAAGCTGGCGACTAGCGAGGTGAAAATGGAAAAATCCCCTCTCGATTGATTCCCCCGACCCGATTCATTCTTTCCCCCATTCCATTCGGCTTCCCCCTCCGCTCAACTACTCAAGTGCGGCACCAAACCTTAGCTAAAGACCTAAAGTCATGGGCTCACCGCTGGGCGCTGGCTACGTCTCTCCATTGGCCCGTCCAACCCCACAGCTCCGCGCTGCCCTCCGGCTCCAAGGCTCCCCCGTTCTGCCCTTTGGTCCTCTCTGGGCCGATCTGACCAGCAGCTCCACCATTCCACCCTCCGAGCCTCGATCTGTGCTTGCCACCATCCGTCCCCAAGTCTGGCCGGTGAGGTAAAACTCCAAGTCCAACTCCTCATAAAATCTATATGAGATCTGAGTTGAATGGTTGTATATTTGACTGTCTGACGTCTGTAGTTCCCCCTCTGCCCAACCCTAGCTAAAGTCACGAGCTCACGGTCGTGGTGTCTCTTCATCGGCCCGTCCAACCCCACGGCTCTGCCCTGTGCCCCTGCCCTCTGTGGCTCCGCCCTCCGCCTCTGCCCTCCTCCGGTCCTCCCTGGCTCCCTCGAGTTGTCAAGCTCTCCCGAGCCCTGAGCCCTCAACAGCCCATGGCTGACGCCTCCTCTGACTCGCCGAGGAGCTCCTCTGACTTCACCAGGCGCATCGAGCGAGCCTGGTTCATCTCGCAGGTGCGCACTCGAATCAATGCCTCAAATTTGCTCTTTGGTTGGATGCTTGTTCTGTGCTAATCTTTGATGCTTTTCTGCCTGCTATTTCAGTGATTTGTGTATTTATTCATCAATAAGTATATGTAATATCAAAGCTAGAATTTCCTCTTCGATCGACTCACCACACAGAGGATCATTAAGTCATTTTCCTCAAAGGACTTTTCAAACCTCATAGGACTAATCATCAGGCTGAGCTCAAACCACATTATTTCTGAGCAAGCCTACAAGATGAGTGCCACAGTTCTTAATACTACATGCATATGATAGAAAACAATGGTTAAAGCAAAAGCAAATGTAGTTCACTTTGCAAAACGAACAAAATTGAGTGTGCTTCTGTGTGACAACAAATAAACTGAGTACTTAATTTTTAGCAGTTAACATTATCAAAATAAGAACCAAGTGAAACTGATATAATCTCAGCTCTTCATCTGATAAAGTTATTTTAGAATCCATTGTTGAATGCATTTTGTTGTTGTGAACTTGTGATGTGCAGCAATCACATACCAGCTGAAATTTGGATAATCGAATAACCAAAATAATCAAACTGAATTAATTTAGTTAATTCGGTTCGGTTTCGGTTTTCAGAACTCAAGAACCAAAATTTTCAAAAACTGAATAAACCGAACCAAAAAAACCGAATGCCCAGGCCTATCTGCAAGTGAGGCTTGCCAACGGATCTGTTCCCCTACAGGCTGCTTGGGGACAAGCGTATGCATCCGGTGTAGGGGCATTAGTGCACAGTCGTACTGTAGAGCCAGGCTACGCAAAGGTCTATATCGACGGTGTACATGAAATTTTCAAGGCCGTCACACTGGACATGCCCCCAAACAACGAGATCGTCATAATAGGGGATGCCATCGGCACATTAATCTAGTGGTCCAAGAAGGACATCTCCTTCGACGCCCACCTAGAGCACCGAAGCTACAAGCAATGCTAGAGGTACCACATGATGCGTTGGAGCTATCAACACTACTGGAGCCATGCCATGCACCCAAGGAGCCTACCAAATCATCTACCATGTCCGGTCATGCATAGAACGTTACTGCAGTAAGGGCCCAGTCGTTTCCTGCGAAGACGAAGTTTGTTAGAAGGGGACGCAGATACAAGGGCAAATCGAAATGGCCCACGTCAGCCTGTGGCTTTCTGATTGCCCCATTGGTGTGGCAATTCGAGCTGGGGCAACCGTTTGTACCGGATGAGCGCAAGGAGACACTTTCATTAGCTTGCGTTAGATTGCAAGAATGGTACATGCAACAAGTTAACAAGCCGGTGGCACAACGGACAACGAGTATCTGAGTAAACTTCAAGGAGGAGTATTTCTTACACCGGTCTTTAGATGGCGTCTTCGTGGTTGGCTTCACCGACTTTTTCGATCTATACAATCTCAAAGTGCTCAACACCTCACTCATAAGATGCTGGACAATGTAAGTGTATGCAATCACCGTCTACATTTCTGATGCACTGATAAATGTTATATATATCATTCTTGATTTTTATATGTAGATACATGATCCTAGAAGCAATAGCAAGGGAATAACTGGTGGGTTTCGCCGACCCACACATGGTGTCCAAGCAAACCATGGATGAAAATAAAGAAGTCGTCCATGAGTATATGGAAAAAGTACTGCTAGCTCATTTGGACAAAAAAATTCATACTTTTACCCTGCAAGCCAGGGTAAGTGCTTCGTCTAGATGCTATACTCGTTGATTTCTACTATATATCTCACCTCGAAGTTAGGTTCAGCGACCATGATGACATACATGTGTAGGTATCACTAGGTTCTACTCGTAATTATACCGAGACAGAACCAAGTAATTTACCTTGATTCCAAAAAAGGCGGCACCCACGATTTGAAGCCTATTAGAGATTTTCTCAACATGTCATTCGGTGTCTACAAATTGAGCAAAGGGCCACACAAGAAGGGCCCAGCCACTCTAATGCATACTTTTAAGTTTCCAGTATCCGATAGTACGGAATAATCCTTCACACTCTATAATAATACCTTCAGAACTAATTAACCTATTATGTTTTGCCATTGCTACCAGCAGCCAAAGGGCACTAACCTATGTGGATTCTATGTTTGCCACAACATATTACTCCTCGTTGGTTCCCAACAGACCAATGTCATACAGGTCTATCAATCTTGCAACAATTGTCTCCACATATTAATGTATATACATGTGAGACTTTACTCTTCTCATCGGCTGGCTTGGCAATGCGCTAAATCTACGTTAGAACGGGTCAACCTGCTAGCTATTCGAGGATAGTTCTATGCCTTCTTATTGTGTGAAGTCTTAAATCCATCGAGCAGATACTACTCAGGGCTCAACAGATCATGAGTTGTGATTTTGTTACTTACCGTACATTCAGATTAATTTGTGAACCTTGCACTGTGAATTTGTCATTTATACTTCTGAATCTAATTGGTTAGTACATATGTGAGTTGATTTCTGAAATGGATGCGCTGTACATATGTTGTAATGTGCAATTTGAGTTGATTTATGAAATGGATGCGTTGTATATTGCGTAACATGTGATTGGAGTACATTTTTTATATTTATATCATAATAATATGTTGGTCATGCTATGTATTGTCTTTTGTTTTAAAGGGCATGGCTAGCAATTCCTAAGGCTAGCCAATATATTAAAATTTAGTAAAAAAATAGAAAATCAACATCACAGATAGTTCTAAAGAAGAACCATCTGTGAAGAGGCACAAATCACAGATGGTTCCACTGCGGCACCGTTTGTGATGAGGGCATCATCACAGATGGTTCAAATTAGAACTATCTGTGATATGTGCCTCTTCATAGATGGTTCTTCGTTAGACCCATCTAGGATAAGCCCACCATCACAGACAGTTTCTAAGAGGAACCGTCTGAGATGATACCACATCACAGACGTGATGAGTTTTTTCACAGACGGTTGAAAAACTATCTGCAATGACTTTTTGTCATCACTGACACTTGTATACAGACGATTCACAAAACCGTCTGTGATGTGGTTTACGAACCATCTGTGATAACCTGTTGTGCAGTAGTGAATGCATTTTTTCCCGTTGGGTGTGTGACGGCTGGCGCGGCGTGCGCTTCACCCACGCATCTAGTAGGATCGGTAGAGAAGTGTGCTTGCATACAAAGCAGCACTGATCTGTTTCTCCTACCTAGGTAATATGCATTAGCTATATATGGCCATGCAAGTAGTACTTCTAGTCTGCTACTACCTGAGCTATTTTCCTTTCTATACCTTTTGTTTTTAAGGTTCTCAGTTGTGTACTTGTAGTCGTTTGTGATGGGTAGTTTTTGACGTACGTATATGCATGATACGTAGAAGGAAAAGATCGTAATTAAACAAGCAAATAAGTCTCGTCTGTACGTATATGCTAGGGAGTGTAAGAAGAGTGGCGCTACTATAGAATGGTACAATAATATCATTTCATCTGGATCGGTTCTTAACTTTTTGGGAAAAATCGATTGTAATAGATGATTTCGAAGAGAGTGTTAATAATAATCACAATCGGTTCTCAGGTTAGAACCAATTGTGATTGTACGAGGTTAGAACTAATTGTGATGTAGCATTGGGCACATCACAATCAGTTTTCATATTAGAACAGATTGTGATGTGCACGTGTATATCACAATCGATTCCCACCTAATAACCGATTGTGATGTGCATTGGCATATCACAATCGATTCTAACATGATAACTGATTGTAATGTGTATTGTACAACACAATTGTCATGTACCTCATTAGGTTATTTATACTCTTGAGCTGAATTCTCCTCTGTCGTTGTTCTAAAGGCAAAAAAAAAACATCGCCACCTCAAGAAAATACCACATACTCTGGTTGAAAGCAATACTTAGGTGAGAAATCATGAAATCCTCGCGATTGGGTTTTAAGAGTGTAAAGTTGAAGCCCTAGTTTAAGGAGATTTTTTCTTAATTTTCTCTTATTTGTGATTTTCTTTAAAATGTGAGTATTTCTTCAAACCCCTTTAATTTTGCCCTAGATAGTTCGATATGTCATAAAGAGAGTATGTTGCACTGGAATTATGTGTATCCTATCAGATTTAATACCCTTTATCTAACAAACACACATCCATTTATTTTTGTACTGCTCTCGTGTTAATCTTGAATTATTGTTGTTGTAATACGATGAATGTTAGAGTTTAGATTGTATAACATATATCTTTTGTTCGAGAGTGGTTGTTTATAAATATGCTAAAATAAAATATTTATAAGCAAACACTCTAATTCTCTCTTTTTCTAGGATTTTCTTGTGCAATAAATCTTCTGAGAGCCCATTGTCCTTTATATGAACTTCGATTGAGTCCATTGAAATTTCTAAATTTATCTAAAATCGAGTCCTACATTCTAGTATATTTATTTACAGTTTTTAGTTTTTTTCCCCTGCTTGTTATTTATTTTCTTTTCATTGCCCGTTTCATGTAAATGTTGAAGAGCCGAGAGCGTTCGAAGGTAAGAGTTAGCTCAAGATTAAGGCATTCCAAGGCAAGTAGTGTTTTGATCATATTACACTCAACTTTTTATAAAAGTTTTTTGTTTCAATCTATGAATGCTAGTTCAAATTATCAACCATTTAACTATTTTGGGATTAGTTATATGACCTACTTGATTTATACCTACCTTGTTACTTGTTATGCCTACCTTTTCATTTGTTATGTTATAATCATTTGTCACCTTAGATGGATTATTTTTAGTTAGTCATTAATATAGAATCAACGTGAGTTGGTTTAGAATGTGATTAGTGTGCTTAGACATTCAAGGAGTTGTTGATATCATTTCGAAGTTGCAAAATCAAACATGATTAAATGACTACGAAATATCTTCTTGAAAAGGGTGTGTCATGTGTTACCACACAATGATCTATTGTTTATGGCATGTGTTGCACTATAATCAATGGGGTGGTAAATGATTTCAACTGAAGCAAGTGGCAAGAAGCTGTGTATCTGTGATTCTTGTGAATCAATTAATATAGTTTTGTGCGGACAAGTTGATTGAAAGTCTTGTCTTGATCAATTAAGGATTTAACCTTGTAAGCCATTGAATTAGACTAATCATTGAAAGCATCTAGGCTCCCATATGTTTAGGGTTTTGGTAATTAATGACAATCGAGGCTAAAAGACTAACGTTATTTTCTTAAGCAAGTGAAAAACAGGAAAGACGTACTCTTCGGAAGATGTCGGATG
This sequence comes from Guadua angustifolia, assembly GCA_036346375.1. NCBI lineage: Eukaryota > Viridiplantae > Streptophyta > Magnoliopsida > Poales > Poaceae > Guadua > Guadua angustifolia. Next base: position 30,257,008 of record CM070508.1, read on the forward strand.
GTTTTAAGTGCATAAAGTGGAGTATGCATCAAGAAGGCAAAAGAAACGAATGTATAAAACTTTAGAGATATTTTTCTAGATATTTTACCGATCTTGGAGTTAGAAGTGAAGATCGGATTGTTAGGATAGTCGCCGTACTATTAAGAGGGACTTGATTTGGGTATTGAACTTCAAAAGTGTGCAAAATATGGCTCAATAGTTCATCTATTTATTCATGCATTCAAGAGAGAAAAACATTTACGAAAAATTACGGTGAGGCCAAGACTCATCAAGATAGGTAGAGCGGTAGTATAAATCTTGCGGACTACCGGCATATAATGGCGATGAGGTTTTAGCAGAGCTGAAATTCTTCCGGTTGCTTCGTGGCACTATCAAGGTGAAGGGCGTAGTATCTGTAAAGTCGGTACTACCGACGGTTCTCATCATGTAGCTTTTAACGAAGGTGTTTCTTTTGAGTCTCGCTCGTGGCACTCTCAAGCATGCTCGAGCAGTAGTATCAAGAAAGTCGGTACTACAAGCACCTAAACTGCAGTAGCAAAATTGCGATCTTATTGTTCCTTGGTGGCAAAGTCTTGGTACTCAAGACCCCAAGGGCGATAAGTACCCCATGTAATTTCCGACAAGAATGACTACTTGTCGGTGCATTTAATGCGCCAGATAGCCGTTGTGACCAGTCTTGATACTCACTGCCCTTAGAGGGCGGTAGTACTACCATGGCATAAATTCAAATTAAAAAGTGAATAACGGCTAGTTTGAGTGGTTGGGGGTTATAAATACCCCCTCACCTGTGCTAGAGGCTGGTTGGTGACTCCATTGAATACTCTTGAGCCCTAGCAACACTCTCCACACTCTTGTGCATTCAATTCTTGATTCTTGAGTTCTAAGAGAGGAAATTGAGTGCATTGCATTAGTGAGCCATATTGATTGCACTCTAGAGCTTCAAGCCTTCATCAAGTTTGTTACTCTTGGAGGCTGCCGCCTCCTAGACGGCTTGGAGGCGATCGGGATTGGTGTTCTTCTCGAAGAAGGTTGTGAGAAGGCCCAATCGTTGTGAAGGCAAGGAGCTCGCCTACCCGGAGCGGGGAAGAGCTACCTCTAGTGATCGGGAAAGGCTCAAGCGAGAGGAGCTGGCTTGAAGAAGTTCAAGTCACCTCAACGTGGAGTAGGGGAGACCGACAAGTCTCCGAGACCACGGGATAAAATTCGTGTCCATCATTTGTGGTTTGCATTGTTTTACTTTTGTGCAATTCTAGTAAATTGATCATCCTTGTGCAATACTTGTTTAATTATTGATACTTGAGTAGAAATACTATTTAGTGATCACTAGAATTGTTAGGCATCAAATGTGTCGAAATTGTCTTTTGGGCTTAGAAATCATTAAACTTGAATTTAGTGATAGAAAAATTTAAAAACGCCTATTCACCCCCCTCTAGGCGCATCCTCGATCTTACAAGTGGTATCAGAGCTAGGTCTCTCTATTTTGGCTTTACCGCCTAGAGAGCAAGGATGGCCAACGAGGGGATTTCAATTGGAAAAGCTCCTTTCTTTGATGGTACAAATTATTCTTATTGGAAAATCCGTATGACCGTTTACCTCAAAGCTATGAGTCCCAACATATGGAGAATTGTTAATGAAGGTTATGTTGTGACTAGTGATCCCGCTTCAACTGCCGAACAAAATGAAAGATTTGTTCATCTTAATGCTCAAGCAATGAATGCTATTTTTGGTGCCTTAAATGCGGATGAATTTAATCGTATAAGTAATTTAGATACCGCACATGAAATTTGGAATACATTATCGAAAATTCATGAAGGGACATCCACGGTTAAAGAAGCAAAATTACACATGCTTAGAGTAAAATATGAAAGCTTTGTTATGTTACCTCATGAGAATATAAATGAAATGTATTCTAGATTAAACAATATTTTTAATGAACTCAAGGGTCTTGGTACGACCTTGAACGATGTTGATATTGTCAGGAAAATGCTTAGGGCTCTTCCGGAAAAATATGAAACATTGGTAACATTGTTTCTCAACTCACCGGAATTACCAAGGATGACGCCAACCGGACTTCTTGGAAATCTCATCACTAATGAGCTCTACAAGAAGGACAAGGAAGAGTTGTTGGAACAAAGCTCTTCCAAGAAGAAGAACATCGTCTTCAAAGCAAAGGCGGAGTCAAGTGATGAAGGCTCCGAAGATGAGGACACCGAGGAGGAGATGGCGCTTCTCGTAAGAAAAATGAAAAGATTCATGAGAAGGCGCTCTAGCTCAAGCGGTCCGCAAAGATTCAAGAAAGGACAATATTCAAGCACCAACCGGTATGCAAATATCCGGTGCTATGAATGTGATGAAAAGGGGCATATCGCCTCCCATTGTCCAAAGAGGAAGGATGACAAGAACAAGTCACCCAAGAAGAAGAAGTATTTTCAAGGAAAGAAGAAGCTCTTCAAGAAGCTTTAAAAGGATGGCAAAGACGAAGCTCATATTGGTGAGTGGGATTCCGAGGAGGAGTACTCGGATTTCGATTCATCCAAAGATGAAGCTACTTCAAAGAAGAAGGGGGTTGCCGGTATTGCTATCAAGGAGGCTTCATCACCATTCGTCACTCCTTTATGCCTTATGGCCAAAGGAGATGTCAAGGTAAAATCAAATGATGATGATGACCCTTCATATGATGATTTAATGGATATGCTTGAAGATTTAAATGAGTACCTTGGCAAAGAGAAATCAAAATTTAAGGTTTTGAGAAAAGAGTATCTTTCTCTCAAAAATTCTTATGAGGAGCTAAAGGAAGCTCATGAGGTTCTCCTTGCCAAGGATAATCCAAAATCCACAAATGATATTGGTATCGAATGTGATATTATGAATGATTTGCCTAGATTAGAAAATAGCTCACTTCACGTAGAAAAGTCAAGCATATCTACTTCATGTGATGATTTAATTGATTTACCATGTTCTAGTGCAAACTCATGTAATGAAAATTTAATTGTCGAAAATAATGAGCTTAAAGAACAAGTAAATAAACTCAACAAAAGCCTAGATAGATGTTTTAAGGGTAAGGACACATTGAACAAAACTTTAAGTAGTCAAAGATGTTCATACAATAAAGAAGGACTAGGATATGTGCCTAAAAGGAACAAGAAAATAAGTAACAAGGCTCCGCGCTTTGTGAAATCAAATGGTAAATTTTGCTATAAATGCCATGAAATAGGACATCTAGCGAATGATTGTACCTTGAGTAAAGCATCTAAGGATAATGTTCATGATTCTTGCTATGTACTCAAGAGAGATAGATATGGTAAAGTTTTCACTAAATTTGTTGGGACCCCAATAATTGGCCAAAGAAAGAAAGCCATTTGGGTTCCCAAAACCTTGGTCACTAACCTCCAAGGACCCAAACAAATTTGGGTACCTAAAAGGGTTTGATTTTCTTTTGTAGGTGAACTACAAGACCGGTGGACGTCATTGGGTGCTTGATAGTGGGTGTACCCAACATATGACCGGCGACCAGAAAATGTTCACCACATTTTATTCGGGAAGTGGACAACATGACAAGATCACATTTGGAGATAATATCAAAGGAAAGGTATTGGGCTTAGGTAAAATTGCCATATCAAACGATCTTTCCATTTCTAATGTATCTCTAGTTGAAGCATTAAATTTTAACTTATTATCCGTTGCACAAATATGTGATCTTGATCTTGTATGTACATTCTCTAAAAATGGAGTTGTTATCTCTAAAGAAAATGATAATTCGTTAGTGTTTAAAGGTTTTAGATTTGGAAACTTGTATTTAGTTGATTTCACCTCATATGACTCATGTCTTCAAACATGCTTAATGGCAAAAACCTCTTTGGGATGGTTGTGACATAGAAGACTAGCTCATGTTGGGATGATTCAACTCAAAAAGCTTTTTAAAAATGATTTAGTTGTGGGCTTGAAAGATGTGAAGTTTGAGAAAAATAGACTTTGTAGTGCTTGTCAAGCCGGCAAGCAAGTGGCTAGCTCTCATCCTTCAAAGAGTATCATGTCCACATCTAGACCATTAGAGCTCTTACATATGGATTTGTTTGGCCCGACAACCTACAAGAGCATTGGGGGAAATTCTTATTACTTAGTTGTTCTCGATGATTATTCTAGATATACTTGGGTTTTCTTTTTGGATGATAAATCCGAAGCTTCCGAAATCTTCAAAAAGTTTGCAAAAAGGGCTCAAAATGAATTCGATTTTAAATTAAAGAAAATCCGTAGTGACAATGGTTCTGAGTTCAAAAACACAAGAATTGAAGATTATTGTGATGAACTTGGAATAAAGCACGAACTTTCCGCAACCTACACTCCGGAACAAAATGGAGTTGTAGAACGAAAAAATCGGACACTAATCGAAATGGCAAGAACTATGCTTGATGAATATGGCACTTCCGATAGTTTTTGGGCGGAAGCTATTAATACCGCTTGTCATGCAACAAATAGACTTTATTTGCATCGACTTTTGAAAAAGACATCTTATGAGCTCCTTGTTGGAAGAAGGCCGAACATTTCCTATTTTCGAGTTTTTGGTTGCAAATGTTACATTTTGAAAAAGGGTGTTCGGCTTTCCAAATTTCAAAGTCGGTGCGATGAAGGTTTCTTGCTTGGATATTCCTCAAATAGTAAAGCTTATCGAGTTTTTAATAAAAACAAAGGTTTTGTTGAGGAAACATGTGATGTTGAATTCGATGAAACTAACGGCTCTCAAGAAGAGCAAGAAAACTTGGATGATGTAGGTGAAGAAGGCCTAAGAGAAGCTATGAAGAATATGACACTCGGAGACGTGAAGCCGGAAGTGGATAAAAATGATCAACCTTCATCTACTCAAGTCGAGCCTTCAACTTCCGCAACTCCAAGTCAAATTCAAATTATCGATGAAGATGACAAGAACAATGATCGACAAGTTCAACCTCTACCTCAACAAATTCATCACGGTCTTTCCAAGGATCACCTAATAGACCAAATATTGGGTGACGTGAGTAAGGGTGTTCAAACTCGATCTCGTGTCGCTTCTTTTTGCGAACATTATTCTTTTGTGTCATGATTTGAACCTACTCACATAGATGAAGCACTAGTTGACCCGGATTGGGTAAATGCAATGCATGAAGAATTAAATAACTTTGCTCGTAATGATATTTGGACTTTAGTAGAAAGACCTAAAGAACATAATGTAATTGGCACAAAATGGGTTTTTCGAAATAAACAAGATGAGAATGGTATTGTAGTAAGAAATAAAGCTAGATTAGTGGCGCAAGGTTTCACTCAAGTCGAAGGATTAGATTTCGGTGAAACTTTTGCACCCGTAGCTAGATTAGAGGCTATTAGAATCTTGCTTGCATTCGCATCTAGTTTTGATATTAAATTGTTTCAAATGGATGTAAAGAGTGCTTTCCTAAATGGACAAATATCCAAATTGGTATTTGTAGAACAACCTCCCGGTTTTGAAAATCCTAAATGTCCTAATCATGTTTACAAACTCTTAAAGGCGTTATACGGACTCAAACAAGCTCCTAGAGCATGGTATGAGCGGCTTAGAGATTTTCTAATTTCTAAAGGTTTCAAAATTGGGAAGGTTGATACTACACTCTTTACAAAAATAATTGATGAAGATTTCTTTGTATGCCAAATTTATGTAGATGATATTATTTTTGGCTCTACTAACGAAGATTTTTGCAAAGAATTTGGTGATATGATGTCTAGGGAGTTTGAAATGTCCATGATCGAAGAATTGATTTTCTTGGACTCCAAATCAAGCAACTCAAGAATGGAACATTTGTGAGCTAAACCAACTATATCAAGGATCTTCTTAAAAGGTTTGGCATGGCGGACGCAAAACCAATCAAGACTCCAATGGCATCGAACGGGCATCTTGACCTTAATGAGGGAGGTAAACCGGTAGACTTAAAACTTTATCGTTCAATGATTGGTAGTTTACTTTACCTTACCGCATCTAGGCCCAATATTATGTTTAGTGTTTGCATGTGTGCTCATTTTCAAGCTTCTCTCAAAGAATGTCATTTAGTTGCCGTAAAGAGAATTCTAAGATATTTGAAACATTCCTCAAATATAGGGTTATGGTATCCCAAAGGTGCAAAATTTGATTTAATTGGATATTCAGATTCGGATTATGCGGGTTATAAAGTGGATAGAAAAAGCACCTCCGGGAGTTGCCAATTGCTTGGTAGATCTCTAGTTTCATGGTTCTCCAAGAAACAAAATTCCGTAGCTCTATCCACCACCGAAGCCGAATATATATCCGCCGGTAGTTGTTGCGCTCAATTATTATGGATGAGGCAAACTCTAATGGATTATGGAATAAATCTTAAAAAGATGCCTCTCTTATGTGATAATGAAAGTGCGGTTAAAATAGCCAATAATCCGGTCCAACGCTCAAGAACAAAACATATAGATATCCGTCATCATTTCTTGAGAGATCATGTAAGTAAGGGTGATATTGAAATTAGTCACATTAGAACGGAAAATCAATTAGCGGATATACTCACTAAACCCTTAGATGAGACTAGATTTTGCAAATTGAGGAATGAATTAAATGTCATAGATATCTCTAATGTGGCCTAAAGATAGTTCTTTTGGTTGCTTATTGGATTTTATTCGATTTGTGTTCTTATTAAATGTGTCTCACATCAAGGGGGAGTAATATGCCTTTTATGTATATATCACATCCCCTAAATGTGAAAAATAAAAGATAAGTGCTATATATCTTAAAAGGTAAAACTAGACCTTTATAGGTCAAAATATTTGGAAATAATTTATTTTTAGCTTTACCGAGTGCAAAGTTTCTTAAAATCTTCATTTACAATCTATTACCATATAAATCTCATCTTTATGAAACTTCTATCATATTATATCCTCTTTATGTTTATAATAAAAAAATAAAACTTTTGTTTTTGAAAAGGTTGATAAAATTCAAAATCTTGATCTATATTGATCTACTAAAGGCACATCTTGAGTTTTGCCCATAAAACTAGAATTCTCATATCTCTAGTTTCTTATAAGGTATTTCAACTCAAACAAGTCAAAGCATGAGTCTTTATTTGATTACGTTTAAAGGCCTTTGTTTCATGCTTGTCCTCTCGGTTGGAAATGCTCCAATATATACTCATACTTGCTATGACAATATATGAGCAATTTCGCGACCTAATTCTCAGTTTCCACCTTGACTGAATCCGGCACTCTACCCCATTGACAATGATAGTACCGACTTTCTTGATACTCTTTTTGGGTCGAGGGCGGTAGTACCACTCGGCCCGTTATTTGGTGGGGACCCGAATTCAAACCGCCTGGCTCTCTTTCTTCTCTCTCTTATTCATTCTCCCCACCGAAACTGCCCATTTCTCTCATCTCCACTCGTGGGGCGTGTTCTCTCTCTCTCTCCCTCTCAAACCCTAAAACTCTTCCCCTTCGAAATCTTGAAGATTTGTGGGGGTTCTTCCATTGGAAATAATCCTTGTATTCTTCTCCTCCAAGAGGTAAAAATTTTCTTCATCAATCCCTGTTCATTCTCTCATTTTGAGCATTCTAGGGTTTGGATGAAGATTTGAAGTGTGTAAAATTGTAATAAGGCAAAATCTCTGTGGATTAGGCGTAAAATAGATGTCCTTTATCTATCATCAATCCCTAATCCCTGTTTATAAAGTTTTAAACCACGACATTGCCTAAAATCCGCTCAAGTGTGTTTTGCATCGCGCTCGGGCGGCACTACCGGCCACCAGGAGCGGTAGTACCGACTTTGCGGTACTACCGGGCTCCAGCAGCGGTAGTGCCGACCATGAAGTTGCAGCATGCGTATTCTGAGCAAATTTGAGGAAATGTTCTATTACAATGTTCACATTTCCTCATCTATTTTCGTGCCAAATCCATCTTGCATAATGCTCATATCCTAAATTCCTTGAAATTCTCTAGATCATGCCTCGCACAAAAACCGCTGGAGTTGGTCTGTCTGGTGGGGGTAGAGGTACAAGGAAGACGACTAAGGGTCGCGGCATTCCCTCTTCGGACACGGACAGTGGAGACAGCGACAACTCCTACACCATTGCCATGCGAACCACTAGGGCTAAAGGAAAAGGACCAGCTGAGCCTTCCCAGCCTAAGAAAAGAAAGGTCACCGAGGCCACACCTCAAATCACTTGGCGGATGATGAGAGGCGAAAGTGAGAATGAGGAAAGTTCTGAGGAAGAAGAAGTGGTACCTCAAGTTGGAAGGCATCGCAATGATCCTTCCCAAATCAAAGGAGACGACTACTATGCCATCCAGGCTCAGAATCACTATCTTCAGCCTCGCTCAGCAACCAACCCAAAATTCCATTCCCTTTTCCAGCAGAAGGTATATGACCAAATATATTTGGAAAAGGACTTTGCTAATCAGCGATGGGTTAGTTGGAAGCACATCCGAGAGCAGCCCGAATTTGTTGGAATTCCTGAGCTGTTTGGAGGAGCTAGCCTGTACAATTTTCTTAGTACAAGGACTGACTATCATGAGAAGACCATCAAACAATTCTATGCAACTCTTCATGTTTCAGACTCCTTTGAGCAAATCACCTGGATGACCGACTCCCACAAGTATACTGCTTCCAAGGATGATTTTGAGCATGCCTTGGGAATATTTCATAGTCGGTATCCTAAAATTCATGATGAGCCTCCTTTGACTTTGGATCAAGCCGCTGAGTTCTATGATCAAACTCATCCTTACAAGATTGGACAATCAGCTGGCTTGCTACTCCAACCAAGCATGGTAAATAAAATCATTAGAGTCACTATTCATCCAAAAAGTGGCAATTTCGATGCTGTGAGAAGCCATGCTTGGAATGTCATTGCAAAGATTATGGCGAAAGAAAATTTTGATGTTGTGGACTTCATCTTGAGGGAGATGGCTCAGTCTGCTAGAGATAGGGGGAAGACCATTTACTTTGCTCCATATATTATGGCACTGATCCGGAGAGTTGCTGAGTATAATGGTGCTACTCCTACTCCTCACAAGCCGTACAAGCCTCGAGTTGCTCCACCTCAAGTTCTGCACCACATCGCCGAACAAGCTGCTCAAGCAAAAGCTCAAGCGGAGCAGGCTGCCCAAGCTCAAGCTCAAGCTGCACAAGTTGCCTCAGTGCCTGATGCTTATTTGGCTGGTCTTGAGACCCTTCGGTCTGATATGATGGCTGGTTTTGCACGCCAAGAGTCAAATATGATGGGCCAGTTTGCACTTGTTCTTGAGCTTCAGTACAACAATCGTCAAATGGTTGAGGAGGTTCGGGAGCGCTTGGATTCTCTTAGCACTTCGTTTGATCACTATCGATCATATCATCAGTCTTACCAGCGTCGTCGCCCGGATGACAGTGGTGCTCTTCTTCCTTCTCATCCTCCTCAGCCGTCCAGCTCAGCTCCGGACTCTCCTAAAGACGGCGAGGAATAGATGGCATCTTGGCGATCCCCTTTTGGTCTTTGATGACAAAGGGGGAGAATGAAGAGTTGTAGTTCTCAATGAAGAATTGAAGTTCTCTAATTCCTTAGCATTATCTAGCCTATATTTTATTGCAGTCCTGTAATGAACTTGTAATGACGTTGACTCGTGTGGTTTATGTTTGCTTTTGGACTAAATGTCATAAACTCGCTTTATGGTTCTTTCGCGCTCTAATGTTACATAAGTAATTCTCTCTTGAGTTTTTGTTTTGTTTTGTCTTGCTTATTCTTCTCATAATATCATGCTTAGTTACTCATGAAAAACTCATATACAAATGTGCATATTACTATGGCTCATCCATAGCACATTCGTCGGGGGAGTTATGTTCTCATTTAGCAATCTTTTAATTCAAATATCTTTTGTCCTCTAAGAGATAGAATATTGCTAAATAAGAATCCCGCGGTGTGAGTAATCAAGGTTTTTGGTCACTCACCCAAAATCTCAATTTACTTCAATTCGTTTATAAGGATTGTCATCAATTACCAAAAAGGGGGAGATTGAAAGCATCTAGGCTCCCATATGTTTAGGGTTTTGGTAATTAATGACAATCGAGGCTAAAAGACTAACGTTATTTTCTTAAGCAAGTGAAAAACAGGAAAGACGTACTCTTGGAAGATGTCGGATGGTTTTAAGTGCATAAAGTGGAGTATGCATCAAGAAGGCAAAAGAAACGAAGGTATAAAACTTTAGAGATATTTTTCTAGATATTTTACCGATCTTGGAGTTAGAAGTGAAGATCGGATTGTTAGGATAGTCGCCGTACTATTAAGAGGGACTTGATTTGGGTATTGAACTTTAAAAGTGCGCAAAATATGGCTCAATAGTTCATCTATTTATTCATGCATTCAAGAGAAAAACATTTACGAAAAATTACGGTGAGGCACTCATCAAGATAGTAGAGCGGTAGTATCAAAATCTTGCGTACTACCGCATATAATGGCGATGAGGTTTTAGCAGAGTGAAATTCTTCGAAGTTGCTCGACCAAGACTCTCAGCAGTGAGTGCAGAGTAATCTGTAAAAGTCGGTACTATCGGCGGTTCTCTCTCATGTAGCTTTTTAACGAAGGTGTTTCTTTTGAGTCTCGCTCGTGGCACTACTGGCATGCTCGATGGTAGTACTGAAAGTCGGTACTCTGGGACCTAAACTTCTTGATAGCAAAATTGCGATCTTATTGTTCCTTGGTGGCAAAGTCTTGGTACTATCAAGACCCCAAGGGCGGTAGTACCGGCCATGTAATTTCCGCACAGTAACGGCTACTTGTCAGTGCATTTAATGCGCCGTATAGCCGTTGTGACCCAGGTGCGGTACTACCGGCCCTTAGAGGGCGGTAGTACCGGCCATGGCGCAAATTCAGCTGAAAAAGTGAATAACGGCTAGTTTGAGTGGTTAGGGGTTATAAATACCCCCTCACTTGTGCTAGAGGCTGGTTGGTGACTCCATTGAATACTCCTGAGCCCTAGCAACACTCTCCACACTCTTGTGCATTCAATTCTTGATTCTTGAGTTCTAGGAGAGGAAATTGAGTGCATTGCATTAGTGAGCCATATTGATTGCACTCTAGAGCTTCAAGCCTTCATCAAGTTTGTTACTCTTGGAGGCTGCCGCCTACTAGACGGCTTGGAGGCGATCGGGATTGGTGATCTTCTCGAAGAAGGTTGTGAGAAGGCCCAATCGTTGTGAAGGCAAGGAGCTCGCCTACCCGGAGCGGGGAAGAGCTACCTCTAGTGATCGGGGAAGGCTCAAGCGAGAGGAGCTGGCTTGAAGAAGTTCAAGTCACCTCAACGTAGAGTAGGGGAGACCGACAAGTCTCCGAGACTACGGGATAAAATTCGTGTCCATCATTTGTGGTTTGCATTGTTTTACTTTTGTGCAATTCTAGTAAATTGATCATCCTTGTGCAATACTTGTTTAATTATTGATACTTGAGTAGAAATACTATTTAGTGATCACTAGAATTGTTAGGCATCAAAAGTGTCGAAATTGTCTTTTAGGCTTAGAAAGCATTAAACTTGAATTTAGTGATAGAAAAATTTAAAAACGCCTATTCACCCCCCTCTAGGCGTATCCTCGATCTTACAATCATACAACCACATATTTGGAAACGGGACATACATAACTCGGTAGGATAACAAGTCTAGCCTACATTATAAAATTGATCATGTCTTATGGGTAAAATAAATAACCTTTGTAGTGTATAAAACTATTTGAATAGTTGTATCCTTGGTTATAAACAACGCTTTAGAATTTTACACAAGGGTTAGATTTTATAAAATAAAATTGGAAAGGATGGCTACATGCCAAAGAGGAAATGGTGTAGGCTATGTGTCAACATGAGAAAACTTTGGATAACTTATTATTGCTTTTATTTGTTTTACTTATGGTTTCAATCAATTATAATATTCAATTTCTAAAGTTTACTTTATGCAAAATTAACCATATCGGCCATTCTTTGAGTAGGCATTGTATATAGTTATTAGATTTGTATTATGTGCACAAATTGTGGAGTACTCCATGTGCTCACCCTTGCAATAATCATCAATTGGTTGGAGACGAGGAGTACACCAGCTCTAGAGAGGAGTATAGTGAAAAGGCCGATTATTAGGATTTGAGCCCAGTCAGTTGCTTGTAGCAAGTCGATGAGTTTCCACTGGAATTTATTTTCGTTTAGCTACAAGTCTCTTATTTAGTGCTTAAGCCCTGTGTGGCATGATAAATTTAACTCAGCTATAACGTCATCTCACTATTTATTTATTTATTTATTAACTTTAGTCGTTTATTTTTATCCCGTTGTGTATGAAGTTGATATTTTATCTATGTTGTCACTGTATGCACTAGAATGATTCTGTATTAGTGCAGTATATATAGAGAGTTTGGATTTGCATATTTGGGTACTGATAGATGCTTAGTCTACGATATTTATAGCTTTTCATAGCTATTAGAGTGAAGAGCTTTAATCTCTCTTGTGAAAAAAAAGATTCGAAAAAGAATACAACAAGTCATTTTTCGGTCCTACACATCTTTACACACAACGAATTGAAAGAGGATGAGAAAGGTTCAAACCTGAATTTTTGAATTGCACTAATCCCACGGACCATTTATGGTACACGTTAATTGTGACTAATGCAGTTTCCAGTTTTTGTCATGAGTTAATGTGGTTTCCTTTGTAACCGTTAGGTGTCTATAAGGCCATTCTCAGTGGAGAGTTTCATTTCATGGTTTCTAAAATTATCATGTCATCTAAAGAGATTTGAGTAGATGAATAAAACAAGAGCCACAATGCACAGTTTCATTTCACGGTTTCATATGCTAACAATCGCATTTAATTGTAAGGCACAAGATTGGGCGAAGTTGGATGAAATGAAACTCTATAGCCCCCAGTGCTAGTTTCAACAGGTTTCATAGTCTTGGAAATAGTGTACGCCCAGTTTCATCCTGATGAAACTCATTCCCTCTCTCTCTTCATAATTATCATGCTATGTCATTCAACTTGCTGATATGTCACATCATTTAATGGGAATGAAACCCTAAAAAAACCTTCACTAGGAATGGCCTAAGAAGAGTCAGAGGAATGCCATTGCCTTCCTCCACCAAACATATAGAAGAGAAATGCTATTTGCCTTCCTCCTCCTTTGTGTTAGGCTGCTTTGTCTACTCCATGCCTACGGCGGTGTGCAGTGGAAAAGCTAAGATAAAAATAGAGGGTAGGCTCAAAAAATTAGGTTGAATTGAAATAAATATAGAAAATATAGTTATGTGCAATCTAAATTCATATAAGTATACATTATACAACTATATAAGTATATAACAAGTCAACAAGAGTAAAGAATCAAGAGTTCAATACCCAACATTCTAGAGAACAGAGACAAGGACGGAGCCCAAGATGAATATTTCTATCAAACATATTTCTTGTAATCCCTGGTCGCAATTAATACAACAATACTACGATATTTAAGGGAGTCTTTTATCATGGACCTCGGCTACAGCCTTAGGTGGATGGGTATTTGTGATTCTCCTACATCATCGATCTAAGGAATTAGGTATAGTCTGTCACCCTTTTACCTTTTAGCCTTGTCTCATCTAGCAGTGCAATCCTTCGTGTCCTGCAAGGGCAAATGGTGCGGTAGTCGATGTTTGTACACCCATCATGAATAACATCATCACAAGAATATACAAGACCATATGGAGTCCCCAAGTCAGCCCCCAGTATAGGTACAGGATTGGGGATCAGGGGAACCGATGGAATCACAGGAGGAAGACTGGGGATTTGAGGGATTTGAGAATTTGAGATCTAGAATAAGTTGGGTCTATGGGCTTTTGGCACTTTGGCCTGCTGATTGGCATGTTGGCATGTGATGCCCACTCGTAATGTCTGTTTGCCCAAGAGAAGGCCGTGATCGACGGTTTCTATGTTGTTGGTAGCAATCGGATGTCTCATTGTGCATCGTCGTGAGCCCAGACAAGCACCTGCCTTTCTAGGTCCTCCTCCTCCGATTGAGGACTCACGCAACTTTTGCAGCATTTTTAGGAAAAAAATTGATGATTTATCTTTATTTACTTATGCTATTGATGATTTGCTCGTAATATTTTGACCTGTATGTTATGAGATATACAGAACAAATTATTAATTACACTTATTAATTACACTAATTAAAATAGAGCAAATCATCGGTTGCACAGCTAAAACTGACAAATCATATCTCCCTCTTTCTAGAAGGTCAGAAGTCACAGTGCAAGAACCTCGTGAAGAAGCAATCGATCCTCTGGTTTCCACTAGCCGTGTCCTCGATTAAAAATGGAAATACTTCGCAGGGTGCAGGGCGCAAAAATGAGAGACGGTAAACCTCGATTTCATATATTTCCACTCTCTGACCGTTGCCCACCTTCCCCGTGGCGTCCTCCTCTCACCTCCTCGCCGCCGCTGCCGACGCCGGCGGCTCGTCCTCCTCCTCCACTGCCATCACCGTCCAACCATCATCTCCTCATACCTGGTAAGTAATCAGTGACCTCGTCCCGCCGTCGTCCCACCGCTCTTCCCGCTAGTATTCAGGGCGTGGATCTGGATCCGAGGCCGGGCGGGGAGTGGTTCGACTTAGCTGTAAACCCTAGATCTCACCGCACTCCCTTTCGATGTATGGTGCAGCTGCTCTGAAGGGATGGAGAACGGGGAGATCGAGAGCGCCGACGACGCGCGCCGGTGCCCGTGCCGCCGAACGGGCGGCGGTACCGGCCGGTGGGCTCGAACGATCGCGCCGTCATCCAGATGACTTCCATGGAGCCTGGTTCCTCGTCTGCCGCCGCCGATGCCGTGACGGCCCAGCCGCCAAGGTGATGCATACTTCTCTTCAAATTTGTGGATTTTGCGAGCATTTTTTTGTTTGTCTGTTGCTTAACTCGTATGATCGAGTAGGGAGTACACTTCTGCGTGAATAAGTAGCATAGTTGCTGCAAATCCATGCGTGCATTGTCTCGACCGTGCGTTAGTACGCCAGATGAAGTGTTAAGCTGATCAATAGGAGCTTAGTGTTGATGTTAGGACTCACGAGCAGGTTCACAAAACCGCCGAAAACCGCTCAAAAACCGCGGTTTTCGACCTTACTGCTCCGATTCAAGATCAAAAACCGTTCTAATTAAAAAAAAATAAAAAAAATTTTGAAAAAATTTATGTTAGCGGTTTTCGAATAACATTCAAATGGCCGGGTCGGTTTTTTGTGAAAAACCGCGGTTTTCGATTTTTTCAAATTTTTTTGATTTTTAAACTCTTTGGTTTTTGATGATTTTCGCGCGGTTTTTGCGAAAACCGTACCGTGAATTTCGAATTTCGGTTTTTTGAACCCTGCTCACGAGAAGCGGTGTGAACATAGCAACCAACCAATACTTTTGCTCATACTGTTGTCCCAAACAAGTTGGGGGTACTTTTGCTCATACTGTTGTCCCCAACAAGATGGGGTAGGTTAGGAATGAAATCTAATCAAAGTCAATAAAACCCTGAAACCTTCGATCATATTTCATGGTTCTGGTACATGGATTGTTAACTTCCATGCGCTCCTATCTAACATCAACTCTTTGGATATATTCTAATCCCTAAATCTCTTTTAACTTATTCTTCCCATGTCAGTTTTAGTTTACCTCTGTCTCTTCTTATGTTTTCGAGACAACTTAAAATTCCACTATATACTGGTGCCTCGAAAGGCCTCCGTTGGAGATGTCCAAACCATCTCAAACGATGTTGGACATGCTTTTCTTTAATTGGTGCTATCCCAACCCTATCACATATATCATCATTGTGGATTCAATCACGCCTTTTATGACCACAAATCCACCTCAGCATCCACATCTCTGCTACGCCCATCTTCTGAACATGTTGCCTTTTTGTTGTCCAATATTCTGCTCCATACAACATCAAGGTCTAATCACCGTACTATAGAGTTTGCCCTTGTACTTTTGAAGGACTTTCTATTAAATAGGACTTAAGATGCTTAGCACCATTTCATCCACTTCGCTCATATCCTGTAGCTCACATCTTAATCAATCTTGCTGTCACTTTGTAGCATTGATCCCAAAGATGGAAAAGTTTTCTTCCTAGGCACTACTTTCCCATCCAGACTAATATCTCCATCATTTGCCATAGCACCACTGAAAACACACATCATTTACTTTGTTTTAGTCCTATTAAGTTTAAAGCCCTTCGATTCTAAAGTCTTCCTCCACAACTCCGGTTTTCTATCAACACCTACCCTTCTCATCAATTAGCACCACATCATTAGCAAAAAGTATACACCAATGAGTCCCTTGTTGTATGTCCCGCATGGCTTTGTCCGTCACTAGGGCAAAAATGTAGGAGCTCAATGCTGACCCTTGATGTATTCCAATCTTAATAGGAAAGTCACTGGTATAGCTATCACATGCTCTGATATTAGTCACAACATTGTCGTATATATCCTTGATTAGGATAACATACTTTGTTGGAATTTTTTTCTTTTCAAGTGCCTACAAATGACCTTTGTTGGCACACTGTCATAAGCTTTCGCCAACTTGATAAACACTATGCGTAGATCCTTCTTTTCCTCCCTATACCTCTTCATCAACTGTCGTGTCAAGAAGATCGCCTTTGTGGTCGACCTCCTAGGCATAAAACCATTGGTTTTCTCACGCTAGCCACTTTTCTTAAACGATACTTAGGTCCTGTTTTTTGATTTTTTTGGGGTGCTTTACGCTAGCTTCAGCCTCCAAAAAGCCAGTAAGCCCCTCACCCCACCCACACACAAACAGATTAGCTTTTAAGTGGCTTTTGGCATAAGCTAAAAGCTATATATAACTAGCAAAAGCCAAAAACTAGGTTGGATTTGCTTTTGCAGCTTATTACTGAGAGAAATTAGCTATTTATCAAATAATTTCTTATAAAAAGCTATAGTTACTTTTTAGCCCAAAAAAAAAAATCAAAAAGTAGCCTTTCAGAAAAGCTACAGCTCCCCCAAATAGGCTCTCAATCACTCGCTCCTAAAGTTTCATTGTATGGCTCATGAGCTTAATTCCTTTGTAATTAGTACAACTTTGAATGTCTCCTTTATTCTTGAAATGTGGCACTAATGTGCTTCTTCACCACTCGCTCGCCAGACATCTTGTTCGATGTAAAAATTCTATTAAACAATTTAGTTAAATAAATGATCACCATGTTTCTAAGGTGTTTCCACACCTTGATAGGAATGTTATTAGGCCTCAACGCCTTACCTACTTTCATCCTTTTTAAGGCCTCTCGTACTTCAGACTCTTGAATTCTTCAAACGAACCGCCTTATGGGATATTGAAAGTTAATCTTAGCTACACATCAGTTGTGTATTGTTAGAGGGTTGGCACTACTATTTTAGGCTTACAGCCTTTTTGGGGTTGCTACTTTTATTTACAGTTCTAGGCATTAGGAGTGTGTTAGATAATGTATAGTCTCTATTGACTTGTACTTGGCTTACTTGTACTCCAAGCCTTATTGGGCTATATATATGTGAGTCACCCCCCCATCCGTGGGTGTGAGGTGTTTCTCTCCTATTCTCTACATGGTATCAGAAGTCCGGGTACCCTAGGGTTTTTCCTCCCAGCCGCCCCCCTAGGGTTTTTCCAGCTGTCTAGCCCTAGCCGCCTCCTCCCCTTCGCCGACCTCCTCACCTCCTTCCGCACCCAGCCGCCAGCCCTCCTCCTTCTTCCGCCGCACTGCTGGTTCTTTCCCCTGGTAGTCGGCTCCCCTCTCCACTGCCGGCCATGAGCTCCACCTCCACCAACAGTGGTCTCGCCGGTGATGGCACCTCAGCCGCCACCTCCTCCAGCACGGTTCCTGTCTTCCTCAACCCCTACGCCACTGTCTCCGTCAAGACTCACGTGCCGATCACCCTGGAATTGGAGAACCCTAACTACACCAAGTGGTCTATGTTCTTCAAATCCATGTGCGGCAAGTTCGGCCTCATGGGGCACATTGATGGCTCCGCTCCTCGTCCCGCCGACCCGGCGTGGGTTCAAGCCGACTGCTGCGTCCGCAGCTGGCTGTTTGGATCTACTGCGGATGCCGTCCTCGACCTCGCCATGGCTGAAGATCAATCTGCGTACGACCTTTGGTCCTCCATCTCCACCATCTTCACCGCCAACAAAGAGTCCAAGGCAGTCTACCTGAGTCACGAATTCCACACACTGACAACCGCAAAGGCCGCTGGCGCAAGGGCCAAGAAGACCGGCCTACTAGCGGTGCAGCGAAGAAGAAGTCGGGCCGCCCTAGCGGTCCCTGGGTATGCTTCAATCCGTGGGGTTCCCAGCAATGGCGCTCCTCCTCCCCTGGCCTCCTGGGTCCTTACCCCCAGGCCAACACCGCCTTCGTCGGGCCTCTGTTGTCGCCTCCCGTCCAGCAGCAGCCATGGCAGGCGCCCTCCGCCAGCTGGGATCAGTCAGGTCTGGTGGCTGCTCTCCAGCAGATGCAACTCCAGGGCTCCAACCCCTGGGTTCTCGACACCGGCGCCACCTCGCACATGACATCTTCGGATGGTATGCTCCTCTCTCGCCTTCCCCCTTCATACTCCTCCATCCTGGTTGGCGACGGCAGTTCCCTTCCTGTTGTTGCTCAGGGTCCCTCCCTTCTCCCTACCTCCTCTGCTAATTTTCATCTTCACAACGTCCTTGTTGTCCCCTCCCTCGTTCGCAATCTTCTTTCTGTGCGTCAATTCACTCGTGATAATCGTTGTTCCATTGAGTTTGATCCATTTGGGTTTTCCGTCAAGGATTTGCAGACCAGACGCGAGATTCTTCGCTGCGCTAGTGACGGCGATCTCTACACCATTCCAGCCGCCACTACCTCTAGCGTCGCTCACGCCCACCTCGCCGTCCCCTCCACCGTGTGGCACCAGCGTCTCGGTCATCCTGCACCTGCCGTCCTAGCTACCTTGCGGAAAAACAAACTTCTTTCTTGTACTAACGTAGACCGTTCTATTTGCTACTCCTGTCAGCTTGGCAAACATTTCCGGCTACCCTTTACTAGTTCATTTTCTAGTACTTCAGCTCCTTTTGAGCTCGTCCATTGTGATGTTTGGACCTCGCCGGTTGCTAGCATCTCTGGGTGCTTATACTATCTTATTCTTCTGGATGATTTTAGCCATTTTTGCTGGACGTTTCCCATGAAACGTAAGTCCGAGGTGTTCCAGCTCATTGTTAATTTCCTCCAGTATACACGCACCCAATTCAGCCTACCCGTTAAATGCCTTCAGGCCGACAATGGTACCGAGTTCGTTAACAATGCCACTAGCTCCTTCCTAGCTTCGCACGATGCATTGCTACGGCTCTCTTGTCCCTACACTTCACCTCAAAACGGCAAGGTTGAACGCATTCTCTGCACACTAAACAATTCTGTTCGCACTCTGTTACTCCACGCCTCCATGCCGCCCCGCTATTGGGCGGAAGCACTAGCCACCGCCACCTATCTCATCAACCGGCGTCCGTCATCCACAATTCAAAATCGCATACCCTTTGAGCTTCACGGCACTCCTCCACATCTTGAGCATCTTCGTGTCTTTGGCTGTTTGTGCTATCCCAACCTCTCCGCCACGGCCACACATAAGCTTGCTCCCCGTTCGGCTGCCTGTGTCTTCCTCGGTTATCCCTCCTCTCACAAAGGATACCGTTGTCTCGACCTCTGACACATCTCTCTTTGTTTACAAAGAGGGAGACCGTGTCGCCTACCTGCTTCTGTACGTCGACGACATTGTCCTGACGGCTTCCTCGACATCTCTACTGCAGCACATCATTGCCCGTCTTCACTCCGAGTTCGCCATGACGGACCTTGGTGCTTTGCATCACTTTAGTATGCAGTTGATCTTCTCCAGCGCGCGGGCATGGCTGAGTGTCACTCTACGGCGACCCCTGTTGACACTCATGCTAAGCTTTACGCCATCGACGGCGACGTTCTTGATCCTTCGAGTGGGGAGTTTGGTGGCGCTTCTGATACCTCACGCTGACTCGTCCTGACTTGGCGTACGCGGTGCAGCAGGTGTGCTTGTTCATGCATGATCCGCGCGAGCCTCACCGCGCGTTGATCAAGCGCATTCTCCGCTATGTGAAGGGTACGCTCTCCGTTGGTCTTCACATCGGCATCGGTCCCGTCCAATCTCTTACCGCATACTCTGATGCGGATTAGGTAATTCTGCATTTCTCGGCGCTCCACCTCCGGCTACTGCGTCTACTTCGGTGACAATCTGGTGTCATGGTCTTCGAAGCGCCAGACGATAGTCTCCCGCTCCAGTGCCGAAGCGGAGTACCGCGCTGTTGCTCACGCAGTCGCCGAGTGTTGCTGGCTACGACAACTACTTCAGGAGCTTCACGTCTCGATTCCTTCTGCGACCGTCGTATATTGCGACAACGTCAGTGCTGTCTACATGATAGCCAATCCGGTTCATCATCGTCGCACGAAGCATATTTAGATCGACATTCACTTCGTCCGCGAGAAGGTTGCGCTGGGGCAGGTCCGCGTGCTCCACGTACCCTCATCGCATCAGTTTGCGAATATCATGACCAAAGGCTTGCCTGTCCAATTGTTTTCGGATTTTCGGTCCAGTCTTTGCGTTCGTGATTCTCCCGCTGCGACTGCGGGCGGGTGTTAGATAATGTATAGTCTCTATTGACTTGTACTTGGCTTACTTGTACTCCAAGCCTTATTGGGCTATATATATGTGAGTCACCCCCCCATCCGTGGGTGTGAGGTGTTTCTCTCCTATTCTCTACAGAGTGAGTTTTTGAATTTCACATGAGTTCAATTTGTTTGCGGGATACTCGCAACTGTAATGTCATTATAACCACCTTTGAATTTTGGTGGTAACATTGATCTATGATGCACGGACATGGGTACGTTGACACGATACAACACGACACCGACACGGAATTCGTCATTTTTCAAAAAATGTTGGCACGATGACACAGCTGTATATATTTAAATAATAATAATATACATATGTATTATTCTCTATTTTTCTTTGTGCTTATTAAAATGAAATAATGTAAAGCATAAACTAGGAATATATACCTTAGCCTTAGCAATTTCACTTTTAAACTAAGCAAGAATAGGTACTGTTACCTTAGGATATATCTTTCAATCACTATTAGTAATTTTCAGCAAGTACACTTTGACTCTAGAGTAACTACTAGTGCTAACATATTTGCAATACTTGCATCTCCATTTCACATTTCCTCTAGATGAACCACCATTATCTAGAATGTCAACATGATTCCACAATGGAGCCTTGATGTTGGTGTTTTGCTCCTCTCGTGTAGCTAGAGTTACAATTAGGTTGCTGAGCTGGGCCAGGCTATGTCATTATATATGTCAGATATGTGTCGATGAAGTGTCTAAGCGTATCGAACATTAAAATTATTTATTTTGGCTATCTAATTGTTCAATACGTAACTGATACGTGCCAAGTGGCGTGTCGGTGCGTTATCTGTATCAGACACTTGTTGAACACCGATATGGCATCAAACCGATGTATCGGTGCTACAGAGATATTGATATATGGTTACCCCTTTGGTTTTGAGGAGATCTAAATGAAATTGTTTTTGAAACTATAAAGTACTACTGGCCCGCATGGCTTATGAAGTAATCGAGACAAGTCATAATGATGGTTATTTTTTTATGAATACAATGCTTAAATCTTGGTTATATTTCGAGTTCAGGCTTATTTTTTTTGTCATATGATATTATCATGCGAAGTCATATATCGTGCTATTATGTTGAGCTACTATAGGCATGTTGTTGTGGTTTTGAGTTCTGTAGTTAGACTGTTACAATCTATGGAGGCCACACCTGTTAATATGTGAAGAGGATACTGTTTTCCCTTTCTGATATCAATTCTAAATCTTGAGCTTGGTAGTTTGGTTGGGAAATGGTTGCCACATGGCATATACTTTCTCTCCCATGCTTTGAAGAAATGGATGTTACTTGACATTTATTTACTTATTTGCTTCATGAATATGCACATCTTGTCATTGTACCTGCTGGTTTTTCTTCTCAATTTGCTGGTTCGATTCACACATTCCGTGAGACAGACATGGAAATAATTTCTAAGATAATTTCCATTCATGTGTTTTTTATGGTCATTACTCATTAGCAAATTAACAGAGGATTTAGAAGAATGCAAGTTTGTTGAGCTACTACATGTATAAACTCACGCTTTTTTAATACATATCATAGGAACCTTAAGCCCGGTGCTAACCTAACTATTGACCCAAGCATGCAAGAAGGTTCTGATGATCATGCTACATCCAGTGAATCTCCAAGAAATTCCAAGCTAGAGCTTTTTGGTTTTGACTCTCTTGTAAATATTTTGGGCCTCAAGAGGTACGATCCATCCTTCTATAATTTTACTTATGTTAGCTAAAAGCTGGCATTTGTCCCTTTTGTTAAGCAGCTGAAAGTTTTGACCAGTATTAAGCATGTGCTCTTCTAAGAAACAGTTTTAAACTATTGATGTTACTTTATGACGTCAGCATCTGATTGAATCTAAACAGCATGACAGGAGAACAGATTCAGGCTCCTTCCAGTCCTAGGGACGGTGAGGATGTAGCAATTACCATTGGACGTCCAAAGGTTATCTTCTGTTCCAACATTTTGGATGAGTTTTAGTTGTTTTAAACTTAATCACACTTTTCCTAGTCAATGGTGATAACTACGAATTAATGCATTTTGATGTACACAAATTTAGTACATGGGGCATACATCTCTATATCTAGTTCAAAGTTTAGAATATGAGCTCAATTCATTTACTGATACACCTATTGTATTCAGCAATTTGTTACATGTGTAAATACACTTGACCTTGTTGATATGTACATTTGATCTTGCTTGGAATATTAATAAGTTCACGCCTGATCTCCAAAGTTTGTCCATTGTTAATTTCATTCTTTTTTTTTTTGCTATTTATTTGGTTTATGACATTTGGATTTATGACCATTTGTAAAATCTATATCATGATTATTACTTCTGCAGGAAACTGGACCAAAATTTGGTACCATGATGGGTGTCTTTGTGCCATGCTTGCAGAATATATTAGGAATCATTTACTACATCCGTTTTACTTGGTAAAGTATGATCTGCACTTATTTTTTCTGTCCATCTACGATTTGTTCCTAAGGACTTGTTTGCATGGTTATTAAAACGTCATGAAAACGACGTTTACACGTCGTTTAAACGTCGGAACGCGCCCGAGCTGTAGAACGTCGACGGCGCGTAGAACGTCGTGGAAACGTCGAGAACGTTCGATTTGATTTGCTGGTAAAGAATTAAGCAGATACTAATTAGTTGATGTGTAGTGGACCTTGGAGCCGAGGGGGAGGAAGTCGCCGCTTCGAGCGAGGGTTGTTCGCGACGTAGCACTTCGCCGGCGGAGACGCGGCGAGCGCGTCGACTAGCGAGCCAATGCGTAATCGGCGACGTCGGCCAGTAGATGCCGCCGCTTTGGCGACAACGACGCCACGGCGCGATTCGGGAGGTCGATGTTGTTGAGGCAGTCTTGGTGACGACGCAATTGAGCGATCGCGGCCAGGCAAGCATCGAGGAAGGCGGCGTCTCGCGACCACCTCATTCTTGCCGACGACGCGACGCTGCGGGGTCGATGTCCGAGGCGGCGCGGCGAGGAAGGCATCGACGGGAGCGCGAGGCGAGAAGTCGAGAAGGCGAGCGGCGGCGAGGTCGGCGAGGATGGTCGGGGAGGTGGCAGAGCAGAGCACTACCGCAGCCCGCGGCATGGATGGATGACGTAGGTAGGTAGGCTGCAGCTGGCGTAGGTAGGTAGGCCATAGCTCGGCATATGGCCTCAAACTATGTGGAAGAAGACCACAAAATCAAGGTATATATGTGATATATCTTTGCCCCATATTCATTTTGCAATAGTGTCTAAAACTACGTTTCAACACTCGTTTAAACGTTTAAAAGTTAAAAAGGGGGTGGGTCGTTTCGTTCTCGTTTTACGTTTTAATAACCATGCTTGTTTGGATATTAGGGGAGAAAATCCCAGGGAACAAAATCCCAAGAGGGGTTTTGAAGGGCAGATTAAATCCCTTGGAAAATAATCCCTCATGGGAAATATTCCCTGCTACTATTTGGAAGACACGGGACCAGTGTTTTAAAGTCACGCGACTAGTCGCGACTAGTCGACGACTAGTCGACAAGTCGGTTTTCCGGACCTAGTCGGTGAGACCGACTCGACTAGTTGTGCTAGTCGCTCGACTCGCCGACTAGTCGGCGACTAGTCTCGGCTAGCCGAAGCAGATGAGTCGGTCGACTGGGCCATATGAGGCTAAAAGCCCAAACTGACTCAGTGAAGAAGCACCAGACCGTGACTACCAAAGGGCAACGAGCAGAGCTAGGACCGAAGAAAAGGAAGAAACCCTAGTTTGTTATGCCGCCGCCGCCGCTGGGTGGGAGCAGAGCCGCCGCCGCCGGAGCTTCATCGCCGGACGCCACCACGCAGGTACATTTCATCTTCCCTACTCCTCTCAGTCTCTTCACGGTGGGAGAGTCTCCGTCATGTGGCAGAGGAGCCAAGCGAGGAGATGGCGAGGCAGAGGAGGCGGCGGAGGCCGCGCGGCGGAGGAGGGCGGAGGATCGAGGAGCAGCCGAGGCGGAGGAGATGGCGAGGCCGAGCCATGCGGAGGAGCTGGCGGAGGAGCCATGAGTCTCGAGCCGGCGAGGAGGAGGAAGGCGATGGCGGAGGACGAGAGAGCCGGCGATGGTTATCCTGACTCCCAAAGCCACTCTCCATCGCTTTGCTGATTGTTAGTAGCATTGCTTCGATGCCTCTGCTCATCGCTATCGCTCTTGCTTTGCTTATCCAAAGGTCATTGCTTCGCTTTCTTTGCCTTCGAGTGCATTGCTCGCTTTGCTTGAGATCGAGTGCCCTCGCTCTTGCTTTGCTTGAACCCGGCATCCTGCTCTCGCTATCCCTTGTATCGAGAAAATTCTTGCACAACTCGGGTTCTTCACTTCTTCTCTACTTCTATGTTCTCTGTTTTTAGTATGCATTATGTTGGTATATTTATAGAAAATTATAAAGTATAGTCATCGACTTGTATCGACTAGTCAGCGACTAGTCTGACCTAGTCACGACTAGTCTACAAGTCGGTACCCTAGCGACTCGACTCGACTTAGCGACTCGCAAACCTTGCACGGGACGAAAATCCCGGACATTACAAAAATCTCAAAAAAATCAGAAAAATTTAGAAAAAATAAAAAATTAGGGAAAAGCATTTGACCAAATCCTCACATCCACACATTCAGATTAGATTGATACAACCATTCACATATAGGTAAAATCCAAACAAGGTAGTGTTTCTTGCTAATGTAGCATCCATACATCCACACATCATCTAGAATTAAGATATTTACATAAACCAATCTAGGATAGAACATCGAACATCACCTGAGAAGCTAAAGCTTCGTTCCTTCAAGCAACTGTTGGTGGCTAGGGATGAGAATGACATGCATCTCCTGAGCTGCTTCGAATTGGACGGTTCCTCATTGCTCAGTTTTCCACGACGGCTTCTTGATCAAGACATCCTTGTGCTAGGGGAATTGGAACTGGAACTGCCATTGCCGGATTGCCCTCACCTTTCTCCAATGTCTTCTTATTCTTACTCCAGCTGTCATCATTTGGTGCCCCGTTGGCATTCCCCACGTTCGCTGTGGAGGATCTGAAGAAAAAGAATCTTCTCATCTTGTAGAAGTGTAGAATCAATTGTAGATCATTCATAGATTCTCGAGTCCCTCGGATTGGATCTTGATCAGGTAAGAAGTAACCGTGATAAATTAGATAGCAAGTTAGACTACTGAGTAACACTAGTTAATCTGCAACTAAATTCTAGAGAAGGCAAATGTTACAACGAAATCCATTCTTGGTGAAGTAGCCAAGAACAAATCAACATGAGAGTTCAGAACCAAACACGAATAGAAACCTACAAGAAGGTTCCAGCACTCTCAAATATCATTTGGAAGAAAGTCTACAATTGCTTACAATTTAGTTACCAGCATACACAAGGTGCATCTAACAACTTGAGTCAGGAAATTGGTCGAACAGGTTATAGGCAGGGCCCTAGACCAACAAACCAAGAACCAAAACGTAACCCAGAACTCACAAGCACCATACACTTTGGTTCTTGATCTCGGAGCAGTAAAGCACCAAATCTAACACAGAATTCAGAAACACCTGCGCCAAAACAAACCAAACCAAACCAAACTAAACCTAACCTATAAGAAATGGAGCAGCGAAAGGCAAGAATCAGAGGCAGCGGCCCTAGCAACGGTCGAGAAATTGGGATTAGTGCGGGGGAAACATGCGCTAGTTGAGATTTTAACGACAGAATGGGCATTGGAATCGGGGAGCTTTGGAGGAAGAATTTAGAAGGGTTCACAGCGCGGAGATTACAGATAGGCAAACAAGCATGGGGAGGTAGGAAGACATGACCAAATCGATGGCCCAGTGGTTCGTACATACCTAGGGTTAGGGTTCGTCATATCACCAGCGACGGTGGAGCGGGACCAATCAAGTGCTTCGTCTTCTCCGATGCTATCTCACCGCCCTCCTTGCAGAGATGGAGGCAGCGGCGAGAGAGGGAGGCAGAGACATTTGACGGAGGCAGAGGTCACGAGTGTCATTGGGAGGTGGAGCCTACGAGTCATCGTGAGGCAAAAAGATCGAGGCGTGCACCTGGAGGGGCGACACGATGGGGAAGTTTTTCCCGATGTGGAGAGTCAAGGAATTTTTCCCTGTGGAAACAACGCCAATCAGGCCGAAAAATCCCTATCCTATGGGCATCCAAATGGGTTTTCTTACTGACCCAGGGAAACTTGCCCAGTGGGTTTCTATCCCTGGGAATTGGCCGGGATCCCGGCCAGGAATTGAGTTCCCAAACAAGCCCTAACTGGTTTCTGTCAGTTAAGTTTCCATGCTGGTTACTATGGTGTTACTGTCATTCTGTTGGCAGAAGGCCACCTGTAACATTTTCTTCCTTCTTGTATGACCTTTCCCCATAGTGGAACCAAGACTAAAAGTACTAAACTGTTAAATTATAAATATTGTTATCCAGTTTGGGAATATTTTACTTATTGAAACACTGGGTTATTCAACAACTGACCAATATTTATTTCCCTTCCTGTAGGATTGTAGGTATGGCAGGTGTATGGCAGTCGCTTGTTTTAGTCTCATTCTGTGGTGCATGCACATTTTTAACTGGATTATCATTAAGTGCCATTGCAACGAATGGAGCAATGAAGGTATGTTGAGCATTAAAACTATGGGTGACAAGTTCATGAAATAGGGTGATATACCTCAATTCTTTTTTGCTGCCTGATCATGTTCTTTGCCTTTTCATTTCATTTGTGGAACCTGGTACGATTTATGGCTAAAATCCCACTCGGAGGGACATTTAATTTTGATTCATTGATGGGAATACTTTTGAGAGCATTGATGTTCTACGTTGCAACCTAAATAAACTTAACACCCATGAATTGATGTGCATTGTTTATGATCCATAGGGCGGTGGCCCATATTATCTCATTGGTCGTGCACTTGGTCCTGAAGTTGGAGTTAGTATTGGATTATGCTTCTTTCTTGGAAATGCGGTTGCTGGATCCATGTAAGTATACACTATAATAGCCAAGTACTTCAAGGTGTCTTCTTTTCAAATTCCCTTCTATTTTCTGCTTGCTTGTGGACAAAATTATTCTGATAATTAGGCATTCTTTGTGCACCTACTGCTTTGAAGAAGGCATCATGTGAATTCCTTCTAGTTAGTATGTGGTGAACGGATGTTAGTAGAATATAAAGTGGTGAAATTGAATGATTTTGTTCTGTATTTGGATTGGATGTTTGGTGGCCTTGATTGGATTGCAGAGGCTCCAAAATCCAAATTCTGGCTTTTTTAAAACATCCATACAAGCCTACATTTGAACCATTCTGTTGGGTAAAAATGTCTGGTTGGGAGATAGACGAGGAAATATTTATACAATACAGGTCAATGGGTAATACAACATTTATTTTTTATGCTCAATGGAATTTCAGATGATACAAATTTTCTTCAGTTACCTGTTAGTATAAGTGTATTAGTGTGCATTCATGCATGGGTATTGCTCCCTGTCCCTCTTTAGCAAACTTATTCTGTCATTTCCAGGTATGTGCTAGGTGCTGTAGAAACCTTTTTGGATGCCGTTCCTTCTGCTGGATTCTTTCAAGGTATGTTACAACTTATAAATACTAATCAGTATGTTTATCTATGTGTGAGTAAAATCATTGAATTATTTCCAAATGTCCCAATTGTAGACCCTGTTCTTTGAACCTTTTGTTAGGACATAAAGGATGTCTATATTTAATATAACTTGCGTTGCTGGGAGCTTGGGACTGGGAGCATGCTTGCAATTTATGATTTGCTACTCATGTCTTATGTGTTTATATATTAAATACCCTTCACTGTTTAAATAAAATAAATTTCTTCCAGAGGAATGAAACACCTACAGTAAGAGCATTTATAAAGTTGGGAAAAAGGTCCTTTTATGTTGGCTCTTATTTTATCTTTGAGAAATTCTTTATAATTGCTTATCTTTTTTCTATTTTAGATGTTATTTCACTTTTCTTCTTCCTCTTATCATTACGACTCAAATTAGCACGTTAATTGCATACATAGAATCCATATGGCATATGACATGCACCACAGTGAACAAAATTATCCAGTTAGTTTGATCGTGATTTATGATCCAGTTAGTTTGATCGTGATTTATGAGAGATTGAAGAAAGAAAGGACAGCTATGCTCCATAGTATTAATTAATTTTCTCAACTTGTAATGCTTATTTTGATTTTATTTGGATTAATTGTACCCATTTGAAAATGCAGAGAGTGTAACGGTGGTCAACAATACATTAATAAATGGAACAGCGACAGCTGGCACAGCAACTATATCAACACCCAGCTTGCATGACCTTCAAGTATATGGTGTTATTGTGACAATACTGCTCTGTTTTATTGTGTTTGGTGGCGTCAAAATCATCAACAAGGTTGCACCTGCCTTTTTGATACCAGTCCTCTTTTCGCTATTGTGCATTTATCTTGGTGTCTTCATTGCACCAAGGCACAGTGCTCCAAGTAAGTTCCTTATTTTTTACTTTTATTTTGGATCATCAATATTATGTGCTGAATTATAAATTTATAATATTGGCTTTCCTACCTAGAGGGAATCACTGGGCTGAGTATAACCACATTTAAAGATAACTGGGGTTCAGAATATCAACGTACAAACAATGCCGGAGTTCCTGATCCAAATGGGTCTATATATTGGGATTTCAAGTAAGCTTTTACTTTCTCTAACAACTTGGAAAAACCTCTATCATTCCATGGAAATTTTATGAAACTTAAGCATGCTCCAATAAGTTTACACATCTTAGAAACAACAACCAAGATTTTTAATTACTTTTCACTTGACCCTATGAAGAATGAACTTCAACTAATCATGGCAATGAGCCCTTTTCCCATTATTTGTTTGTAAATTTGGATGAAGAAAAACCTTTGCAACCCCACATTTCATTGAAATGCCCGTTCACCTTGACCAGCCCAGCTGCCCTCCTCATGCCCTTTCTGGGACGACTTTCGTTCCCACTGCCTATGCAGTCCACATCACACCTCTCCACCTTGTCCAGGTGCCATAACCAACCTTTGTACCATCGCTTCCCTGTGCATGCACCCAGGTCCTCACCTATGTGGACATAGCACTGCGCAACCTCGGCATCAAATGGCAAGGTTTGTGGGGTGGGAACTGGGAACAGGCATTTCATTTTTAATTTATGCGGTAAATAGTCAAAGTGGGGGTCACTACAACAATTAGCTGAAGCTCCTATGAAAAACTGGGACTTTCTGCAAGTTGTATTAAATAACTGGGGCACGAATTTACTAACAGATATGTTTATTTATTTCTTTGGAGTAAAAAAATTGCAATGTGGGTTCCTAAACTTGCACCGTTTAATGAAGTTTCTAAACTTTTAAATTAGCTTGGTAGATCCCTAAACTACTTGAGGGATTCTGTAAGAAAGGTTACGAGTGGGAAAAACCCAGCGCACACTTAGGCCTGTGCTTGCCCTTTCATTTATACAGGTATAAGGATGTACAAGAGACTAACAAAACCCTAGAGACAGGAAAACTGAAGCCTGTCAAAGTAAAACAGAAAAACCAACTAAAGGTAAAAGCTAGCAGGAAAGCAAAACTGAAAGCAACTAAGTACAGAATACCAATTAGCAGGAGATTACAATCCTATCTAAAACAGAGCAAGAAGAATATGCTAACACCCCCCCGCAGTCGCAGCGGGAGGTTCCCGAACGCCAAGACTGGACCGGAACTCGAAGAACGACTGTGACGGTAGCCCTTTGGTCATGATGTCGGCAAATTGAGAGCTGGATGGCACATGAAGAACTCGCACATGACCAAGAGATACTTTCTCCCGCACAAAATGAATGTCAATCTCGATATGTTTTGTGCGTTTGTGCTGAACAGGATTGGCGGCCATGTAGACAGTGCTTATGTTGTCGCAGAATACAACGGTAGCACGCTGAAGGGGATAATGAAGTTCGCATAAGAGCTGACGGATCCAACAAAGATTCACCACAAAGATTGGCAATCTACAGGTATTCAACCGGCGCTTGAACGAAACCGCTTGGCGCCTTTTGAAGACCACGAAATGAGGTTGTCACCGAGATAGACGCAATATCTGAAGTGGGCGCCGAGAGTCGAGACAACCATTGTCGGCAAGATCGAGTAGGCCGTGAGAGTGGACGGGGAGCTAACCGAAAGGTGCAACCCAAAATCAAGTGTGCCGCGAAGATACCGCAGAATGCGCTTGACCAGAGCAAGATGAACCTCACGGGGGTCATGCATAAAAAGACATGCCTGTTGGACAACATAGCAGATGTCTGGACGAGTCAAAGTAAGATATTGTAAAGCACCAGCCAAGCTTCGATATTCAGAGGAATCAGCAACTGGAGGACTCTTTGTGGCAGAAAGCTTGGGCTGCGTGTCGACAGGAGTGGTGGTGGGATGACAATCACTCATACCAGCACGCCGAAGAAGATCAGCAGCATAGTGGCGTTGGGAGAGAAACAGACCAGTAGGGGATCGGTGAACCGAAATGCCAAGGAAATAATGAAGATCCCCGAGATCAGTCATAGAAAACTCACTGTGCATGGCAGAAGTCAGGCGCTTCAAAAGGGTACTGGAGGAAGCAGTGAGAATGATGTCATCAACATAGAGTAGTATGTAGGCAGTCTGATCTCCAGAGTGAAAAACAAATAGGGAGGTGTCGGAGACAGCGGCTGAGAATCCCAATGAGGTAATATAAGTTGCAAACCGCTGGTACCAGGCGCGTGGAGCTTGTTTGAGACCATAAAGAGATTTGATCAAGCGACACACATGATGAGGATGCGCAGAGTCAATAAACCCAGAGGGCTGCTCGCAGTAGACTGTTTCATTAAGAGTGCCATTGAGAAAGGCATTCTTGACGTCCATTTGACGAATAGGCCAGCTTCGAGATACAGCAATGCTGAGAATGATCCGAATTGTTGCTGGTTTGACGACAGGACTGAAAGTCTCATCATAATCAATGCCAGGTTGCTGAGAGTAGCCACGGACGACCCAACGAGCCTTGTATCGAGCCAATGATCCATCAGAAGCAAACTTGTGCCGAAACACCCACTTGCCAGTAACAATGTTGGCGTCAGTGGGCTGTGGAACAAGTGACCAGGTACCATTATCAGTAAGGGCTCGAAATTCTTCAGTCATAGCTTGACGCCAGTGAGGATCCTTGAGAGCTGTGTCATATGACTTCGGAATGGGAGAAACACCCACGGTGGCAGTGAAGCCATAGCGCTGGACTGGTGCAACAATGCCATCCTTGGCCCGAGTCTGCATGGGATGAGGACCAAGACCTGGCCGAGCAATGGGAGCAGGACTGGTGGTTGGAGGCACCGTGGATGAAACGGACTGGTTGGAGGAGGGAGTAGGTACTGCGGCATGAATTGGTGCTGCAGGTACTGCAGTAGGCAGCGCTGGAGGAGTAGGAACAGCAGGAGCATGACGAGAGGGTCTTGTGTACACGAACCGGATTGGGGGCCGGCTATAGGTCTCCGAAGAGGGCAGCACGGGTGGATGCCCAGCGGAAGAACGATGAGGAAGATCCGCAAAATCCTGCAAAAAATGCAAATCTCGTACCGATGGAGGGGGTGACGAGCTATGTGATGCATATGGAAATGTGGACTCATCGAAAATGACATGACGAGAGATGATAATGCGACGAGTTTGGGGATCAAGGCAGCGGTAGCCGCGATGGTTAAGAGGATAGCCGAGGAAAATGCAAGGAGTAGAGCGTGGCTGTAATTTGTTGGTGGCAGTAGCACTGGTATTGGGATAGCAAAGACAACCAAAAACGCGGAGATGAGAATAAGGGGGATGCACCTTATGGAGTTTGTAGTAAGGAGTCATGTTGCCAAGAGCTTTACAAGGGCAACGATTGACGAGATAAGTTGCAGCAGCAAGAGCTTCTGCCCAAAATTGGGAAGGAAGCTGAGCTTGAAAAAGCAAGGTGCGCATCACATCATTAAGAGTACGAATGGCACGTTCGGCCTTGCCATTTTGAGGGGATGTGTATGGACAAGAGCGACGAAAGAGAACACCAAGGCGCTCGAGAAAAGTAATAACAGCGTGATTGACGAATTCTTTTCCATTGTCAGTTTGAATAGAACGAACATGAGCACCAAACTGAGTTTGAACGAAAGAGAAAAAGAGTTCAAGTTTAGAGAACACTTCAGATTTGTTGTGTAGAGGAAAAGTCCAGTAAAAATAGAAGTCATCAACAATGATGAGGTAATATTGATAGCCAGACACACTGAGGACTGGTGAGGTCCATACATCACAGTGAAGTAAATCAAAAGATGCGCTAGACAAAGAAGTAGATTGACTAAATGGCAAACGAACCTACTTGCCAAGTTGACAAGCAGGGCATACAGAGCTGCAAGGTTTTATATCTAAGAGCGATGAGCGCTGAAGGGAGATGGTGGCGTCCCGACCCGGATGACCAAGCCGACGATGCCAAACTTCAGGAGTCACCGCAAGAGAGGCAAAAACATGAGGAAGTGGCGAAGAGGTGGGGTAGAAGGTGTAAAGATCACCCCCACTATTGCAGCGATGGAGGATAGCCTTCGTTTGTAGGTCCTTCACAGAAAAACCGACAGGGTCAAATTCAATGGAGCATGAATTATCACGGGTGAATTGGCGAACAGAAAGTAAGTTGCGAACAATGGAAGGAACGTGAAGAACATTAGGTAGCTTGAAAGAGGATCCAGAGGAAGTAGAAAGAGTAGTACAGCCGGTGTGAGAAATAGGAATGGAACATCCATTTCCGACTGTAACAGAAGCAGAGGAGGGAGTGGAGTTGTGGAGAATACCGTCATCGGGAGTCATGTGGGCAGAGGCGCCTGAATCAACCACCCAACCGCCATCGCCGAGGTGAAAGTTGTTCATGGCAGAGATCAAGCTGGCGCTGTCCCAGGTGGAAGAAGTGCCTGGCGGTGGAGGCGCGGCCTGGGAGGAGAGGTAAGCCTGGGGGCGAGCACCAAGAATGCCGGAGCCACCGCGTCCGGGCTGCTGAGTAGAAGGAGGTGGCGCAGACCACTTGCCCTTAGGCGGTGAAGCGAACCGAGGACCAAAGATGGCGGATCATGGACATTGGAGGAGTGGCGGTACATACAGGAAGGAGGTCTTGCCGCCTTTCTTCTTCCACTTGATGTTGGGCTTGGAGAAGGAGGCGGCAGCAGCATGGCAGGAGTCTCCAGAGCAGGGTGGCGCCGATTTGCTCAGGAGGGCAGTTGCGGCTTCAGTCTTGGCGGCAAAACCAAGGCGCATTTCCTCCTTCAGAAGGGCTGCCTGGGTGTTGACGAAGGTGGGAAGTGGGGAGGACATGGCAAGGACCGTAGCCGCGCTGGACATGGCTTTGTTGAGGCCACGCAGAATGTTGAGGACCAAGGTGCGATCGTTAACAGGAGAATCAGCATCGCGCAGAGCATCGGCAAGACGCTTTTGTTCTTTGCAGTATGCGGTGATGGAGAGATCCCCCTGTTGGAGACCGTGGAAGGCAGCAAGAAGGGTGATGGCGCGGCTTTCCTTGTTGCCGCAGAAGAGGCACTCGGCGGCAAGCCAGAGATGCCGAGCATCTTGGTCTTTGTCGAGGATGATGTCCAGCACTTCTTGATTCATGGAGCCGTACATGACGGAGCGGACGGCGTAGTCGTCGGAGACCCACATCGCGTCGTGAGGTTGAGCAGGGGCAGAGCCATCGATGTGGTGCAGCAAACCATGGCGACCAAGGAGAGCTTTGAACAGGATGTCCCACTTGGTGAAGTTGCTGGCGTCGAGATCCAGCATGATGGGGAGGGGGCCGCGTGTAGCAGCGGAGAGGATGGCACCGCCAGAGGCAGAGGGGGCGACGGCAGTGGGAAGACCGCTGGTACTGGAGAGAAGTGGGGAGGGAAGACCAGTGGAGGAAGAAGACATGGCTGGGGAGTAATGGCGGCGGAAGAGAAGAGGAGAGGGAAGACCTAGACCCCTGATACCATGTAAGAAAGGTTACGAGTGGGAAAAACCCAGCGCACACTTAGGCCTGTGCTTGCCCTTTCATTTATACAGGTATAAGGCTGTACAAGAGACTAACAAAACCCTAGAGACAGGAAAACCGAAGCCTGTCAAAGTAAAACAGAAAAACCAACTAAAGGTAAAAGCTAGCAGGAAAGCAAAACTGAAAGCAACTAAGTACAGAATACCAATTAGCAGGAGATTACAATCCTATCTAAAACAGAGCAAGAAGAATATGCTAACAGATTCAAACTGATTACTGATGGAATTAGCTGGCATGGACAACAAATTCCGTTAAGAGGGATGGCATCGAAACATATGCTGACATGATTTGTCCTGGTCCTGGTAAACACATGACTTGATGGGCACAGCTATAGGAACTATAATCCACCAAATTTGACCCTATTTGTTAAGTCCCAAACTGCAAGTTTCCAATCTGTTTGACAGATTAGTTTTTGGCCTTAAAAAGGTCATCAATTCTCCTATCCACTTCTTTAGTGAAATCCACCTTTACTCATGTATTTCTGTGTGTGAAGTTGCAACTTGCTAACTGTCTTGTATCAACTTTTCAGTGCTTTGGTAGGTCTATTTTTCCCAGCAGTCACTGGAATCATGGCTGGCTCAAATCGATCTGCTTCACTTAAAGATACACAACGTTCAATACCAGTTGGAACATTATCAGCAACTCTTACAACAACTGCTATGTATCTGTTTTCCGTGCTTCTGTTTGGAGCCTTGGCCACAAGGGAAGAGCTTCTAACTGATAGGTTTGTGCTTTTAATGCTGATTGTTATCAGTGCACCTACTTTACAATTGTAGATCATGTGTTCGCTAGGGTTTAATTTTTTATATACATTTGACTTGTGAGTTTCTTGGGTTTCATTCCATGAAAAGGAGGATGCATTTTTTTTTAAGTTGGCTTGCCATGCCTATCACATGTTGCCTCCTTTTTCCTGCTGGGACAAGCTATGTAGAAAACTACATAGGGCTTTAGGCTTAGTAGGACTAAAACTAAACATGTGAGGTGTGTTTTCAACGGTGCTATGGCAGGTGATGGAGATGTTAGTCTGGACGAAAAAGTAGTACCTAGGAAGGATACCATTTTTATATTTGGGATCGATGCTACAGAGTGACGGTGAAATTGATGAAGATGTGAGCCACGCGCTACGAACGGGGTGGGTGAAATGGCACTAAGCATCTGGTATCCTATGTGATAGAGGGATAAAAGGTAAGTTCAATAGGACGGTGATCAAACCTATGATGTTGTATGGAGTGGAATGTTGGGTGACAAAGGACAATATAGCCCCGTTCGTTTCATCTTATTTGCAGCTTCTGCTTAGAATAAAAGCAGATTGTTGGCCGAATGGTAGGATTCTAGACTGCTTCTCCGAAAATCATAATTAGCCTTATAACATAGAATCAGAAGTGCTCCTCAGAGCAATTCTCACGGAGAATCGGCGCTTCAAGCCATTCATGAGGAGGCTTGGTGCACCTCCGCTTGCGCGAAGTCGCTCATCCACCGGCGAGCCCCTCCACCCACCGGCGACTCTGCCAGCCGAGCTCTTCCGCCCGTCGAGCCCCCTCCGCCACCATCGTCGAGCCGCTCCTTCGCCCGCTGAGCCTCGCCGCTCGCTCCTCTGCCCTTCACTCGTGCCCTTCATCTCGATGCACGGCCGAGGTCGCCCCTCCGCCATTGATGAAGTCAAACAAGCACGAGCCTCTGACGCTGAAGCCAAAGAGCTTGAGGCCGTCCCTCCGGCCGCCGCCCCTCCACGCGCCCCTTCTCATGCCGCTGGCCCTAGGCTGACCGCCACCGCCGCTCCTTCGCTCCGCCATTCGGAAGCAATGCACGAAAAATCCGATTGCCAAACTGGACAGCTTATCCAGCCAGCAGATTCTATAGGCAGCCGCTTCTCCAGACAACAGGCTATAATCCAGAATCTGCACAATCACAAGCTGCCCCGAACTAGGCCTATGCACAGAAGATAAGCGTAGCAGAGATTTGGATGCTACGGTGGATATGTGGTCATACAAGACAAGATCGAATTCACAATGATGATATATGTGATAGGCTTGGGGTAGCACCAATTGATGATATATGTGATAGACCTCCTAAGGCATCAATGCGTAGCAGAATTTTAAACCATCTTGAAAACATAAGAACAGGCAGAGGTTGGCCGAGATTGATATGTGAAGAAGCAATTAAAAGAGATTTGAGGGATTAGAATGTATCCAAAGAGTTGGCATTGGATAGGTGTAGAAGTTAGTCATTCACGTAACGGAACCATGACCTAAGATAGAAGCATTAGGTTTTTTTGTTTGCTTTGGTTGGGTTCCATTCCTAACCTACCTCAACTTGTTTGGGACAAAAGGCTTGGTTATTGGTTGTTGACTACTGAGTTTATGACCCCATCAGGGCATTATCATATGTCCTGCTGGTTGCATACATTCACTCTGTCCTACTGTATTTCATGTCCACAAGGAATAATCTTGGTGTTATGGACTTGATGGTGTAGAAGCATTAGGTTTTTTTGGGACAAAAAGCTTGGTTATTGTTTGTTGTTGACTACTGAGTTTATGACCCCATCAGGGCATTATCATATGTCCTGGTGGTTGCATACGTTCACTCTGTCCTACTGTATTTCATGTCCACAAGGAATAATCTTGGTGTTATGGACTTGATGGTGTATGGTACGAGCTTGCTCGGAGAGAGCCTTCTCAGATGCATGCGTGTGCGGCGGAAGCTTGACGGAATTGCTCGCCGAATCTGCCGTGGAGAGCGAGTAACTTGGTCATTTTGAGCCACCGCCTTAGGTTGTAATTTCGGCAAAATGAAGTCTGCCATTTTCTTCTTTCTTCCATTACTTATATTTTTCGGTACAAGGAAAGTAGCAATCCAAAGTAGGAAATAACAATTGATGGAAACTACTAAACGGAAAGGTATGAAAATAGGAAACTAGAAATTAGGGATCCGCTTTGCATGTCAAATCGATGCAAAGATGGCCTTAGGCCGCAGATCCGCCCCTGCCCTTGCCCTTTCTATAATAGACTCGATCCATATCATTACTCCCCCCCTGAAAAACCAGCTTGTCCTCAAGCTGGCAGTCGGGATAGGAACGACGAAGGGTGATGGCGTCAACCCATGTGGCTTCCTCTTGAGGTTCACCCGCCCAATGCACCAGGAACTGACGCACGCCCTTGAGGAAACGTTGAGCCAGGATGCTGTGAGGAGCTGGCAAAGCTGGTTGTGCCGTCGGTGTGACGTCTGCGGGTAAAGGAGCTAATTGGCCAGGCGGGTCCCCTTTAAACTCCTTCAGCAGGGAAATATGGAAGACGTTGTGGAGCCTAGCTTCCGGTGGGAGTGTCAGGCGATAAGCAACAGCTCCAATGCGCGCCTCCACCTGATAGGGTCTGAAGAATTTGGGGGCCAGCTTGGTCTGTCGGCTTGGGCGAATGGAGCCTTGACGATGTTGCTGCAGTTTGAGCCAGACCCAAGAATCCACCTCAAATGCCACCTCCCTGTGATGTTTGTCATAGCGTTGCTTCATGTAGTTCTGAGCTTGGAGCAAATGATGCCTAGCCTTCTGCAGTTGTTCATCTCGGTCAACTAAAGCACAATCAACCGTATCAATGACAGTCGTTCCTTGTTGATATGGCAGCAAGGGTGGTGGCGGACGACCATAGACTAACTCGAACGGCGTCATCCGGAGGGCGGTGTGGTAGGAAGAATTATAGCAAAACTCTGCCCAAGGAACCCATTGTGTCCAGGTGGTCGGCGATGTCGCACAGAAACAACGAAGATACATTTCGACTGTTCGATTGACCACCTCCGTTTGCCCGTCCGTTTGGGGATGATAAGCAGTCGACATCAGGAGGGCAGTGCCACTGCGCTTGAAAAGGTCTTGCCAAAAGGCACTGATGAATACTGGGTCTCTGTCGGACACTATAGACTCTGGAATGCCGTGCAACCGAACCACCTGATCAAAGAATAACCTGGCCACTGTTGGGGCTGTCGCCGGTCTGGAAAGTGGAAGGAAATGAGCATACTTGGACAAACGATCCATGACCACCAAGAGCATGGACTTGCCGTTGGATTTGGGCAAATCAGTGATGAAGTCCATGGAGATATCCGCCCAAACTTGGTGTGGAACAGGGGCAGATTAAAGTAGCTTACGCGGTGACAATGTACTGGACTTGCTTTGTTGGCATACCACACAACGGCCCACAAATTGTGCTACTGACTCACGTTGTTTGTCCCAAAAATAAGTGGCTCGGAGACGATGTAGTGTCTTCTGTACCCCTTCGTGAGTGAGATCATGGATGGAAGCAATAATCTTCTCAACCAGGGGCGACGAAGCGGGTATGAAGAGACGATTGTTGCGGTAGACCAACCCCTCGCGGACCTCCCAATGGATCTGCGCGGCAGCGGTTGGGCCTGTTTCTGCTGAGAGCGCATTGCCCGCACCTGATGGTATGGCGGCTGGAGAAGGTGGCGCCTGAACCAACAATGTTGCTGCACCTGCTTGCTGTTCTGTAGGGCCGCCCCATGTAGCGACCAAGCTGATGACCTCCGGCTCTTGTCGGAGTATTTCCTGCCACTGTGCATGGATCACTTCTTGGGGTTCTGAGATTGCAGAGCAGTGTTTATCTTCAGCATGCATTCTTGAGAGCGCATCAGCAGCCAAGTTATGGCGCCCGGGCTTGTATTCAACCTTGAAATCGAATCCCATCAATTTACTGAGCCAGTGCTGCTGAGGAGGAGTGATTAAAGCCTGTTCCAATAAAAATTTGCTCCCGTGGTCCGTGCGGACGGTAAACGATTGCCCCCATAAATAGGGCCTCCAATGCCTCACGACTTTAGATAGCCCGATGAGTTCCCGCTCATATGCCGCCAATTTGGTGTGACGGTCCGCCAATTTCCTGCTGAAATAAGCTATGGGATGGCCTGTTGTTGAAGGATCGCTCAATGCTCGTCCGGATCGTCGCTTTCGACCACAAATGGTGCCGAGAACTCCGACATCTCGCAAAGACTTGCGCATTGAAACTAACGTCCTTTTGAGACAAAGAAAAGCCTTCTCTCTTGCCTCAGTCCAATGGAAATGTTTGGCGAAGAAGTCTTAGTGAGGGCTCGGCGAGTATAGCATAGTCTTGCACAAAACGCCTGTAGTATCCTGTTAATCCCAAAAATCCACGGAGGGCTGTTACCGAAATTGGCCGTGGCCAGTTGGTGACTGCTTGCAGCTTTTCTGGATCGGCGGACACACCATTGTGGGAGATGATGTGCCCCAAATACCCCACACGATCTTGGGCGAATGCACACTTTGACCTTTTGAGGAACAAACCATGCAATTGGAGTCGGTTTAGTACCAAACGCAGATGCTCCCAATGCTCCTCCTCCGAACGACTGTACACCAAGATGTCGTCGAAGAATACCAGCACAAACCGGCGCAAAAATTCCTGCAACACTTCATTCATTAACGCCTGGAATGTTGAGGGCGCATTGGATAATCCAAAGGGCATCACGAGAAACTCGTAATGGCCATGATGTGTTCGGAAGGCCATTTTAGCGATGTCCGCTGGCCACATCCGAACCTGATGATAACCGGCGCGCAGGTCCAATTTAGAGAATATGCGTGCGCCGCCCAACTCATCAAGTAACTCCTCCACCACTGGGATTGGGAACTTATCTTTGATCGTGTGTGCATTTAACTCGCGGTAATCCACACAAAAACGCCAAGTCCCATCCGCCTTCTTGACCAACAACACAGTGATGAGAATGGGGAATTTGGGTCTAATGATACCTTGCTTCAACATGGTTTCACATTCTTTGCTCAATCTCATCTTTTTAGATAAGGATATCTGTCACGGCGCACCACCACTGGATTTGTACCTTCAGCCAAGGTGATTCGGTGGTCACATTGTCGCCTCGGAGGAAGTCCCTGCGGTTCCCCAAAGATCCCTTCATAGCTGTGTAGTAACTCTTGCAGAGTGGCGGCTTCCTTTTCACCTAACTGCATCAGGGAGTCCTGGGACGGCCTTCTGGCTCCTTGCAATCTGACTCGGTTGCCTTCCCAAAGGAATTCCATGGTCAGCGCAGTAAAGTTCCAGTGAATGTTTCCCAAAGTCCGAAGCCACTGTACTCCCAATATGACATCAAAGCCATCAATGGGAAGAATGATGAATGGCGCCTTGAACTGCTTCCCCTGGATAGTGAATTCAGCTTCCAACGTTCCCAGACAGGGCAGGTGAGTTCCTCCCGCCACTCGTACCTGCTGCATGGTGTCCTTGGTTGATTCCCTGGAGATGCTCTGCCACTTCTCCTGTTCTGCCGCATAAGCACTCACAAAATTATGGGTACTGCCACTGTCGATGAGTCCCCGCCAATTGTGGACTGCCATCTGCACCACAACTTGCATGGTGTTTCCCTGCTTCGGACCCAGAGCAGCAATCATGGACAAGGACACCTCTTCCTCTGCTTCTTCTTCCCTGACTTCTCCTTCATCCTCTACGTCTTCCACCTCCAAATGAAA
Organism: Guadua angustifolia; assembly: GCA_036346375.1. Lineage (NCBI taxonomy): Eukaryota > Viridiplantae > Streptophyta > Magnoliopsida > Poales > Poaceae > Guadua > Guadua angustifolia. The sequence continues at coordinate 30,298,216 of CM070508.1, forward strand.
CAAGCGCTTGCAGCGATGCCCTCTGGTGTACACTTCGTCACAATTGTAGCACAAACCTTTGGCGCGTCTTTCCGCCAATTGATCTGCACTCAAACGTAGCCAGCTAGGAGCGGATGCCGCGCTACTTTGCGTGCTGACCGTTGAGGCGGTTCGCGGCAGCGTCGAAGGACCACCGCTTCCTTGGGAAGATTGCCCGCCGGTCTTGGTCACTGGCGCGCCGAACGATCGTCCCACCTGCACCTGGCCGCCTGATTGGTACCCGGTCGCCGTTCCTCGAGATTAATCGGCGGCGCTAGGAGTATACGTCTGGTCATGAATTGACCCGCCACGGACTTGACATCCCCTCTATGGCCACAGCAATCCATGCCGCCTGTCTTGCTTCAGCTTCGCGCGCGATTCCGATTGCCTCCGCCAGATCTCGGGGTCGCTGTCGCCGAACTTCTGCGCTCAAGGCCACCGAAAGACCCGCCATGAAGGTTTCCATCTGGTCCGACCTGGTCATCCTTGTGGTGCGAGCGAGCAGTCTTTGGAACTCCCTAGCATAATCCTCTACCGTGCTTCCGCCTTGCTTGAGGTTCACTAGGTCCCCCAGCGCGCCCACACTCGAATGCCGAGTGAAACGCTGCGTGAACGCTTCAGAAAAATCCTCCCATGCAATCCATGGCTCGTCCTCTGCCAATTGTCCAAGACCTCTTGAGCCTCACGATAAATGAAGGCTGCAATCTCCACGTACTCGTCCTTCTAATCGATGAACCGGAAGAAACGCTCGCAACGGCGTAACCATCCAAGCGGATCATCTCTCCCATCATAATCTGGAAGATCGAACCTTGGGGGGCGAGGTGTCCACCGGCGATCCTCTTCTTCTCCTCTTCCTGCGCCTCTGCGCCGTCCCCCTGTGTATTCCTCGCGCCGCTGCTCCATGCCATCTCGTAGTCCCTCCTCGAGGCGGTCTCCCTTCGCCACCATCCGAAAGCGGCGCCTCTGGTCTTGGCAGCTTGAATTGCCGCCGTCCTCCCCAAATTCCTCGGCCTGGTTCTTCCCCTTCAAAATTTTCATCATGTCCTCCATCATTCCCTTCATCGCCTGCACCTCTGTTTCCAGAGCGGTGACGCGATCTCCCTCTGGCGCAGCCATGGCCCCCGGAGTGCAAGGCTCTGATACCAAATTGGTACGAGCTTGCTCGAGAGAGCTTCTCAGACAAGTGTGCGTGCGGGCGGAGCTTGACGGAATTGCTCGCCGATTTCTGCTGCCGGAGCAGTAACTTGGCATTTTGAGCCACCGCCTTAGGTTGTAATTTCGGCAAAATGAAGTCTGCCATTTTCTTCTTTCTTCCATTACTTATATTTTTCGGTACAAGGAAAGTAGCAATCCAAAGTAGGAAATAACAATTGATGGAAACTACTAAATGGAAAGGTATGAAAATAGGAAACTAGAAATTAGGGATCTGGCCTGCATGTCAAATGCGCATGCAGCATGGCCTTAGGCCGCAGATCCGCCCCTGCCCTTGCCCTTTCTATAATAGACTCGATCCATATCAGTGTAATTGTCTTTTGCTTGGAACCATCACTGCTACAGCTATTCTGCTGGCTGTTATGAGAATTGAATACATAAAGTTTTTCTTGTTAATGTGTATGCCCTGTATGGGTACTGTTATAGGGCATCCTGTTTGAGGGTATGTAGTCCATGTTTTTACAATCAGAACAATTGACGTGTCTTTTTTTTTCTTCATTTGGAGCTAACATAAAGAAGTGGCAGCATATTGGCTTATGGATAATCTAATTTAGAGGGTCAATAATCATATTTTGTATAACCTAATTAGGTCTTGAATAGACTTTTCTTGTTCTGTTATTAAATAAATATAATCTGATAGCATGGCTGCAGTCTACTTGTTAATTTTGGCCTAGAACCATGAGCAGCTACATTACTTCTGATTTCTTGTGTGGTCAGCTCATAAGTATCGTAATACTTGCAGGCTTCTTACTGCTACAGTAGCATGGCCTGCTCCAGCAGTGATTTACATTGGCATTATTCTGTCCACTTTAGGTGCAGCACTGCAGAGTTTGACTGGGGCTCCAAGGTTACTTGCAGCAATAGCAAATGATGACATTCTTCCAGTTCTTAATTACTTTAAGGTTTCTGAAGGGGCTGAACCTCACTCAGCCACTTTATTCACAGCATTCATCTGCATTGGCTGTGTGGTTATTGGGAACATGGATTTAATTACACCCACTATCACAATGTTTTTCCTTCTGTGCTATGCTGGTGTGAACCTGTCATGCTTTCTGCTTGACCTCCTTGATGCTCCTAGCTGGCGCCCTCGATGGAAGTTTCACCATTGGAGTCTTTCACTTGTTGGTGCATTGCTTTGTGTTGGTATGCATCTTTACTCTCACCAATTTGTTTTGTCATCATGTCCTTCATCATGAGATGTAATATTTTTGCACAATACCTGTTTATGTATTTTGACGTGTATAATTGAGTTGGTCGTTATTTGATTCAAGACTTCTTTCACATGTATGCTTTTTAATCCAGCGAGCTTTTCCTAATCTGTAGTGAAGTATTGTTTGCCCTGTATTTATTGTGGCACATAGATAATTAAACTACACCCTTATGTCGTATTTATAATAGCACTTTTCCACTTACATGGATATTTCTCTCAATTTTCAGTGATCATGTTTTTGATCTCTTGGTCTTTCACTGTTGTCTCCCTTGGTCTTGCAAGCCTCATCTATTACTATGTGAGCATAAAAGGTAAGGCTGGAGACTGGGGAGATGGGTTCAAGAGTGCATACTTTCAGTTGGCACTGCGAAGTCTCAGATCACTAGGAGGTATGACTTTCTGTGTGGCAAGTAAATAATCCTAATTGATACCATGTGAACTTCCATTTTTGTAACACTTACCATTCTTCTTGTAGCAAACCAAGTTCATCCTAAGAATTGGTACCCCATTCCTCTGATATTCTGCCGTCCTTGGGGTAAACTTCCACAAAATGTCCCTTGTCATCCAAAACTTGCAGATTTTGCCAATTGTATGAAGAAGAAGGGCCGTGGTATGTCAATTTTTGTCGCGATAATTGACGGTGATTACCATGAACTGGCTGAGGACGCCAAGACTGCCTGTCGTCAGCTGGACGCCTACATTGACTACAAACGATGTGAGGGTGTTGCAGAGATCATTGTAGCACCCTCAATGTCTGAGGGCTTCCGCAGTATTGTTCAGACAATGGGCCTAGGTAACCTGAAGCCAAACATTGTTGTGATGCGGTACCCTGAGATCTGGCGTCGTGAGAATCTGACACAGATACCGTCGACATTTGTCAGCATAATAAATGATTGCATTATTGCTAACAAGGCAGTTGTCATTGTGAAGGGCCTTGATGAGTGGCCGAATGAGTACCAGAGACAGTATGGGACTATTGACCTCTACTGGATTGTGAGAGATGGAGGATTGATGCTGCTTCTGTCTCAACTCCTGCTCACGAAAGAGAGCTTTGAAAGTTGTAAGATCCAAGTCTTCTGTATATCTGAAGAGGACACTGATGCTGAGGAGCTGAAGGCTGACGTCAAAAAGTTCTTGTATGATCTTAGGATGCAAGCTGAGGTCATTGTTGTCACTATGAAGTCATGGGAAACTCACATGGAGAGCAGTAGCAGTGGTGCTCAGCAGGATGACTCCCAAGAGGCTTACACAAGCGCACAGCAAAGGATCATCACATACCTTTCTGAGATGAAGGAAACCACACAAAAAGAAGGACGGCCGCTAATGGAGGATGGGAAGCAAGTTATTGTAAACGAACAGCAGGTTGAGAAATTCCTCTACACAATGTTGAAGTTAAACTCCACGATACTCAGGTACTCCAGAATGGCAGCTGTAGTGCTAGTGAGCCTACCTCCACCACCACTGAATCACCCTGCATATTTCTACATGGAGTACATGGATCTGCTTGTAGAGAATGTCCCACGCATGTTGATAGTTAGGGGATACAGAAAAGATGTTGTCACATTTTTCACATGATTAGATATATATATATACGTTTGGAGGCTCTAGCGCCCTTTGGTTGTTGTACCATCATAGCAGAATGGGTGAGCAGATCTTGCACAGATTCTACTGCTGAATTCTGAAGCCCTCACCTTGATGGCTACCTTGTGAAGAGATGTGCGGGGGCCTGCTATTGGCATATTGGGTACGTAGACTACAGTATCTTCATTCTTTTTTTCTGGATTCAACATATGAATACATCATTGTTACAAATTTTGTTGCCATGTTCTCCATATGTAACAGTTTTAGAAATGCAACGATCCCTTTTTCACTGAAACAGTAGCAATAGTGATCCCATTCGTGAAATTTTTTCCCCATCATTTGTATATGTCTGCAAGATTCTATCCAATTGCAGAAAGGAGCAAAATTGCGGAAGCCATGATTATGATGAAAGAATATTTCGTTGGCATGTTGTTCGCTAATGCAAGATGTCACAATACATGTGAAACATCAGCTGAAATGATTGGTGATGTTTTACAGGACTTATTTTGCTACTTTCATGCATTGCACTGTTGTCCTTTGCACAAAATCTTCAAAGTTCTGTTGAATGCTGGAGATGTACTTGTGGGACATAGAAATTAGCGGTATGTACTCTCCAGTTGTAGACTTGTAGTTCATAAAGCAGAGTTTTCGTTGCTTGAATTAGCTTTAAATTTTACCGTTATTTCCCATTATTACGTGTATTTATCTAGTACCGAGGTATGATCCCAGCATGAGAACTATCTGTACGACTTATGCAAGTGGTCTGGGCGTTCTGTTAGATGTTCCGTTCAGATGGTTCGATGTACTGCTATTTGATTGAAGTGCACGATGACATTGTTGATAATGCTTGTAAGAGTGTGTCGACCGGTTTGCCACCATAATTTGATTCACACTGACTACATTTTTGTTGGCTCCTCCCCCGGGTGGTGGGACGCAGTTCGTTTTTGTTAAGATATATCTATTCTAGAGTTCACAGCGAATCCAAAAACTGCTTGAGGGGCATGCTATAAATATAGTACTCTATTAAACAAGAGAAATCAATCAATAAAGAAGAAGAGGAGTACAATTCCCTGTATACAGTGTTTATCTTTGTGATTGATCTTCGGATATTCATAGATTGTATGATTGGTACTGGGACTAATCTCTAGTGATTGTCTATATTATTCTTCACATGTTATGAGCATGAAGCTCTTCAAGGCCGAGCTATTAGGGTTCCAGATTATTAGTTTAGTATTCATGGAATCAATCTGAGGGTAAGCCTACGCAAACCGCGGCCCAGAGGCCAACATGCCAGCGTGCCTCCTAAGCGCGTCCATGCATGCGCTGCCGCGCTAGCTAGAATTCTCCCAACACTCGCACCACCAACGGCCCAAACGCCGTCGCTGACCTGCCAACATGCTGGGGCGTCCTTACTCGAACTGTACTGGTGGTCCACATGGACCACATCACCACGCCGCCTCGCATGGCGCTCAACACGTCGTAGCCGCGCTCCTGTCAAAATGACACCGCTGCACTCCCACAGAGTGGTGCCGCCGCTCCCGACTCCCGGATTTGCCGCGTGAAACTAGGCAACTCCCGTCGAGCACCATTCCTACCGAGCGCCACCGGCGTCCAAACCGTGCCTGCGGCTAGGGTTTATAAACCCTAGACGTGCTATCCCCTTCGCATGCTGCTTGGGCAGAGTTGGCCTCGTGGGCCGCCATAACCCACGTGCTAGCGGCGGCCGAAAGCCGGCCGACCAATTCGGCCCAAAAGAAAGGTAAAAAAAAAAGAGAGGCCTATGTCAATTTTTCATTTTAACCCCTGAAGTATAGGTTAAATGCCTTGCCGTCCTATCATTTTTGCTGTTTGACGCCCTTATTTTTGGTTAGTTGTGTAAAATCTTGTGGCTGAGGTTAATTTTGTGCTATGAACCTTGAGTTTCCAGTAATCTCGAGAACTAATTTGTAAATGCTAAAAAAATTACATTGTATCCTAGAAATGGAATTTTTAGGTATATGTGCTTCCGTAATTTATTTAACCTTAGACCTAATACACATTGGAAGCTTCATATCACTAGGTTTATTTTTCCAGGCAAAGTCTCATGTTTATTTATGCTGAAATGATTTTCTTTTATTTGGTAATTCTAAAAAATGCTCTTATAGTTGATAAGAAATTATGAAAAAGGATAGAAAAATTCTGGAAAATTTTAGATAATTATCTATTGAATACATATAGATCAATCTTTACTGATTTAAGTATAAGCATGCAATATACTTATTTTGCTAGAAGTAATTTTTTTTTGCATGAATATAATGTAGGACACGTCAGACATCACAAAAAGGCAATTTGTTGAGCTTGTCCGGAATAGTAGCAATTACCTCTACTAGGCAATAGATGCCAAGATCAACATAACAGCTCGATCCCTTAGAGCTACTGTCACCCAGCCTTGAAGGTAGCGCCCTTGCACTTCTTGGAGCTGCCAAATGTGTGGCTCTGCACTTCCTGAGGAGCCATCCCCATGAGGATTTGAAAGCTAAATATTTGATGAAGACTCGCTGGCACTGTGGAATTCACTGAAGGAATGCTACAACCAGCAAAGATCCACTCTGCTACCAAAAGCACAACGTGAATGTACCCTTCTACGCTTCTAGGACTTCAAAACCACAGAGGTTCTATAACCAGAAAGTTGCCAAAATGGTAGGAAGGGTGTTATGCACCTTCCACCCCAACATGGGGATACTGCAGCAATAGTACCGTCGTACCAAGCACTAGAAGTACTTTGAGCTTATCTACGCTTTGTTAGAGATAGAGAAACATGATGAGCTCTTGATAAAGAATCATCACATTCTTTCCAATGTGACACATGCAATGCCAGAGGCGTATGCTAATGCTTAATAGGCTAGCAATTGTGATGGCCATGGAAAGGCCAATGACATCATGGGAGAAATAGAAACATGATGAGCTCTTGATAAAGAATCATCACATTCTTTCCAATGTGACACATGCAATGCCAGAGGCGTATGCTAATGCTTAATAGGCTAGCAATTGTGATGGCCATGGAAAAGGCCAATGACATCATGGGAGAAATAGAAGAAGGTCGGAGTGTAGAAGGGCAAAGTCAAGCCCTAGAGGAGAGGTGAAGGAAAAGGGCCAAGGAAGTTTCATAAGCAAAACTAATCCAACAAGACTGTTTACCTTCCACAACCCTACTTTAGGTGTGGCTACAGTAACCGTAGGTTGTACACCTGCTGGACCCCGAATCATTTAGTGGACCATTACATGCAATCTACTAGAAGAGTTGTGAAGACTCAGGGAAACAAGGTTAAGGCACACTTCATTGCTCAACCCATTTCTAACCATGATGTCATGCAGAGTGATGACATGGTTCTCAATCTCATGGAGGAGGACATGAACACCCCCGTGGTGCAAGACGATCTTCCTAGGACTGAGCTCAAGGAGTTTTAAAATGACACCAACAACTTACATGGAGACCTACAGTAGTCTCCTAAATACTTCTTCATTCTACAAGTTGATGCCACATTTTCCTTATTAGTTTCCTTATCAGTTTAGTTTTAGTTCATGATGAACATTGGTCTGTGCTCATGATGAGTGATTATCATTGAGGTTGAATAATTGTTATTATTTTTACTGGGACATTTGATTTATTCATTTATTATGTTATGCCTGTTCTATATTTTACAATATGTTTCCTGATGCAATGACTGTGTTAATGCTAAAGCATACTGTAAGGACCCGAATTCACCAATTCGAATCCACTGTGTTTTGCCGCACTAGTCTCAGGATCAATCGCTAGTGCACACAGCTTGACATCGGTAAGCATCATATCATACACAACGATAAGAATAATAAGACTTATTTATTGAATATAACTAGTGCATGATTGACGAGGGCTGGGCGTCCCTTGACCGGCCGGCGCACGGTCAACGGATCCCCCAAGCTCGGGAGGCCCCCGGCCACGACCTGGGTGCGTGCCGAGGCGCTCGACCTAGAGCGCGTTGGACCCGAGCACGGCCCCGCTCGACCTCGACCTCGGGCGGGCCCTTGTTCGGAGCCGTAGTCCACCCTTGGATTTCGGATCAAGCATTTGACCGACGGTTGCCCAAGGCGCGGGTCGTGGGGTAGGAACAGGTGCGTGCAACAAGTTCGGAGCGGTTGCTGCCAGCCCTCAACGTGCATGAAGGCCACTTCCTAGGAATCTCTCCCGTCCGTTGCGTGCAGTGGAGGTATAAAGACCAAGGATGCGCAGTCTTTTGGAAGACATGAAGAAAACACACAACACGCCACAGCTCGAGCTTAGACCTAGCCATTGTTAAACTTGAGCTGTAACACACCCTTGTACTCAGAAATAGCCAAGAAAAGCTGGGAAGGCGATCGAGTAGACTATTACCTCCACGGGGCTCGAACGATATAAATCTCGGTCTCACGCTTCGTTATCGTCTTGCTCACCATCACCACGTCTACTCTTTTTCTCCGTCTCGGCGAAGCCGCACTCGGGTCCCGCATCATCTTGACCCCCATCTCATTTCTTGCGGTTGGCGATCCGATCGTCGGCAATTGGCGCCAAGTGGGGCTCGATTGCCGCTCTTCGCGAGAACGACATCAAGGTCCCAAGAGCATGGCGCACTTCATTAACGGACTTTCCTCAAGCGTGGACTCGGGCACGGGCTCCGACTCCGCGTCCCTGTTTTCGCCTTCGCCACCGCCGCTCGAGCATCACGTTCTGATGGCGGATGGTCAAGGCACGGAGGGAAATGCGGATGACCGTGATCCGCAGACCCCTGAAGACGCTCGCCGGATGGTGCATGTCGCCATTAACCAAGCCATAACCGCCCTCTGGCGGGAGGCCCAGGAGAAGGCCAGCACGTCTTCTAGTCCGTCCAGGCTCCCTCTCACGGGGGAGCGCCTCCGCGCTATCGCTCGGGTCATGGCTGACCCGATAGAGGCGAGTCGAACTCTTTGGCGAGCCACGGCGAAGAGCTCGATCGGCCGCGGCAAGGTCGACCCTCCGCAAAGTCGGCACTTTCGGGGACCCGCTCGAGCGATGATAACACGTCGCGCCGTCGCCGCGCACCCATTGGGCGCCTCTGCGCGGTGGCCCCGGCGGCGGGCTCGGGACGAGGCTTTGACGCAGACGCTACCGGCATCCCGCGGGCACCGTACCAAGCGAGGCGGGCCCGAGCCAGCCTCACAAACTCCGAAGTCGACCAGCGGCGGTCTGCGGACCTCTCCCAGACGTTCGCCCGCGCGCCGCAGGTCCAGGACGCTGCGTTACCTACCGGTGATTCCGTGCCAGACCGTGGTCATTCCCACCGGGTCGGACGCCGAGGCGACCTCGACTCGAATCTGGCGGCGGCGAGGACCTTGTCGGTGATGACCACACCCGCAGCGCTGTCGACCTATGGCTGCATGGCGTACTCGGCGGCTGCGTCGCGTCGCGATGGCGGCTCGGTTCAAGCCCGCTACGTCGGCGTTTTAGCGGGACCAAGAACCTCGATGAATTCTTGTCTATCTACTCGACCGCTATCTTGGCGGCGGGGTGATAAACTTGTCATGGCCAATTACCTCGGCCGTCTGGGCGGTGCCGCGAAACAGCTTTTCAACGAAACACGGTTCCTTGGTCGTGGCGCCAAATCGAGCACGCCTTCGCTCCAACTTTCGAGTTATTCTGGCGCCGGGGAGAAGGACTGGACCGTGTCATCGAGGCAAGAACGAGCAGCTGCGTGATTTCGTGTGGCGATTCATCCGCACAAGGAATCTGATTCCAAGCATCTCCGACGAAGCCGTCATCAAAGCCTTCAAGTTCGGCGTCCGCGATCGGTGCCTTACCGAAGACATGGAGATCACCTCGAGGCTCAGCGTCAGCGAGCTCTTCCGCATGGCGGCGGAGCGGTGACGCTGACGCGACGACGGCATTGTCACTGAAACGCGACTACGACCAAGGTAAGCTTGGTCTAAACCAAACAGAGGCCGGCCCGTCCAACTCTAGGGGCGCCGATCATGGCACCACCACCAAGAAGCAGAAGCGTGATCGCAGGGGCGGCGGAGGTCTGCCGCGGGTGATCGTTTGGCGGATGGCCATGAGTCCTTGAGGTCGAGATCGGGCTCGGGAGGGCTCAAACCTCGCCAGGGCGACCTTGACCTCGCTAAGCGCAGAACCAGCCCCAGCAGGAGTGTCGATGACACAGGCCTCGATGCTCGGCGCGAGGGCGAGGCGCCGGGATATGACGAAGCAAAGTTACACTGTTTCATAGGGCGGCGGTCACGATCTGCGAACTGCGGGGCTTGGTAAAGCAAGCCGGAGGCCTTCTATGATGGGCGAGTGAAATGCCCGTGCTCCGGAAGGATGATGACCAACCAGACAGGGTGAACACCGGCGCAGAGCATGACGACCTCGACTTGGAGTTCCAGCAGGGCGAGCGCCGGATCGACGTCATCTTCGTCGGCTCATCGGCTTACCAGTCCAGGCTCGAGGTCAAAGCCGCCGCGCGGACTATCTACCAGGTCGCCGTTGGGAAGCCCGACGAGCACCCCTGCAAATGGGCTGGGGCCACCATCACCTTCTCTCCAGAGGACGCTCTCCTGTATGGCGGGACACGAAGACCGCCTTGGTCATGACCCCGACCATCAGCAATACCGCGGTCGGGCGCGTCATGGTCGACGGCGGCAGCTCTCTTAACTTGCTGCAGGCAGAAGCACTCGACCGGATGCAAATTCCCCGGTCGAAGGTCAAGAGCATCGCCATACCCTTCTTCGGGATCGTACCCGGAAGCTCGACCATTCCCCTGGGGCAGGTGGTCTTGCCCGTTACCTTCGGCGACTCGAACAACTTCCGCACCGAGCTGGTCACCTTCGAGGTGGTCGAGGGTGACCTCCCGTACAACGCCATCCTCGGGCGGCCCGCCCTGGTCAAGTTTATGGCGGCCAACCATTATGGCCATCGATGTATGAAGCTGCCTGGCCCCAATGGCATCATCACCGTCGGAAGCGTCTGCGGCGGCACATGGATGTGAGACCAAGGCCTTGGCTCTCGCAGCATCTTGCCCAAATATGCCTGACAGGCGACGACGAAGAATGCGCGCCGAAGCGGCAATCCAGCCAGTGGGGCGGCGAAGACCGTCTTGCTTCGATGAGAGTGACCCGACCAAGTGCATCCACGTCTCGGCGTGAGTTCCAAATAGGAACTCGAGCTCGTCACCTTCGCCAGCGCCAACAAGGGTATATTAAGCAGGAACCCGCGGACATGCCCGGCGTTCGAGGAGGTGATCGAGCACAAGTTGCAGGTGAGTTCCGGCTCTCGACCTGTACGCCAGAAGCTGCGTTGCTTCTCCCCAAAGAAGGTCGCGGTCATCAAGGAGAACCTTGACAAGCTCCTGAAGGCCGGTTTCATCCGTGAGGTTGATTACTCCAAGTGGTAGCCAACCCGGTCATCGTCCAAAAGAAGAGGCGGAAAGTGGAGAATGTCGTCGACCATACGGGGGTTGAACTCGGCTGCCGAAGGACAACTTCCTCTCCGCGCATCGACGGATCGTCGACTCCACCGCTGACGCCAAAATCTTTGAGCTTTTTGGGCGCTTACTCGGGATACCACCAGATCAAGTGGCGGTTGGCGACAAGACAAGACGGCCTTCATCCGCCATTTGGCACCTATTGCTATCTGACCATGTCATTTGGTCTGCGCGCAATCACGGGGCCACGTTCAGCGTCGATGACCAAGGCGTTCGAGCCACGATCGGGCGGAACCTTGAGGTCTCGTGGGCGACATCATCGTCAAGAGCCCCTCCGAGGGCGACCACGTTCGCGACCTCGAGGAAACCTTCGCCAACTGAGCAGCACAAGATCAAGCTCAACCACGAGAAGTGCGTGTTGTTAGCGGCGTCGAGAAAGGTGCTTTCGGCTACATGATCGGGGCTCGGGGTTGGTCAAACCCGGAGAAGATCGAGGCAATCGAGAAGATGGCACCCCGACCTCGATCAAGCGGTCAGAGCCTCACCGGCGCATAGCCGCCCTCAGCGAGTTCATCTTGAGGCTCGGCGAGTGTGGGCTCCGTTCTTCGAACCACGCCAAGCACGGGGCTTCGAGTGGACTCGAGGCGCAGCGTCCTTCGACGAGCTGAAGGTATACCTATCATCCCGCCCTCCTTACGACTCCGCAACTGGGCGAAGGTTGCTTGCTCTACCTCGGCCACCACCCAAGCCGTCGATGCCGTCTGGTGGTGAGCGGGGCACCAGAAGACACCGATCTACTCGTCGGCGAGTCTTACACGGCCCAAAGGGCGCTACCCGCAGTGAAGTTATTGTATGCTCTCCTCATGGCCGCGCAAGCTCGGCACTACTTCTGGCGCAAATCGTAGTCGTTCCGAGCAACTTTCGCTCGGGGACATCTGAGAACCCAGATGGTGGCGGGCGAATCGCCAAATGGGCCATGGAGTGGCGGCGTTCGGCGTCCGTGTCGTGGCGGGACGACCATAAAGTCACAAGTGCTTTCGCCGACCGTGGTCGGCGAGCGTCATAACCCGCTCCCGAGCTTGGTCAGGAGGAGAAGCCACAGGTCATGTTCTTCGACGGCTCAAGGTCCTTCAAGCGCTCGGGCCGATCCTTATCCTTACCCAGCGGCGACGGTTGAGGTATCGTGGTTTGTTTGGGTTTCGGCAACCAACAATGTGGCGAGTATGAAGCCCTCTGGCGGGCTTGCGAGCTTGCAAGACATTGGGCGTCTGCACCGGTCGTGAAGGGCGACTCGGCTCGTCATCAACCGTTCAACAAGGATTACCAATGTTCGGAGGACTCGATGGCAAAGTACCTCGCCGAGGTGCGCAAGATGGAGAAGTGGTTCCAGAACTTGGAGCTCAAGCACATCCCCAGGCGGGACAACTCCAGCGCGGACTTCCTCTCCAAGCTCGGCTCCTCCGACAACGACATTCCCCCCGACGTCATCCTGGAGACGCTGGCGGCCCCGTCGATCTCCGATCAGGAGGTCATGCTCGCTGTGGTCGACGGTATCCCCTCCTGGGCCGAGCCCATCCACAATTTCCTTGCAAGGGGCGACCTGCCACCCGACCCTACCGAGAGAAGCAGGATCAAGCGACGGGCGAGCTTGTACACACTCGTGGATGGCATGCTCTACAGGCGGAACGTTTCCGGCGTCCTGACTCGGTGTATTTCTGCGGAGGAGGGTAAGTACCTACTAAACGACATTCACTCAGGCCTCTGTGGAGCACACTCTTCATACAGGACGATGGTCGACAAGGCCTTCCGCATGGGGTACTACTGGCCGACGGCGCTTCAGGATGCTCGTGATATCATCCGCACTTGCCGAGCATGCCAGTTCCACGCCAGGAAGTCGCACCGGCCGCCTCGCCTTCGACCATCCCTTCGCTGGCCTTTCTCGACACGGGCTTTGGATATCCTCGGCCCTTTTCCACATGCGGTCGGGGGGAAGAAGTTCCTGTTCGTGGCCATCGACACCTTCACCAAGTGGATCGAAGCTGAACCAGTCTCGACCATCACTGCTCAAGCGGCTGTTCGTTTTTTTTTGCTTGCCCATGGTCACCAGGTACGGGGTTCCGTGCAAGATTATCACTGACAACGGTACTCAGTTTACCAGTGAGTTGTTCCAGGAGTTTTGCGAGGACTCGGCATCAAAATATGCTTCGCCGGTGGCTCATCCCGAACAGCGGAGCGTGAGCAGCAATCCGCAAATCGTCGAGGCGTCAAAGCGAGTTGCGAGATGAGCTCGAGCGCTCACGGCAAGACCTAGGTGGGCGAACTTCCCACCGTCCTATGGTCTATTCGTACCATGACAAGCCGAGCCACGTGGTCCACACCCTTCCGGCTCGTGTTGATCTTGGCCGCCCGCCTCCGGAGAATTCTGTTGGCTCTGCCAGGTCGACAGTCGACCAAGTCGACTTGAGAGCACGAACGGTCTCTCGACCTTACCCTCGCAGAAGAAGTAAGATACCGTGCACTGCTACGATCAACGCACTACCTGCAAGCTCTTCACAAACATGCGTCTCGGTCGGTACGACCTAGGAAGCTCCTTGTTGGGGACCTAGCCCTGAGGCGGATTCAGGGCTCGTCCAACACCAACATGTTATCCCCACGGTGGGAGGGCCCCTCTGAGTCGTTTCAGCAGATCGCATGGGGCTTCTGGCTAGCGATGCCGATGGCGAGAGCTCTCTAGCTCGTGGAACATAGATCGACCGAAAGTTTTATGTGTAACCTCTATACCTTAAATTTCAATAAAAGCCGCTTACGTTTATTCTCGCTCTTTATTTCTGCCGCCACTTTCGTTTCAGACGGTTCTTTTTATGCAGGACTCCTTCTTTCCACGACCTTCGTGGCGCCGCACATTTCCTCTTGGTCTAAAGCGTCATGAGCTCGACGTCCTCCCCTAGGGGACGAGCTAAAACGTAAGCCGTACCTCTTCGCAATCTAGCTCTCTCCTGTGCCTGGGCCCGGACCAAGAGCCTCGCCACTTTGACTGTGGAGCGGTGCGCACGGTCGCGGTCGTGATTCGAATGTTAGTCCGAGCGAAACCATCTCTCTATTGATCTCGTTTTCATCACGTCTATGTCCCCTGCGGCTTTTCTCTAAATTCTACAGGTCATGTTCGCTGGCGTGCAAATCTTGCGCCCAAGGCCGGCGTTGCTCGACCTCGGACCCAATGGGGGCTAGAGAGTGGCATACTACCAGCAGACGACCTACGGCGCACGAGCAAGAGCGATAAAGGCGAACTCCAAACATCCTCGACGACGAATTTCAAAACGGGACAAGACCTTTTTACCCAAAAGTAACGTAGCTTTATCATAATGTTTCCAAGCGTTTTTTACAGGACAACATCAGGATAAAGTTACAAGTCCGCCATCTCGTGGCGACTTCTCTTCTCGAGCTCGGCAACCTTAGCCCGCAAGGTCGAGAGCTCACTTGATCTTGGAGGGCTTCCTTGGCGGTGTCCACGGCTTGGCGGCGCTTCGTCTTGGAGTTGAGCAGGCGTTTTACGCCGCCTCTTGGCCGAAACTTCTCCTCGGCTCGCGATTTTGGCCTCCAGCTCGGGGGACGCCTTGGCCGAGGATGACGCTTGCTCAGCAGCGGCCTTCTCCAATGCCTCGACCTTGGTGCGTTCATTTGCAAGCGCCTTGGCCGAGGAAGTCGCCTGCTCAGCGGCAGCCTTCTCCAATGCCTCGACCTTGGCGTGTTCGTTTGCAAGCGCCTTGGCCAAGGAAGTCGCCTGATCAGCGGCAGCCTTCTCTAATGCCTCGACCTTGGCGCGTTTGTCGGTGAGCGCTTGGGCCGAGGAGGAAGCTTGCTCCGCGGCAGCCTTCTCCAGCACCTCGACCTTGGCCTGTAGGGCCTCGAGCGCTGAGTCTGAGGACGAAGCTCGTTCCGCGGCGGCCTTCTCCAGCAACTCTACCTTGGCGCGCTCGGTCTCAAGCACCTCGAGCGCCCTGGTCGCCCAAGCCCGTTCCCACTCTACGGCCTTGAAGCCATGCTCGCGCTCGGAAGTCCTGGTTTGCTCGAGCTCGGCCGCGTGGGCCACTTCCTGTGCCACCATCGTTTGGCGAAGGTCGTCGAGGTCCTTGTTCGCCCGCTCGAGCTCTGCTTGGTCGACCTCGATGGTCGTGCAGAGCTTGACGCGCTCGACCTCCCGCGTCTCCACTACGTTCAAAAGCCCCCTGAGCACGTCAGCATGCTCGTGGAGACCTTGCAGCCCTCGGGAGACGCTGCCGATCACCTTAAGAAGGGCGAGGAAAGTGGCCTGGTAAAAGTTGGCGAAAAGCTTCGACCTAACGCGTTGCGGGGCATGTGAGGATCCTTACCTCGCGAAGCGATTCTCGGCGCCGCGGGGTGAACTCTACGTTTAGCTCCTCGATTCGAGAACGGTCGATCTCGTGCTCTTCGCCCAGCGCCACGAGGCTGGGGTCGACCTCGACCTCCGCCGGCGCGTCCTGGCTAGGGCCGCCAGCCGCCATGTTGGCGGCGGTTTGGAATCCTGCCACCACGACTGGCGGGTCCGACTCTCCGACAGATGAGGGCGCGCGGCGGCGGCTCTGACCCGGCCTCGATGGCCGGGGCCCCGTCCGGCTTTCCGACAGGAGTTGCTGCGCCAACAACATCGAGCCCAGCCTCAATGGTCAGGGCTCCGCTCACCTCCGGTGCCGGGGGGGCGGCCGCCGGATCCACCGCGCGGTCCCCCACAGCGCTGTCCGTTCCCATGGCTTGGGGCGCTGCAACCTTGGAACCAGACGCGGCCTTGGGCTGGCCGGCTTGAGGTGCTCCCGCGGCGGCAACTGTGGCACTCCGGGTGCCGTCCCCCACATCGACCTCGGGGGGATCAGTGGCTGCGGTGGCTCCCGCCTCGCCGGTGCTGAAATCTTCGTTGGACGCGGGCTGGTTTTCCTCCTCGTCCGGGTCGTCGACCCCTTGGTAGAACTCACCAACCGGGGGCGAGCTTGGCGGCCCCGAGGGGGTCCGCGTCGGGCATGAAGGCCGGCGTGGGACCAACTCGAAGGTGTCCTCCTCCTCGGACTTGGACTCGCCCTGGACAATAGGCATCGTTAAAACGGGCAAGTTTCGAGCTCGGGTGCTCGAGGTCTGCGATCAAAAACATACACTAAGCCAGAAAAATGCGAGGAAGACAGAAGTCCAAGAAGCGAGAATTTACAGGGGCCTTGACCTCCGCCTCATTGAGGGTCGGCGAAGGTCTTGTTGCCCCGAGGCGAGGGCACCGGCTTGTCTTGGCGTCGCTCTGGGGGTCTCGGGGCCCATGCCGGCTCCATGTCATTCGCTGCAGCGGGGCTCCAAGCTTGAGGTCCTGAAGCCGGGAGAGGGCTCGAAGACCTGGCGGCGGCCGCCGCGCTTTGCTGCTGCAAAAGGGAAAACGCGTCAAACCAGCAAGGCACACGAGCACGGGCTCGGGGGCTCGACCAAGCGGGATCCTCACCATGGCGCGGTCGCCCCACTCGACGTGAGTTTTCTTCGCCTCCTGGCGGTCCGCGTCGGCTGGGGAAGGTCTCTTCTTCCCTTTTTTGCTCTTGCCCACCCCGGGCAATGGGAGCATCCGCCTGGCCGTGTCGAGCAGCTCTTGATGGTTCTATGTGCATGAAAGGGTCATGGAGGGCCTCGGGGTCACTCAGGTCGAGCCGTTGGTCGGCATGGCTTACCTCGGCCTTTCGGCGTAGCACGTTTTTCGGCACGGAGTCGTCCATGGAGTAATTATGCGCCAGTTTCCCGAACATCTCGTTCATCCTGGCGGCAACCCAAGACTCCTTCGGTATTGCAAAGGAGCGATTCTCAAAGAAGTGCGAAGGGTGGACTTGAGCAAGACCACGAGGCGGAGGGCATCTGGGACGTACCCTCGCGGTCGAGTCGATCGCCCTTGGATCTTGTAGAGCGGGTGCGTCGCCTCCGAGAGGGACACCCGTTCCTTGAGAAGTCGACGGCGATTGCCTACGGTGAGGCGGCTCTCGGTGCGAGATGAATGGCGGCAATGGCTAGCCGTCGGCCTCGGGATCGTCGCCTCTGGGGTCTCCTTCTTCCCACCGCGGGCTTTTCCTCGTATGACAACGTCTTGAGCTCCCTTTCTTGGTAGAACCACCGCTCGGACCATGGCAGGGAGTCCCGAGCTTGGATCTTGGGAAGGACCACTTGAGCCTGTCGGCCTGCCGGGAAGTAGAGGCACCCGACGACGGGGTCCTTCCCAGGCGGAAGAGGTGGAAATCTGAGAAAAGCGAGGATTGGGAAGGATTCGGGAACCCCTCGCCTGAGATGGGAGAAGATGGCGAGAGTAAGAATGGAGTTCGGCACCAGGTTTATGAGCTCGATCTCGCAACTGGTGAGGACCACGGAAAGGAACTCGCTCTCCGAGGTCCGCAAGCCAAAGAGGACGTAGTGCTCGGTGCAGACGATCTCGTCGTCCCTGGGGCGTGGCTCGGTCTCGTTGCCCGGTAGCCGCCACGTGAATGGGTCAAGCAGCCCTAGGGTCTCGAGCTCCTTCATCCTTGCAGGTGACAGCGTGCTCCTCCCTAGCTTGGCCATGGCAATCGTGGCGATTTCGGTCGAGGGGGGAGGAAGTTTTCTGCTTGGGCTTGGAGGCTTGGAGGACGAAGGGCGTTGGTTGGGAGTTTTTCTCAAACAGACGCTGCGGTTTCAGGTTTAAAGGCTGTCGCCGTTAAACCGGTCGCGGCGCTTCGAAGAAGCGCGGCCGACCCGATTTGACAGAGCAATTAAGGCACATCTTTGCGGTTCGAGACACAGCAGGTGTCGCCAACCGTTTGCATCCGTACCGGGGTTCCGGAGATCAAGAGGCGCCAGGCGTCACTTACTCACGGCCTGGCGTTACGTTTCCGCCCGACCTCAACCTCAAGAGAATTCTGGGAATCGGTCCCGACTATAGAGACTCAAGGTCGGCCCATTTTAAACCCACGACCTTAAGCCTCGGGGAGCTAGGCCGACGAGGGTGGCGTCCCTTGGCCGGCCGCCCACGGTCAATCGGATCCCCAAGATCGGGAGGCCCGGCCACGACACAGGTGTGTCTTGGCGCTCGACCTAAGTCTTGTTGGACCGAGAAACACGGCCCGCTCGACCTCGACCTCGGGCGGGCCCTTGTTGAGCCGTAGTCCACCCTTGGATTTGGATCAAGCATTTGGCCGTGATTTGCCCAAAGCGCTGGTCGTGGGGTAGGAACAGTGCGTGCAACAAGTTCGGGCGATTCTTTGCTAGCCCTCAACGTGCATGAAGGCCACTTCCCGGGAATCTCTCCCGTCCGTTGCGTGCAGTGGAGGTATAAAGACCAAGGATGCGCAGTCTTTTGGAAGACACGAAGAAAACACACAACATGCCACAGCCCGAGCTTAGACCTAGCCATTGTTAAACTTGAGCTGTAACACACCCTTGTACTTAGAAATAGCCAAGAAAACTGCTGGAAGGCGACTAGAGTAGAGCTATTACCTCCACAGGGCTCGAACCAGTATAAATCTCGATCTCACGCTCGTTGTCATCTTGCTTCGACCATCACCACGTCTACTCTTTTCCTCCGTCTGAGCGAAGCACAGCTCGGGTCCCGCATCATACTGACCCCCCATCTCATTTCTTGCGGTTGGCGATCCCGATCGTCGACAATGATCTTATGATCACTTACAATATTCAGCCTCACAAGACAATAATAAGACCAATAAGACAAATGCAGCGGAACGATAGTAGAAGACGTAGATGTCCCATCAGCACACCACAGGCGACTGACAAGGATTGGCCTAGTGACACGTGTCCACCTGAAAGTCCTCCTCCAATAACGACGATGATTCCTCCACTGTTGTTGGTTGTTAAGCAAGGATGAGTACACCAACACGTACTCAACAAGTTGTGCACAGAATGCAATTCTATCATAGCTATATGCAGGCTTATTCCAAAGGAAAGGCTAAGGGTTCATTTGCAATAAAGCAACATTTAAGAACACATACAATACATAGATTGAAAGACAGTAAAACAAATACTAACAAGTAAATAGATTCAGTGATTCTCAAATAAACCCAAATTTTCCATCCTAAATCAAGTTCCATTGTCCACATGGCATCCTGCCATCCCATAATAGTTATCCATTTTAATTAACTACCCCTTGACTGTAATCCCCGAGCATTGCTCAATACCGTGAGCACGGCTATCCGAATAGTTTGTACACTCTGCAGAGGTTATGCACTTTACCCACATGATACAACCATGCACCACACAGGTGAACGATTATAACAAAGTCTTTACAATGCATCCTCTTAACCCAATGCTACTGCTAAGGTTTCAACATTTGAAGGTTACACAACCACAACAGGCCCCCTCTTGCGCCATGTGAGCCACCCCAAGCATGGATGGTTACCACCACGGGTCTCACGCCACCACGATAGCACTCAAGTTAAGCATTTGCAAATTAGTCGACTAAGTGCCCCATAACAAACATGTGGTTACATGATAGACTCAGGTCAAAGGCTCGCAAGGTTAAGTCCTTAGGATTGATTAAAGCAAGACATACACATACCCTCAGCTCCTCTGAGCCCACCCTGGCACACTTGCCCCTTCCACTTGCTTCAATCATAAAGTGATTACCACCCGGTTGGTTACCAAGCACCACGTGCTACTCACAAATCAACATTGTTGTGTGACCTCCCCGCCACGACAACTCAATCTCTTTGTGTGACCTCACATGACACACAAATTAACATCATTGTTCCATATTCCATTAGTCAAAATTTATACTCAACATTCCATGTACAAGTGATGATGTGGCATGGCTAAGCAATTCTATTCCGTTCTAACCATCCTTGTTGATTTCAGTATTAACCAACTATAATGAACCAACCTAAGGTGACAAGTGGATTATGGCATACAAATAGCAAGGTAGGGTGTAATTCAAAAGGGTACATTTACTAATCCCAAAGTTAAGTTGAAATCATTTGTACTCATAAAATATCATGCAATAGGGTAAATCAAAATAGCAATTTTGCAAACATGGGTGCAACATGATCAAAGCACAACTTGCCTTGCTTAAGCTCCTGATATTGCTCTGAAGATTGCTCTTAAAATGATAATTCCTCCTCCGAAACCTCGCTCAACTCAACGTCTACGCGAATCGAGAAGAAATAGCAAATAAACACCAAAACCAAAGAACAAATGAACTCAAAAATTCAAATAAAAGCCACCATTAGAAAGATCTCAATTTTACAAATTTTTAGGAATTTGAATCACCTCAATCGGAGTTCGTATGCAAAAGCTATAGCGCTTTGAAGTTTTAAATTCCTGAAAAATCCCTAAAATCATAAAATCCGAATTAATCGAATTATTTTTATAAAGGAAAATATGAATTTCCCCCGCCCAACTGTACGGATGACACGTGGCTAAGTCTAGACCTTTGAATACCAATCTAACGGCTCCGGTTAAATCTCCTACGTGGCTGATTGCTAACCATCGGATCCCAATCCGACGGCCAACGCTTACCCGTGAAGTCCACTGTGCACTTAAATGGCGTGGCGCAACCTTGACCCTACGATCTGAATCCAATGGCTGTGTTCTAATCAAAACTCTTACCGGTTGAAACGTTGCGGTTCAATCCCGATCGCCGGCGCATCAAGCGGTATCGAAGCTTCCGATCGGCGGATGGAAACCGGCGGAAGCGGCGGCGGACTTGGAAGACGACCACGGCTCGGCGTTGCGGGGCATTCGGCGACCTCGAGCGGTGGCGCGGATCTGCTGCAACTTCGGCGACCTCGAATCCGTGACTCACTCGGCGGAAGAAGCTCTCAGCGGCGGCGAACTTCAGCGCAACCCCGCGGGAACCGGCGAGCTCGAAATCGCCGCGACAACCTCTTCGGCGAAGATGCAACAGCAAAAGGATGCGGCGGCTTGTGATGATCCTTGAGAGAGTTCCCCGGGCCCTTAAATACCCTCGGCGTGCGTGCAAAATCGGAAAGAAGGGCGGCGGCGGTGGAGTTGTACTCGGAGACGGCGGCGCGAGAGATCGACTCGGACACGATGACCATGGACCGCACGATGTTCATCCGACGGTCATGATAGAGGATAGAATCCGAATCGGTATCCATTGCTGAGGACCGCATGATGAAGATCTAACGGTTCATAATGATTAAGGTTCCATAATTGACGTGGTGCCTTAGTGGCCATTGGATTATAATCCGACGGTCGACGTTAACCCTCCCGATTTCCACGGGCGTCCGCACAGTGATTGGGCCGGGCCCAATACTGTTCACCGGGATTTTTCGGAATTTTCCAATTAAAACAATTTTGAGAAAATAAACTAATTCATTTAGGGTAGTAAAAATGCCCTAAAAATTCCAAGAAAAATCTCAAAAATACTTCGAGACATTCTGGACTTAAATAAAATATTTTGGGTTACACTTTATTTTAACTATTTCTTTTTATAATTATTTCTCAACAAAAGGCAATATATAATAATTCAAAATAATTCAATTAAATCTCAGAAAATCCAATTAAATCCAGAAAATTCACAAAAATGATAAATTGCAATAAAATAATATTTAATAATTAAAAAGTCAAAAATTGGGATGTTACAAACCTCCCCCCTTAACGGAATCTCGACCCCGAGATTCCAGGCTGACTAGAGAATAGGTTTGGGAATTCTGCTTTCAGATCTTCTTCACACTCCTAGGTTGCTTCATTTTCGGAATGATTACTCCATTGAACTCTGTAAAAACGAGTGGACTTATTTCTGGTCCTACGCTCCATTATATCCAGAATCTTAACCGGCTGCTCTTTGTAAGTCAGATCCTCCTGTAACTCGATAGCTTCTAACGGTGTCTGCTCTGCTAGCACTCTGAGACATTTCTTAAGTTGCGACACATGGAACACATCATGGACTCCTGCTAATGACTGGGGCAACTCTAATTGATACGCAACCTCTCCTCGGCGGCTCAAGATTTTAAATGGTCCAACATACCTAGGTGCGAGTTTTCCTTTAACGCTGAACATTTTCACACCTTTCAAGGGAGTTACTTTGAGAGATACGAAATCATTAGGTTCGAAACTCAATTCACGACGGCGATTGTTAGCATAGCTCTTTTGCCTTGACTGTGCTGTCCTCAACCTTTCCCTGATCATGGCAACTTTCTCTTCAGCCTCTCTAAGCAACTCCGGTCCAAATACCGAACGCTCACCCGTTTCATTCCAATTCAATGGGGTACGACAAGCACGACCATATAAAGCTTCAAATGGTGACATTTGCAAACTAACTGGTAGCTATTGTTATAAGCTGAACTCGCATATGGCAAACATTTATCCTGACGTCTTTCAGCGATATCGCGCAAGCTCTCAACATATCCTCTAAAATCTGATTAACTCTTTCTGTTTGACCATCTGTCTGTGGATGATAAGCCGTACTGAAATTCAGACGAGTTCCCATTGCTTCATGCAATTTATCCCAAAATCTTGAGGTAAACTGGGTACCTCGATCCGATACGATTTTCTTAGGCACACCGTGTAAGCATACAATTCTTGACATGTATAATTCTGCCAATTGATCCCCTGAATAAGTTGTCTTCACTAGAATGAAGTGAGCAACTTTGGTCATCCGATCAATGATGACCCATATGGAATCATAACCCCTTTGAGTCTTGGGCAATCCCGTGATAAAATCCATACCAATCTCCTCCCATTTCCATTCAGGAATCTTTAATGGCTGCAAAAATCCTGCGGGCTTTTGATGCATCGCTTTTACTCTCTGACATACATCGCATAATGCAACATGCTCAGCTACTTCACGCTTCATACTCGGCCACCAAAATTTCTTCTTAAGGTCTTGGTACATCTTGGCACTTCCAGGATGAATAGAATACTTAGAATCGTGTGCTTCCTCAAGAATCAATTGCTTAAGTTCCTTTTCATTTGGCACACAAATCCGACCTTTGAACCATAGGGTTCCATGCTCATCTATCGAGAAGTCTTCGGCTAAACCCTCTTCCTTCTTAGCCTTGATCCTACTGATCTTCTCATCATTACTTTGCTTTTCCTTAATGTGATCCTCAAGGTTTGGCTTTACTTCTAACGCAGCTACAAATCCTTGTGGCACAACCTCTAATCTCAGCATCTGAAATTCCTCACATAACTCCGATTGATCGCTGACTATTAACGAATTTACACCGTGGCCTTTACGACTCAAAGCATCAGCTACCACATTAGCCTTCCCAGGATGATAATGGATTTCGACATTATAATCCTTAATTAGTTCTAACCATCTATCTCTGCTGTCTCATATTAAGGTCTGACTGGGTAATTATGTACTTCAAGCTCTTATGATCCGTATATATCTCACATCTATTTCCGATGAGATAATGACGCCATATCTTTAGAGCATGCACTCGGCATTGTCGGCGTGCTTGTTGTGGGTACCCTCTCCGACGCATAAAGCCCTTCCACGTGGCGGCTTTGCGACAGGCGGGCGAAACACGCCCGCCGGCAGTGCTTGCCCACGTGGCGCCCGGGCGGTGGGCGAAACGCCACTGCTTCGCCGGCGCCTGATCCGCGTGGCGGCTGGGCGAAGCGGGCGGCGAAACACGCCCGCCCGGCCAACCACGTGGCGCCGGTGGCGGTGGCGAAGCACGCCTGCTCGCCTGCGCCCGATCACGTGGCGGCTTTGGTGAAGCGGCGGCGAAACGCCCCCGCCGGCTTGCCGCCCACGTGGTGCCCGGTGAGCAAGTGGTTGAGGATGAGGCGAACGGGCGGGCTACAAATAGGCATGTTGCGTTGTGAGGTAGTTGAGGATGAGGAGGATAAGATGGCTCGTTTTTATAGGGGTTTACGGCGAGAGATTCAGGACATAATTGATTACAAAGAATATAATTCTATCAATAGATTGTTCGACTTGCTATGTTGGCGAAAAAAAAACTGCGGGGAAAACAACAAAGGCCAAGGAGCAATTTCGGCAACATACCCACACCAAAGAAGACATCGGGGACAACCAAATTAGCGCCACCCCTTTACATTGGGTCTGCTGCCCCTCCATGAGTAGAGGCGCGTTCAGCGACACCATCACCGCCATCCACAGTACCGGGTGAGTAAATCTAACCATGTGCGAGGCACCAACAAAGAGTTCTTCATCGGTGGCTTCCACGGGTCGAACAACGAAATTGTGTGCCACCGATGCAAGGGGATGGGCCATGTCATGAAGGATTGCCCAAGTCGTCGAGCGTACATTACAACAGAAGAAGGTGGGTACATTAGTGCTAGTGATGTTGAGGATGAATATGCTCTTGTAGCTAACCTTGCGGATAATGAGGATGACCATGAGGCAGACGACGATGATGAGGAGTTTTAGGGACCGCTGCCACCGAGAATTATAGGACAATCATTGTGCAACGAGTGTTGGCGCTCAAATGGAACAAGCGGACAAGCTGCAACGCCATAATTTGTGTCGGATGTACCTCATCGTCAAGGACCTGTCGTGTTCGTGTCATAATTGATGGTGGGAGCTGCAATAACTTGGTGAGTTCAGATCTGGTGGAGAAGCTTTGCTTGCCCTGCGTGCACACCCTCATCCCTACCATATTCAATGGTTCAATAACAGCGGTAAGGTGAAGGTAACACAAACCGTGAGAGTGCAATTTTCCATTGGAACATACCATGATTTTGCTGATTTTGATGTAGTGCCTATGCAAGCATGTTCCTTTTGTTAGACCGTCCATGGGAATTTGATCTTGATGCAATTCATCACGGTAGAAGTAACAAATACACTCTTATGCACAAGGGGAAGAAAATCACTTTGCTTCCTATGACTCCTGCTGAAATTGTGCAATGTGACAAAGAGAGAGCTGAAAATGAGAGAAAGGAGAGTGCGCTAGAATCTGAAAATCAGCAAGTGGCTAAAAATATTTTCCCACCTAAGAAAGACAAGAAAGAACCTAGTTCTAGGTCCAAGGGAATTAAATTGAAGGTTGGTGTTATGCTTGCTACAAAATGTGACCTTTCTGAAATTAATGAGAATGATGCATCGTGCTATGCTTTGATATGCAAAGATGCTTTGTTTTCATTGGATGATATGCCCAGTACTTCGCCTCCTGCTGTCACTAACCTTTTCCTGCATTGTAAAGAGGGAAGAACATGGGACAAATATGTGATAAATGATGGATTTGTGTTTAGAGCTAACTGCCTCTGTGTTCTAGTTGGATCCGTTCGTTTTCTTTTGATACAGGAAGCTCATGGAGGAGGTTTGATGGGTCATTTTGGTGCCAAGAAGATGGAGGCCGTGCTGTCTGCTCACTTCTTTTGGCCGAAGATGAGGCGAGACATTGAGAGTTTGTATCCCGCTGCACTACATGTCAAAAGGCTAAGTCACGATTGAATCTACATGGTTTATATATGCCTCTTCCTGTTCCTAGCAATCCATGGGAGGATATATCTATGGACTTTCTTTTAGGACTGCCTAGGATCAAGAGGGGGAGGGATAGTATTTTTGTGGTGGTTGATAGATTTTCTAAGATGGCTCACTTTATTCCTTGTCATAAGAGCAACGATGCTGTTAATATTGCTAACCTTTTCTTTCAAGAAATCGTTCGCTTGCATGGTATGCCTTCTACTATTATTTCAGATCGTGATGCCAAGTTTTTGAGCCACTTTTGGAGAACTCTATGGAATAAATTGGGAACCAAGCTACTGTTTTCAACAACATGTCATCCCCAAACCGACGGCCAAACCGAGGTAGTAAATAGTACATTATCTACTATGTTGAGGGCTGTTTTGAAGAAGAATTTGAAGATGTGGGAAGAGTGTTTGCCGCATGTTGAGTTCGCTTATAATAGGGCGGTACATTCCACCACCAAGGTAAGTCCTTTTCAGGTAGTGTATGGCTTCAATCCCGTGCTCCTATTGATCTATTACCTTTACCTACTAGTGAGCGAGTTAATCATGATGCTAAGGAGCGTGCTGAATTTATTCTGAAATTGCATGAAAAGACTAAAGAAAATATTGAAATGATGAATGAAAGGTATAGGACTGCGGGAAGTAAAGGTAGAAAGGAATTAAAAATTGAACCAGGTGATTTAGTATGGTTACACTTGAGAAAGGATTGTTTTCTAGAATTGAGAAAGTCTAAATTAATGCCTAGAGCTGATGGTCCTTTCAAGATACTTGAGAAAATAAATGATAATGCATATAAACTTGAGTTGCCGCCCGAATTTGGGGTTAGTCCCACATTTAACATTGCAGATTTGAAACCGTTCATGGGAGAAGAAGATGAGCTTGAGTCGAGGACGACTCCACTTCAAGAGGGGGAGGATGATGAGGACATCACTCCTATGCATACGCCCGAGACTTCTCCATTTGTGATGCAAGGACCCATCACAAGAGCACGAGCACGGCAATTGAATCAACAGGTGAGCTTGTTCCTAAGTGCCCGTATATATACTTGTGAGGATGGTATGCTACCTAATGATATTCTTGATTATATCGTACTTAGGAACTTTGGAGAGGATCATGAAGGCCTTGGGAACCAGCAAGGGCCAGGAGGAAGGCAAGGAGGGCGTCCAAGTCAAGTTAGAGTCCCAATTCATCTCGGAGTCGGAGTCCCAATTCAACTCGGAGTCGACTACCTCGGCCACCAGGAGCAGTGTTCACTAAAATCGTCGCCCAGGCCACAAACGGACTCCGATTTCAATGATCCACATATGTATCGAAAGATAAGGAGATAATCTTTCCAATGGCATCAGTTTCAGGTCAATTGGACTTCGGAGTCAATAGTAATATGCAAAACAATCCAGAATACTTTTTCAGTCCGAGTTCGAGTCCAGTTCGGCCTCAGCAACAGCACTGACTTTAAAGTGCCATAACTTTTGATTCCGGAGGGCTCTGGAGACCCATGAGTACACGTTTGAAAGATCTCGGAGCCTACTTTCCAATGGATCCGGCCTCATCTCAAAATTCTTTCAGATGCGTCCGGAAACTGCTAAAAACCAAATGTTGCTTTTTCAGTCCGAGTCAAACTCTAGTCAAAGTAGGCTTGGTGCTTTCAATTTGAGTTGTATTAGATCTCCAATGCTATGGACGACCCCCTCCTGCTCCCCTAGTATAAATAACCACCCTAACCCTCATCTGGGACTTGGGTTTTGCTTAGATCAATTCTGTCTTTGAATAGTATCGCCGTTCATCAGTTTGTGGAACCCCAACTCGTGTGCTTAATATAATTCGCAATTTCAGATTGCTTCTTCTACGTTCTTGCTTGTGTTCTCAATTCGCATGCAGGGATAAGCCTTCTTGGCGAGGTCAACCGTGTTTGTGCAAGGTTGATAACCAATGGAGCCGTGGTGTAGCGATTGCTGGGTTCGGATCGGTTCTGATCGGAAGCCAGATCGTCAACGTCGAGTCTCCACCAATCGACTTACCTCTACCTGTCGAAAGATCGGGCCACCGTGCGCATCACCGGCAATCTCTCCGGTCGAAGGACCGTCTCACCCCGCCGCCGCAGGGTGGCAGCATGGCTCCGTTGGAAGCGGCGGAGCACCCTGTGCGACGTCGGCTAGCTATGGAGGCCGCCACTCCTACCCAGAATTTGCACGCGGATCGTGCCCTCCTGGACCACCCTCCGGTGGAGTTCACAGGAGATTCTCCGGCCACCCCGTGGCTACGCGATATCGCCGGTCTCGTGGATGCCACCCAGCTTCGGGTAGGGCTCCCCGACCGGCCGGGCACCACCGGTGCCCCGTTGCCTGGGGCGCGTGCTGGGCGCTCTCAGGCGTCTAGCCGCCCCAAGGGAAGCAGCTCCGACCAGGTGGGCCGGAGCCGAGGGAAAAACGTGCGCAACGCTGGTCCCGGTTCCGTGCGGGACCGTGGGGACCTTCGGTCGCACTTGGATGAAAGCCGCCGCCGTCGCGGCGATGATCTCCGTGGCCGCCTGCCGCGCCACCCGGTCCGGGAGCGCCGCCATGGGAAGCAGGTGGTCTCGGACGATGGGAGCCCCTCCCGTGGCTCTCAGTCTCGGACTAAGGAGGAGGTTCACTCCTCCGACTCTATAGGGAGCAGTCCGCGCTCCGAGAACGGTCTCGGACCGGGCCCAAGATGAGCAGTGGGCTCCCTCTATGGCGTCGGGTGCCAAGCCTTCTCCCGGCGTCTGCGCCCGCGTGGCGTGGCAGACGAGTTCCACCGGCGTCCGTGGAAAAATATGGCGGCACCACGAACCGGAAGAGTTCCTCGGTTACACAGCGGTGGTGCGGGTAGCTGGCGGGTCTGAAAAGATCATGGCCAACTACCTTTCAACGGCCTTGACAGGTTCTGCCCGCTCTTGGCTGTTAAATCTCCCATGAGGGTCGGTGCGCTCGTGGGGGGAGTTGTGCGACCTCTTTGTCGCCAACTTCGGGGCTCCTACCTTGCAGGCGTGGAGGGCGACCTCCATGCTTTCTGGAAGCGAGGAAAGAAGTCACTCTGCGACATCATTGGCGGTTTTGTCCTTTGCCGCACCACGATCCCCACATCTCGGAGCAATCGGTCGTCATCGCCTTAGAAGAGGCATCTGCGACCATAAGATGAAGAGAAGATGGCCACCGTACTATCGGCACCACCTCCGAGCTCTTCTCCCTCGCACATAAGTGTGCATGGGCCGCGATGGCGAGGGCGGCCACCGGGCCCAAGGGTGGCCAAGGCAAGGACGAGGCGGGACCTCGAAGGGTTCGGCCATTCAAATAAGAAAGCGCGAAGCCTTGGCGAAGAGACCAGGCGGGTCTTGACCGCCAAGCGCGATAGCGAGGACCCAGCGCTTGAAGCGCAACCGCCCAGCGACCGTGCGACGACCGCCGTGGCGGCGTGGCGACCGTCGAGGCCGGCGATGATCACCGTGGTAGCGTGAAGATCGCCCGCGATCGTGGAGCGATCGCCTCGGCGAAGAGGCGAGCTCTATTGCCCGATCCATCGGACCAACACCCATGACTGGGACGGTAATTGCCGGGTTGTGGGCAAAATAGTGGAAAGCGGCTCAAGGCGCCGCCCGGCGATGATCAAGGCGAAGATCCTATCGGCGGCTTTCCGGCGGTGGACCACGTCGTGGCCTACATTCATGGCGGTTCATCCACCTTTTCCTCCGACGCCACTTATAAGCGGTTGAAGAGGAAGTGTCGCCACAGCGTCCGGGCCCGAGGGCGGGTAGGATCTTTGAAGTGGTGGAGCAGACCCTCACTTTCGGTCGGGCCGACCACCACGAGGCGCCACCGGTGGGGCATCTCCCAGTTGTGGTGTCGCCCACCATTGAACGTCGCGGCTAGAAGCGCGTGCTGAGTGGACGGAGGGAGTTCCATCAACCTCCTGTCCTCTTCGGCATTCCTAGCATTTCAGATCCCACGGCAGGATCTGCGCCCAGCTCTGCCCATCTTTGGGGTAGCGCCAGAGGCTGGCCTGATGCCCATAGGTTAGGTGTGCCTCCCCGTCACCTTGGGGAGAAGACAACTACCGCACCGAGATAGTGGATTTGAGTCGCGGACCGACCTCCCTACAATGCCTTACTCGGCCGGCCGGCGTTGGCCAAGTTCATGGCAGCAACCCACTATGCTTACATGGTGGTAAAGATCTGGGGGCCCAGTGGCCCCATCGTGATCAGTGGATAAATCCGAGGCCTTCTTGCTGCCACAAGTCTGTGCTTGGACATGGCCGGTGCCACTGCGTCGGGCGCCAGCGCCACTTCCTCGAGGCCCCTCGGCGGGACCCGCGCCTCACTGCTCTGCCGTGAGGTCAAGGTGGTCGCCCTAGGTGCGGGCGAACCCGAACCGTCAACATTGGCGCCAACCTCGGCGCCAAATAGGAAGACTCGCTTTCGTCACCTTCCTCGATCTAACTCCGATGTGTTAGCACGGCAACCGTCCGACATATTTGGGGTCCCAGGAGGTGATCGAGCACCGATTAACAACGCTCCCGAACACGTCTGGTCGGCCGAAGGTCGGGCGGCGCCGGCGCCAAGATGCCATTCGGGAGGAGGTAGGGAAGGCTGTTGGCGCGAGGATCGTCGAAGTCTCTCATCTGAGTGGCTTGCCAACCTGTGCTCGTCAAGAAGTCAGCGGGAAGTGGCGCGTGTGTATCGACTTCACCGAGCCTCAACAAGGCTGCAGAAGGATCCATACCCCCCCGCGGGTCGACCTCATTGTTGACTCCACGGCCAAGGTCTTGAGCTGCTTTGTGCTTCTTAGATCGTGCCGGGTACCACCAGATCAGCATGGCGCTTGAAGACGAAGAAAAGACTGCTTTTGTAACCCCTACGGGTGTTTACTGTTATGTAAGAATGGCTTTTGGTTTAAAGAATGCCAGTTCAACTTACCAACGTGCCATGCATATCACTTTCCGCCCCCAGATAGGGCGAAACCTTGAGGTCTACGTTGATGATTTAGTTGTAAAGATCAAGAAAAGTGAAGAGCTGATCGAAGACCTGGAGGAAACCTTTGCTAACCTCCGAAAGAATAGCTTGAAGCTCAATCCTGAAAAATGCGTGTTCGGCATGCCCTCCGGCAAGTTCTTTGGGTTTCTGGTGTCGGTAGGGCATTGAAGCCAATCGACAAGATAAGCGGCCATCGAACACATGAAGCCGCCACGTGACTCAAGCAAGTTCGATTACTGGCGGTCGCCTAGCCTCCACAGGGAGATTCATTGCGGTTGGGGAAAGAAGCTTGCCTCTGTTCAAAATTTGTTGAAGAAGACCAACCATTTTGAATGGACGAGAGAAGCCAGAAGGCATTTGAAGATTTGAAGTAATACCTCTCCTCTCCCCGGTCTTTGGTCTCTCCTTGGGGGGTGAGCCGATGCTCTGTACATAGCTGCCACTCTGAGGTGGTGGCGCCGTGCTGGATTCTTGGAGAGGAAGGTG
Organism: Guadua angustifolia; assembly: GCA_036346375.1. NCBI lineage: Eukaryota > Viridiplantae > Streptophyta > Magnoliopsida > Poales > Poaceae > Guadua > Guadua angustifolia. Next base: position 30,329,576 of record CM070508.1, read on the forward strand.
TCGAAGCTAGTCTACTACATCGACAGGTGTTGCCTGAGCGAAACCGATACCCATAAGCTCGAGAAGATCTTGTCTGCGGTCCTAGTGGTGTCCAGGAAGCTACGGCACTATTTCCAAGGGCAGGAAATTACCGTGGTCACGGCCTACCCTCTGCGAGAGATCCTTCACAACCGTGAAGTAGAGGGTCGAATCGCTAAATGGTCGGTGGAGCTGGGGGAGTTCAACCTCAAATTTGTACCCCGCACCGCCATCAAGAGTCAAAATCTGGCGGAGTTCGTCACCGAGTGGACTCCCGCCACTCCTGAAGCCGAGGAAAGGCCCGCGCCTTCTCCCTGGACCTTATTTTTTGATGGCTCGTTCAGGCTGGAGGGCGCGGGGCTGGGGTTGTCCTGGTCTCCCCGACCGGTGACATCCTCCAGTATGTGGTCGTCCTCGACTTTAAGGCCACGAACAACATAGCTGAATATGAAGGCCTACTGGCAGGGCTACGCATCGCTTCGGCGTTGGGCATTCGGTGTCTCCAAGTTAAAGGTGACTCCCTGCTAGTCATCAATCAAGCGCGGAAGGAGTTTCAGTGTTCCGACCCCACCATGGCGGCGTACTTGGCGGAGGTCCGAAGAATGGAGCGTCGCTTTGAAGGGCTATGGTATATTCATATCCCCCGGCCTGACAACCACCTTGCGGATGGGCTTTCGCAGCTCGCGTCCTCAGGGGCTTTCGTTCCGGTCGGGGTCTTCGAAGAAAGGCTATCGCGACCGTCCATCACAGCCCACAGTCCAAGTGGGGATGATGGTGTCGCTGCCGCTGCCCCCGGTTCAGGTGGGGACGACGGCAAGGCTGTTGCGGCCTCCGGCTCAGGTGGGGAAAGCGGTGCCGCTGCCGCGGCCTCCGGTTCGGGGAGGGATGGCAGCGTGCCCGCTTCAGCCCCCAGGTCCGGGAGGGAAGGCGGCGGTGCTGCCTATGTAGCACCAAGGGAAAAGCTTGGCCCAGCGGAGTACCCGGGCGAGCACCGAGTGGTCGCCACGCTTGACCAGGAAGATCGGTGGATGGATCCTATCCTAGCCTTCCTGCGCGACCAAGTGGTCCCCGACGATGATGCCTCAGCTGAGAAGATTGCACGTAAGGCCAAGTGCTATACTCTGGTAGGTGGGGACCTATATCGCGGCGAAGCGGAGTTCTCTTGAAGTGCATCACTCGGGAAGAGGGCGGCTTGCTCTCGATATCCATGGGCGTGTCGCGGGAGCCATATGTCGTACGAGCGGCTGGTTGGCAAGGCATTTCGCCGAGGATTTTATTGGCCTCGCCCTCCGGGATGCTTGCGGTGGTGAGGACATCGGCTTATCGAGTTCTTCGCCAGGCAGATCCACCGACCAGCCCAAGCTCTGCAAACAATCCCGCTCTCCTGGCCATTTGCGGTCTGGGGGCTGGATATCCTGGGTCCATTCCCACGGGCTACAGAGGGCTTCACCCACCTCTTCGTTGCCGTGGACAAGTTCACGAAGTGGGTTGAAGCCGAGGCGGTGCGTGCCATCACGGCTGCTGCCGCCGTCAAGTTCATGCGCGGGATCTTTACCCACTTTGGAGTCGCCAACCGCATCATCACCGACAATGGGACTCAATTCACCAGCGCGGCTTTCCTGGAGTTCTGCGATGAAATGGGCACCAAGGTATGCTTAACCGGTGGCCCATCCCATGAGTAATGGGCAAGCGAGGCGTGCTAGCGCAGCCAGTCTTTGAAGAACCTCAAGACAAGGCGTTTGATCGGCTCCTGGCGGGCGCGGTGGGCGGAAGGAGCTCCGGCATCTTGTGGTCGCCGTACCACACCTAGCAGACCCACCGGTGAGCGCCTTTCTTCTGGTATATGGGCGGAGGCCGTTCTCCCCTCCATTGTCGCTTCGGTTCTCTCTGATTTCGGCGTTCAACGAAGAAGACCAAGAAGACCTCCGGCGGGAAGAAGTCAACCTCCTGGAGGAAGTGCGTGATCGGGCCGCCCTTCGTGCCGCCCGGTATCAGCAAAGCCTCAGGCGGTACCACGCCACCCGGGTCTCCGAGCGAACGCTGGCGATGGGCGACTGGTCTTCGCGAGATTGAGCGCATGCGGGTTGCTGGTGTCTCCCGGTGGGAGGCCCCTTCAAGGTGGTCTCGATATCTCGACCGGGCGGTCGGGTTGTGCTGAGAATGGAGAAAAATGGCGAATTCCTACAACATAGAGTTGTTGCGGAAATTCTACCCCTGAAAGAATTGTATGTACCCGGCCGATTCGCCCGAGTCGACCATGAGTAAATCTTTCCCTGGTGGTCGGCTGACTCTTGGTGGTTAGTAAAGTTGTTGCCTAGAAGGCCTTTGCTTTACCATGATTGTCCCTTTTTTATGCCCGGAATGGCAATTTTTCGCATGAATGCCGCTGGCCCCATACGTTTGCTAATTCCTTGATGATCCGTGATGGCGCTTCGGTGCACGTGGTGCAGTGAGCACGGCGTGCGGAAGCGAGTTAGGCGCGATGCTCAAATCTGGCTCGCACACCTCGGGTTAGCTCCTGCTTGACCATTGTTTCGTCACCCTTGACACCGTCGTTCGACACCACTCACAGGGAGCCATTGCTTTGGCCTGGCCTGTGTTTAATTCTGGAGGTCACAGGACTTAGAAACCAAACAAAGCGGACCAGGGCATTCCATGCTGGGACTTAGACTGTTTGGGCCTACCTTGCTCAGGCCTTTCCAAGCATCTGCTTATCTTTCTGGTAGTCGTCTATGCATACAGGTTGTGCGCAGAAGTGCCAACTTATTCTTGTGAAAGTCTCCAGCACCTCCGCTGGTCGGCCGGCGCTTAGAAGGGTGGTCGCCCGGCGCTCAGAAAGGTGGTCGCCCCGGCACTTGGGGGCTGGTCGCTCGACGACATATAAAGCAAGATAAGTGCTTCATGCCGCATTCTTCGGCCATTTCCTTATGTGATTACACTAAGGCGGGTCAAGCTACGTGTGACTGTCGCTAATGCCAAAAATCAACAGCCCCTCCTGATAAAAGGGAATGTGCTAAGTGTTAACGTCTGGCGTGGCCAAGTGACCGGGGTACAAGTTAGGCACGGTACTCAAGCACGGCTCGCACGCCTCGGATTGGCTCCCTGAAGCACCGCTGGTCGTCACCGTCGAGTCTTTCGGCGGCCTAAAAACTGCCAGGAAACTTGTTGCCTCGCCACGTTCTGTTGCGGCCGTTTCGAGCGATCATCGAGGTTTGAGTTGGGAAGAATTTGAATCGGCGACAATCCAGCGTCGCGCTGATGCTAAGACTAAATGCGTCTTGCATCTCTGGTTAGACTCAATGTCATTTACGCCTAAGTCTGTATGGCTTGCATGATCTCTACTTGTGTTAGCGACAACGCATATAATTGTTGGCAGGACTCCGGAACGCCACCCTAGCCCAGACGTTCCTCGAGCGTTCGGCTAAGTTAAAGGCGGCCGCCCTAACGATTCGATCTAGCGAACTCGATCATACAAAACAGATAAGCAAACAGGTAGCATCAACCAAGAAATATCCATTTCACCGAATCCTACCCAAGTGTTCATGCATGTGGATAGATCAACAAAAGGAAACAAAAGCAAAAGAACAAAAAGGCTGCCCCGCCCTTCACTCGTCGTCACCGAAGTCAAGGTCGCCGCCCTCGTCGCCTTCCACGGCCAGTGGGGTGGAGACGTCCATGGCCGGCTGCTCCACATGCAGCATCCCGGCCACATGTTCGGCGGTCGCGCGCACCCGCGCCTCCGCCTGCACCGCGTCTCCTTCAATACCGGCCGTCACCGCCGCCATTGGATCGAAGGCGGCGTCGCGGCTGGCGCAGCAAGCCAGCGTGTAGGTCGCGGCCATGATCGCGACCTCCCACCCCTCTCTGGCGGAGCGGGCGGCCAGGGCAGCAGGCAGCCCCCGGAGTGCTTCCGCGGCCTGGTTGGTCGCGTGGGAAAACTGCAGGGCGGAATCCTCTAGCGGCACGTTCAGCGCCACCCCCAAAGGCTCCAGGCACCTCTTCGTGCGCTGGAAGGCTTTCTTGAGCATGATGGCCAGATTGCGCCGCAGGCGGAAGGACTCGAGCTCCGAGGTCTTCAGCGCCATCTCGGCCCTTTCCGCCCGCTCTTCGGCCCTTTCCGCCCGTCGCTGCATGGCGGTCGTGTTGGCCCTCTCCTGCGCCAACTCCGCTGCCGCCCTTTCTCGCTCCCTCCAGTCGCGCTCACGGCGCCCGATTCTTTGAAATTTGTCTGGGCCTTATGCCTGGCGGCGGCGGCAATAACGGCTCGAAGAGGCATGGATGTCGCCAAACTTCGGTGAATAACTCAGCGGCGCTCGGCGGGGCAATGGCGGCCTTGAGGCGTCGAGGCTCTTGGTCTTTGGGGTCGTCGCCTCGACCCTCTCTGTGCGGCGGAGGCACTGGCGAGGCATCCGCCGCCCGGTGGCTGAGGCGTCTGCGCCCTTGGCGCGTCCTGAGGGGCCACCCTTGGCGGCACCCTCAGGCTAAGGCCGGCCATCGGGAGTGTGAGGCCACCTTGTTGGGCGGTGGCCTGGGCTCCCGTGGCCGAAGGTGTTGGCACCACGGTCATTAGAGTGGCCTGGGAGGAGGAAGCGTCGTTGAGAACACGGGCTAGCTCCGCCGAGGCAACAGCGGAGGTGAAGTCATGGTTGGGGCGGTCTGCGTCGCCGCCCCTTGAAAGGATGCCGCCGCATCAGAGCTAGCGGCGGCGGTAGTCTGGTCCGTGGCCCGGACCCTCTTGGGGTCCGAGCCCATGGCATCTTGGGCAAGTGGCCGTTTGCCCGTGGCCCGGTCGCTGGCGGTGGTCGTGTCCCTGATCACCAGCGGGCCATGAGCCGGCACCACAGCAGGTCCTGTGGAGTCCATTGGCGGGAGTAGCCAGACGACCCGCAGGCGCTCCGCATGCTCCAAATCGGCGAGCGGCCAAGCCGCCGCCGGAAAGGCTGAGCCGCTCGGAATTGGCTGCATTAGCGCACCAAGCCACCTACCGATCACAGGCTCCTCCAAGTTTCCTCGCTGGCAAAAAACAAGGAATGATTGCGGTTGGTAGGGGCGGAGAAAAAACATGTCGCCCGAAAAAGCTAAAGAAGCGAAGACTTACGTCACGCCGCGTCGCATCATGTCGTCGTCGCTTTGTGTATTGCCATGTAAGTGGTAGCGGCGGCGAAGAGGCGATCCTCGGGACAAGAAGTCGGGCCACCACTCCCTTGAAAATCCGGCTTCCATGATCTGTTGACGTGGGCCACCATTGTGAGGAGCTCCGCCGTCTCTTCGATCAGCGAGTTCCAATTTCCGGAGGCCTCCGCTGCTTCGGCGGGCACCTCCAGCGAGTCGACTCCGCTGTCATTGTTAATGTACAGCCATTCGCTGCGCCATGCCTTCCAATTGGACTTGGGCTGGAAGGCAATGTAGCGGGAGGCCATCCCGTCCCGAAGGCGGAAATAGCAGCTCCCCACTACTTTGTTGTCGTGGGAAGGGCGGCAGATGTAGAAGTGGCGAAAAAGAGGGAGATTCGGTATCACCCCCATGAACATTTCACAAAGGTGTGCGAAGATGGAAAGGGAGACAATGGAGTTGGGGGTGAGGTGAAGGTGATGGATCCCATAGAAATGAAGGACGGTGAGGAAGAAGTCAGAGAATGATGGGAGCAGGCCCGCCATCATCGCCCAGGTGTGGAGGACGATCTCGTCGGAAAGGCACCGCGGCGTGGCGGTCCCCGCCAGCAGCGCCCTCGGCGCAAGGATAGCCATCTGTTCCTTTGTGGCGGAGTTAGCGGTGGAAGCGAGGATGGAAGGCGCCATGGAGGCGGAGAAGGCGAAAGGCTTTGGGCAAGGAAGGCGAAGAAGTGAAAGTTGGGATGTGCAAAAAGCGAGCGTAAACCGCTTGGTGCGAGATGTATCTATATAAGCCTCACCCACACCAGCAGTTCGCGAAGGACAAGATCATCGCCGTTTGGTCCCAAGAAAAATCTCTGGATCTGGGATAGAATCGAGGCGGTCGTATCCTCATGAGTGGTGGCCCCGCCCAAGGCGCACTAAGCATTCAATGAAGGTTCAAAAGGCTGCGGACGCGCGCTCGAAGCGGGCCGAGGGCTACTATTAGCGTGCCATTTGGGGTACCCTCTCCAGCGCACAAAGCCCTTCCACGTGGCGGCATGGCGAGCAGGCGGGCGAAACACGCCCGCCGGCAGTGCCGGCCACGTGGTGCCCAGCAGCGGTGGCGAAACACGCCTGCTGCGCCGGTGCCCGATCCACGTGGCGGCTTTGGCGAGCAGGCGGGCGAAACACGCCCGCCGGCAGTGCTTGCCCGTGGCGCCCGTGGCGGTGGCGAAACACGCCTGCTTTCGCCAAGCACCGATCCACATGGTAGCCTAGCGAAGCGCGGCGAGCATGCCCGCCGGCCATCCCGTGGCGCTTCGGCGGCGGTGGCGGCACGCCTGCTTTCGCCCGGCGCCCGATCACGTGGCGGCTTAGCGGCAGGCGGCGAGCACATCTGCCGGCAGTGCCGGCCCGTGGTGCCGCGGCGGTGGCGAAACACGCCTGCCCGGCGCCCGATCACGTGGCGGCTTTGCGGCTGGCGGCGAAACACGCCCGCCGGCGACCCTCGTGGCGCTTCGGCGGTAGGTGAAACACGCCACCTTTCGTCGGCGCCCGATCCGTGGCGGCTTTGGCGAGCAGGCGGCGAAACCGCCCGCCGGCAGTCTTAAACCGCGTGGCGCCCGGTGGCGGTGGCGACACGCCCTGCTTTCGCCCGCCGCAAAACAAAAAGGTGGTCGAGGTAGCTTCACCTCGAAGTCTCCTTCCCCTACCGTCTGCGTGCAGACGGCGAGCTTTCTTTGTGTCGAGCCTATCAACCGCGAGATTTACGCAACAAGCCCATTCCTCGGCGCCTCTCACCTACCCGTCAAAGAGGTCTTGTGCAAGGCGAGCCATGCGTTGGCATTTAATGAAATTTGGAGGAGCAGGACAGACCTGAGGAAGGAGTAATAAATGCATAATGATCGACATGATGACCCCCTTTTACCTACTCCAGATTAGCGGCCTATCGGCCTATATAAGGGCCTTCGGTGCATGGGAAAGGGGTACGACGAGTCGAGCAAGCAAGAGTTCCGCAGTAGAGCCTAAGGAAGAACTTGTAACTCCCAAGCTCTGTACTGTACTAGTTTGAAACACTCTTTAAACAATCTAGCAGGAAGTAAGGCTATTACCCAAGGGAAAGGGGGCCTGAACCTGGGTAAAATCTTCGTGTCATCCCTAGTTCATAGACGCCGGAATTCTCCGTGCGGGAGTCTCTAGGGTTTTCACCCTCTAGGGTTAGCCAGCCGCGAAGACGCCCTCCTATCGAACGAAACCCGGTCTGTAGATCACAGGCCTGTCAGGCGGAATACGCCGACAGCAGCTAACTCCAAATCATGCGTTGGGTAATTCCTTCATGCGACCTCAATTGCCTCGATGCGTAGGCTACAACTCTGCCATTTGCATTAAAACGCAACCAAGTCCTTGTTTTGACGCATCACAATAAATGTCGAAGCCACACTGCACATCTGGCAATACTAACACTGGTGCAGATGTTAATCGCTTTTTTAACTCCTCAAAACTCTTTTCGCACTCTGACGTCCATGCAAACTTCTTCTCTTTCTTTAACAATTGCATAAGGGGTCTCGCAATCGTTGAGAATCCTTCTATGAACCGACGGTAATATCCCACCTTTCCTAGAAAACTACGGATTTGAGTAACTGTCTTTGGCGGTTCCCAATTCATCACAGCTTCCACTTAACTTGGGTCCACGGCAACTCCTCTAGCGGTTATCACATGGCCAAGGAATTCCACTTTCTTCTTCCAGAAGTCACATTTACTAAATTTGGCGTACAACTGTTGCTCTCGCAACTTTTCCAAAACCAATCTCAAATGTTCCGCATGCTCTTCCTCTGACTTAGAGTACACAAGGATATCGTCTATAAAGACAACCACAAATTTATCCAAATACTCCATGAATACTTTATTCATCATGTTCATGAAATATGCTGGAGCATTGGTTAATCCAAAGGACATAACTGTAAACTCATAATGTCCATAGCGGGTAGAGAACGCTGTCTTCGGTATATCTTCTTCCCGAATCTTCAATTGATGATATCCTGATCACAGATCTATCTTGGAGAAAACTCCTGCTCCTCTCAACTGGTCAAACAAACCATCAATCCGAGGCAAAGGGTATTTGTTCTTAATCATCACTTCATTGAGTACACGATAATCAATGCACATCCTTAAACTCCCATCTTTCTTCCCGACGAATAAAATTGGCGCTCCCCACGGGGAAGAATTAGGTCGAATAAAACCTTTCTCGAGCAATTCCTCAATCTGTTTCTTCATTTCTACTAACTCGTCGGTTGGCATTCTATATGGCCTCTTTGCTATCGGTGCTGTTCCCGGTACTAACTCAATAACAAACTCAATATCGCGATCTGGCGGCATGCCTGGTAAATCCTCAAGAAATACTTCCGGAAAGTCTCTAACCACTGGCACATCCTCTAGGTTAGCAACCTTCACATTGTTAACCATTAATTGACCATCATGAATTGCGGTAGCACGCACTTCCACTTTCCTGCCACCAGGGCCTTCTAGGGTTACCATCCTTTGTCCACAATCCAAAACAGCATTATGCTTGGACAACCAATCCATTCCCAAAATAACATCCAAGGTTTGGGTATCTAGTAAGATGAGATTTGCTAGGAGCTCTATTCCATTCATAAGCAACAACCCCAAACACCCAAGGCTAGATCGAAATTCAGATCACGGGGCTTGAACTAAAAGCACACACTTAAGATTCTTAACGACAAATCCATTCCTCGTTGCAAAACTTGAGAGCGAGCGAATCGACACTCCAAAATCAAATAAAAGCGTAGCTGATCTTGAGTTAACCAAAAACTTACCCGATACAACACATTGCTCCTTGAGCTTCCTCTGCGGTGATATGGTTAATCCTTCCATGCACGATATGCGTGGCGATACTTACATTTGCTTTGGTACTCGATTATTTCACATCCTTTGGGGCTTTAGTGGGGTAGTTCCTAAGTTAAAGTGAACAGGTGTAACATTTCCTTCCTTCGGACACATGTTGGCGAAATGTCACAGTTCGTTACAAGAAAACATTTCTTGGCAATGATCTGTGACTTCTGCGGTGCATTGTTTCTGGTCTTTGGTGTTTGAAAATTCGATTAGTAGGGCGAGATAGCGGAGTTGATGTCTTGTTGGTCCACTAGGGTTGAATTCAGCAAGCTGTTGCGGTGTCATCCTTAACCTAAGTTGATTAGGTGCATACTGCGACTAGCCATCCTGCGTTTACGATCTTCACCCAATTCTTTCGCTTATCCTCAAGGATTAGAGCTTTATTAACTAACTCACGAAAATCGAAATTGTAGATGTCGGTCCACTGTAATCGAAGTTAAACCCTTCAAGAATCGTATTTGTCTAGCCTTATCGTGGCCACATCTTACGCATATCGTGCTAATTAAATAAACTTGTTCAAGTATTACGCCTTGGTAGCCTCCTTGCTTGAGCTCTAAACTCTTCTTTCTTAAGATCCATCATTCCTTAGGAACATGATCTTGTGAAAGCAGTGAAAACTCTTCCCAAGTAATCTCTAGGGTGCTTCATGTCTTTGCGCAATAGTTCTCCCACCATTCATGGCGAGTTCCTTCTAGTGGTCTGAAGCATCTGACACCTTCTCATTGCCCTCACCTGCGTGATATGCAATTTCCTCTCAATGGTCCTCAACCAATCATCGGCCTCTAAAGGATTAGCATTGCACGAGAATGTTGGAGGCGGGTTCTCATAATCCGACAACTTAGAATGAGAACGCGGCCCATTGTTGCCTTGGTGTATATTAGTTTGCCTACGGCTTGATTGGTCATGTTACGCATTTGTTGCATCATGGTTTGCATAAGTTGAGTTTGCGTGGCTATAAAAGCTCCCAGATTCGCACATCTCTTGGTGGTGATGGCTGCGATGGCGTTCCATCATTGAACTCATCATTAAAGCGAAGACCACTTCCTAAAGCTCCATTGTTACCGCGAGTGTTCACCATCTGCTTGATTTGTTTTTAGGTTAGGAAAGATAGAATTAGCATAGGTAAGATGTAAGAATTTCTAATGCGGGGGGAAATAGGTTAAACCCAAAAACCTTATATCTTTATTAATTAACTTGGTATGGTTGCTTACAAAAGCCTAAAAGCTTTGCAACACATACTGCACACTCAGCAAGCATTAAAATCCAAACTAAACACTCAACCTTAACGTCTATTACATTTGGGTAAGACTATTCTATTTGACGCGACTCAATACTTGAGTCCCAACTTAAACTAAGACTCTCACTCCTCGAGCCATCCTCCACGAGAACTTCCTGGTGGATATACTGGCGGGCGAGCTGGTTCTGGCGCGAACTGATCTCGGTGTTCCGCAACTGGTGACGCTTCTGGCTCCTCGAACTCGGACTTCATCTCCTCTGATGATGATGGTGTAGCGTGACCTCTCTCTTGTAATGCCTCCTCGAGTTCCATGATTCTCTCCTCGTAAGCTATTCGGGTCTCGTGTAGTTCCTTCTCCGCAACTCTAAGTGCTTCATAAACCGTCCTTAATTCCGTGTCGGTGTCATGGGCATGAGCTTCTTGAACAGCTGTGAATCGTGCTAAGTGCACTGTAGTAGCATCCTCCCTTCGTGTGACGTCTGAGCGCCATGAATCTCGAACCATGGGGTGGAGTCCCGAACTCTTGTGTCTTCAGCTCATGGTAGTAGTCGTAGCAGATCCTCCGTAGAAGCGAGTCGTGATGCCTCCTGGATACCAATCTCCCATGTGGCTCTTCTCACCGTGATCTTTGATAGGTTGGCTTGCTCTCTCACCATTTAAAGGCGTAAATTAACACTTGCACACCATTCCTCTTGTGGCTCAGTTGTGATCAATCTCGGCCTTGATCGTTGGCTTGGCGAAACCTCCCAAAACTTGGAGCACTCTCCAGAGCTCTGTCGCGTAGCCTCCCTCGCACTTTACGTATGACTGTGTCCTCTTCATCTATTTAAAAGAGAAATAGATAAGTCTTTCATCTTCAACGGCTTCTCTGAAAAATTTGAGGTAAATTTCAGCAAGGGTAAGGAGTAGAGAATAAGATGAGTCAAGAGTGTTATTTTAGTCCAAGTTAAATTTTTCCTTTAGAAAATAATTTTTGGACACTCTACCAACTAGGGCCAAGTCCTACAGTCAGTATGCTCTGATACCACCTCTGTAAGGACCCGAATTCACCAATTGAATCCACTTGTGTTTTGCCGCACTAGTCCGGGATCAATCGCTAGTGCACACAGCTTGACATCGGTAAGCATCATATCATACACAACGATAAGAATAATAAGACTTATTTATTGAATATAACTAGTGCATGATCTTATGATCACTTACAATATTCAGCCTCACAAGGCAATAATAAGACCAATGAGACAAATCAGCGGAAGAGCGGTAGAAAGGCGTAGATGTCCCATCGGCACACCACAGCGCGTGACAAGGATTGGCCTAGTGACACGTGTCCACCTGAAAGTCCTCCTCCAATAACGACGATGATTCCTCCACTGTTGTTGGTTGTTAAGCAAGGGTGAGTACACCAACTCGTACTCAACAAGTTGTGCACAGAATGCAATTCTATCATAGCTATATCGAGCTTATTCCAAAGGAAAGGCTAAGGGTTCATTTGCAATAAAGCGACATTTAAGAACACATACAATACATAGATTGAAAAGCGATAAAACAAATACTAACAAGTAAATAGATTCATGATTCTCAAATAAACCCAAATTTTCCATCCTAAATCAAGTTCCATTGTCCACATGGCATCCTGCCATCCCATATGATTATCCATTTTAATTAACTACCCCTTGTTTGTAATCCCGAGCATTGCTCATCTAGTGAAACACGGCTATCCGAATAGTTTGTACACTCTGCGGAGGTTATGCACTTTACCCACATGATACAACCATGCACCACACGGTGAGCGATTATAACAAAGCCTTTACAATGCATCCTCTTAACCCGATGCTACCGCTAAGGTTTCAACAATGAAGGGTTACACAACCTATGAGGCCCCCTCTTGCGCCATGTGAGCCACCCCAAGCATGGATGGTTACCACCACGGGTCTCACGCCACCACGATAGCACTCAAGTTAAGCATTTGCAAATTAGTCGGCTAAGTTGCCCCTATGAACATGTGGTTGCATGATAGACTCGAGGTCAAAGGCTCATAAGGTTAAGTCCTTGGGATTGATTAAAGCAAGACATACACATACCCTCAGCTCCTCTGAGCCCACCTTGGCACACTTGCCCCTTCCACTTGCTTCAATCATAAAGTGATTACCACCCGGTTGGTTACCAAGCACCACATGCTACTCACAAATCAACATTGTTGTGTGACCTCCCCGCCACGACAACTCAATCTCTTTGTGTGACCTCACATGACACACAAATTAACATCATTGTTCCATATTCCATTAGTCAAAATTTATACTCAACGTTCCATGTACAAGTGATGACGAGGCATGGCTAAGCAATTCTATTCCGTTCTAACCATCCATGTTGATTTCAATATTAACCAACTATAATGAACCAACCTAAGGTGACAAGTGGATTATGGCATACAAATAGCAAGGTAGGGTGTAATTCAAAAGGGTACATTAACTAATCCCAAAGTTAAGTTGAAATCATTTGTACTCATAAAATATCATGCAATAGGGTAAATCAAAATAGCAATTTTGCAAACATGGGTGCAACATGATCAAAGCACAACTTGCCTTGCTTAAGCTCCTGATATTGCTCCAAAGATTGCTCTTGAAATGATAATTCCTCCTCCGAAACCTCGCTCAACTCAACGTCTATGCGAATCGAGAAGACATAGCAAATAAACACCAAAACCAAAGAACAAATGAACTCAAAAATTCAAATAAAAGAAACCATTAGAAAGGTCTCAATTTTACAAATTTTTAGGAATTTGAATCACCTCAATCGGAGTTCGTATGCAAAAGTTATAGCGCTTTGAAGTTTTAAATTCCTGAAAAATCCCTAAAATCATAAAATCCGAATTAATCGAATTATTTTTATAAAGGAAAATACGAATTTCCCCCGCCCAACTGTACGGATGACATGTGGCTAAGTCTGGACCTTTGAATACCAATCTAACGGCTCCGGTTAAATCTCCTACGTGGCTGATTGCTAACCATCGGATCCCAATCCGACGGCCAACGCTTACCCGTGAAGTTCACTGTGCACTTAAATGGCGTGGCGCAACCTTGACCCTACGATCTGAATCCAACGGCTGTGTTCTAATCAAAACGCTTACCGGTTCGAAACGTTGCGGTTCAATCCGATCACCGTCTTGTCAAGCGGTATCGAAGCTTCGTCGGTGGATGGAAACCCGGCGGAGCAGGCGGCCGGACTTGGAGAAGACGACCACGGCTCGGCGTTCCGGTGACCTACGAACGGTGGCGCAGACGCGGCACAACTCGGCGACCTCGAATCCGTGACTCACTCGGCGGAAGAAGCTCTCAACGGCGGCGGAACTCGACGCAACCCCTTCGGGAACTCCGTCGAGCTCGGAATCGCCAGACAACCTCTTGGCGAAGATACAGCGATAAAAGGGCGGCGGCTTGTGACGATCCTTGAGAGAGTACCCCGGGCCCTTAAATACCCTCGGCGTGCGTGCAAAATCGGAAAGAAGGGCGGCGGCGGTGGAATTGTACTTGGAGACGGCGGCGCGAGAGATCGACTCAGACACGATGACCATGGACCGCACGATGTTCATCCGACGGTCATGATAGAGGATAGAGTCCGAATCGGTATGCATTGCTGAGGACCGCATGATGAAGATCTAACGGTTCATAATGATTAGGGTTCCATAATTGACGTGGAGCCTTAGTGGCCACTGGATTATAATCCAACGGTCGACGTTAACCCTCCCGATTTCACCCGCCGTCCGCACAGTGATTGGGCTGGGCCCAATACTGTTCACCAGGATTTTTTGGAATTTTCCAATTAAAACAATTTTGAGAAAATAAACTAATTCATTTAGGGTAGTAAAAATACCCTAAAAATTCCAAGAAAAATCTCAAAAATACTTCGTGACATTCTGGACTTAAATAAAATATTTTGGGTAACACTTTATTTTAACTATTTCTTTTTATAATTATTTCTCAACAAAAGGCAATATATAATAATTAAAAATAATTCAATTAAATCTCAGAAAATCCAATTAAATCCAGAAAATTCACAAAAATGATAAATTGCAATAAAATAATATTTAATAATTAAAAAGTCAAAAATTGGGATGTTACACATACTTTCATTATAGAACATTGTATAATCCAATCACAGAGGAGAAAATTTGTCATATAGAAAGTTGCACTACAAACTCTATTTTTAGGAAAATTACATATTTTTAGATGTTGACTAAGAAAAATAGAAATATTATGACTATCATTGGAAGTGATTCTCCCTATGGGTACTCATATAATAGTAAAGGATGCTCTCTCGCTCGTATCCTGACTCTAATCTTGCCCTATTAAGCTTCAACAATATCCGTTTGAATGGTTTCCACAAGGAGACAGATAATGAGGATGGTAAAACATACGTACTCATGACCAAGTTTAACGGGTGCCAAAAATGAGTGGTTGAAAAACTTCCTTCCTTTTTATGAAGATTATACTATACATATATAAAACCTGAAGGATATGTTGCGATGAAAATAATACTTAAATATCCAAAGATTTTTTCATTAATTTCTTCTAGCTCCTCATGAGTTCCCACAACGATAGAGTCTCGGTGTTTCGACTTCCTAGTGTCAGATTGGGCACGTAAATGTTCGCTAGGGATACCATCCTTAGGATGGCTCGCTTTAGGGTTTTCTGAACATTAGGTTGAGTTTAGTTTTACTATATTGAGGCGTGATTTATGTTTGGTTTTTTGTTTCTATGGAAATATCCAAAGAATTGAGTTCTGTGCATCTAGAGGTCTCCCCCTCTTTGTCCCATGAGGGGTAAGAGTGGATTCAATGTTCATCTAGATATTCCACTCTCTCCGGTGTGTTTACTACAAGTATTTGAGATTTTCCACTCCTTATGATCGGTGAAGGCATCGGTATGTTATTAGCTATTTATTGCAAATTTACTATCCTTCAAATTTCAAGTTTGGACTCTCCAATATGTGGGTCTAAGGATTAAATATATGTGACATTGCCATGACATTCCAATCTATTTCATAACATTATTTAGAGTGGTACTTTCCTCCCCGATACCAATAAATTGTTCACATCGAAGATATAGTCAACATCTGAGAGCCATATGTAGATATCTGTCATAGGCTCAAGATATTTAATGATTGATGGGAATTCATAACCTACATATTGGGCCCTGGATGTATCTTTGTGGTGGTGACATTGGCACATATATAGCACAACTGAATTTTTGTAGATGGGAAATAATTGGTTCTTTCCCACGATGATTGTTCCTTAACTTTTAGAAAAGAGGGTCTAGTTATGAGCTTCCGTTTAGCACAAGTAGGCCATAAGAAGTCTTCAGGTCTAGGGAGTATCCACAAATTATATGGATATAGGAGAGTTGTATAAAAGAAAGACTACAACTGTCGACATATATTTTGCCTCAAAAATTGCCAAAACTCTTGATCTTGATCTAGTATTAAAGTCCATGATAGAGTGCTAGAAGCACTTAGATTGTGTAACACCCGGCGTAAGCGTGCCACGAATGCTACCAAAAACTCTAAATAATCAATGACACCTCTTGAAAAGACCGAAAACAACCTCTAAAACTCTTAAAACGGATTAAAACTAAGCCACGAAATTTACAAAATTTCGGCATGACCTCTCTAGAAAGTAGGACATCCACTCGATGAGGCGAAAACATTTGCGGTTCTATGATATTATTCTAGCGGGTCCTTAGTTAACCAATCACACATCCAAAAGGAATTAGGAAACTCCACCACATAAATCATTACGGAATGAAACTCATTAAACATAGCTGCGAACGACCCTTTACAATAATTTACTCGAGCTATTTATAACAGAACTATAAATCAACATAATGGAGAGGTGATGGCATAAAGCGTGATTATGCTACTACACCCTTCCATGCATGCGGTTTCAAGGTACACAACAACACAACCAACAAGTGTGAGTCGATGATTTCGACAAAGTACCACGAGTAACAATTCCAATTTATCGTAAGTAAAACAAGAGCATAACCATAAGAGCAAGTAATACAAATGAAACAACATCCAGACAATACAAATTTATACCCATTTAAAACAATAACTTGACCATACCAACATTTTCGAAATCAAGACCTCAACTTGATAATAAAACCAAAAATCACAACGTCTCCCGACACAACCACCCCTTTTCTTTGCAACTCAAACCATTTTCATCAATTCTTATTGAAATTCGTAACTCGACTTCACTCCACGATATCCATACAACGTAATTAGCAAGGCAAGGAAATGCGCTAATTCACCAAATTCAATTCAATCTCCCCTTTTTGGTTGAGTCCACGACTCAACCTTCCTTTACCATAATCGCAACCCACGTAACATACCATTACCACAAAACTCATTATTAAAGATGCAATGCACATGAATGCTCTTCTCGATGCACATACCGGTACTACCGAGTGCCCACCCGTCGGTGTGCACCCTCACGTCCCTTCCATCCCGTGGAAGGTGACTACTCTTACTGTCTCGCTCCCATTCGCCTTGATGAATGAGACTGCGAGGTAGGACTTTCGTATTCACTACGTGTGAACACAGAGGCCCATATCAGAATGGGTCGCCTCTTCTTTTAATGAATGCACAATGCAATTTTCATGAATGAAATGCAACCTTTCATTCAATGCCAACACTAACATACCATAACCACATACATACACATAGCCAATTCTCACATTCATAAGTTGCCAGCGGTACTAGTCTCATTAGATTCAACAACAAGACATGACAACACATTACATCGTTTCTGTCATGCAATTAACACAATTAATTTCAAACTACAATCATAATCATCTAATCGATTCGCACACATATTCAATTCCATTCCCTAGACGGGGCATAGTTAAGTACAACTCTTATAAATTAACGCAGTATCCATGTACCCCATCCTAGTTAATCAACGCAATATTAACAAGCGTCTGATAAACTCACGAGATGAAGGCTTACTAGTGACCACTCGAATCCAATAGCTAATCATGTCCTCGAAGGGACGATCACCAATATAACTCATACTTGCCATAATCAATAGAAAATTAGCCATGAATAGATAAATAACAACAAACAATTCAATTAGGCACCCTACTCGATGTACTTGCCTTGACCGACGCGTGAGGCAACTCAGGGTCGAGACCACGCCCGAAGACACTCTCCCTGAAAACAACGTTACGCACAAGAATGGATCAAGGTCCGACTCAATACCTCAATGCACGATGAAAACTCAACTTTTGCCAAAAACAGTCCCAATTCCCACTAATGGGAACTCCGGGCAACCCACTAGATAGCGGACATTAAACCTTAATAATAGGAGAACACACTGACAACTCGCTCAAATTGGGGATCTTATGCATGACCATTACAAATTAAGCTAATATACAATTGTATGCTTATAATCAAATGGCAGTAAATAATTCTTAACTCACACATTTGAATTGAGCCATACAAAAGTAATAAGGATCAAGTCACAACATAATATTCACAACCATTACCAGGGTAAGAATGATATTACAGAAGCTCATACACAAATAACACACACACACACACACATACACATATATATATAACAATCCATAAACAACAGCACATAAAGCCCTCAAGAACCTGATACTGATAAACATATACAGCTGGTAATGCAGTAGAACGAAATCCACACATACAACTATTGCTTACTAACCAAGATTTTGTAACTGCTCAACACAGTCTCTATGCACAAAGGCCCCAAACCATATACCGTCTAATCACATGAAGATACACAATAAACTGGCTTTAGCCTCAAATATAACCTCTTTTCTTCATGCCCAAAGAAATGAATATTGATTTCCATTTACGACCAAAGCATGAACGTAATAACATGGCATCAACGACAATTAATCCTAGCCAACATTGATAAACTTGGGAGCTTGATAACAAGGGAATTCTAGCAATTAAATCATAAAACTTGTGAGCACGACATTAGTATAATCCCTCCGCTGACTATAGTAGAAATGTGATTTAGTAACATCCGTCCCTCACCAAAACTGGGAAGGGGACTTAAATCATGAAATTAGCAGAAGATAAAGAGGCCGTAGCCCTCTAATTGACCAGTATACAGTAGTACTAAGAGCAATAGTCGAAGCATGACCACTCAAGATTTTAGCAGTACTAAATGCTACATAATTCTTTTAAGCATAGCATGATCAGAGTACATGCCCAAGAATTAAGTTGTCACTACATAACAAGTGACAGTTGCCCATTTAACATGCTCTATGAGAAAAATAGAACTAGCAGGCATGGATTTAGGTATGCACACAATTTAGAAATGCATCGATTCTTGCCTTCCCATCCCATGCCTCAACTTTGGCACACTTAAATCACTATGATACCATATCATCAACCTTCTAGGCATTACATCAAACACATGGCGGGCACAAAGAAACCCTATACACCAAGCATACATTTCATCAAACACCTTGGCTACAATCATTCATCCACAACTAGAACCTCACCTCCACTCACCACATAAAGGGAGAGAAAGGAGGGAAGGTGCCAGTGACTCACCCATTTCTTCTTCTGCTGCTACTCTTGGTGAGGCTGCTTTCTTCTTTTGGTAGACTCTTCTTTGCTACTCTCTTGGTCTTTGCCGAGCAGGGAGAGGACATGAGGAGGGCTCGGCCGGGAAGGGCGGTGGGGTGGTGGCACACTACAGAAGCAGAAGTGCGTCGGCCATATTAATTAGCGTCGGCCCAGAATAAGCCGGCGTTAATTAATTAATGCGTCGGCCTGGTGACCGATGTTAATTAATTAATTAACTGTCGGCTTATTCTTGTGCGGCGTTAATTGAATTAATGCGTCGGCCTATGCTGCACCGCGTTCATATTTGGGATAAGTACTCCCCACCTTTTACGCTCGCCCAATCATACTGACCGAATCTGTTGGCAATCATCGCCTTGCCGCGCCTCCTCTTTACGCCGCCGCATACGCCGCCCGCCCACACCCGCGTGCTACCCACTTTATCTTGCCCGAGCCGCGCCGCCGCCCGCCGCCATTGTCGCTCCAACCACGCCCGCCCCTGCCCGACCACGCCACGCCCCCCCCTGCCCCTGCCCGAGCATCGCTGCTTGCCCCCAACCATGGCGCGCCCTTGCCCTTGACCGCCACTACCGCCCGCACCGCCCACCCCCTTGGCGCCCTGCCCTTCTGCCTGCGCCGCCCTCGCCGTGCCCGGCCTCGACCCCCACCCGAGCTCCGCCGCTTGGGTATGTAAGCAAAGCAACCGGTTGTTCCTTTTGTTTCTAGAAAATATCAATGTGCTTGTTTCTTTTGTTTCTAGATAATATCATTGTGCGCTTGTGTTAGAAAATATCAATGTGATGTTTAAAAGATTGGTTTAATTTGTGAATGTATTGTGAAGAGGAGAGGTTTACGGTGTTGAAGTTAAGAGAAGTCTGTCTTTGTGATGAGGTTTTGGGATGGGGTTTTGGTGATGTGGTTTTGTCTTTGATTGGTTGAAGATTGTTGTTATGGGTGTAAATAATTCTGTTCCAATAGAACCTCTGTCCATCCATCGGACCTCAAATGTGCCTCCTACATGTTGCGAATTGCAAGGCATTAGCTTCTCAAAACAAACAAACAAAAAATCTCAAAACTTAATCAAAGTCCCAAGCTCGGTTTCATCTCTTCTATGTTTGATCTTCTAGGGCTAGTCTCACTCTGTAACATGCCATGGTCAGTGGATTATCTCCATTAGACGGGAATTTACGCTTCACGTGCATCTACAAAGCTTTGTGTAGAAATTTGAATCGTGTGGGTAGTCTTCATGGTGATCCAAAAAATTTGTCATAGGAACCTGATCAAAGACAGAATAGGAGAAAAGACTTAGTTGTGAACAACATAATGGTGACTAACAAATAAATCTTATCTTAATTACCTCATTTAAGAATTAGTTTATAAAGATTCATTTGATGATATCACGATGAACAATAGCAAAGAAGGATTGTATGAGTTGAAAAATGAACATAAAAAAATGAATAGGTTACAACACGAAATAACATTTTAAAAATATAAGATGAACATTCGATGTTACTCGGAGACTTGGAGAGTTACCAAGCTAAATTGTTTTAAAGCAATATAGGATTGAATATAGTTGGGTGCTATTAGACATAGTTGAGATCTGAGAATATAAAATTTGTAACACCCGGTGCCAGCATACATAAATGCTACCAAAAGACTCTAATTGGCGCTTACAACACTTAGGAACCACTCTTGCCCAGTGTTCCCAACAAGATCGAGAAATAAAAGCGCGACAACAAAAAAGGTCCAATTGAACTAATAACTCAACAAACGAGTCACTAAACCCTTTACCTCTAATAAAAGGTTGAAACCGACCTTGAAACTCTCTAAACTAGGTTAAAACTAAGTCACCGAAATTTAGAAAATTTCGGCATGACCACTCTAGATAGTAGGACATCCACTCAGTAGATAGAAAGCAATTGCAGTTTTGATATCATTCTAGCAGGTCCTTAGCTAACCAATCACACATCCAACAAAATTTAATAACTACACCACGACGGATGACATATTACAACCATAATCAATGCAACCAGGCTTTACAAATCGATTAAAGGGTTTGATGAAAGCGTACTTGTGCTACTACTCCCCCCATGCATGCCGGTTTCAATGTACCTGCAACAACACAACAAACAAGCGTGAGTCGATGACTCAGCAAAGTACACGAGAGTAACAATTCCAATTTCTCATAAGTAAAACAAGAACTTAACCATAAGAGCAAGTAATGCAAATAAAACAATGTCCGGTCAATAAGCATTTATACCCATTTAAAGCAATAACTTGACCATACCAAAAATTACTACACTCAAGCCATCATCATGATAAATAAAAAAAAACCAATCAACTTCCATGAACCGTTACTTAACGCTAAATCACAACGTCTCCCGACTCAACCACCCCTTTTTACAACCCAAATCAATTTCATCAGTTTAAGTCGAGTTCATAACTCGACTTCACTCCACGATAGCCATATAACCTAATTAGCAAGGCAATGAAATGCACTCAATCATCAAATTCAAATCAATCTCTCGACATACCATCACCACAAAACTCACTATTAAAGATGCAATGCACATGAATGCTCTTCTCGATGCGTCTCACGCAGTCTTGCCGAGTGCCCACCGTCGGTGTGCACCCTCCGTCCCTTCCATCCCGTGGAAGGTGCCTACTCTTACTGTCTCGCTCCCATTCACCTCGATGAATGGAACTACGAGGTAGGACTTTCGTGTTCACTACGTGTGAACACAGAGGCCCGCATCAGAATGGGTCGCCTCTTTCATTATGAATGCACAAATGCAATTTCCATGAATGAAATGCAACTTTTCATTCAATGCCAACACTAACATACCATAACCACATACATACACATAGCCAATTCTCACATTCATAAGTTGCCAGCGGTACTAGTCTAATCAGATTCAACAACAAGACATGACAACACATTACAACGTTTCTGTCATGCAATTAACACAATTAATTTCAAACTACAATCATAATCATCTAATCGATTCGCACACCTACTCAATTCCATTCCCCAAACGGGGCACAGTTAAGTACAACTCTTATAAATTAACCGCGGGTATCCATGTACCCCATCCTAGTTAATCACTGCAATATTAACAAAGGTACAGTAAACTCACCGAGATGAAGGCTTACTAGTGAACACTCGAATCCAATAGCTAATCATGTCCCCGAAGGGACAATCACCAATATAACTCATACTTGCTATAATCAATAGAAAATTAGCAATGAATAGATAAATAACAACAAACAATTCAATTAGACACCCTACTCGATGTACTTGCCTTTACCGTCACGTGAGGCAATGCGGGGTCGAGATCACCCCCAAAGACACTCTCCTTGAGCTTGCACTATCTGGGCTGCCATCCAATGAAGTCAAAGGGAACGATAGATTAGATAAGGGAGCAAGATGACCACCATCTTCTGCTTTTAATCTTCTCCCACTACCCCTTTTATTACCAATCACTAGAGATAAATACTAATCACTCATACTAATGGAAGCTGATATATATATATATATCTTTAATCCACATTTCAAACAACTTGAGAATCTATTATAAGTAAAGGCTGAAGACTAATCTAATAACCCGCTTGCATGCCCTGGTGTTCCATTCCTTTTAAGTAGCAGATTTAGTAACAATTAACACACAAACATGTAAGCATTACGAACTAACAACTTGAACAGAACTATACCAAAATAGGATCGCTAGTCCCACTTCACCACTAAATCAGAACTAGATACACTTGGTTCAATAAGGACAATTAAAACCAATACACTTGGATAGTTATTACACTATCGCTGAGAGCTTACTGCCAACTTCGAATTGGGTCTATACAAATGAAGAGCAGGCTAAATTACATGATAATATTCAGAGGTCGATTCCAGAACATAGTAACTTCACTAAATCCTAAATGTAGTGTTGTCATAGAGCTAAGCATATAGCAAGAATCAAAGAAATGATCAAATTTCCTACATCAAGAATATGCATGATAACGATATGATCTCATCATTCTCATCTTATATAAAATATCATGATCACATTCATCTGTGATTCCTTAAATCTCATTCATTGTTATTCACCATGTCCTACCCGAACTAGTGATGTCCATATGGCGATAACATGCATTAGCGATTCATCAAGCAAATTAATCATGGCAATCAATCTTCAACTCACAAAGCTCAAACAATCGATGCACTTGCAAGTACTTGAAAATGATCGAAGCATCGGTGATTAGAAGCATCATACACAAATACATATATAGTCAGATGATCTTCAAAAGAACATGATAACATGGCATCAACGACAATTAATCCTAGCCAACATTGATAAACTTGGGAGCATGACATCGATTCTAGCATTTCAAAGCCCATCTCTCAACCTTGCACACATCACTCATGCGATACCACAACCTAAACCTTCTAGGCATTTCATCGAACACCTAGCATGCACTGAAAACACCCAAGCTAGACTTACCTCAAAGCTCATCCATGGAGGAAGGAGGAGGTTGGGGAGAGGCTCTGACCCAGGGCGCCGGCCGAGGCGATGACGGCCGAGGAGGCGTCGGATCTGGCGAGGGCGGGTCGGCCGGGCAACAAGACCGGAGGTGGAGGCGACGCCGGCCCAGTGACAGCAGACGAGGAGGAAGCGGCGGGGCGCTGGAGCTGGGAGGTGGCGCCGGGTCTTGGGCAAGACGGGAGCACCAGTGGAGGAGGAGGGCGCCGAGGCCGGCCAGGGAGGGAGACGGCAGGGTCTTGCGCCGACTGGCTGGAGGAGGTCGCCGGCTGGGGCGACGGCAGGGGCGCGCTGGAGGGGAGACGGCAGGGGCGAGCCGGCCTTAAGCACGAGGCCAGAGAGGAAATCGGGAGAGTGTTCGGCAGGCTGACTGAGGAAAGAAGAATATCTGGCTAGGAGAAACGATAGCCACACAAAGGAAGGATAGATGAGGTTAGGTGAGAGGAAAAAATCCTTGGATTAATGAAGGCAAAACAATCCCGGCCAAAAGAAAACCCTGGAAAAACTATTTGCGGTATTACAAAGACACAACTGACTCCCAATTCCCAAAGCTCCATAAAACCCACTAAAAGTTTGAAACAATGTTTGAGCTTGTCCCTAGCAACAATTATTTGTTCAGTTTGTTGCACTTCTTTCAGCTCTGTTGCAAAATTATGTCAAATAGCTATATATCATCTTTATCCTCTAGTGCTCATTTCCATTCTTGTCCTACTTATTGGAATAAATTAGATGCTATTATTATCTCCCATAATAAAGGTTTTTAAGTTTTTGATACAATAAAGGCTCTTAAGTGCCATAGGAAATCGATCAACGGTAATTGTAAATTCACTTTGAAATTTGCCGGTAGTGAATTTCAATTATGTTATCTGATGCCAAAGATAGCATCTTTGATACACAAAGGTCGATGTATGCACCTAACTTATGTCTCTGTTTGCTCGGACGGTGTTCACCGAGTAATATTGAAGTGTACATGGAAGGTCATAAAGGTCGAGACCCGACACACCTGACATTGTCTGCGGTCAGACGACTCTTGATCGGTGGTTAGTGGTCACAATTTTGATCAATTCAAATTAAGTTGTTTGAGTTGCAGTTCCCATTTAAATTATGCGATTTGGTTATTGACGAGTGGGTACCCTTGACCCGGTAGGAGTGTGGTCAGCAATTCCCATGCTCGAAGGCCCGACCGCGACTGGAGTGCGCCTTTGGGCGCTCGACCTGGCCTTGGCGCCTGAGCTCGGCACCTCTCGACCTCGAGCTCGGCGGGGTCTCGCTGAAGCCCTGGTCCGCCCTAGGATTTGGATCGGGCATTTGGTAGCAGTTGCGGAGGCGGGTCGTGGGGGTGATTTAGAGTCTTGCCGCAAGTTGAGCGATTCTTGCCGACCCTCAAGGTGCACGGAGGCCCCCTTTCGAGGTTTGCTCCGGCCGTTGCGTACAAAGGAAGTATAAAGACCAAGGATCGTGAGCTCGAGACACGGAGACAACACACCTGGCTGACTCGAGTTAGGAATCACCATTCTTGTCTTAAGTTGTAAACACTTTTCTGTACACCCATATAACAAGAATCACCGCCATGAGGCGGCGGAATAAACTATTACCTTCACGGGGCTCGAACCAAGTATAAACTCTTGTCTCGTGCTCGTTGTCGCCTTGCTCGACCATCGCCCGATCGATTTTCTTCCTTCGTTCGAGTAAAAGCGCAGCTCGGGTCCCATAAACTCTCGACCCTACCTCTTTTTGCGGTTGGCGATCCGATCGTCGGCAATGGCGCCAAGTGGGGCCGATTGTTTTGCTCTTCGCGAGAGCGACACCAAGACTCGAGAGCATGGCGCCCTTCATCGGCAATTTTCTTGAGAGCGGACTCGACTCCGTGTCCTGTTCACGCCCTCGCCGCCGCCGCTTTCGGCGGCATGTTACGGTGGCGGGCGGGCAAACATTGAGGAGATCACGGATGACCTTGATCCGCAGACCGGAAAGGCGCTTCGCCGGATGGTGCGGTTGCCATCAACCAAGCCATATGACTCTCGGCGGGAGGCCGGAGAAAACCGGCACATCTTACGGGCCACGAGCTCCCCTTCCGGGGCGCCTCGCCTATCGCCGGGTCATAGCCAACCGATAGGGCGAGTCGGAGCTCTTTGGCGAAACCTGGCGAGAACTCGTCGGGCTGCGGCCGAGGTGGCACCTCCGCGACATCAAAGTCAACACTCGGGGACCCGCTCGAAGAGTAATGACAACACGTCGCGCCATCGATCGCGTCGGACACCTTCTGCGAGAGTTAGCCCGAACAACGAGCTGGGGCGAGTCTCCGGCAGCGGGCCGGCGTCCACGGCACCGCGCCAACGAGACCGAGCCCGGCCGGCCGCTCCGTCGGCTGGCGGCGGTCTGCGGACCTCTCCGGGGCGTTCCGCCCGAGCGCCGCGGTCAGAGACCGCTGCGTTACCAGCCGGGTGATTCCGTACTCGGCACTATAGTCGTTCCCGACGGAAGTCGGGCCGCGAAGAGCCTCGACTCGAGTCCGTGCAGCGAGGATCTTGTCGGCAATGACCATGACCGGCGTGCGCTTTGTCGACCTCGGTACATGGCGTACTCGGCGGCCTTCGTCGCGTCGCGGTGGCGGCTTCGGTTCAGTTCAGCGGCTGATCGGCGCCGGCGGGACCATGAACCTGGCGAGTTCTGTCCATCTATTCGACCGCTATCCTGGCGGCTGGAGGGGACGAGCTCGTAATGGCAAACTACCTCCCGACTGTTCTGGACGGGGCCGCTAGGACCTGGCTCTTTAATCAGAAGCCTGGCTCCTTCAGGTCGTGGCGCTAGATCAGGCGCCTTCGCTCCAACTTCGAGTTATTCTGGCGGCGGCGAGAAGAAAGACTGGATCGTGTCATCGGGGAAGAACGAGCCATTCTTGGCGACTTTGTGCGGCGATTCATCCGCACAAGGAACCCGATCGAGCATTTACGATGAGGCCGTCATCAAGGCCTTCAAGTTCGGGTCCGTGATCGGCGTCTCACCGAAGACACAGAGATCACCTCGAGGCTCGGCGTCAACAAACTTTTCCGCATGGCGGAAGCGATGCTGACGAACGAACGATGCCGTCCGTCCGAAGCGCGACTATGACCAAGGTAAGCTTGGTCTAAACCAAACAGAGGCGGCCCGTCCAACTCGGGGCGCCGACCAAGCGCCACCACCAAGAAGCGGCGCGATCGCGAAGGTGGCGGAGGCTCACCGGGGTGATCATCTCGGCGGATGGCCAGCGAGGTCCTCGAGGTTAGAGGCCAAGCTCGGGAGGACTCTAAGCCTCGCCAAGGCCGACCCGACCGCACCAGCGAAGAACCGGCCCAGCCAGAGAGGGCCAACGTGCGGTCCCGGCAGACGATGCTCGGCGGCCGGGGTCGAGGGCGTGGGGTTTGACGAAACAAAGTTCATGTCTTTTCCACAAAGGCGGCCGCCACGATCTCTGAACTGCGGGGCTTGGCGAGAATAAGCTAGGCGCCTTCTCGATGGGCGGGGTGAGATGCCCATGCTCCCGAGGATGACGACCAGCCCGGCCGGGTGAATGCTGCCTGCGGAGCGGGGCGAGCGACCTCGACACAGTTTCAGCAAAGGCGGCGCGGATCGGCGTCATCTTCGGTGGCTCGTCGGCCTACCATCGGCGCGAGTCAAGGTCGCCACGCGTACCATCTACCAGGTCGCCACTGGGAAGCCCACCGAGCAGCCCTGCAAGTGGGCCGGTGCCACCATCACCTTCTCCCCGGAGGATGCTCTCCCAGGTATGGCTCGAGACCTAAAGACCGCCTTGGTCGTGACCCCGACCATCAACAACACCACGGTCGGTCGCGTCATGGTCGATGGCGGCAGCTCTCTTAACTTCTGCAGGCAGGGGCGCTCGACCGGATGCAGATTCCCGATCGAAAGTCAAGAGCATCACCATACCGTTCTTCGGGATAGTCCCCGGGAGTTCGACCACCCCCTTAGGGCAGGTTGTCTTGCCAGTCACCTTCGGTGGCTCTGACAACTTTCGCACCGAGTTGATCACCTTCGAAGTGGTTGAGGGTGACCTCCCGTACAACGCCATCCTCGGGCGACCTGCCTTGGTCAAATTCATGGCTGCCAACCATTATGGCCATCGATGCATGAAGTTACCTGGCCCCAACGGTGTCATCATCGTGCGGGGCGACCTACAAGCGGCGCATGGCTGTGAGACCAAGGCCTTGGCCCTTGCGGTATCTTGCCCATTGTGATCGAGAGGAGACAACGAAGAACGCCCGCGGAAAGGCGGCGATCTGACCTAAGCGAGAACGCGAAGGCCGTGCCGCTCGGCGAGCGACCCGACCAGTGTGTCCACGTCTCCGATGGTGAGTCCCAAATAGGAACTCGAGCTCGTCACCTTCCTTCCAGCGCCAACAAGGGTATATTAAGCAGGAGCCAGCGGATATGCGGCATCGAGGAGGTGATTGAGCACAAAGCTGCGAGTGGGATCCGGCTCCGACACATGCACCAAAAAGCTGCGTCGCTTCTCTCCGGAGAAAGTCCACGGTCATCAAGGAGAACCTCGACAAGCTCTTGAAGGCGGCTTCATTCGTGAGATCAACTACTCAGTGGGCCGCCAACCCGGTCATCGTCTTGAGAAAAAGGGAGGAAAGTGGAGAATGTCGTCGACCATACGGGGTTGAACTTCGGCTTGCTCGAAGGACAATTTCCGCTTCGCGCATCGACGGATCGTGGACTCCACGAATGCTAAGATCTTGAGCTTTTGGATGCTTACTCGGGTACCACGGATCAAGTGGCGGTTGGCGGCAAAGCAAGACCTCCTTCATCACGCCGTTTGGCACCTATTGCTATCTGACCATGTCATTTGGTCTGCGCAATCTGAGGCCACTTTTCAGCGTCGATGACCAAGACTTTTGAGCTCGGATCGGGAGGAACCTTGAGGTCTCGTGGATGACATCATCGTCAAAAGCCCGTAGAGGCGACCCGTTCGCGACCTCGAGAGACCTTCGCCAACTGAGCGAGCACAAGATCAAGCTCAACCCGAGAAGTGCGTGTTCGGCGTAGCATCCGTGGGGTGCTTTCGGCTACATGATCGGGGCTCTGGGTTGGACCAAACCGGAGAAGATCGAGGCGATCGAAAAGATGGCACCCGGCCTCGATCAGCGGTGCAAAGCCTCATTGCCGCATAGCGCCCTTAGCAATTCATCTCGAGGCTCGTGCGGCGGGCTCCCATTCTTCCAAACCTTGAGCAAGCACGGGGTTTGAGTGGACTCGAGGCCAGCGATCCTTCGGCGACTGAAGGCATACATCGTCCCCACCCCTCCTTATAGCGCCACAACTTTGGTGAGAAGTTCTTGCTATACCTCGCGGCCACCCCCATCTTTGTTAGTGCCGTCTTGGTAGCGGAACGAGGGCCTCGATAGCACCCATTTATTATGCTGCGAGGTCTTGCGGCGGCGAAGGAGCGCTACCCTGCAGTCTGAAGCTGTTATATGCTCTCCTCATGGCCAGCGCAAGCTCGGCACTATTTCGGGCACACTCCGTGGTGCGTCGAGCAACTTCTGCTCGGGGACATCTGAGAACCCGGAGGCGGCGGCGAATCGCCAAGTGGGCCATGGGCTGGCGGCGTTCGGCGTCCGGTCGTGGCGCGCCACGACCATAAAATCGCAAGTGCTCGCCGACTTCGTGGTCGGCGACGTCGCAGCCCGCTCCGAGCTTGGTCGAGCGAAAAGCCTGGGTCATGTTCTTGACGGGTCGAGATCCTTCAAGCGCTTCGAAGTGGGATCCTTATCCTCACCCAGCGGCGGCTGACAAAGCCGAGGTATCGTAATTCGTTTTGGCTTCTCGGCGACCAACAATGTGGCGGAATCTGAAGCTCTTTTGGCGGCTTGCGAGCTTGCAAGGCCTTGGGAGTCGCCGCTGGTGCGTGAAGGCGACTCGGCTCGTCATCAATCGAGTTCAACAAGGACTACCGGTGCTCGGGAGACTCGATGACAATGTACCTTGCCGAGCGCAAGATGGAGAAGTGGTTCGAACTTGGAGCTCAAACACATCCCGGGAAGGACAACTCGGCGGGACTCCCTCTCCAAGCTTGGCTCCTCCGATGGCGAAGTCCCACCCGCGTCATCACGGAGACACTAGCGGCCCGTCAATCTCCGACCAAGATGTCGCGCTCGCCATGGTCGGTACACCCTCTGGGCGAGGCCATCCACGATTTCCTTGCTCGGGCGACACGCCACCCGACCCTACCGGAGGAGCGGATCAGCGCCGCGCGATGCAGCCTGCGCTTGTCGAGGAGAGCTTCTGAGCGCAATGTTTCGGCATCTGACGCGGTGCATCTCCACGGAGGAGGTAAGTACCTCTTGCATGACATTCACTCGAGGCCTCGTGGGCGCACTCTTCGTCTGAGGACAATGGTGGGAAGGCCTTCGCATGGGGTACTATTGGCCCTCGGCGCTTGGATGCTCGTGATATCGTTACTTGCCGAGCATGCCAATTCCACGCCCGAAAGTCGCATCAACCCGCCTACGCGCTCCAGACCATCCCGCTCGCGTGGCCCTTCTCGACCTAGGGGCTGGATACCTCGGTCCTTTTCCTCAAGCGGGAGGAAGAAGTTTACGTTAAATCATTGTCGACACCTTCACCAAGTGGATAGAGGCCGAGCGGTCTCGACCATAACCTTTCGGGCGGCGCTTCATTTTTCGCTTGTTCGTGGTCACCGTGTGCGGGGTTCCATGCAAGATTATCGCGACAACGATTTTCGGTTTACGGCGAGTTGTTCGGGGAGTTTTGCGAGAACTTCGGCATTAAAATTTGCTTCGCCGGTGGCTCACCCCGAACAGCGGAGGCGGCGGAAGCGCCAGCGAACCGTCGTTGAGCGTCAAAGCGAGTCGCAGATGAGCTCGGCCCGTCTGGCAAGGCTGGGTGGGCGAACTTCCCACCGTCCTATGGTCTATTCGTACCACAACAAGCCGAGCCACGGGGTCCACACCCTTCGGCTCGTGTTGATGCAGAAGCGTCCCGCCTCCTCGAGGTCACTGCTGGGCTCTGCCGAGTCGGCTTAGTCGACCAAGTCGACTTCGGCGCCAACGGTCTCTCGACCTCACCCTCGCGAAGAAGTAAGATGCCGTGCCTTTGCTACGATCAACGCACTACACGCAAACTCTTCGCGAGACATGCGTCTCGGTCGATGCGACCTAGGAAGCTCCTTGTTGGGGACTTAGCTCGAGGCGGATTGAGCTCGTCCGGCACCAACAAGTTATCCCTGATGGGAGGGCCCTATAGAGTTGTTTCAGCAGATCGCACGGGCTTACCGATTAGCGATGCCCGACAGCGAGAGCTCTCTAGCTCGTGGAATATAGATCGACTTGAAGTTTTATGTGTAAACCCTATGCCTCACATTTCAATAAAGTGATCTTTCATTTTCTATGTCTACTTCGTGATATTCTTGCTATTTCTTTTTGAGCGGTTCCTCGTTTGTTTTTCTCGAACCGACCCTCGTGCGTGAACACATTAAGCTCTGGTCTAAGCGGCGCAGTTTGGCGTTCACCGCCAAATGACGAGCTAAGCGTAAGCTGAACCTCTTCGCAATCTAGCTCTTCCTGTGCTCGGGCTCATTGAGAACCTCGCCGCTTTAGCCGTCGGCGATATGCATAATCGCAAGGACGTTCGAGCACTAACAATGACCGCCGTGCCCTTCTACCATTGCGGTGTTCCTCCACTTTGCGGTCGTGGCCTCTCGTCCATGTTTAAGTCTTGTGCAGAGAGGCTGTCGCTCGACCTCGGACCCAGCGAAGTGGGTAAAACTACCCTATCGGCGCCACGACCTAGAAAGCAGAGAGCGACCAATAAGCAAAGCAAGGAAGACTTCAAGTATCCCCAAGCTACGGATTTACAACAGGGACGAGGTTTCTTTGTACACCAAAAACAAACCACTTTTGTTAGTACATTCTGCGCTCTTTGATGTTTCCTTACAGGTCGGCCATCTCGCGGGTAAGCTTTTCTGCTCAGTGAGGCCACTCTTGCCTTGAGTTGCGATCTCACCACAGGTGGAGGGCTTCTTTGGGAAGCATCCACGGCTCGGCGTCGTTAAATCTTCAAAATTTGGGCAGGGCATTCTTATTTGCTTTACCGCGCTCGAGCTTTTCTTCGAGCCCGGGGACCTTAGTCCCGGGCCCAAGGGGCGACCTCGCGGGAACCTTCTCCAGCGCCTCGACTTTAGCGCGTTCGACCTCGAGCGCCTTGGTGGCACGTTCGAGCTTCCCCTCAAGCTCAAGGATTTTGGCCTCGAGCTCGGGGGACGCCCTCGTCCTAGAATGTGCCTGCTCTGCAGCGGCCCTCTCCAGGTCCTTGACCTTGGCCTGCTCGGTTTCAAGTGTCTTGTTGACGCTCGGCCTTGAGCTCGGGAGTTGACGCCTCCGCGGAAGCCTTCTCCAGAGCCTTGATCTTGCCCCGCTCAGCCTCGAGCGCCGTGGCTGAATGTGCGCGCTCCTGCTCCACGGCCCTAACACAGAAGTCGCGTTCGGAGACCCTGGTCCGCTCGAGCTCTTCCGCGTGGACTATCTCCTGCGCCCTCATCGTCCGGCGTAGATCATCGAGCTCTTGGGCCTTCGCTCGAGCTCCCCTGCTCGACCTCAATAGTGCCTGGCGGATCGCTCAACCTCCGCGCCTCCATCTGCGTCGAGGAGACCCCCGGCCTGACGGCATACTCTCGGAGGCCTTGTAACCCTCGAGAGGCACAGTCGATCACCTTCACGACGAAAAGGATGGCCCAAAAGTGAGAGGGGACAAGGAAGTCAAACTGCGAGCTACGAAGTCAGCGGGAAGACCCTCACCTCGCCGAGTCGCCCCTCCAGGCGTGCGTGGGTGAAGTCCTCACGGTCGTCAATACGATCGCGAGGGATCTCCTCCTCCTCGTCGACCGCCACGCCGGTGTCGGGATCGACCATGACCACCGATGGCGCGCTTGGGCGGGACTCTGAGTCCCGCCCGGGGTAACAGTTATCATGCCTCCTCCGGTGGGTTGAGGCCGCCGACGGGGGAGGACATAGCGGCAGAGCCAGCCCCGATCTCCACGGTCGGGGTCCCGCTCGTCTCCGGCGCCAAGGGGATGGCGGCCGAATCCGCCTCGGTATTCCCGACCTCCGTGGCACAGGGTGCCGCGACCTCGGCGCTTCGGCACGATCCACGGCCGGGAGGTGCTGTGGAGCTTCTGCGGCCCGATCGCCCCCGGTGACCAGCGGAGTCGCGGCCTCAGCGCCCGGAGCGATCGTGGCTGATGGGGTCTTGGAGGCCACTTCAATCGTGGCCTCAAGGCCCTGAGTATCCTCCCTCACGGGGGCGTCGGGAAGCCCGTCGACAGCATCTGCGCCGTGGGCCTCGCCCGTGTCGTAGTCCGCGCTGACCGCGGGCTCGTTTTCTTCGGACGAGTCGTCGAGCCCTTCGTAGAACTCACCGACCAAGGGCTGGCCCAAAGAAGTGCGTGTCCCACGACGATCGCGGCGTGGTACCCGGCTCGGCGTTCTCCTCCTCGGACTCGGACTGCATACGGACAACGACCATCGTCCAAAGCGGGCAAGTTTTGAGCTCGGGTGCTCGAGGTCTCGATCAAAAGCATACACTAAGTCGAAAAGTACGAAAGGCGGCGCGACCGGGATGCGAGGGCTTACAGGTCACCGATCTCCTCCTCGTCGAAGGTCGTCGAAGGTCTTCTGCCCGATGTTGAGGATGTCACGTTCGCGTCCTCGCGACCTGAGGTCTCGGGGTCCGAGCCGGCTCCGCATCACCCACCGCAATGAGGCTCGGGCTCGAGGCTCTGGGGTGTACTCGAAGACTGGCGGCGGCGGCCTCTCTGCTACTACGAAGGAAACTTCGTCAAAATGGCAAGGCGCGGAAAACACAAGCTCGGGGCTCGACCGAAGGGCCCTTACCATGGCACGGTCTCCCCACTCGACATGGCGCTTCTTCGCCTCCGTTCGGCTTAGTCCGACCGGTGGAAGTCGCTTCTTCCCTTCTTACTCCTGCCCCGCAGTGGAGCATTCTCTGGCCGTGTCGGTAACTCTGATGGGCTGCATGCGGGCGGGGCTCAAGAAGGGCTCGTGGGTATAAGACTCGGCGCTTGGTGGGGTGACCTACCTCGTCCTTTCGGCGGAGTACATTCTTCGGGGCGGGGTTGCGATGATGTACTCGTCGCGCCGACTTCCCAAACATCTCGACCATCTGGCGGAGACCGGGATTCTTTCGACCTTCAGACAAGCGGTACCGAGAGAGGATCGAAGGGTGTCGCAAGCGGAACCTTGAGACAAAAGACTTACTAGGCGTGCCCTCGCGGGTAGCATCGTCGGACCCTGGATCTCGAAGAAGGGTGCTCCCTCCTTTGAGAGGGACCGCGGTTCCGCAAAATCGTTAGCGATCGCTTTGCCGTTAAGACCGCGCGTTCGCGAATATGGATGAGGCGATGGCCTCCTCGTCGACCTCGAGTCGTCCGGCTCGAGTCTCCTTCTTGCGGTTGGCGATGGGGTCCCTTCGTACACCAGCGTCGGCCTCGCCCTCTTTAGGTAGAACGGCGCTTCGTTCCACGGTAGGGAATCCGGCTGGAACTTAGGAAGGCCCACTTGAGCCCGACCGTTGCGGAAGTAAGAGGCGGACCACGGGGTCCTTCCGGGCGGAAGAGGCGAAATCTTGAAAGAAGAGCGAGGGTCGGGAGAATCCCGAGAACCCCTCGCATAGATGGGAAAAGATGGTGAGGAGAAGAACGAGTTTGGCACAGTTGATGAGCTCGATGTCGCGGTGGAGAGGACCTTCGCGACGAACTCACTCTCTGGGGTCCGCAAGCCAAAGAGGACATAGTGCTCGGTGCGAGCGATCTCATCGTCCTTGAAGTATGGCTCGGTCTCGTTGCGGCGGCCGCCATACAACAGGTCAGCAGACCCCAAGGACTCGAGCTCTCTCATCCTCGAATCCGACAGAGTGCTCCTTCCTAACTTGGTCATGGCGATCGTCGGTTTTTGTCGAGAGGAGAGGAGGACCTTGCTCGGGCGAGAGGACTTGGAAAGCGAAGGGCTCAAGGCGAGAGCTTTTCTTCTTCAAGATGTGGTATTTGGGATTATGAACCGCAACACGGTAAAATCCAGTCCACGGCGCCTTAAAAGGCGTGCCAACTATGACTTGACGGCTGTGATTAAGGCTTGGCCTACGGAGTCGAGACGCCGCCAGGTGCCTGCCAACCTTTCACATCCGTACCAACATCGAGAAATCCGAAGGTCGCCAGGTGTCGTGGCCAAGAGACTTGCCTTGTGGTCTCCGCCCGACCTCGACCAAGGAGTCAAGACCTATGAAGGTTTTTTCGTCTCAAGAATAAGGCTCGAGGTCGTCTGAGGGTTCCCTCAGACCTAGAGCCTCGGGGCTAGGCGGCGAGGGCCGGGTACCCCTTGACCAGGCCGGAGTGTGGTCAGTGATTCCCATGCTCGGAAGGCCCGAGCCGCGACACAGGTGCCTTGGCAGGGGGCGCTCGACCCTGGCCTGGTGCACCGAGCTCGGCACCTCTCGACCTCGAGCTCGGCGGGGTCTCGCTGAAGCCTGGTGCGCCCTAGGATTTCGGATCGGGCATTTGGTAGCGGTTGCGGAGGCGGGTCGTGGGGTGATTGAGTGCACCGCAAGTTCGAGGCGATTCTTTGCCGACCCTCAAGGTGCAGGAGGCCCCTTTCGAGGTTTGCTCCGGCCGTTGCGTACAAAGGAAGTATAAAGACCAGGATCGTGAGCTCGAGACACGGAGACAACACAACACACCTGCAGCTCGAGTTAGGAATCACCATTCTTGTCTTAAGTTGTAAACACTTTGCTCTGTACACCCATATAACAAGAATCACCGCCCGAGGCGGCAGATCGGAGTAAAGCTATTACCTTCACGGGGCTCGAACGGTATAAACTCTTGTCTCGTGCTCGTTGTCGCCTTGCTCGACCATCGCCCGATCGATTTTCTTCCCGTTCGAGTAAAACGCAGCTCGGGTCCCATAAACTCTCGACCCTACCTCTTTTTGCGGTTGGCGATCCCGATCGTCGACAGTTATATAGGAGAAATATGGCGAGGAAATGGTCAAGCGCCATGGTGAAGACTATGATTGGAGGAAGGAACCGATTGATGGCGTAGCTGTGCATGCTAGTGGAGGCAGCAAGGCCCATGGACGGTGAGATGTCATACCTTCTTAAATTTCATGAAGTCATAATTTGAAGTGCTCAGGCCTTTGTGGTCACGCATTTTGAAGGTACTCCATGTTCACTAGAGTGATCAACTCGGCGGAGGTCTTGAGTGAGAGGATCTTCTTCGTCCCAGAGCTCGGGGGTTGGTAGCCGTCGCCCCTCAGAGCTGGAGTTGGAGCTTACTAGGCTGCGTGAGGAGCTGCACCAACGTGATGATTATGCAAGGGCACAGCAAGAGTACTACGCTTCATACAATGCACAACAGCAATCGGCGATTCAAGTAAGTCCGAGTCTTCAATCTATTGCATTTAGAGAATCTATTAATTCAAAATACTTATACATTGTATTTGTAGGCAATGTTCGGCGATGGGGAAAAACATTGTCTTTCCACTGTTCAGTAGCCGCCGCTCACGCCACAATGGGGATGTATCCTCCGCACCTCCTGTAGCTCCGGTATTCTTGCTAAACATTGTGAATCGAGTTGAACTTAATCAATCTAGCTAATATTAGTTTGTTGTACCTGATCTTGTTCAAACTAGCTACATTTAGTCAATCTAGCTAAACTTAGTCATTTCTAGCGAGACTTAGCGAATCTAGCAAGACTAAGTATCTCTAGAGTTAAGTTTGATGAATTTAACGATATTTAGTTCATTTTTGCTAAACTTGGTCCGTTCTAGTTAAACTTTGTCAATGTAGCTAAATTTACTCAATATAACTACACTTACTAATTTCTAGCTAAATTTTGTCAAAACTTGTAAATCTAGTAAAATTTGATCAATCTAGCTATGTTGCCTTATGTAGGGATCATCGGCACATGGGTCCTCTGATTACTCACTTTACTGCACGCTTGCGAACTCTGCAGAGCTTGCAGATCCGTCGGTTCGTTTCTTACTTGTTTCCTTATGGTACATTCATTCTTATATTATTGTCTAATCTTGCATTTTCTTGTGTAGGGAACCGACGGTGCAACTACCTTTGTCAACGCGCTCTTTGCTTGCGGATCAAGCGGCCAGAACTCCAATGAACCAGATGGCGGCCAGTAGTTGTAGATTGTTTGATAGTTGTGTTACTACTTTGTTTGGACTTTGTTTGGACTTTTGGATGTTATGACAATTTGGACTTTTGGATGTTATGACAATTTGGATATTATGATGGATCGATGACTTCATTATATGGATGTTTTGTGCTGGATTGATTATATTCATGAATTGTATATGTTGATGTGTGAATTGCTGTTAATGTTGATTATATTATGTATTGAATTGTGTGGCAAAACATGCAAATAGGGGAAAAAAGTTGCCCCTGGCATTACTAATTAACATCGGCCTCGGTGTAGCTGACATTAATTAGGCAGTAATTAACGTTGGCCTAGGCGTAGCCGACGTTAATTAGGCATTAATTAACGTCGGCCTAGGGGTAGCAGACGTTAATTAAGGAGTAATTAACGTTGGCCTAGGGGTAGCCGACGTTAATTAGTAATTACGGGATTCCTGTACTAATCCGGCAAATGGGTAATTAACGTCGGCCGAAGACTAGACCGACGTTAATTAACCCGCCGGCACTAATTAACGTCGGCCGGGCTGTGACTGACGTTAATTAGTAATTAACATCGGCTCAATAGAAGCCGACGGTAATTAGCGAGGCACGGCAGTAATTAACGTCGGCCACATCTGGCCGACGTTAATTACTAATTAACGTCGGTAGCCGACGTTAATTACCATAATTAACATCGATTAACTATCGTGGGCCGAAAGCCGATGTTAATTAGCCATTTGCCGACGTTAATTGTAATGAACGTCGGTAAATGGCTAATTAACGTCGACTTTAACGATATTAATTTTCGGATTCTTGTAGTGTGGCGATGGGAGGCGGGGCGGCGCTTCTGCTGCTGCTGCGCCTAACCAGGAGGAGAGGGCTGCCGACTGCTGCTGCTCTGCTCTGTAGAGCCAGAAGGGGGCGCAGAGAGGAGGCGCTTCGACTGGAGGGACTCGGCAGGAGTATGGCGCTGGAGGAAAAATGGGGAAGGGAGCAGGGCAACCAACACTTGGGAACATGTGGCCAGGAGAATGGGGAATCGGTTGGGGAACAAAAATCAGCCAAGTGAAGCAATGGCAGCCACACAAAAGAGAGAGAGATTAGGTGAAAAAGTGGGTGTTGAGGGGAAATTCCAAAAAGAACCCCTCCCACACCCAAACTTTTAACCCTAACCCTCCCAAATGGGCCACCGTCCCTGAGATTGCCTGCCAGACGGGCCCCAGCCCACACGGCGGAAAGCCCAAAAGTGGAGCGAGGTTTTCGCAATATTACACTCTCCCCCCTTAAAGGAATTCGATCCCGAATTCGAGGAATGCCAACTATGCAAATCAAAGACACAGAGGCCTTAAACTCTTTACCATCTCAAAACACCCACGCAAAAACTCCAACGGCTACAAACGATAAACCAAAACCTCAAATCCAACGATTAACAAAACGATTTGACTTAGCTCAAATAAGTGCAACTTCTCATGCAAGAACTCAGTCAAAGTCAATCAGTAGGACAAAATCCCAAATCATACCACTCTCGCAAACAATCTGACAAACTTAGACAAATTTTTTTTTTGATATTCCTTCTACTAAGCTTACCTCACCCCAAAGAACCACTGCCCAGGGTAAATGTTCACTACAGAATACTACACATCAAATTATGAAATCCTTCACTACAACCATCTGAACCCAAAAGGTCAGTCACACGTTAGAAATGGGGACATAAATACCATCAACTTCCAAGTAGTTCACTGATAAGGGTTAAACAACCACCACCAAGGAACCACATCAAAAGTATAATCCTCAATTATTATCCACCCAAAATCCCTCGATTCTCTTTAGCAAAACTAACCACTTTCATCCTTTTCAAA
Source organism: Guadua angustifolia (assembly GCA_036346375.1). Classification (NCBI taxonomy): domain Eukaryota; kingdom Viridiplantae; phylum Streptophyta; class Magnoliopsida; order Poales; family Poaceae; genus Guadua; species Guadua angustifolia. The sequence continues at coordinate 30,368,046 of CM070508.1, forward strand.
TAATGTGATAAATTACACACCAAGGAAGACTCAACTTTCAAGAGAAACACTGCGTGGAACTTTTACAGCTACAATCCCAATGACCAAAGAAAACTCAACTCTCTTTATTATATTCAACATTATACCATAAGCTTCCATAGCCTTTAACTCCAGCTAGAGCACAAAGGAAATACAATTCCCGCGTTGACCAAATGAACCACATACATTGCCTTGAACCCAAAGCATTAAAATCTACCTGAGAGAGGATCTTGATAAAGCCCAATCATCACTCATTTTCTTCTTCCAAAACCAAATTTGCAAGAGAAGACTCAATTCTCTAATATCATATAAATCGCCTTTAACACTCTCAATTAATGCGATAAAATTCACCTCGGGAAGAACTCCAATTAAAAGAGAGACCCCACACAAATCGCTGACAAAAGCTCTCATAAAACCAAGAAACAACTCCGCTTATTTTAACCAAAGAAAAATCTCTCACATTAAACCAAAACCAACGTTTGGTAGAGGAAACCGATTCTCAAATTAAGCATCTGCACCCATAACCAACACATTCTTCCTCAAGAGAAAAGGAAACTCGTTCCCAACAAAACCACTTCACCCATAGAATCACTTACAAACATTCACCAGATTCACATTTTAAAATACGTGCCAACACATCACCAACCATGGAAACAATCCATGAAGACTTTCTCATTCACATGCTCATATACTTCCTTAGTCACATTCTCATTTATGCAATGCAATGCAATGCATCATGCCTCTTTACTTATCAGTATCAGGTTCTTGAGGGCTTTATGTGCTGTTGTTTATGGATTGTTATATATATATGTGTGTGTGTGTGTGTGTGTGTTATTTGTGTATGAGCTTCTGTAATATCATTCTTACCCTGGTAATGGTTGTGAATATTATGCTGTGACTTGATCCTTATTACTTTTGTATGGCTCAATTCAAATGTGTGAGTTAAGAATTATTTACTGCCATTTGATTATAAACATACAATTGTATATTAGCTTAATTTGTAATGGTCATGCATAAGATCCCTAATTTGAGCGAGTTGTCAGTGTGTTCTCCTATTATTAAGGTTTAATGTCCGTTGTCTAGTCGGTTGCCCGGAGTTCCCATTAGTGGGAATTGGGACTATTTTTGGCAAAAATTGAGTTTTCGTCGTGCACTGAGGTATTGAGTCGGACCTTGATCCATTCTTGTGCATAACATTGTTTTTAGGGAGAGTGTCTTCGGGGGTGGTCTCGACCCTGAGTTGCCTCATGCGTCGGTAAAGGCAAGTACATCGAGTAGGGTGCCTAATTGAATTGTTTGTTGTTATTTATCTATTCATGGCTAATTTTCTATTGATTATGGCAAGTATGAGTTATATTGGTGATCGTTCCTTCGAGGACATGATTAGCTATTGGATTCGAGTGGTCACTAGTAAGCCTTCATCTCGGTGAGTTTACTGTACCTTTGTTAATATTGCAGTCATTAACTAGGATGGGGTACATGGATACTCGCGGTTAATTTATAAGAGTTGTACTTAACTGTGCCCCGTCTGGGGAATGGAATTGAATATGTGTGCGAATCGATTAGATGATTATGATTGTAGTTTGAAATTAATTGTGTTAATTGCATGACAGAAACGCTGTAATGTGTTGTCATGTCTTGTTGTTGAATCTGATGAGACTAGTACCTCTGGCAACTTATGAATGTGAGAATTGGCTATGTGTATGCATGTAGTTATGGTATGTTAGTGTTGGCATTGAATGAAAGGTTGCATTTCATTCATGAAAATTGCATTGTGCATTCATTAAAAGAAGAGGCGACCCATTCTGATGCGGCCTCTGTGTTCACACATAGTGAATACGAAAGTCCTACCTCGCAGTCTCATTCATCAAGGTGAATGGGAGCGAGAGAGTAAGAGTAGGCACCTTCCACGGGATGGAAGGGGCGTGAGGTGCACAAGCGGTGGGCACTTTCAGCGATCTTAGATGCGTGCATTGAGAAGAGCATTCATGTGCATTGCATCTTTAATAATGAGTTTTGTGGTAATGGTATGTTACGTGGGTTGCGATTATGGTAAAGGAAGGTTGAGTCGTGGACTTAACCAAAAAGGGGAGATTGAATTGAATTTGATGAATTAGCGCATTTCTTTGCCTTGCTAATTACGTTGTATGGATATCGTGGAGTGAAGTCGAGTTACGAATTTCAATAAGAATTGATGGAAATGGTTTGAGTTGCAAAGAAAAGGGGTGGTTGTGTCGGGAGACGTTGTGATTTATGGTTTTATTACCAAGTTGAGGCCTTGATTTCGAAAATGTTGGTATGGTCAAGTTATTGTTTTAAATGGGTATAAATTTGTATTGTCTGGATATTGTTTCATTTGTATTACTTGTTCTTATGGTTAAGCTCTTGTTTTACTTACGATAAATTGGAATTGTTACTCTCGTGTACTTTGCTAAGTCATCGACTCACACTTGTTGGTTGTGTTGTTGCAGGTACCTTGAAACCGGCATGCATGGAAGGGGGTAGTAGCACAATCACATTTTGCATCATCACCTCTCCATTATGTTGATTTATAGTTCTGTTATAAATAGCTCGAGTAAATTATTGTAAAGGGCTGTTTGCGGTTATGTTTAATGAGTTTCTGTCCTGTAATGATTTATGTGGTGGAGTTTCCTAATTCCTTTTGGATGTGTGATTGGTTAACTAAGGACCTGCTAGAATAATATCATAGAACTGCAAATGTTTTCTATCTGCTGAGTGGATGTCCTACTTTCTAGAGAGGTCATGACGAAATTTTGTAAATTTCGATGGCTTAGTTTTAATCTGGTTTTAAGAGTTTTAGAGGTTGTTTTCAGTCTTTTCGAAGAGGTGTCATTGATTATTTAGAGTTTTTGGTAGCATTCGTGGCGCGTTTGGCGTTGGGGTGTTACAGTTGGTATTAGAGCGGGCTTTAGATCCGTGGTATGTGAACTTAGCAAATTACTCTAGAGTAAAGTAAAATTTTGCTGCGTGAAATTAGAAATATGGCATAGGTATCAACTTTTAAAATTTGGCCTCAGGGCAATAACCTTAAAATCTAGAATAGCGTGGTTCATTAATTAAAACTTGACACACTCAGGTGCACAGTAGGAAGGGATTGGTATCATTGCATTACACTTAAATGTTGCATTTAAGCTTTGATGATTGAATGTTAAATTATTGTGTATATTGCTTTGATCATAAAAAGGGATTGTTTGAATCATTATGCTTTCGCCTTTGTACTTTTGACCCTATTAAGGGCCTTGGTTGTTGGTGTGGTTGTGGCTGGGTAGGGCCACCACTGGAAGTTTGGGAACCTCTCGAGGTGAGGGTCGTCGGTTGTGGTGGCATAGTTTAGAGAGTGGGTGGAGAAGGTCGGATTTCTTTTACCGTTCTGGACTTCGGTTTCGTTGGTTTCTTTGGTTCTTGTTGGTTATTTAAAGACAACCAAATTTATTGTATGGTATACAATGATTAATTGGAATGGTAGGTGATCCTAAAGTGAAAAGTTGATTAGAGTTATTACAATGGTCGTGAGTTGTGGAATTGATTGGAAGTTCAAGATTTGTGTTCCGGTAAGTCTAGTATTGATCATGATTGAGAGGGTCTAGAATCTTCTATGGATGAATTTATTATAGCAAGGTGTTGATGTAAAGTATCGAAGTATATTGGCGTAAGGGCATGGGAGTTGTTGATTTATGTTGCTTATGAGTCAATTGAATGGTGGATCGACAAAATGATTTAATCTATGCGAAATTAAAGAATGAATATATATGGAATGGTTGTATGAATGATGGGTTTTTGTCTTTGACAAATGTCTATCTGGGAGATTATCTATGGAATATGGCTGGTGAGTATCACATCGAGTTAAAAAGTATTTATTGGTTGAATGAACCGGGGGTATTAAACGGTGGACTTTGGAGTTGCACGAAAGGTGTTCGTTGATTAAGTTAAAGTCAATGTTGGAGAGATGTATCTCAAGCTGGGATTAGACAATTGTATAAATAACGGTTCGTCTTGGTTAGGCTAATATGGATGTTGAAATCATGAGAATGGCTTGATTGTGGCCATAGTTTGCGAGTATGGTATTTATAAAAGTATAGAAGTTAATTGTAATCATAAAGATATAAATGTGGAGAATATGCATAAGAATGTTAGGAATGGCATTTGCATAAGTGCATTCATGAAAAGTGCATCGAGCCAGGTCGGTGAGAAAGTCATATGGAATATATGACTAATCCGGAGTGCTCAGAGATCCTACCCCGTAGTCCCATCCACTGGCATGGATGGGAGCGGTGTTAAGCATAGGACCCGCTACAGGGTAGCGGGCATGTCCTGTTTCGGCAGGCACCTTCCACGGGATGGAAGGGACGTGAGGTGCACTGGCAGCGGGTGGGCACTCGGCGATCTCGTGCGTGCATCGAGAAGAGCATTCATGTGCATTGCATCTTTAATAATGAGTTTTGTGGTAATGGTATGTTACGTGGGTTGCGATTATGGTAAAGGAAGGTTGAGTCGTAGACTCAACCAAAAAGGGGAGATTGAATTGAATTTGATGAATTAGCGTATTTCTTTGCCTTGCTAATTACGTTGTATGGATATCGTGGAGTGAAGTCGAGTTACGAATTTCAATAAGAATTGATGAAAATGGTTTGAGTTGCAAAGTAAAGGGGTGATTGTGTCGGGAGACGTTGTGATTTATGGTTTTATTATCAAGTTGAGGTCTTGATTTCGAAAATATTGGTATGGTCAAGTTATTGTTTTAAATGGGTATAAATTTGTATTGTCTGGATGTTGTTTCATTTGTATTACTTGCTCTTATGGTTAAGCTCTTGTTTTACTTACGATAAATTGGAATTGTTACTCTCGTGTACTTTGCTGAGTCATCGACTCACACTTGTTGGTTGTGTTGTTGCAGGTACCTTGAAACCGGCATGCATGGAAGGGGGTAGTAGCACAATCACGTTTTGCATCATCACCTCTCCATTATGTTGATTTATAGTTCTGTTATAAACAGCTCGAGTAAATTATTGTAAAGGGCTGTTCGTGGTTATGTTTAATGAGTTTCTGTCCTGTAATGATTTATGTGGTGGAGTTTCCTAATTCCTTTTGGATGTGTGATTGGTTAACTAAGGACCTACTAGAATAATATCATAGAACTGCAAATGTTTTCTGTCTGCTGAGTGGATGTCCTACTTTCTAGAGAGGTCATGCCAAAATTTTGTAAATTTCGGTAGCTTAGTTTTAATCCGGTTTTAAGAGTTTTAGAGGTTGTTTTCAGTCTTTCGAAGAGGTGTCATTGATTATTTAGAATTTTTGTAGCATTCGTGGCGCTTTTGGCGTCGGGGTGTTACAGATTGAGTCAAATAGAAAAAAGTAAGTGTGGTAGAATTGCACTCAAGAAAATGAAAGTATTCGGTTTAGTTGTCCAAACACCTCATAAAGTGTTCCTTGTAGGATCTAAATGGATTTTCATCTAGAAAAGAAATGAGAATAACTAGGTGGTGAGATACAAAACTAGGCTTATAACACAAGGCTTCACACAAAGACCCGACATTGATTACAATGAGACCTACTCTCTAGTGATGAGTGGAACAATATTATGATATTTGATACCAATGACAGCTAGTATGAACTTAACAATGCAGTTGATAGATGTAGTGATGCATATTTATATGGGTCACTGGATACGGATATTTATATGTTAGTCCCTAAAGGAGTGAAAAATTTTAGATCCTAATAAAACCAATTACAACATGTGTAGCATCAAGCTACAAAGGTTGTTGTACGGGTTAAAATAGTCAGGAAGAATATAGTAGAATCGACTTAGTGATTTTCTCGTAAAGAAGGGATACTCCAACAATAATGATTATCCCTGTTTGTTAATAAAGAAGTTCCAGAATTGATTTTGTACCATCTCAATTTATGTCGATGAGCTAAATATCATCAGAACCACGTTGGACATAAAGAAAGCAAGTTCCTACCTTACAACGGAGTTTAAGATGAATGATTTGGGCAAAACTAAATATTACTTAGGTCTATAGCCAGAGCATTTCCCCAAAAGAATTTTTGTGCACTAGTCTACCTATGCCAAGAAGGTATTAAAAAATTCAATATGGTTAAATCCCTTGATATGGATAAAGACCCTCGATTTGGACTGAGGATAGTATATGAGGAAGTCTTAGGGAGTTCTATAGAAGTGGATTGTGCTCAAATAGCCCTAATAGAATAGGGAGCAAGGTTTCAAATCTCGTTTTTAGTTGACATATCAGAAGTGCCTGAAATTTGAAATTTTACTGAGATCTCAAAATTTCAAACAAATTCTGGATGAAAAACAAAAACTAAAATTAAAATCTGGTTGTTTCAACTGAGATTTCACTGAGAAATACCAAAATTTGCCAAGAAATGCTGAGATTTCAGTAAAATTGAACCGAGTGAAAAGATAGTTCAAAACATATTAAAAATATTAAATTTTTTTGGATGGTCTTGGCACACCACTAATGTTCCCATAAAAATTTTAGAGGATGATCAACCCTGAGGAATTTTTGAAGCTTTTAACAGTGGTACTATCCTGATAAAAGGCTGATCGATAAATTTGAATTGAATGAAAAATAGAACAAACCATGTTATATAATTTTAATTTTTTTTGTAGATGGTCCTGACACATAGATAATGTTTGAAAAAAAATTAGATAATGATCAACCATCAGGAATATTAAAAACTTCTAAAGTGCTACTATCGACAGAGAACCTTACTAGCAAACTTCAACTGAATGAAAAATGGTTCAAACTATGCTAGAAAATTTTGAAAATTTTTGCGGATTTTACTAATGCATCATAAATATATAAATAAAATTTTTAAATAATGATAAATTATGAGAAATTATAAAAAACTCTAACAGTGCTACTATCCTGATAAAAGCTTGATGATCAATTCATAGATTTGCTTGAGCAATCAATAAAGGTTTAGAATTTTTGAAACTTTTACATAAGGGTTCTAAGGAAATTATTAAGATCTGATAAAAGTTTTTGATCATGCTCATGCACTAGTGAATTTATAAAATTCTTATAGTTGTATTGTACCATTTATGTTCCTTTTGTTTTTGAATTTTGAAAGATATCAAATGAAGTTCAATGCATCCATAGATTTGATTGAGTAAAAAAATTTTAAAATTTTTCAAAATTTTAGATAGGTGTTTTAAGGCAATTTTGAATCTCTCATAAAAATCTTGAATCATGATCACACTCAAAAAAATTTATAAAATTTTGACAAAGTTATTGTCTCAGTTATATTTATTCTATTTTTGATTTTTTAAAGATAACAAATGAAGTTCAATTCTTTTGAAAAATTTTGTATAATCCTAGACTCTAAATATGGTACCATAAAATTTTTAGATCATGATGAAGCTTGAACATATTTATAAAAATATAAAAGTGTTTCTACTGAAATTATAAAATATCTCAAAAATTCGGTTTTTCAACAAATTTTCATGGAAGATGGCATTATTAAGGGTTACTGGGCCAAATATGGTCAAATCCAATATAAAACCTAGTAATTTGAAATTTTTAAATTTTTTTATCTGGCCAGGATTTTGAAACTCGTCCTTGGCCGAAATCCAAGATCTCATCGAGATTTTTTGAAATTTCAAAGACATTTTTAACCTTGATAGTGAGTTCCAATTATAAAATTATCACTGTTGTTCTTGTAATTTCTTTGAAGTGATTGCAAGAACCTAACATCATGGTCAAGTAGATAAGGATGGAAGCGTGTTCTTGGACAAACTCATGTGTCGCATGTTGTTGTATCGAGACAGTGGTTGATGCTAGTGTTTGTAAGGGTTCACATGTCCGAGTTATCATCTTTGTCATCACAAGATCGTGCTACCACATAACATCTTGGTATCATAGCATGGTTGAGTGGTGATAAATTTCAATCTCTAGAGTAGTTTTAATTTTCTATCCTATTTCAAAAATTGCCTCACAAAAATTAAACTCTTAGTTTAATCTAGAATTTTAGTGAGTTTTTCTAAGTTTTTATTTGTTAGATTTTGCTTGTTCTTGTTGCTGATTGCTTTCCCTTCACGTAGCTTTTATTTCAATTCTGCTCAATTTGGTGATTCTTTCATAATTTTTGCATGCAAACTCGGCTTTTCATGTTCTTGTGCTTTCCTTAAACCTTACAAAAAGATCTTCAAAATACCTTTCGGCACCTGTTCAGATTCGGCCTTTATCTGTGAAATTTTTTGCTGTCAAAGTCGGTGCTCCAAAATTATTGTTTCCAGTAGATTAGTTTGGTTTTTTGGCCATAATTCCTACATCTGAACTCCGATTTGGAAAATATTTTACTTTCCTAAACCCTTAGAGAGTCCTCTACAAAAATATTTTTGGACGAATTCACATGTCATAGATTGCTTTATTGAGACAGTAGTTAGTGCAGTGTTCGTTAGGGTTCACGGGTCCAAGTTATCATCTTTGTCATTGCAAGATTGGGGTGCGCCGTATCATGAGGATAAATGAGAGCATAATCTATTATTATACGAGTGTCCATAAGGGGAGAACTATGATGGTCCTTTTAGTGTCAACAATGAGGTCATTGCTTCCAGCGATGATCATAATATTTCCAGATTTATTAGTCTAAGTTTGAAATATTTAGTTTTTCTAAGAATTGAATTAGTAGCGCAACTATCTACAAGATAGATTTCCTTCTTCACTATTTGATTATAGATCATTTGTTCGGCCTTGGAGAGCTTCGTGCTGATAACGTACAAAAAGTAATATAGACAATCACCTAAGACTGATCCCAATACCAATTATACAGTTTGAAAATACTTGAAGAACTATGACAAAATAGATTAACACCGAATATAGGAGGATTATACTACCGAATATAGGACGATTAGACTTTCTTCCCTTGTACAATAGGATGGCTATATTTATAGCCTAAACCCCTTAAGGGTAATCTCAGGATTCACCTACAAAGCCCTAGATCAGGTATTTCTCAACATGTAGCACTCTCAAGTCTCAAAGGAAAAATGACTATAGCAGTGAAACATAGCCCTACACTATTGTGGCCTGTAAATGGGCTTATGGCTAGGATCCCAGCCTGGACTTACAAAAAATTGCCCCCTCCTCTATATAACCCCAGCGATTGAGGGCTCACGAAACCCTAGCCCTACTTTCGTCGCTGACCTCCTCCTGTGTTCGCTAGTCACGACCTCACCGGTAAGACCCAACAACTTTTGTTTCTTCTCTTCCATCTCGTGTGCCCACCCAATCACTCGCCTCCTACTCTGATTCATTTGCACCTTTCTTTTCCTTCTGTGTTTAGGAGGAGAGATCGAAGATGGCCAAGTCGAAGAACCACACGGTGCGCAACCACCATCAGACCAAAGGGGTAGGTTCTTGCTTGCCGAGATCCAAAACTACATACATGCTGCCGAACTCTAATCGATGGTTCAGTACTTGTTAAAATGTGATGATGTTCTTAAGGACAAGGTGGTTTAGTGCAGACTTTACTCTAGCTTTTTTCAGTAAAGTGGTTTTGCTATGTTAGAAATGTTGATGGACTTTTCTCACAAGTTTTAAGTACAACAATAGATGTTTGATGTAACACTCTTACAAGGCGTAATCTTAGGGGATTATCTTGATTCTTATTTTCTAGTATGTTGCTAATTGTTGAAATCTATTATTCATGTGGATAGGTGTTAGGTTCAATTGTTGGGGTTATATTAAAATGTGTCATCGTTGTATTATGTCCAATTTCTCTGGCTTTCTATTCAAGTTTTTGAAGGGGAACGGGTAGGCTACACTAGCATAAAATCAAAATTTTCTACCGTGTAACCAAGGAACCACTACAAGTTATAAATCACAGAATTACTACTAAACGGGTAGACCTGTAGTGAAAGTAGAGTCGATGTAGCGTGTTGGTGCAGTTGTAGTCATACTAGCCTCACGTCTCCTTTAACACCTCGTGACCATCACAGGTTGCAGATTATCCTAACATTGAAGCTTTGCAGCAACGCCTTCAATGTATCCACACATATAGGGTAGGGATACTATGCGCTAGAGTGCTAGCGCTAGTTTCACGGTTTTGGAAAAAGGAGGTGTGGTGGCCAGGTTTCAAGAATTCCGAATTCCTGTGTGCAGCGAAGCAAAAATTATGAACTGGTTGCAGGCTGAGTAGGATAAGGTTCATTGAATCAGTTACCAGTCGCATCAAAAATTTGTAAAAATTTTTTGAGTGATGATTGAGGATTTATCTTCACACTATATAAATTTCAGATAAAAATATCATCCATAGAATTTATTAAAATTCTGACAAGACTCCCACACAAATTTTAATTTTTGGTTTTTCATTTATCGAGAATTTAATATTCTAAAAACTTTTGAAAATTTTTATAAGAGTTCCTCTTGATCATATTATCCTTTAGTAAAATTTTCATATCTCTATATTTTGTATTTAATTTAATAAAATTCGACATTTAGATTCTTATCTTTTTAATCTTTCTATTTTTGAATTTTTAAATATCCCAATATAATTTATTAATTTAATTTTTTTAATGTAGATTAATTTATTACTCCAAAATATAATGTTAAATATTCAGCTTGATATAAGGTCGGATTAAGTTTATTTAAATCTAACAATTTTATCTTGTTGCTAGTCATGGTTCATTAATTGACTTTCATTTCATACATAAATGCTTTGATATGACATTTTAAAATTTATAATTGAGGTTATAGTGAATTCTTGAGATTATCTAGAATTTGACATATTTTATTGACATACGATTTTATTTTTGTTATACATATCTTACTTGTAAAGATTTTTCCATTGAAGCAAAAATCAAGAAAAATTCAAAAAATGCAGAAAAAGCATCAATAAATATAATTCAATTCTAAAATTAATTTTTTATTTTATTTTAATTTTTAAGATGTTACATCCATCGTCTACCCTAATCCCTTATCTTGCTGACAAGGGAGCCGACTCGGATCAAGTAATCCTCGATGCTTTCCATGCTTTTCATCTTGAGCGCATCAAACTCCTCCTTGAGGGTTTGCACCATCGCTTCCTAGACATGGTTGGCCCAAAGATACATGGTTTTTAGGGCCAGCCATGCCTCACTTGCAGTTTTCTTCTTGGCGACGAGGAACAGGAGATCCTTGGGGATTGCTTGCAGAATGGCCGCACAAGCCACCTTGTCCTGTTTAGCGTCGATGGCCGCCATCGGATCCGTGGGATTTACCGCATCCCACATGTCTTGTGCCTCCATCACAGCTTGCATCTTGATTTACCAGGCCGATCGAGTAGTTGCCCTGCGTCAGCACAAGATATGAGAACACGGTTGAACTCTCCTTTGTCACTCCTCGCTTGCTCGCTATGGCTTCCCTTGGCATGAACTTGGGCATCAACCAGCGATATCACTGTCGTTGAACCTGGGCTCTGATACCAAATGACAGATCAGTAGGTGCCCAGTTCTCACTTGCCGACACTCGTGCCTAGCCGTGAACTCACACAAGCACTTGGAGAAGACAATGAAGACAACTAACTCTTTGCGATGCAGCAGCAACTTGCTTAGCATCAGTTTTTTCCTTGTATACTCATATGCTAAAAAAACCAACACACAGTGCAAGATTACATTATCTCAACTAACCTACATGCACACGGCAAGTGGTTAACTTGATCTGCTTTCCATGCCATGCGTAGCAACGTGCGCCTACAAAGTCGCTCCACTCTTATTCCGTGCAACCACATGCAGCTCCTGTGAACTGTGACATAAACACTACTACAGACTGCTTCATCCGTGATCCCCCATCACTGCCGGGTAGGCCTGAGCCGACAGTGATAATATTATCACTACCGGTTCTAAATTCAACCGGTAGTGATAAGAACAATATAATTTTTCCACGCGAACGGAAGCAATATCACTGCCGATTTTAGAGATAGAATCGGCAGTGATGTATTACTGCCGGTTCAACAGTATAACCGGCAGTGATAAAGTGATTTGAGCGGGAAACGGCAGCGATATCACTGTCGGGTTTACAGATAGAAGTGGCAGTGATATATTACTGCCAGTTCTAGAGAAAAAGCCGGCAGTGATAATGTGGCACTATATATATCCTGGCTTCCTTTCCCAACCTGTCCAGAACAGAGAGGAGCTCTGTTCTTACTCGGTTGGGGTGGAGAGGGGGCGAATTTTTGCTCTCAAATTTAATGGAATTCGTTTCTAACTCATGATCTAAGGTTCGTATCTTGATGTACATTTCTTTGGTAGCTTATTTAGTTAGATATTACGTTCTATATTGTTGTAGGTTGTGAGAATTATTAATTGCATAGTCAACACAATTAGAGCTCTAATCTAGACGCTAGATTTGAAATTACCAACTTTTATATGTATAGTGATTGGTGAGATTATGATGTAGGTTGAATTTAAGTATTTAGAGGACTAAATTAGTGATTACATTTAATACGTTGATTGAATTTAAATGTGGTAGTACTTCATAATTAACTATTGTTTAATCTAATTACTTAAAATTGTTTCTTTATTTTGTGTATGTTAATTTAATACTTCGTAAGTAATGTAAATTTGCTGGATGGACCGTTATATATAACTAATAGCAATTATTTAATTGATTTTACAATCGAGATTTGGATATAGATTTATAAGTAATGAAAATTTCTAGATTAATTAGCACTACATAACAAATTAAATGAATAAAACAATTTGTGAGCACTTATTGATTTACTGAGATTTTATTTATTATAAATATTTGTAGATGAACCGAAGATGGATATATGAAGCGGACCGTCGCGATAGAGAGTACTTTAACGGTGTGACTAGTTTTCTAAGCACTGCTGCGGTGTACAAGTCAAATAAGCTGATGGACTATATTTGTTGCCCGTGCGTCGATTGCAAGAATGAGAAGCAATTTTCTAACCTTGAGGCGATCCGTGCACACTTGCTTCGAAGGGGTTTCAAGCCTGCCTATACCTGTTGGATCGAGCACGGTGAAGATGAGATTGTACGTGAAGGGCATCTGATTGATGATGATGAAGACAATGACTCGACTGCGGTCGAAAATACGTTCGTCGACACCCATGAAGACACGTTCATCGATAACCATGAAGATGATCTAGAACAGATGTTGCATGATGGGGAGGAGGACCTCACGAGTGAAAGGGATTTTTAGAAGTTTCAGCGTATGGTAGAGGATTCTACAACACCCTTGTACCCAGGCTGCAATGAGGAGCTAAAAAAGCTGCATGTTATGCTTAAGCTACTGCAGTTGAAGGCAAACAATGGTTGGTCTGATAAGAGTTTCATAGAGCTGTTAGGTTTCTTAAGAGATGTCCTTCCAGAGGGTAACGTGTTGCCAGCAACCACGTACCAGGCCAAGCAGGTTGTTTGCCCATTGGGACTAGAAGTGCAGAAAATACACGCATGTCCAAATGATTGCATATTGTATCGCAATAAGTTTGCAAATTTGGATGCGTGTCCTGTTTGCAAGGCATCTCAGTATAAGCACGGCGATGACGACATCGAGGTGCAGCGTAAGAAGAAAAGACCTCCGACCAAGGTAGTGTGGTATTTCCCTATAATCCCCCGTCTGAAGTGTCTGTTTGCGAACAAAAGGCATGCTCAATTACTGCGATGGCATGCCGAAGAGTGTAAGAAGGATGGAATGCTTAGACACCCTGCTGACTCCGCACAGTGGAGGAATATCGATAGAAAATACAAGAAACACTTTGCATATGATATGAGGAATATAAGGTTTGGACTCAGTACGGATGGGATGAATCCTTTCGGCATGAGTAGTCGTCATAGCACTTGACCGGTGACTTTATATATCTACAACCTTCCTACTTGGCTTTGTATGAAGTGGAAGTATATTATGATGCCACTGCCGATCCAAGGGCTGAGACAACCTGGCAACGATATTGATGTGTTCCTCAAACCACTGGTTGAAGATCTTCTGATATTGTGGAACGACGGTGTACGAGTATGGGATGAGTACAAAAGAGAGAACTTCATGCTATGCGCGTTGTTGTTCATAACCATCAATGATTACCCAGCTCTTGGCAATCTTTTGGGCCAGATTATAAAAGGATTCAATAGATGCGTCCATTGCATGGGTGATACAGGTAGCCGGTGGCTGAAATACTGTTGAAAAATGTGTTACATGCGGCATCGTAGGTTCCTTCGCAAGGACCATCCGTATCGTAACAATAAGAGAGTTTTGACGGTACAAAGGAGACTGCTTCAGCTCCGCAACATCATAACGATAAAGAAATATTTGCGGCTATAAAGGATATTAAAATTATCCATGGAAAGGGAGTCGGAAGTACATCAGTCCTGAGTTTCGGTGATACAGCTCCTTTGTGGAAAAAGAGATCAGTATTTATATACCTATCTTATTGGCAGCACTTAGATGTTCGACATGCGATCGATGTCATGCATATAGAGAAGAACGTGTGTGACAGCTTGCTTGGTATTTTACTAGACATACCTGATAAAATAAAAGATACACTCAATGCACAGATAGACTTGAAAGATATGAAACTCAGGAAGGAGCTGCATCACGAAGACCTGGGTCAAGGAAAAAAGTACCTTCCCGCAGCTTCTACACTCTAAGCAAGATGAGAAAATTAGCGTGTGTGAGTGCTTGCACGGAGTCAAAGTTCTGTCCGGTTATTCTGCCAACATAAAGAGGCTAGTCTCAATGAAAGACTTGAAATTAATTGGTATGAAGTCTCATGATTGCCACGTAATGATGACACAAATGCTTTCTATTGCAATTAGGGGTGTTCTGCCAGAGAAAGTGTGAGACCCAATTATAAAGTTGTGTTCATTTTTCAACGTGATTTCACAGAAGGTCATTGATCCGTTGAAACTGGATAAGCTGCAGCAAGATGTGATCCACACTCTATGTCGGCTTGAGATGTGCTTCCCTCTATCTTTCTTCGATATTATGGTCCATCTCATTGTTCATATTGTGAAAGAGATACAGTTTCTTGGCCCTGTGTTTCTACATCAGATGTACCCTTTCGAGAGGTTCATGGGGGTTGTGAAGAAATATGTTCGTAATCGACATCGGCTGGAAGGGTGCATTGCTGAAGGTTGGGGAACCGAGGAGGTCATCGAGTTCTGCATCGATTACGTGGATCTCAAACCGATTGGTGTGCTCGTATCTTGCCATGAAGGGAGGCTACAAGGGAAAGAGACACTAGGTCAGAAATTGGTCCATATGAATGATCGTGCTTCATTCACGCAAGCATATTTTATAGTTCTGCACCAATAAGTTGTAGCGGCCCCGTATGTCAACATGCACAAGAACATGCTACGAAGAAAAAACCCATGTAAGTATGAGATTTGGATCGGGAGAGAGCACATAGATAACTTTGGAGATTGGTTGCTTAGACACATGATACATACGCAGACAGAGTGTGCTCAATTGAGAACGTTGGCTAAGGGACCGTCATATACAATTTTGATATTTGAAGGATACGACATCAATGGATATACATTTTATACGAGCACAAGATAACAAGTGTATCAACCAGAACAGCAGGGTTCGTATAGATGCCTATGACAGCAATGGCAATATGCAGACGTACTACGGTCATAGAAAAGATTTGGGAGCTTGACTATGGGCCTTTGAAGGTCCCCCTCTTTCGATATCAGTGGGTCAGGATACCTAGGGGTGTGAATATCGACAAGTACGGTATCACTACCGTGGATTTTAAACACGTCAGATACAGAGAAGAACCATTCATACTTGCTGATGCCGTTACACAAATTTTCTTTCTAAGGGATCCGGATGACAAGGAACGCCACGTGGTTCTTCAAGGAAAAAGAAGGATTGTGGGAGTTGAGAATGTAGTCGACGAGGAAGACTATAACCAATTCGATGAGCTTCCTCCTTTCGGTGAGAACATCGACCTAGGTCTCATGGAAGACATAGAGGAAGCTACATACATACACCGCGATCATAACGAAGGTCGGATCGTAACTTAGTTATATAATTAAGGATATGCTTTATTTTGTATGAAGGTCATGTAATACCGAAGATCTCTTTTGCGAGGATTTTTGGCCGACAAAGATTTCTCTTTTTTTTTATTCAAGGATTCAGCCGTCGCGCGGGTATTAATTCTACTAGCGGTTTTGGGTTTTTCCGTGAATATTCATTGGAATGGTTGTTTTCTCCGAGCCATTTAGTTCTGCGGCAAGTTGTTTATCCTGTCATTTGCCTTATCGCGCCAAGAATTAATTTATTTGGGTCGCGCTTTTGCTTAAGGTTGGACTTTGGTTTTTGGAGGGGTTGTTAGGAAATTTTCCCTCCCTCACCTAACCTCTCTCTCTCTTCAAAGTTGTGGCTGTAAAAAAGACTTGGAGGCAGCCTTCTTTTCCAAGAGCCGACACAACCTCCTGCTCCTCTCCTTTTTGCACTGCAAACAGCATGGCCTTGCGCCTCTTCTTCCTTTCCCTGCTGGCATCCCTCCTCCAGGCGGCAGCACATCAGCAGCAGCAGCGCAGCAGCCTGGCCAGCGCCTCCTCCTGCTACTCCCTCCTGGTGGCCGGCGCCTCCCCCTGCTGCCCTCTCCTCCATGGTCGGCAGTAGCTCAAGCTCCAGCTCCGGCTAGTTCCGGCGACTTCCCTCCGGCGAGCCCCCTCCCAGCGGCAGCAACCGGCGGCATCAGCTGCAGCCTGCAGTCCTCCCCCACCTCCCTTCCTCCATGAGTATGATTGGAGGTAAAAACCCTAGAAATTTTGGGGGTGAGATTGCTTGCATGCATGGTGTTTGATGAAATGCCTAGCTAGGGTTCTTGTTTTGCAATGTATTTAGTTGAAGTATTTAGAGTCTAGAGTGATTTGCAATCTCTGTTTCGAGCAGATTTTTGCCCCCTGTTAGAGCTGCTGTTCGAAAATTTTACAAGCGTTTTCTGGGGGTTTGGCTATAACGAAAGTTGTAGATAATTGAATTACCTTTCAATAGAGACCAAAATCATCAAGTTTCGTTCAACCATTTAAAAGTTATGACTATTTTTACCGCGTGCTGTCCAGAACGCGTTAGTTCTCTTGACTGTCTGCTGTTCGTCGCAAATCTGAGAAATATCGGTGCTTTTCGGTCTGTTGGCTATAGAAAAAGTTGTAGATAATCGAATTATCTTTCAATAGCGACTGAAATCACTAAGTTTCGTTCATCCGACTAAAAGTTATGACTGTTTTACCAAGTGCTGTCCCGGGTTGGCAGATTTCTGTTTCCAGGTTTTTAGGAGTGGGTTGCGAAGCCGACTTAGTATGAGTCTTGTGTTGATTTTGGGCGTGTTTTGAGTGGGCTATATCTATGCGCAGGTGGTGTGACCCCGGGTGTGGCAACGCGTCTCGAGAAGATTGAAGGCAAGTGTATTAACCGGTTGTGGCTTAGGTGGCCAGTTGGTTTTGCAATCATATAATTATCCATGTGTTATTGTAGTATTTTCATGTTTGATTTTGCTTGCGAAGTGATGAGTGAGAATGGTTAATTGGTTATTCTATCGTTCAAACCGAGATTATATGCAAGTGCATCAATTGATTGAATTTTGTGAATTGTAGATTGCATGTCTTGATCAAGTTGATATGAGAGCCGCTAATGCTTGTTGTGGTTACATTGACAACACTAGTATGGATGAAACTTGCATGTGCATCCTTGTTTGTTTGCTATGTGTGCTACATTGAAGAATTATGTGTCTTGTCGATGTGACTTGTTGTGCTAACTTGTGTTCCGTGTTGGTGCTTACTAGTAGGATTAGGGTATTATTGATATCAAAGCCATGAGTTTTGATTCAAGAATAATGGTTCAATTCGTAGTCATGATAAAAGATTATGGTTTTTGTATGAAGTATTGAAGATAAATGAATGTGAGGACGGAGTATGGAATTTGATTGCGAAAATGGTTTGATTTATAATCAAGATAGATGGAATTAGTAATTACTCGAGTATTGGTGATGTGAGTACGAATATGAATGTTGAGGATGTGATTATGATGTTGAGAATATGATTGTGAGTGTTGAGAATGTGAATTCGGAAGTTGAGAATTTGGATATGATATTGAGAATGGCATTTGCATATGTGCATTCATGAAAAGTGCATTGAGCAGGCGGTGAGAAAGTCATACTGGATCAGATGACTAATCCGGTGTGCTCGGAGTTCCTACCAGTAGTCCCATCCTTGGCGTGGATGGGAGCGGTGTTAAGTGTAGGACCCGCTCTTCGGGTAGCGGGCAAGTCCTGTTTGGCAGGCCCCTTCCACGGGATGGTTGGGTTTGAGGGCACGCATCGACGGGTGGTGCTCGGCAATACCGGTATTTGCTAAAAAGAGGAGATGAGTCATGCATGATGCACCATATGCACGAGAATTGCATCATATGTATGAGAATGCATCATATGCATGAGAATGGTGAAATATGTATGAGAATGCATCCTATGCATGAGAATGGTGAACTGTGCATGAGAATGGAGAAATGAGATGAGCATAAGAACATGCAAGCATTTGCATTGCATGGACAATGATGAATCATATTTAATGAGTTGATTGTAATGTATGAATACGAGATTCTTCCCTTGTATGGTATGTTTGCATCTGCATTGCATTGACAAAGAGGAATCATGTTTAATGTGTTGATTGTAATGTATGGATATGAGATTCTGCTTTTATATGTTTTGTGCACTTGAGTATGAAAGCATAAATGCATTCTATTTCATTGTGTGTTGCAACTGATAATTGGGATTGATGAGAATGGGAAGAACAGGTTGAGGATTGAGGCGTGGACTCATCCAGAAATGTTTATTGAGGCGAGGGTAAGATTTAGTTATGTTTTCGAGTTGGTGTGGTAAGTGGAGTTAGTTATCGTTTCTTTTACTTGTTGATTTCCCTTTAGTAATGGCCATATCAAATTCTAGAGTAAAAGTAATTCAATTGAATTCATTACTTTGTATTAATGTTGCACTTTGCTGAGTCTTGTACTCACGCTTGCTTGCTTCCTGTTTTAGGTACCTTGAAGCGGATTAAATGCATTTTGGGAGTAGTATCACGTGCGACTTGGTCAACAACAACCAATTCAATTGTTTCGTTAAGTCGGTTGTAACTAATGCTAGTGTAATGTGTTGAACGTCGTTGCGTAGTCGATTAATTGCCGGTTGGTTATATGATCGTTTATCTAAGGACCTGCTAGATGGTTTCATTCTATTTCGAGTGATTGATATATTATACAACTGCTATTATTCTTTTGTCTGCTGAGTGGATGTCCTAATTTTAGGGGAAGTGCTACCGAAATTTTGAGAATTTCGGTGGCTTAGTTTTAAACCGGTTTTAGAGTTTAGTACTTGATTGCAGTCAAGTTCATAGAGATGTTAGGTTTTTATGTCTTCTTCGGTAATTCTCGGTTTAATTGATCTTGTTGTGGAGAATTATCTTGGATTGGTAACCCTTTGGACATGTGTGGGTCCGAGGGGTGTCGCTAGTGAAGCGAGGTTTTGGTAGCATTCGCGGTGCGTTTGGCCCGGGGTGTTACAGTTGGTATCAGAGCGGGCTTCAGGTCCGTGGTGTTTGAATGTAGTGATTAATTCTGGATTGAATTAAAAAAATTTTGTTGTATGAAAGTATAAATATGGTTTAGGTTGAACCTTTAAAATGTGGCCCTAGGGCAACAACCTTAAAACTTGAGGTAGAATGGTTAATTAATTTAAACCTTGACACACTCTGATGCACAGTAGGAAAGGGATGGGTTAACATTGCGTTGTGTGCAATGCTTAATTTTTATGGATGCTATGTTTTATGTTAATCTTGATGAGATTATGGTATTATTGATGGCTATGGTTTTGAAGTGGTGTCTTGTTTTGTGGGGTCCGGTGGGACTCTTTGTGCCGAAGGTATGTTGGCCTTGTCGTGTAGTCGTGTTAGTCGGTGTGGCAGTTAATAGCCAGCACCAGAGGGTTCATAACCTTGGGTGAGGAGAGCCATTGTTCCTTTGTCGTAAATTTAGAGAGTTGATGGAAATTGTGTTGGGTTTTATCTTCTTTGGACTTCTCGGATTTAAGACCAAGAAAATAGTATCGTTTTGCACCTCTTTCGGTTGCTGTGCCGAGAAAATTATGGATTTCTTCATGTTGTCGTTCTCCGAGTTGAAGTTTTGGATTTGGGGCTTTAAAGGAAAAAAAAAGTGTTATTCGATCGATTCGTTTGTCCTTTCCGTGAAATTGATTTGTGTAACTCATTTCCTTAGTGGAATTTTGGAGTTTGATAATTGGTTTGGAGTTTTGTTGAATGGCAAGGCTTGAGCCCTGTCATTTTCTAAGTCTTTTGAGAGTCGAGCTTCTTTGGAAGTTTTCGTTGGCTTTTCTAGAAAGGAAGATTCGACAGTTAGAGTAAGTTGTGGGTGATTGAAGATCTTCCCGTGGAGGATTAGTAGATGTTTGTGCTGTTGGGTTAAGATGGTCGACCCTAATTGGATAGATGGCAAAAAGTAGTTTATGGGTCATGGTGATCCACAGGTATAAGTGGAGATCTGGAAATGGTGTTTGCGTAAGGTTATAAATGATTGTGTCAACGAAGTAATAACAAGTTTGGTTGAGGAACTTGTTAATTAAATGATGTCGGCTAGTGAAGTGGTCTCTGTTGGGAATGAGTTTTCCCTCTTCTCTTTAAGAGATTGTGTGTTGATTGTGGGTTCAGATGTCGAGTTTGAGAATCGATTTTCTCTTCCTAAGTGTTGATTTTGGTGTTATAAGCAGTTTTGTTTTGATGACAGCAAGTTAAGTTGTTTTGGTTATTAAGAGCTTCTGTCAAAGGGTTGCGTGGAGTCTCTCTTTTATCTTGAGTGCTCCTCGATGTAAATTTTATCGCGTTGATATGAGAATGATAAAAGTGGTTCTTGAAATGTTCGAGATTTGAATTTTGCCTTTGCGATTTGGCTTAGGAAAGGAAATAGAGCGATCATGGGTTTTGTTGAATTTTCTCCAAGGTGATGTATGTGGTTTATTGGTTTAAAGAGAATTGTATCTCTTTTGCATTCTAGCTGGAGTTAAAGATTACGATTGTTCGTGGTATCGTGTCGAGTATAGTAAGGATTTATACTCTTAGGATTAATTACCTATGGAATTGGGTTGTCGATGTAATTACTTGGAAGGTTGCCTTTTTTTGAAGGCATTTTGTTTGGGGTGCAATTGAAATTGCCATATGATTTGTGTTTCGCCAAGTGGTGGAGTTAGTGGATGAAAGATTATAAGGGAGAAAGAATGCGTACTTATGGAATAGCGTGATGGTAGTCTTTGAACTTGCCACTTAAAGGAAATAAATAGAGGTAATGGAAAATGTTGGATTTCAGGATCGTTTTGCTATTCCCGAAATGTTGGTTTTAGGATTAGGGTGTTATGTTGCTTTTTAATCGAATGATTCTTTGATGTGAAGTTTTCCACCTTAGGGCTCAAAGTGAGGAAGTGGTTTATGCTGTTAAGAGAATGGAGTTGTCTTCGAGTTTAGTGTCGTGCTAGACCTAGTTGTGAGGATTGAGGTTCTGTGTCTTTGTAAGAGTAAGGGATATGTGATCCCGTCATTTTGCTTGTTTGGGAGGATCATTTTGATCGCATTGTCCCTGAGTTGTGTGGGACTTTGTCGTTGGTGGACTGAGTGGTTCAGTTGTGAACCTTTTTCTTTGAGTGTTTGTTTCGTTGCATGATACAAGTTTGAAAGAAGGCGAGTGCGATCTTGTGTTATGTGGGAATTTGATTGGTGCCCTGTGGGGCTAACCCATTCAATATTAAAGAGTAATTTTTGATCCTGTGTTTCCAAGGGCAGCTGTTGAAAAGATAAAAGTCGTGTTTTGATTCCTAGAGGATCCCGGCGTTAATTGGTTAGAAATAGTGGTATATTCGGATTCGGTCAGAAGTTGTTAATGGTTATGTGGCTATAAAGGTTAACTATTGAGGAGAAATGTGAATCAGGGTTTCCTTTGTTCTTTTTGGATGTTTTTGTTTTTTTTTCAGTCGGTTCCCGTTGTTCTTGTTAGTGTTCTTGTGGTGTTCAGAATTCGGGGTCGAATTCTGTTAAAGGGGGGAAGA
This sequence comes from Guadua angustifolia, assembly GCA_036346375.1. Lineage (NCBI taxonomy): Eukaryota > Viridiplantae > Streptophyta > Magnoliopsida > Poales > Poaceae > Guadua > Guadua angustifolia. Next base: position 30,390,153 of record CM070508.1, read on the forward strand.
GTGTAATACCGAAGATCTCTTTTGCGAGGATTTTTGGCCGACAAAGATTTCTCTTTTTTTTGATTCAAGGATTCAGCCGTCGCGCGGGTATTAATTCTACTAGCGGTTTTGGGTTTTTCCGTGAATATTCATTGGAATGGTTGTTTTCTCCGAGCCATTTAGTTCTGCGGCAAGTTGTTTATCCTGTCATTTGCCTTATCGCGCCAAGAATTAATTTATTTGGGTCGCGCTTTTGCTTAAGGTTGGACTTTGGTTTTGGAGGGTTGTTAGGAAATTTTCCTCCTCACCTAACCTCTCTCTCTTCAAAGTTGTGGTCAAAAAAAGACTTGGAGGCAGCCTTCTTTTCCAAGAGCCGACACAACCTCCTGCTCCTCTCCTTTTTGCATCTGCAAACAGATGGCCTTGCGCCTCTTCTTCCTTTCCCTCATTGGCATCCCTCCTCCAGCGGCAAGACATCACAGAAGAAGAAGCTGCAGCAGCCAGCGCCTCCTCCTCTGCTACTCCCTCCTGGTGGCGGCGCCTCCCCTGCTGCCCTCTCCTCCATGGTCGGCAGTAGCTCAAGCTCCAGCTCGGCTAGTTCCGGCGACTTCCTCCGGCGAGCCCCTCCCAACAGCAAACCGGCATCATTGCACTGCAGTCCTCCCCACCTCCCTTCCTCCATGAGTATGATTGGAGGTAAAACCCTAGAAATTTTGGGGTGAGATTGCTTGCATGCATGGTGTTTGATGAAATGCCTAGCTAGGGTTCTTGTTTTGCAATGTATTTAGTTGAAGTATTTAGAGTCTAGAGTGATTTGCAATCTCTGTTTCGAGCAGATTTTTGCCCCCTGTTAGAGCTGCTGTTCGAAAATTTTACAAGCGTTTTCTGGGGGTTTGGCTATAACGAAAGTTGTAGATAATTGAATTACCTTTCAATAGAGACCAAAATCATCAAGTTTCGTTCAACCATTTAAAAGTTATGACTATTTTTACCGCGTGCTGTCCAGAACGCGTTAGTTCTGCGGCTGTCTGCTGTTCGTCGCAAATCTGAGAAATATCGGTGCTTTTCCCGGTCTGTTGGCTATAGAAAAAGTTGTAGATAATCGAATTATCTTTCAATAGCGACTGAAATCACTAAGTTTCGTTCATCCGACTAAAAGTTATGACTGTTTTACCAAGTGCTGTCCCGGGTTGGCAGATTTCTGTTTCCAGGTTTTTAGGAGTGGGTTGCGAAGCCGACTTAGTATGAGTCTTGTGTTGATTTTGGGCGTGTTTTGAGTGGGCTATATCTATGCGCAGGTGGTGTGACCCCGGGTGTGGCAACCGCGTCTCGAGAAGATTGAAGGCAAGTGTATTAACTTCGGTTGTGGCTTAGGTGGCCAGTTGGTTTTGCAATCATATAATTATCCATGTGTTATTGTAGTATTTTCATGTTTGATTTTGCTTGCGAAGTGATGAGTGAGAATGGTTAATTGGTTATGCTATCGTTCAAACCGAGATTATATGCAAGTGCATCAATTGATTGAATTTTGTGAATTGTAGATTGCATGTCTTGATCAAGTTGATATGAGAGCCGCTAATGCTTGTTGTGGTTACATTGACAACACTAGTATGGATGAAACTTGCATGTGCATCCTTGTTTGTTTGCTATGTGTGCTACATTGAAGAATTATGTGTCTTGTCGATGTGACTTGTTGTGCTAACTTGTGTTCCGTGTTGGTGCTTACTAGTAGGATTAGGGTATTATTGATATCAAAGCCATGAGTTTTGATTCAAGAATAATGGTTCAATTCGTAGTCATGATAAAAGATTATGGTTTTTGTATGAAGTATTGAAGATAAATGAATGTGAGGACGGAGTATGGAATTTGATTGCAAAAATGGTTTGATTTATAATCAAGATAGATGGAATTAGTAATTACTCGAGTATTGGTGATGTGAGTACGAATATGAATGTTGAGGATGTGATTATGATGTTGAGAATATGATTGTGAGTGTTGAGAATGTGAATTCGGAAGTTGAGAATTTGGATATGATATTGAGAATGGCATTTGCATATGTGCATTCATGAAAAGTGCATTGAGCCAGGGCGGTGAGAAAGTCATACGGACTGTATGACTAATCCGGTGTGCTCGGAGTTCCTACCCCGTAGTCCCATCCACTGGCGTGGATGGGAGCGGTGTTAAGTGTAGGACCCGCTCTCGGGTAGCGGCAAGTCCTGTTTGCAGCCCTTCCACGGATGGTTGGGTTTGAGGGCACGAATCGACGGGTGGTGCTCGGCAATACCGGTATTTGCTAAAAAGAGGAGATGAGTCATGCATGATGCACCATATGCACGAGAATTGCATCATATGTATGAGAATGCATCATATGCATGAGAATGGTGAAATATGTATGAGAATGCATCCTATGCATGAGAATGGTGAACTGTGCATGAGAATGGAGAAATGAGATGAGCATAAGAACATGCAAGCATTTGCATTGCATGGACAATGATGAATCATATTTAATGAGTTGATTGTAATGTATGAATCTGAGATTCTTCCCTTGTATGGTATGTTTGCATCTGCATTGCATTGACAAAGAGGAATCATGTTTAATGTGTTGATTGTAATGTATGGATATGAGATTCTGCTTTTATATGTTTTGTGCACTTGAGTATGAAAGCATAAATGCATTCTATTTCATTGTGTGTTGCAACTGATAATTGGGATTGATGAGAATGGGAAGAACAGGTTGAGGATTGAGGCGTGGACTCATCCAGAAATGTTTATTGAGGCGAGGGTAAGATTTAGTTATGTTTTCGAGTTGGTGTGGTAAGTGGAGTTAGTTATCGTTTCTTTTACTTGTTGATTTCCCTTTAGTAATGGCCATATCAAATTCTAGAGTAAAAGTAATTCAATTGAATTCATTACTTTGTATTAATGTTGCACTTTGCTGAGTCTTGTACTCACGCTTGCTTGCTTCCTGTTTTAGGTACCTTGAAGCGGATTCGTCTGTTTGGGAGTAGTATCACGTGCACGACTTCGGTCAACAACAACCAATTCAATTGTTTCGTTAAGTCTGGTTGTAACTAATGCTAGTGTAATGTGTTGAACGTCGTTGCGTAGTCGATTAATTGCCGGTTGGTTATATGATCGTTTATCTAAGGACCTGCTAGATGGTTTCATTCTATTTCGAGTGATTGATATATTATACAACTGCTATTATTCTTTTGTCTGCTGAGTGGATGTCCTAGTTTTAGGGGAAGTGCTGCCGAAATTTTGAGAATTTCGGTGGCTTAGTTTTAAACCGGTTTTAGAGTTTAGTACTTGATTGCAGTCAAGTTCATAGAGATGTTAGGTTTTTATGTCTTCTTCGGTAATTCTCGGTTTAATTGATCTTGTTGTGGAGAATTATCTTGGATTGGTAACCCTTTGGACATGTGTGGGTCCGAGGGGTGTCGCTAGTGAAGCGAGGTTTTGGTAGCATTCGCGGTGCGTTTGGCGCCGGGGTGTTACAGGTCAAGCTTCAATTTGTAATATAAACATTTTGTATGATTTTGATATTGTTTGATACCTGTAGAAAATCGATAACAGAGAAATCAATAGTTAATTAGTCAGCTTGTTAGAATTTTTCAAATCTCCTCAGGTCAAATCTCAAGCCAAGCATTTTACAAAAGCATCATCAGCTCATTATTATCCTCCTCAAAAAGTTTCAAAAATTTTCACCACAATTTGGATGTTCAATTAAATCGAAATCCGTGTGGCTGTCCAAAAATCAGAAAAGTCCTTTTCTTTTACCCTCCTCCCTCTGCCATGTCCTTGCCTCCCTCTACCATGTCCTTGCCGCGACAGCAATTTCTGCCACACCAGGCTACCCAATCCTTGCTGCTGCAGCAATTTCTGCCACACCAGCACCTGGCATGCACCCAAGGGGGCAGAGGGACTATCACTGCCGGTTCTTTAGTAACGCGGCACAGATGGTGAACATCAGTGCCAATTGACATACAACCACCGTCGCTAATATAATACACCAGTGCCACGTCTTACCCTCCAACCGGCACTGATAGTACCTACATCACTGCCGGGCTTCATTTCACACGGCACTGATATTTTATATCACTGCCGGTTCATAAATGACCTGGCACTAATAGTCCAACAACACTGCTGGTTCATAAATGACCTAGCACTACTAGTTCTACATCACTGCCGGGTCATAAATGACCCGGCACTACTAGTTCTACATCACTACCGGGTCATAAATGACCCGGCACTAATAGTCTTACATCACTGCCGGGTCTAAAACAACCCAGCAGAGATAATACATCAGTGCCAAGTCATTTCATTGAACCGGCAATAATAATCCTCCCTATATATACATCATTTTTCCCGCACTTAGACATTTCGTATCCCGTTTGTAATTCCTGTCCTTCATCTGTGCACCCTAGTCGCCGCGAGCACTCCGCGTCCCCGCGCCGGCCCTCCCCGCGTCGACTCTCCCCATGCTGGCCCTCCCTGCGGTGACCCCTCCTCGCCGTCTCCCCCTGCGATGCCTCCCCCCAGCGTCTCCCTCCCCGCGTCGCCCCTCCCCGTGCCGGTAACCTTGTGCTATGTGTGTAGATTTTTTTGTTCTTGGTATTTTGGTTTTGGATTGTTCTATCTATCTGTTGGTTTAGGGTTAGTGCAAATGTGAGTATTTCAGGAAGATTGCTCTCTGTGATTGCTGCCTTGTTGTTGCTCAGTGATGATATGGGTTCTGTGATGAATAGAACAATTATTTCTGTGAATTAGGCCTTGAATTGTAGACTTATATGCTGAAGAAATATTGATTTGTTCACTGGTTAAATTATCTGTTCAGTACCAGATCTTGTTCTTTGGTATACTGTCAGCATTTCATTGTTCTGAAGTAGTTACTGGTTTGAACTTTGTTTACTAGTGCTGTTCGGCTAGACTACTAGTTGCTAACCTGTATGCTATCATCCTGTTCGGTTAGACTGCTAGTTGCTAACTTGCATGCTATCATCCTATTCGGTTTTTACTATCTAGTTGCTGCTCTGATCAATTATTTGCTTAGCTATATTGGTTAGTCTGCTATAAGTCTGATTTGAATTCATATGGTAGTTTTGGTTAGCAAATGCTTGAACAGTCAATGTGAAACACTCTGGTTAGTAGATAATCTGTTAAACAACAAGTGAAATTTGTCAATTATTTTGTGCATATTAAGGTGGTAAGAGTTCAAGGCCTAATTTGCTGAATTAATTTGTTAGCCGATTCGTGATTGAGGTGAAGATTCTAATCTTCATTCAAACCCTAAGTCTGAGAGCACAAAATATTCAATTTCCCCTCTCTTTTAGGTTGCAGACGTAATTCATGCAAATGGATGACATACAATTGCTTAGTATTGTCTTGTCTACGATATTTTTTCTATTTTTGGATTATGTATTCTCAACTATATTACTAAAGGGAATAATGAATAAAATCTTGCTCTTATACTTGCATCTTTTCGAAATTTCTATGTATATGTGACTTTTGAAGCAATTTCTATGTATCATGTATATGTGAAATGTAATGTATTTGAATTTTGAAATTTGTATGTATCATGTCAAATGTATATGTATCATGTGAATTATTCTAATTCTTGGTGAATTTCGAAATTTCTATGTATATGTGACTTTTGAAGCAATTTCTATGTATCATGTATATGTGAAATGTAATGTATTTGAATTTTGAAATTTGTATGTATCATGTCAAATGTATATGTATCATGTGAATTATTCTAATTCTTGGTGAATTTCGAAATTTCTATGTATATGTGAATTTTGAAGCAATTTCTGTGTATCATGTATATGTGAAATGTAATGTATTTGAATTTTAAAATATCTCTGTAACATGTTAAATGTATCGGCATTATGTGAATTTGTTCCACCGCTGGCGGGTAGTGCCCATTTAGGCCAAGTACGACACACCACATACATTGATATTAGCAACTGTAACGCATGACAAAACGTTGATTACGCCTTATAAATGCAAAACGTTGATATAGCAACTCAAACGCACGACAAAATGGTGATTATACCTTATAAATGCAAAACATTGATATTACGCCTTATAAATGCAAAACGTTGATATTAGCAACTCTAACGCACGACAAAATGGTCATTCAAGTTGTGCGAAGATTTATCTCATGACTTTGTTAATTTAAAAATTTAGACAAACTTGCTGCACATAGCCTCCAATCAGGGAAAAGTGCCGCATGGCGCTGAGCCCGTGAACCAAAACCCGGAGCAAAGCCCGACAAGGTTTCTCAACCTAGAACAACCCGAGGCAACAAATGTACACAAGGTAATTCTTTAGTACCATTCTTGAGTAGGATGTTCTTTCCGATGACATTCTTCACGTAGACAGTGTAATTTTCTAGTTGTAATATTCCAATTAAGTTTCGAATTTTCTTGGCATGTGCTAGGGATTGTGTGGGCCGTTTTTTTTTTGCTTGTGTTGGCCCAAGTGGTGAGGGGGCTCCTAACCCTAGCTCCCCCTCCCGTTTTATTTTTTTCCCCAGCCAAACCATTTCTCCCAGGCTCCCAGCCGCCGACACCTGCTTCCTTCCCCTCTTCTCTTCTTTCTCACAACAGACTGCAGCATGCTGAGCTTACTCCCTTGCACGCCTGCTCCCTCCTGGTCCCCCTACCGGCGACGCCGTCCTGGTCCCCTATTGAAGAACGGCAGCGTGATGGCAGCACCACATTCTCTGGCGCCTGCTTTTCCCCCAGGTGATGCCGCTGCTCCCCTGGCTCCTCCTTCCGGCCGGCGCCGCCTACGCCTCCTCCCTCGGCTCGGGCCGCCCCCAGCCGGTCTCCCCCGAGCTCGGCGCCACCTCCCTGCTCCTCCCTCATGGACGGCAAGACCTTGGCCGGCGTGCTTTCCTCCCTCAGCCGGCGGTTCCTCTGCAGCGAAGCCCCAGCCGGCGCCCCTCCTGGGTAGGTGCCCCTCTTCCTCCCTGCCGGAAAGCAGTAGCAGTAGTAGCGTTGCCTTTCCCTTGCCTTCTCCTTGTGGTGAGTACTCAGGTATAAGTAATTTAGGGGTTTGGTTTATTGTGCACCCCAGGTGTTTGTTGAAATGCTCTCTTGAGTTAGCTTGCATGTAGACTCTTTTATGTGGTGTGTAGATAATGTCAATTGGATTTCCTCTCTTGTTTGATTATTATCATCAGAGGGTTGTTATGAAAACATAATGTACAGGGAGAAGTTTGCATGCATACATCCAACAGAATTTCGATTACTTGGAATAGTCTCCAAGGTAGCTTATTATTTATGATGATAATCATGATGCTAGTCTGAACTTGAGAACAATGCTGGAGTCTGTTGTTGATGGGCTTTAATTTAGAATATAGGTGAATTTAAGTTGCTAATTTACAGGTATAATAGTGTTGTTCTAATACAAAATCTATCTTGGCCAATTATTTGAAAGTGATTAAGCCATAATCTTTAATGCCTTCCTGAATTCGTGTGCATATATTTATACACATGATTAAGCTAGAGAAAATGTGGTCTCAGGAGCTTGTTTAGCCAATATTTCTCTACTGGTATGTTGTGATTTCTAAGGGTAGTGAGTAAGGCTTGAATTTGAGTTCTTCACTGTAAAACATAAAACTTAGCCCTTTAAATATGTATGCATGATTTTGGTTGGTGGGAAGATTGAATTCTAAGGAAGGGACTTGGTGATATCACTGATTTAGAGGGTAATGGCAAAAATTGACATAAAATCTATTGGTTTAGGTAGCAGTAAGTACTCCTAGCATCAAATCCAATCATGTCCCCCTAGTTCTGATTCAGTGGCAAAGTGTAGCTGTTAGAATGTTACTTTAAAACAGTTCTATTTTGATGTTCTGAGGTGTATGCTCCTTTATGCATGACTGCTAATGAATTAAAAAGGAATTGAATGACCAAAACATGCAGCCGCTGTTAACCTTTCCTCCTAGTAGATTTTCCATTTATTTAGTGCTGTTCTTGCTTCAAGGGTTTAGCTTTTGTGCATAATGTTTAGGAAGGGTGTGTTGCAGTGGCTATTGGTGTATTAGCTCATATTGTTAATGCTATTGTTATTCATCAAATAGGTAAGATCCCATGTTGAAAAAAGGGTGTTAGTGTACCCTTGATTGATTGTTGTCGGGACCCGAATGTGCAAATCCGGACCCTCTGTGTTTCAGCACTAGTCCAGGATCACGCTAGTGCACACAGCTTGCAACATCGGTACATATCACGAATATATCCAACGAAATAATAAGTACTTTAATTAAATACTCAAACTAGTTGATTGACCTTATGGTCAAGTTACAAAGATACGCCTCAGGCTAAGACTTATTAAAATATTCAAATGCAATGAAATAAAATAAACTCGTGGCGCCAACCAATTTGCCACAGTAATCGACTGGGCTCGCTCCTAGTTCGCTCGGCTCCTCGATACTCCTCCTCCCGAGGGGTTTGCTTCTTCTTCAACTGAAGTTGTGTTGTTGTGGGGTGAGTACTTTGAGCACTCAAAAAGTCATGCATGTAATGCAAATCTAATATTCTACATGCATGGCTTAGTACAAAGGATAGGCTATGGTTCATGAGCGACAAAGATTCAAGATAAACAAGAATAGATTGCAAAGCAAGAAACAAAGAGTAGGAATAGTAGCTTTCACAAACATTTCAATCAGAAATCACTTTTCCATCCTAAGTCATGTTCATCATCACCAACCCAAGCACTTTCCATCAACAAGTCATTTTCATGAAAATCTAACCCTTGATCAGTAATCACCGAAGCGATGCTCAATACCGTGAGCACGGCTATTCAATAGGTTGTACACTCTGCAGAGGTTATACACTTTACCCACAAGATACAACAAATACCACCAAGGCATATAACCGTAACGGCCTTTCCAAAGTTCCATCTAAACTCAAGACGCCGCTAAGGTTTCAACACCGAGGGATGGTTACCACACCTGGGGCCCCTCTTGCGCCATGTGAGTTCTCATTCCGCTTCTCCGGCCTCACACCACCACGACAAGACCAAAGAATAGATTTCCCGGTTTACTCACTAAGCCCGTCCCATTACGGAACTTGTGGTGTATGAGAGACTCAGTTCAAATGCTCGCAAGGTTAAGTCCTTAGTTGACCGAGGCAAGTCTAACCAAAATGACCTTAAACATCCAAAACCAATAAAACCAAATGCGACCGCCAGTTGCCACTCTTGGCCCACGAAACAATCTTGCCACATGCCTCGCCTAAATCATTTTCCCACCCCTTCTTTACCATTGCACCACGTGCCATCATCAACTCAATAACACATGTCTTATTCACAAATCATGTTCCATATCTCATTAGGTCAATATTTACCTTGGTATTCCAAAATCATAAAATGTCCACGTGGTAGGGCTAAGCATACTACTTGGTCTACTCAACCCATGTTGGCAAATTATTAATGTCCAACTATTAGTCCATAACCTAGGGTGACAAATGATTCATGGCATACAATTATATACGACAAGGTGGCATACAAGAACTAGGCATTTAACTAATCCCAAAAACTTATTCAAAGTCATTTCTATCAAATTAGCATGCAATAGTTTAAATCAAAGTAATTTGCTCTAATAGGTTCAACATGATCAAACACAACTTGCCTTCAAAAAGTACTTGATTCGGCTCCCGAGCTTGCTCTCGGTCGAACCTCTCCTCGAAACCTTCGCACTTCAACGCCTACGCATAACGTAAACACAAACAATAAAATAAATAAACAGTAGGCAAACAGTGCTCAAAAATTCAATTAAAATTCATAAACAGAAAGATCACAATTTTACAAATTTATAGAAATTGGAATCACTCAAATCGGAGTTAAAACGCAAAAGTTATAAGCATTTGAAGTTTCAAAATATATTTAAAATCAATATACCGAATTAAATAAATATTTTCTTTTTCGGAGAATCAATTATTGCGTCATCTGTGACACGTGTCGCCACCAGAGAGTGACACGTGGACTTGCTGACGTCAGCCCTGATCGGCTATTTCTCTGACAAGTGGGTCCCACCGTGACGTCAGCATGACGTCAGCGGTGACGTCACACGCACAGTGCGTGCGGCTGACGAGTGGGCCCGTGCTGTCAGCGTCTCGGGTGAATAGTGCACAGTGCGGCTGACATGTGGGTCCGGGCGGTCAGCGACTCACGCGCCGACAAGGCTTGGTGACGAGTGGGTCCCACGCGTCGCTGACACGATGAATAAAGGTATGGTGCGGTGCGATTCGAGCCGTAGGATCTAGATCTAACGGATGAGGTTTGAAGATGAGATTTATCGTGCAAGGGCGACGTGGCGGAATCCGGTCGCCGATTGGAGATCGGACGGCCGTGGAAGCTCGCGAGGTTCGGCGGTGTCGCGGCGGGCCGGGCCGACCGGAGGCGAGACGACGACGTGGCGACGGCGCTCCGTGCTCCTCCGACGTGAAGAGATAGCGCCCCGACGCGCTTGACGAGAGGGACTCAAAGGACCAACGGCGACGGCGGAAGGTCACCGGCAGCCGATTTAACCGACGCGAGGAAGTGCGCGGATGGCTTTAACTTCGGCGAGGTCGTCGGCGGCGGTGGCGTCTCCGGCGTCGGCGAGGTACGATCGGTGCGGCGTGAGGTGAGGTTCACAAGACGGGCGGCGGCGCTTAAATAGGGCCTCGACGTCCGTGAAAAGCGCGAGACCGAGGCCCACACGGCAATGCGGCGGAATCCGACGAAGATTCGGCTTAGGCGGCGTGGCGCGACGAGAGCCGCTTGATGAAGATCTAACGCCACGGCGCTAGGGTTTTTCGGAGGGGCGCATGTTGTTCGCCCAACACTGTTCATCGATTTTAATCCTTTTTCGATTTAAAATAATTCCCAAATTCAAATAATTTATTTGGGGCATTAAAAATATCGAAAAATTTCGAAAAATTCTCAAAAATAATTTAAGACATTTGTGACTCAAATAAAATATTTTCAGCAAAAATTTATTTTAACTTTTCCATTATTTAATTAATTTGTTAAATGGCTTAATTCAAAATAAATTCAAATAATTTCAAATAAATCCAAATAAATCCAAATAAATTCCAGAAATTCCCAAAATTCAAAATACCATTTAAATGCAATAAAAGCAAAAATTGGGGTGTTACAAACCTCCCCCTTAACGGAATCTCGACCAGAGATTCGTAATCGACTAAGGAATAGGTTGAAATTCCTTCTTCAGGTCTTCTTCACGCTCCCAGGTTGCTTCACTCTCGGAATGGTTACTCCTCTGAACTCTGCAGAAGCGGGTTGATTTATTTCTTGTTTCTCGATCCATTGTGTCCAAGATTTTCACCGGGTACTCCTTATAGGTCAAATCCTCCTGCAGCTCGACCGATTCTAACGGCATCTGCTCTTCTGGCACTCGGAGACATTTCTTTAATTGTGACACATGGAATACATCATGCACACCTGCTAAGGACTGCGGTAACTCCAGCTGATACGCCACTTCACCTCTACGACTTAGGATCTTGAATGGACCAACATATCTTGGTGCTAACTTCCCTTTGGTGTGGAACCTCTTAACTCCTTTGAGTGGGGTAACTCGAGATACACAAAATCTTCGTGCTCAAAGCTCGAGATCCTGCGGCGATTATCGCCAGAACTCTTCTGTCTTGATTGTGCAATTTTCAACCTTTCCTCGATCATGGCTATCTGCTCCTCGGTTTCCAAGAATATCCGCCCAAACATATGACGTTCTCGGTCTCATTCCAATTCAACGGCGTTCGGCTGTGGTCTCGCCATATAGTGCTTCAATGGCGACATCTCGCAAACTTGCTCGTAACTGTTGTTGTAGCCGAACTCGGCAGACGGCAAGCACTTGTCCCACGATGTTGTGTAAGCCAATGCACATGCCCTCAACATGTCCTCCAAGATTCGATTAACTCTTTCCGCTTGCCCATCTCATGCATGGGTGATATGCGATCTCAAGTTCAAACGAGTCCCTAAAGCCTCATGCGACTTATCCCAAAATCTTGAGGTAAACCGGTACCTCTGTCGATACAATTCTCTTGAACTCCGTAGACATACAATTCTTGACATATATAATCTGCTAAGCGGTCCCCGAGTATGTAGTCTTTATCGGTATGAAGTGAGCAACCTTTGTCAAACGGTCCACTATAACCCATATAGAATCATACCGTTCGGGTCCTCGGTAAACCGTAATGAAGTCCATTCCGATTTCCTCCCATTTCCACTCGGTATCTTCGTGGTCAGAGTAACCCTCGCCGGCCTTTGATGCATTGCTTTGACTCTTTGGCATATGTCGCGACAACGCAACATGCTCGCAACTTCACGCTTCATGCTTGGCCACCAAAATCTTTCCTTCGGTCTTGGTACATCTTAGCGCTTCCGGATGAATTGAGTACTTGGAATCATGGGCCTCCTCCAAAATCACCGCTTGACTCCTTCTGTCTTGGTACACAAATGCGATTCTTGATCCACAATGTACCTCGCTCATCCAAATTTTGAAATCCTTCGCCTTGCCTTCCTCCATTTTGGACTTAATTCTCTGAATCTTGACATCGCCCTTCATCCTTCACGAATCTGATCTTCCAGGTAGGCTTCACCTCTAGAGCGCTAAGAATCCCTTAGGCACAACTTCCACTTCAACTTCAAATTCCTTGCATAACTCAAATTGGTTTTCTCCCATCAACATGTTCACTTGTGTGGCTCTTTCGACTTAAAGCATCCGCCACTACATTGGCTTTTCCGGTGATAATGAATTCTGATTGTAATCCTTAATTAACTCCAACCATCTCCTCTGCCTCATGTTCAGTCCGATGTGTAAATATATATTTAAGACTCTTATGGTCGGTGTACACCTCACATCTGTTCCCAATTAAATAGTGTCGCCATAACTTCAAGGCGTGTACCACGGCTGCTAATTCCAAATCATGCGTCGGATAGTTCTCTTCATGCGGCCTCAACTGCCTAGATGCATATGCAACGACCTTACAGTTTTGCATTAATACGCAACCGAGTCCTTGGCGCGATGCATCACAATATATATCAAAGCTCTGGCTTAAATCCGGTAGAACTAACACTGGTGCTGTTGTCAGGCGTTTCTTCAACTCCTGAAAACTACGCTCGCATTCCGGCGTCCATGCAAACTTCTTCTCCTTTTTCAACAATTGCGTAAGAGGCCTCGCAATCGTTGAGAATCCTTCAATAAATCGGCGGTAATAACCGGCCATTCCAAGGAAACTACGGATTTGGGTCACCGTTTTGGGTGGCTCCCAATGCAACACTGCTTCTACCTTACTTGGATCAATCTGCGACTCCTTCTGGTTACTACATGTCCAAGGAATTCCACCTTGTTCTTCCAAAAATCACACTTACTAAACTTAGCAAAAAGTTGCTGTTCTCTTAACTTCTCCAGGACTAGCTTCAAATGTTCGGCATGCTCTTTTCTTGTCTTGGAGTAGACTAAGATATCATCTATGAACACAACAACGAACTTGTCCAGATATTCCATGAAAATCTTGTTCATCATGTTCATGAAATACGCAGGTGCATTTGTCAAACCAAAAGACATAACTGTAAACTCGTAGTGTCCATATCTTGACGAAAATGCGGTCTTCGCACATCCTCCGATCTAATCTTCACCGGTGATATCCTCGATCGAGATCAATTTTGGAGAAAACTCCGCTCCTCTCAACGATCAAATAGGTCATCGATCCCGGTAGCGGATACTTATTCTTTATAGTGACTTCATTTAACGCCGATAATCCACACACATCCGATAACTCCCGTCCTTCTTCTTGACAAACAGAACCGGTGCTCCCCATGGTGACGAACTTGGTCTGATAAATCCCTTATCCATCAACTCCTCAATCCGCTTCTTCATTTCCACTAGCTCATCGGTTGACATCCGATAAGGTCTCTTAGCCATCGGGGCTGTTCCCGGTACTAACTCAATTACAAACTCTATGTCCTCGTCTGGTGGCATCCTGTAAATCCTCCGAAATACATCCGGTATTCTCGACAACCGGTACGTCTTCTATGCTAATGGCCTTCACACTATTGACCATCAACTGTCCATCCCGAACAGCGTTGGCTTGAAACTCTATTTTTCTCCCACAAGGACTCTCGATCGATATGACTCTTCGTCCACGCCTAATACAACCTTGTGTTTAGACAACCATCCATTCCCAAAATAACATCTAGGGTCCGGGTATCTAACACCACTAAGTTTGCTAGGAACTCCGCTCCATCTATAAGCAACTTTACCCCGAACATCCTACATCGATCGGAGTTCGATCCCGGATTGTACTAGCAATACATGCCTAAGGTTCACCATTTTCAACCCATTGTTCACCGCAAAAATCCGGGATATAAACGAATGCGAAGCTCGTAATCAAATAAAAGCTGCAGCAGTAATCGAGTTGACAAGTAACTTACCCAAGACGACGTCCGATGTATTCTCCTTTGCATCGGCGGTGACATGATTGACTCGCCTCTTACCACGATCTGCGTGGCGCTCCAGACAGTAACTCCACGGCTTACTCTGGCGCGGTGTCTTTGTTGGAGTAGTCCGAGATTGAAGCGAACCGGTGTCCTCCTCCTCCTTCTTGGGACAATAATTGGCAAAGTGCCTCGCTCGTTGTAAATGAAACATCGCTTGACTACCGATCGCGGCTTCCTGTGGTCAGTGTTCCCAACTTGTCTTTGTGTTCGAAAATTTTGTCCGCCAGTCTTGGTATTGGTGGCGGCGTTGACATCACATTCCTTGGTTGAAATCAAGAACTGGTTTGGCGCAACCCTCAAACGCCGCGCTCCTCGACGTGCTCCTCGCCAGGCCATCCTGCGCTTCGGTTGTCCTCCGTTCCTTGCGCTTGTCCTCCAATATCGGCGCCTTGTTCACTAGCTCTTGAAAATCCGGAAAGGTGTGGGTTATGAGTCCCACTGCAATCTGAATTCAGATCCTTTCATGAAACGGATCGCTGGCCTTGTCTGTTGTTCGTCCTCAAAAGTAGCGTGCTAGTGCGTGAACTTGTTCAGATATTCGGACATCGGTTGATTGCCCCGCTTGATGCCCTAAACTCTTCCTTTTTCAGCTCCATTATGCCTTCGGCACATGATATCGCCGGAAGCGACCGTGAACTCCTCCCACCGATGTCTGCGGGTGCTCATGAGCAACAGCGATAATTTTCCCACCATTCAATGGCGGTTCCTTCAAGTCGATGAGAGGCATAGAGTACCCTCTCATTTCCTTCACACCGAGTAATGTGCAACTTTCTCTCTATCGTCCTCACCAATCATCGCCTCCAATGGATTGGCGTTTCAGAGAACGTTAGCGGCCTAGTCCTCATGAATTCGACAATCGAGTGTGGCCTCTGACTTTGGGTTGGCTGGTTGACTTGAGCGGCGGCGGCAAGGCGATGACTGCTGCACTGCTGCATCATGGCATGCATCAACCGAGTCAGGCAGCAAGAAAGGCTCCAAAGTTCGCATATCAATCTGGCGGTCTTTGGTTGAGTGCCTTGTCCTTCATCATTGATGTTTCCAGCTGAGCGTGAACCACTTCCATTTCCTCCCTGGTTTCCACGGGTGTTCACCATCTGTCGATTGCTCCATGGTTTAGAGATGAGAGGGAAGTAAGAATAGACAAGTAGTAGAATACTTATGCGGGGTCAAAGGTGTAACACAAAATCCAACTTTATTACTTTATTAATAACTGGGTATGGTTGCTCACAATGCCTAAGGGCCTTGCAACACATACCAATCACTCACAAGCATGAAAGAAGCAAATCGAACTAACACTCTGGAGTCAAACGCCTCTAAGGGTGACTCTTATTCCAAGACGCGACTCAACTCAGGAGTCTCAACTGCTAATCCTAACGCTCACTCCTCGAGCCAACCCCCACCGGAACTTCCTGGTGGATACACCGGCGGGTGTGCTGGTGCGGGTACAAACCTATCCCAACGATCCTCAGCTAGGGGCGCCTCCTGCGCCTCCTGCGCGGCCTCAACCTCCTCTGGTTCCTGCTTGACCTCCACAGGCTCGGGCTTCACTTCCACTTGCTCCGACTTCACTTCCACCGCTCGACTTCACTTCCACTGCTCGCTCTGGCTGCGGCTCTGCTGTGGCTCCTCCGGTCTGGTCGTGTAGCTCCAAAGATCGCTCGGCTCTGGTCCGTCTGTGTGTCTCCGTTCCCCAATCCTCTGGATAGAGTGGGCCAAGTACTCACAAGTCTGCAACAGATGAGCCCTAAGCTGTGTGAATTCATTACGAGACCTCTGCAGCTCCTGAACCGTCTCGTCGGTAACATCCTCTTGAGCGATGACATATCCGCCGTGGGTGATCGTGGCATCCTCCTCCTCGATGGGCTCTCGGTTGTAGCGAGTGTCTCTGCGTGGTGGTGACGGAACACCGTGTCATCCAACTCCACAGGGTAGGTACGAGCAATCGCCTCATCGCCAGACGCGATGTCTCCTCGGATCCCAGCGTCAAATGATGACCTCTGGCGGTGATGCGGATGGGACGACTTCGCCTCGCCCTATCCCGGCGTAAACCGTGATAGTGACATCCTGGCAATATCGATCTGCCCGATCTCTGATGAGTCCCCGGTAGATCGGCTGTCATATCCTCCCAAAGAATGTGATCATACGCCAAAGCTCATGGCGCCCTCTCCATCGCGCCACCAAAAGAGTGGATCATCCTCATCGCCAAAGGACACTCACGTGAAACTCACATATTTTAAAACAACGCAAAGACGTGATAAATTCAGCAAGGGGTGTGAGAAGAGAGAAGGGTAAGTCGAGATTGCATTATCATCTTGGCACATTTTAACTCTTTAGAAAATAATTTTATCCTCACTCGACCATTCTAACTAAGGGCTGATCCTACGGTCAAGATGGCTCGATACCACCTCTGTCGGGACCGAATGTGCAAATCCGGACCCTCGTGTTTCAGACTAGTCCAGATCACGCTAGTGCACACAGTTGCAACATCGGTACATATCACGAATATATCCAACGAAATAATAAGTACTTTAATTAAATACTCAAACTAGTCGATTGACCTTATGGTCAAGTTACAAAATCGCCTCAGAGGCTAAGACTTATTAAAATATTCAAATGCAATGAAATAAAATAAACTCGTGGCGCCAACCAATTTGCCACGAGTAATCGATCGGGCTCGCTCCCTAGTTCGCTCGGCTCCTCCCGATACTCCTCCTCTGAAAGGTGGTTTGCTTCTTCTTCAACCTGAAGTTGTGTTGTTGTGGGGTGAGTACTTTGAGCACTCAAAGAAGTCATGCATGAATGCAAATATAATATTCTACATGCATGGCTTAGTACAAAGGATAGGCTATGGTTCATGAGCTGACAAAGATTCAAGATAAACAATAATAGATTGCAAAGCAAGAAAGCAGAGTAGGAATAGTAGCTTTCACAAACATTTCAATCGTAAATCACTTTTCCATCCTAAGTCATGTTCATCATCACCAACCCAAGCACTTTCCATCAACAAGTCATTTTCATGAAAATCTAACCCTTGATCAGTAATCACCGAAGCGATGCTCAATACCGTGAGCACGGCTATTCAATAGGTTGTACACTCTGCAGAGGTTATACACTTTACCCACAAGATACCAAATACCACCAAGGCATATAACCGTAACGAAGCCTTTCCAAAGTTCCATCTAAACTCAAGATCGCTGCGCTAAGGTTTCAACACCGGAGGGATGGTTACCACACCTGTGCCCCCTCTTGCGCCATGTGAGTTCTCATTCCGCTTCTCAGGCCTCACACCACCACGACAAGACCAAAGAATAGATTTCCCGGTTTACTCAGCTAAGCCCGTCCCATTACGGAACTTGTGGTCAGATGAGAGACTCAGTTCAAATGCTCGCAAGGTTAAGTCCTTAGTTGACCGAGGCAAGTCTAACCAAAAATGACCTTAAACATCCAAAACCAATAAAACCAAATGCGACCGCCAGCTTGCCACTCTTGGCCCACCGTAAACAATCTTGCCACATGCCTCGGTCTAAATCATTTTCCCACCGGTTCTTTACCATTGCACCACGTGCCATCATCAACTCAATAACACATGTCTTATTCACAAATCATGTTCCATATCTCATTAGGTCAATATTTACCTTGGTATTCCAAAATCATAAAATGTCCACGTGGTAGGGCTAAGCATACTACTTGGTCTACTCAACCCATGTTGGCAAATTATTAATGTCCAACTATTAGTCCATAACCTAGGGTGACAAATGATTCATGGCATACAATTATATACGACAAGGTGGCATACAGCAACTAGGCATTTAACTAATCCCAAAAACTTATTCAAAGTCATTTCTATCAAATTAGCATGCAATAGTTTAAATCAAAGTAATTTACTCTAATAGGTTCAACATGATCAAACACAACTTGCCTTCAAAAAGTACTTGATTCGGCTCCCGAGCTTGCTCTCGGTCGAACCTCTCCTCGAAACCTTCGGGCACTTCAACGCCTCACGCATAGCGTAAACACAAACAATAAAATAAATAAACAGTAGGCAAACAGTGCTCAAAAATTCAATTAAAATTCATAAACAGAAAGATCACAATTTTACAAATTTATAGAAATTGGAATCACTCAAATCGGAGTTAAAACGCAAAAAGTTATAAGCATTTGAAGTTTCAAAATATATTTAAAATCAATATACCGAAATAAATAAATATTTTCTTTTTCGAAAATCAATTATTATGTCATCTGTGACACGGTCGCCACCAGAGAGTGACACGTGGACTTGCCGACGCCGCCCCGATCGGCTATTTCTCTGACAAGTGGGTCCCACTGTGACGTCAGCATGACGTCAGCGGTGACGTCACACGCAAAGGCGTCTTGGTGACGAGTGGGCCCGTGCTGTCAGCGTCTCGGTGAATAGTGCACAGTGCGGCTGACATGTGGGTCCGGGCGATCAGCGACTCACGCGCACAGTGCGGCTGACGAGTGGGTCCCACGCGTCAGTGACACGGTGAACAGTTGCATGGTGCGGTGCGATTCGAGCCGTAGGATCTAGATCTAACGGATGAGGTTTGAAGATGAGATTTACTGTGCAAGGGCGACGTGGCGGAATCCGGGTCGTCGATTGGAGATCGGACGGTCGTGGAAGCTCGCGAGGTTCGGCGGTGTCGCGGCGGCGCTGGCTGACCGGAGGCGGAGACGACGACGTGGCGACAGCGCTCCCGTGCTCCTCCGACGTGAAGAGATAGCGCCCCGACGCGCTTGACGAGAGGGACTCAAGGACCAACGGCGGCGGCGGAAGGTCACCGGCGGCATTTAACCGACGCGAGGAAGTGCGGCGGATGGCTTTAACTTCTACGAGGTCGTGGCGGCGCGGTGGCGTCCGGGCGTCGTCGAGGTACGATCGGTGCGGCGTGAGGTGAGGTTCACAAGATGCGGCGGCGGCGCTTAAATAGGGCCTCGACGTCCGTGAAAAGCGCGAGACCGAGGCCCACACGGCAGCGGCGGAATCCGACGAAGATTCGGCTTATGCGGCGTGGCGCGACGAGAGCCGTCGGATGAAGATCTAACGGCCACGGCGCTAGGGTTTTTCCGGAGTGGGCCGCACAGTGTTCGGCCCAACACTGTTCATCGGGATTTTAATCTTTTTTCGATTTAAAATAATTCCCGAAATTCAAATAATTTATTTGGGGCATTAAAAATATCAGAAAAATTCTGGAAAAATTCTCAAAAATAATTTAAGACATTTGTGACTCAAATAAAATATTTTCAGCAAAAATTTATTTTAACTTTTCCATTATTTAATTAATTTGTTAAATGGCTTAATTCAAAATAAATTCAAATAATTTCAAATAAATCCAAATAAATTCCAGAAATTCCCAAAAATTCAAAATACCATTTAAATGCAATAAAAGCAAAAATTGGGGTGTTACAATTGTGCTCCTCAAACTCTGATTCAGTTGTTAAGTGTTGATCGATCATCTATTCATGGATTTTACTTGTTTTGCTTCCCCGAATGAGTTTGGAGTTGAATCACTATACCTATGATATGCAAAAGAGTTGATTTCTTTTGTTGCTTGTGTCGAGTGTGCATAAATTTAAGTTGGATGAATATTGTTTATTTGCAGGGAAGGTTCTATCGGGTGTGGCATCAATCGTATGCCACTCCATTCTCCGTCGGTAAAGGCAAGTGCATTCCCTAGATCGTAGCTAGGAGGATTTATTTGATTGTTTGCTTTTAGAGTACTTAATTGCCGATGAATACGCAAGGGAAATCGCTTATGGTGATTAACAGGTAAAGGGAATGGGTGCAAGTACATCGTGTTATTGAGCGTGGTTGTGTACTCATATGTGATGCTCTTTAATTTAATGGTTGCTCTGCTAAGTAGATGAACTTTGATTGAAAATGGGCTTTTAGTAAGGTTGATTCTAGTAAGTATATTGTTCGAGTAAATGGGGTTGACATGAGTTTGATTTAAAATGGTTAAGTTATTTCTAGAGATAGTATATGTGAGTATTTAATTGCAAGTGTATTGTGGTGAACGTGGCTCGGTGGCCTTATGATTTAATTGTGTGACAGAAATGCTGTAATGTGTTGCCATGTCTTATTGTTGAATCAGATTAGACTAGTATCACTGGCAACTTATGACTGTGAGAATTAGCTAGGTTTATGTGTGTGGTTATGACTATGTTAGTGTTGGCCACGAATGAAGGGTTGCATCTCATTCATGTAAGTTGCATTGTGCATTCATTAAAGGAAGAGGCGACCCATTCTGATGTGGGCCTCTGTATTCACACGTAGTGAACACGAAAGTCCTACCTCGTAGTCCCATTCATCGAGGTGAATGGGAGCGAGACAGTAAGAGTAGGCACCTTCCACGGGATGGAAGGGACGTGAGGGTGCACACCGACGGGTGGGCACTCGGCAGTACCGGTACGTGCATCAAAGAGAGCATTCATGTCGCATTGCATTACAATGATGATTTTGAATTAAATGTAAAGGTATCGAGTTGGGATCGAGTCGTGGCCGCATCCAAAAGAGATTAAAGAGATATGTGTAGGAATTTAGTAATGAGGTGAAACGAGTGAGCATGCATAATGCATTACATGATTGTAGGAGTGTGATGGATTATTCAGATTCTGTGTTCTCATGTCTGTGTGATGGTTTATGCAGATTCTGTATTCTCATGTCTGTGTGATGTATTATTCAGATTCTGTACTTTCATGTCTATGTGATGGATTATTCATATACTGTATTTTCATGTCTGTGTGATGGTTTATGCAGATTATGTATTCTCATGTCTGTGTGATGTATTATTCAGATTCTGTACTTTCATGTCTGTGTGATGGATTATTCATATATTGTATTCTCATGTCTGTGTGATGGTTTATGCAGATTCTGTATTCTCATGTCTGTGTGATGTATTATTCAGATTCTGTACTTTCATGTCTGTGTGATGGATTATTCATATACTGTATTTTCATGTCTGTGTGATGGATTATTCAGATTCTGTATTTTCGTGTCTGGTGGCAAGATGTGATTTATGTTTGCAGGTTAAATGTTAAGCTTTATTGTCGTGGAGTTGTGAACTCCATCAAAGACGAGCATGGGGTTGGTTTTTTTTTGGAGAATTAGTTGTGATACTTCTGTTTTACCTGCTTGCAGTACTTATGTAAGAATGGGTGTTATGCTCTTAAGTAGGTCAAAGCGATTGATTATGATTCTTATTCTTTGTTGTACTTCGCTGAGTCATCGACTCACGCTTGTTGTTTGTGTTGTTGCAGGTACCTTGAAACCGGCATGCATGGATGGGGGTAGTAGCACAATCACATTTTGCATCATCACCTTTCCATCACGTCAATTTATAGTTCTGATCTTAAGTAGCTCGTGAAAATTCTTGTAAAGGGTCAGCTGCGGTTATGTTTAACAAGTTCCTGTCCTGTAATAATTAGGTGGTGGAGTTTATTAATTTCCATAGGATGTGTGATTGGTTAACTTAGGACCTGCTAGAATGATATCATAACTGCATATATTTTCTGTCTGCTGAGCGGATGTCCTAGTTTTAGGGGAGATGCTACCGAAATTTTTAATAATTTGGACAATCTCCTAGTTGTTCGCTTGCTTTGCTAATATTTATTCTTAGTAATTTGTAATTGTTGGTGTTTAGAGGGTGTAACATTCGGGGCACGGAGTGCCGGGGTGTTACACTAGTAGGGCCAAATGACTAATGAAATGGTCAAAATACAGGATCAGACATCAGGTGAACGAAGGCAACGTCGTGGGCGAGGTCCTAGCAAGATGCGGACAAGTGAACGAAAAGTGGTTGTGGAGCTTAACATAGTCGGGGAACCAGCTTTACCCACATCATTGCTTGGGCCATATTCAACAGCATGCGGGATCTTGGCTAGAGATAATGTGTCCATCATCTACAAATCATGGACACATCAGCGCGATTGCCCATCGTATGTTCCCGATGACATCAAGGAAACATTGTGGACAGAGTTGATAACGAAGTTCCAATTTCCCGAAGATCAGTTGGAGCTTACCAATAAACGTGCACTAACCGTTATGGGATCTGCATGGAAGAACTGGAAGACAAAGCTGAATAAGGAGTTTGTTAAGAAGGATCAAATGCCAGATTTTAATAGATACCCAAGGTTAGAGCAATTTTGGGATGAATTCGTGCAGTATAAGAAGTCTGATGAAGCCCAGGCTATCAGCCAACAGAACAAGGCTAATTCAGATAAGAACATTTACCCACATGTGCTAGACACCGGTGGCTACGTGAGGAAAGTACCCAAGTGGGATGTACGGGAAGAACAGCTAACTCGTAGTGGTGTTATTACTGTGACGTCCAAGATGGCCCCAAGATCAAAGTACTGGCTGCTTGCAAGGGGAGCTAGTCTATCGGATGATGGTAGCTTAAGCTTCAGAAGCGAGAAAGATGAGGAAATCTCAAAGATCGCAGATGCCCACTCCCAAGCTACTCAGGGCTCCTTCCAGCCAAGAAGGTAGAATGACGAGCTAACACGCGCCTTGGGTAATAAAGAGTACCCTAGTCACACCAGAGGGTTCGGCTTGATGCCCTGGAAAGCAGCGTTCCTAGATGATGCTGAAATTTATAAGCGACTAAAAAAATCTATACAAGAATAGTTGGATGAACGTGTTCGAGAAAAAGAAGACCGGATGCACAGAAGGGAAATTGAATTTGAAGAAAAGATACAAAAGATGCAAGAAATGCTAGCAAACGTTTTTAGCGAACGTTAGTCACACGACGGTGGCCACCAGCTCTAGAGTCCCGCTACACCTCATAAAAGCAGCCAAGATTCTACGGGCACTCCTGAAGAGGACTCAGCGTGTAGTTTTCCTATGGACAAAATCGTAGAGCCGACACGCTGCAGTCTGCACCTGCTCGTAGAAAACATTACCATCAAGGTGGCTGAAGGGGTGGCTTGGCCATACATCGAGGGGCAGATGTTGCATAACTGCCCAATTCCTCAGGGATACACCAAAGTTTCAGTTTACAGCGTGGTTGATAGATACCGCAAAGTGGAGGTTGAGATCCCGGACGAGGAGGGGAAAAATAATCTTGGACAAAGCCTGGGCACATTCATTCCGTAGCGCAAGCGCTATATAAAGTTTACCTTAGATGAAGACAACGATGATGATCTTAATAACGATGACGAGGCTGTAATACCACAAATCGTTTTACCAGGGTTTTTGGCTGGAATTGTTTTTGTTTTCTTATATCCAAGGATTTATTACAGAAGGGCAAAAGATTTGTCGTCTCGCAGTTTTAAGAATCTTAACAAAAAGTTTTGAGATATGCCGAATGCATATCGGAAAGGGAATTTCTCTGTGCCGTAATTTTTCTGCGACAAGTTTTACTCAAAGGATTTTCGTTTCGCCGTGTTTTGAAATTTAAATCTTTAGAGATTGTGGGTTTTTGGTCTCTAGATTTTTGTGTAGCTTTTACACTTTTTTTTCTTTTTCTTTTCCTAGTCTTTTATTTGGTTCATCCACTTAATTAAAAGAAAGAAAGAAAAAAGAGATAAAGAGGAAACCCTAGTTGTATATATAAAAGAAAAAGAGAAAGGAGAGGGAGGGCTCCTAGTCCAGTCGCCGCCGCCTCCATTTTTTTTCCAGGCGTGCGTACGTCCAGCGCCTCCCGATCAGCCCGACCCAAGCCCGCCCTTGCAGCGCCAAGGCCCTCGGCTGCCTCGCCCTCGTCGCCTTCAGAGCCGCGGTCACGCCTCGCCCTCGGCCTCGGCGCCTCCTCCAAAGACTGGCGTCGCCTCCGGCCAGCGCCTCCCAGGCCGGCGCAGCCTCTCCCTCACCTCCCCTTGGCCTTCTTCCCCATTCAAGAGAGAGACAAGGTATTTTTTTGGGGGGGGTTTACTTGCATGTTTGGTATTTGATCAAATGCCTAGCTAGAATCCTTGTTTTGAGATGTAATTAGTTGAGTGGATCCTGGATCCTAGATACATGTAAGCTTGCTATGAACATACAAATTCTGTATAATGTCATCCTTTATGAAACCTGTCAAAATATTGTGGTGAGCAGTGCCTTATTGATGTCATAAACCCATAAATGCTAGACTTGTAACTCTAGATTAAATTGCTTTCCTTCTGATGCAAATTGTCTATTTGTCTGCATAATTAAGATTTGCTTTGACATAATATAGCTTAATTCTAATTTTTGTTTAATGTCATGAGGCATATCATCTTGTTCAGTGCTTATGGTTTGACGAGACACTTGCCGTTTCGTACTATAAAACAAACTTAACTTGCTTAAACATTTATGTTTCTAGTTCTTTGATGAACTTCTTTTCTAATGCGATGAATCATAGGCAAATCATCTTTGCTTATTATTTAAAGTCGTGACTGGGAAATGGGAATCAATAATTCTATCATTTGAGCTTGTGCTGAATTAAATTAAAGTAGACAACCGACACCAATGTTTGGCTGTAGCGAGGACTACTAGAGTAGATCACACTTGTAGATAGCTCTGGTTGGTGCAAACACCGTTGTCTGAGAATATTTAGGGTTTCGATAGAAATTGTGATCTTAAGCTATTGTGTAAGTTTTGCTAGAGGTTGAATTAGAATTTCCGAATACGTAGATATAGTGGGAGAATTTCGTGTAGATCGTGATAATGTCTTCAAATGCTTAAATCGGAATTGTATCGAACTAATTAGGAGAAGTTGAAGTGAGTTGTCCCGAATGCGAGTAATTGCCTGTGATTGCTGTTTTCAGGTAGTGGGTCTTCAGGGGTTACCTCGACCCCACGCCACTCCGTCTTCAATAAAAGGCAAGTGCATCCCCTAGAGCGTTATTAGGGTATTAACTGGTTTGCTTACGATAAGAGTATGAAAATTCTAATGATTTGGTTATATTTAATAGCATATCTAGGAAGTTGTTCTTAGTGTGATGATGAAAGCGGAAAGTGATAATTTTGAGCACATTGGCATGATGCATTGCATGAAAGATTTGCAC
Source organism: Guadua angustifolia (assembly GCA_036346375.1). Lineage (NCBI taxonomy): Eukaryota > Viridiplantae > Streptophyta > Magnoliopsida > Poales > Poaceae > Guadua > Guadua angustifolia. The sequence continues at coordinate 30,415,632 of CM070508.1, forward strand.
AGGAGACATTGGAATAAGATTTACCTCTTGTATGGGCTTGAGAATTGTTATATGTACTAGTCGGTTAATCTTTGGTATGTTCAAGAATTTCCTTATTGTTTCTATGTTTATGTGATATGTTATCATATGTGAGTTTGCTTCATTTGCATTCATGCGCATGGGCCAAGTCAGTGATGGTCATATGACTAGTCCAGAGAGCCTTGGGCCAGGTCGGTGAGGAAGCCATATGACCATGACTTGAGCTAATAAGACCTACGGGAGTAGGCACTCCACGGGAGTGGAATAGATGGACCCCGTATGAAATAGGACGGGGCGAGAAGGTGTGCCATCGACAAGTGGGCACCTAGCTATACCGGTATAGGCTAAAAGGTTGCATTTTGAGCATGAATGCATAAAAGCATTGCATTGCATTGTGTGTTGCAATTGATAAATGTTAATTGATGAGAATGGAAATAACAGGTTGAGGATTGAGTCGTGGACTCATCTGGAAATGATTATTGAGGCATGAGTAAGGTTTAGTTACGTTTCCGAGTTGGATGTGGTAAGTGGGGTTAGTTACTACTTCTTTTACTTGATGATTCAATTAAGTAAGGGCTATGTTAGATTCTAAAGTAATTGTAATTCCGTTGAATTCATACTTTTCATACTTGATGCACTTTTGCTGAGTCTTGGACTCACGCTTGTTTGTTTCTTGTTTTAGGTACTTTGAAGTTGGCTCGTCGGGTTGGGAGTAGTAACACGTGCACGGCTTCGGTCTCCAACAATCTATTTAACCGATTCGTTAAGTCTGGATGTAATTAATGCGGTTGTAACGTGTTGTTCGTCGTGGTGGAGTTTATTAATTTCTGTTGGATGTGTGATTGATTAATTAAGGACCTGCTAGAATGATATCGTAACTGCAATGTTTTCTGTCTGCTGAGTGGATGTTCTACTTTCTAGAGAGGTCATGCCGAAATTTTGTAAATTTTGGCGGCTTAGTTTTTAAGCTGGTTTTAAGAATTTAGAGGTTTGGTAGCATATGTGGCGCGTTTGGTGTTGGGGTGTTACAGAGACAGACTCTCCACCTAGGAAACGTCCTCCTCCGGCATCACCCAAGAAAGCTCCTTCTCCTGCTCCAACGCCACAAGACAGTAAGCAAAGAGCACCGCAATCTCAACATTCTACACGGTCAGGGGGAAAACATTCCTCATCTGTGAAGCTAGCTAAAACTCTTAGCAAGAAACGAGTATATGACCTGACCGAAGAAGAAACAAGGGAAGTAGGCGCAAGTGTAGCAGCGCACTTCAAGAAGACACCACCACCTACTAAGGTTGAAATCGAAGCTGCCAAATGGGATTTCTTCGAGCTTAGCGACGATTAAATAGATAGGACGGGCAACTGAATCTCCTCAACTTAGCCAACGATTAGACTACGACCACATCTCTAGAACAAAATCTAAAGGAGATGATGGTAATGCAGCTGTTGCTGGAGGCCAAAGTTGTGCTAAAGGGCAGGAGCCCCCTCTAAAGTGGCCATTCGTTAACGGGGAAGCTTTGGTGGATCCAAATGAGGAGCCCAGACTGACCACACAGTTACGGTGTCTACATCAATGGTACCGGTAGTATGTCCAAGAAACAAAAAACGATGCTTTCCCCGTCAGATACAAAGATATGGAATTTCACAATATGGACGGTGTTTTCTGGGTAGAACACATGGAACGATATCAGTTGTACCAATGAGACACCCTGGACATGTCTATATTAAGAATGTGGACTCTGTAAGTCTCTTGTATAATTCATGTTGTACATTAACGTAACATTAAACTAAGGGTCTGACTTCTTTTTTATGTAGAATGGAGGCAATGACATTTCGAGTGGACTTACATGAAAAGATAGGATTCCTCGATCTAGACCTTGTCAACTGCAAACTTATTTTAGATCCAAGAACAACAAAAGAGGTTGAGGAGTACGTACTCAAGGCGTGCTAAAGCTACAAGACAAAACCTACGTACTTTTACCCTACAACTTTCAATACGTGTTTCCCTGTCTGCTAGCTTGTCTCGCATATTTGATGCGCAACACTATGTGACGACTAATTGGCTTCTGCAGCTTTCACTAGATCATCATCGTCATCATGTTAGATGAAAGTAACATCACTGTCTTGGACTCAATGAGGAAACCAACAAGTGATTACAAAGAATTAATAGAGTTGTTAGACAGGTAAACTCGGTCGTTGCATTATTACTCCAGTAATCTTCCATTCCATTGCACCTAATTAATTTTAATGACTACTCGAAACCATGAACAGGGTGTATGCAAAATACCGCAAGAAGAGCCAGCGGTTTCGTCTATTCACGAAGAAGTTCAGAATAAAAACCGATTTTCCATGCCTGAGACAACTCCAAGGGAACAATTTATGTGGATACTACGCAATGACATATATCCACGCGTTCATCACTGACAGTATAGATTACAACAGCGAGCTGGTATATCGATCATTACATGCTGACCCATACTTTTCTTTATAAAGATGATGACACTAATTAATACTTCAATTTCTCCCATGACAACGTGTGAAGCTGGTTACCAGCAGCCTGCTCGATAACGAAATTGAAACCCTTCGAGAGTAGATAGATGGGTTCATCATTCGAGAAATTATCAACCCGAAGGGCGAGTTTCACGAGCATTTGTAGCTTAAGTGACATGTCAACGATTGTGAATGAACAATGTAATACTTAAATATTATAATGCTTCAATGTATTTGAATTACCCTTTAGTAATGTTTCATTACTATTGTACACAACGTATACTGTACAGAATACATCTACTGTACAATATATATATGCTACAACATTACTTAATACATATACTACAACAAATATATATATATGTAAAAAGGTTTAAAAAACCCATCACTGCCAGTTTTGGATATGAAAATAGGGCAGAGAGTTATCACTGTCGGTTGCCAAGGAAAAAGGGGCAGTGATACTACTTATCACTGCCGGATATTGATAAAAAAGTGGCAGTGATAGTCACTTATCACTGCCGGTTATCAGAGATAACCGGCAATGATAATTATTATCACTACCGAATATGATTGAAAATACGGCAATGATAGTTACTTATCACTGCCGGTTGGAGAGTATGAACCGGCGGTGATAGTGATTATCACTGCCGGTTTACATCCGGCAGTGATAGTTCTCAACTATCACTGTCACTTAGGTAGTGCCGGGTCCACATCCGACAGTGATGCCGATGTGGACCCGGCAGTAAACACGTGTTTGGTAGCGATGAAACCTCTAATACACAAAGCAAATATGCACTAAATAAGCTAACGTGCACTAACTAGATATAACAAGATTATTGCCAATAAATTGAACCAGATTTGAGCGATCACCTAGCTTGAGTTGTTATATATCAACTCTATTATAGCTGAAGGAATTGGAGAGCTCCCAGCCGGTCCACCTGTCACTTTGCGACATTTGCGAAAAAGCCCCTCTATTTCTTCAAATTACGGATAGGTCCCTGTAGATTACGAATAGGTCCTTCACAATTTTTTGTGAGGGGAAGATTTTTTCCCATTCATCGCGTTCGGGTCCCTAGCGCGTCGTTTTACGGAAAAACCCTCCCGTTAGATTCCAATCGCAAACAAGCCCTTTTCTAATTTTTCAGGATAACAGACAGGTCCAAAAACGTAACAAACAGGCCCTTGCTATTTACGTCTAGGTCATTTCTCCGTTTTTCCCGAGAAAAATGTTTTTGTCACCAGAGATATGTGTGCAGCTCTATCTCTAGACTTTTTCCTCAGCTCGATTTTCCATCTCGATCTCTGATATGTTTTTAAACATGTATTATTGCTCAGTGAACGCGTAGAATATTAGGCTCAGCAAAAGAAAGTTGTCGTCTCTAATAATTTTTCGCCCTTTTTCCTCTAGACTATTTTTGATCGGTCTCTTTTTGTATTCACGGTTGGGTTCTCCGTTTTTCCCAGAAAAAATGCCTTCGTCACCAAAGATATGTGTGCAACTCTATCTCTAGATTTTTTCCCCAACTTGATTTTCCATTTCGATCTCTGATATTTTTTTAAACAGGTATTGTTACTCCGTGAACGCGGAGAGTATCTCGATTTTCCACCTCGATCTTTGATATTTTTTTAAACATGTATTGTTACTCGGTGGACGCGTAGAGTGTTAAGCTCCACAAAAGAAGGTTGTCATCTCTAATAGTTTTTCGCCCTTTTTCCTCTAGGCTATTTTCCCACCTCGGGTTTCCAGCTCGATCTCCGATATTTCCCAAATAATTTATCGAAAGAGATATTTTTACGACTCTATCTCTCTATTTTTCCCCCCGTAACTCGGTTTCTGCAATTTTCTGGAGTGAGAAATATGTGTGCGGTTGTATCTTTATAGTTTTTTTCCCAATTCGATCTATAGTATTTTTCAAAGCATGTATTATTAACGGTTGAACGTATGGAGTGTTTTCCAAATTATTATTAATGTGTGCAGCTCTGTCTCTAGGCTTTTTTCCCAGCTTGATTTTCCACCTCGATCTCTGATATTTCTTTAAACATGTATTATTACTCAGTGGACGTGTAGAGTGTTAGGCTTGACAAAAGAAGGTTGTCATCTCTAATAGTTTTTCATCCTTTTTCCTCTAGGAAATTTTCCCACCTCGGTTTTCCAGCTCGGTCTCCGATATTTCCCAAATAATTCGTCGAAAGAGATAATTCTACGACTCTATCTCTCTATTTTTCCCCCGTAACTTGATTTCTGCTATTTTCCGGAGTGAGAAATATGTGTACGGTTGTATCTTTATAGTTTTTTTCAATTCAATCTATAGTATTTTTCGAAGCATATATTATTAACGGTTGAACGTATGCAAGTACACTGTGTTATTGAGTGTGGATGTGTGTTCATATGTGGTGCTTCTTAATTTAATTGTTGCTCTGTTAATTTGATGAACTCTATTTGAGACCGAGTTTTTAGTAAGGTTGATTATAGCGAGTATGTTGTTTGAGTGATTGGGGCTAACATGAGTTTGGTTCCAACGGTTAAGTCATTTATAAAGATAGTATATGTGAGCATCTAATTGCAAGTGTATTGTGTGAACATGGCTCGGGGCCGTAGGATGTAGTTGCATGACAGAAACGTTATGAGTTGCCATGTCTTATGGTTGAATCTGATTTTACTAGTATCGTTGGTGACTTATGAATGTGAGAATTGGCTATGTGTATGTATATGGTTATGGTATGTTAGTGTTGGCATTGAATGAAAAGTTGCATTTCATTCATGAAAATTGCATTTGTGCATTCATAATGGAAGAGGCGACCCATTCTGATACGGGCCTCTGTGTTCACACGTAGTGAACACGAAAGTCCTACCTCGTAGTCCCATTCATCGAGGTGAATCGGAGCGAGACAGTAAGACTGGGCACCTTCCATCTACGGGATGGAAGGGACGTGAGGGTGTACACCGACGGGTGGGCACTTTCAAAGACTGCAGATGCGTGCATGGAAATGAGCATTCATGTGCATTGCATCTTTAATAATGAGTGTTGTGGTAAATGGTGTGGCATATGGATGGTGATTATGGTAGTTGAAGGTAGAGTCATGGATTCAATCCATAAAGGGGAGATTGAATTGAATTGATGAATTAGCGCTTGTCTTTTCTATACTTTGCTAATTACGTTGTATGAATATCGTGGAGTGAAATTTGAGTTTTGAACTCGAATAAAGTCGATGAAAATGGTTTGAGTTGCAACAAGGGGTGATTGAGTCGGAAAACGTAGTGACTTAGAGCCACGTGATGCCTCTTTTACGTTGAGTGGTTTTATTATCAAGTTGATGACTTGATTGCGGTAAATTTTTGGTATGGTCAAGTTATTGCTTAAAATGGGTATAAATGCGTAATTTCTGGTAGTTGTTCCAATTGTATTGCTTGCATTTATAGTCAAACTCTTGTTTTACTTCTGATAAATTGGAATTGTTATTCTCGTGTACTTTGCTGAGTTTGAACTCACGCTTGTTATTTAATGTTTGTAGGTGTTTTGAAGCCGGCATGCATGGATGGGGGTAGTAGCACAATCACGTCACATCATCACCGTTCCATCATAATGATTCTTAATTCTGATCTTAATAGCTCGTGAAGAATTCTTGTAAAAGATTGTCTGTGGTTTTGTTTAATGAGTCCCTGTCCTGTAATAGTCATGTGGTGGAGTTGATTAATTTCTATTAGATGTTTGATTGGTTAACTAAGGACCTGCTAGAATGATATCTTATAACTGCAAAAGTTTTTCTGTCCGCTGAGTGGATGTCCTAGTTTTAGGGGAGGTGCTGCCGAAATTTTTAATAATTTTGACAACCTCCTAGTTGTTCGCTTGTTTTGCTATTATTTATTCTTAGTGATTTGTAGCTCTTGGTGCTAGAGGGTGTAACATTCAGGGCACGGGGTGACGGGGTGTTACAGTTGGTATCAGAGTGGGCTTCAGGTCCGTGGTGTTTGAATGTAGTGAGTAACTTTAGAGTAAACTAAAATTTTGAGCGTGATATTAGAAACATGGCATAGGTTTCTACTCCTTTAAAATTTTGCCTTCGAGCAATAACCTTAAAATCTGAATTAGAGTGGTTAATTAAATTAAAACTTGACACACTCTGGTGCACAATAGGAAGGGAGGGGTATCATTGCATTACGCTTAAATGTTGCATTTAAGCTTTGATGATTGAATGTTAAATTATTGTGCATGTTGCTTTGATTATAAAAAGGATTGTTTGAATCATTATGCTTTCGCCTTCATGCTTTTGACCTTGTTAAGGGCCTTGGTGGTTGGTGTGGCCGTGGATAAGGCTATGTTGGTGGTTGTGGCTGGGTAGGGCCACCACCGGAAGCATGGGAACCTCTCGAGGTGAGGGTCGTCGTTTGTTGTGGCATAGTTTAGGGAGTGAGTGGAGAAGGTTGGTTTTTATTGGTTTCATTTCTTTGGCGGCAAAGCGAAGAATTGGGTGATGAATCCTTTCGGATTGCTTTTATCGTTCTGGAGTTCGGTTTTTGCTGGATTCTTTGGTTTTCGTTGGTTATCGTGAGTTGCCTTGTGAAGAAAACTATTGTAGTTGTTGTTCTCTCCATTTAAGAAAGTTATTAAAGTTTATTTGGTGCAAAACTTAAGTTGTGTGGATCCTTGGTGTTAAGGTTTTATCGGGAAGGACGTGGTGGATCATTTCGTTTTTCCCCTTGTATCTATTCTCCTTCTCGGAAGTTGTAAGTCTGGAGATTTGTTTAAGGAGTTGTTTCCCGTCAGAGTTTGGGAATTCGAGAGCCGAATTCTCTTGTGATTTATGATTGGGTTTTTCTGGAAAGAGAGATTATTTTTTGTTGTTGCTCATACTTAATAATCGTGGATTTCCTCAAAGGTTGAGTTCGTGGCACGAGGATGTTCAAGGCGTTAGGTGTATGATGAGTAGTTAAGCTTCCAGATGAGGAGGGTTACAGATTCTGTTAAAAAGAATTTGTTGGTGATCTAAAGACAACCACACTTATTGCATGGTATAGAATGATTCATTGGAATGGTAGGTGATTCTAAAATGAAAGGTTGATTAGAGTTATTACAATGGTTGTGAGTTGTGGAATTGATTGGAAGTGCGAGGTTTGTGTTCCGGTAAGTCTAGTATTGATCATGATTGAGAGGGGCTAGAATCTTCTGTGGATGAATTTATTATAGCAAGGTGTTGATGTAAAGTACCGAAGCATAATGGTGTAAAGACATGAGGGTTGTTGATTTATGTTGCGTATGAGTCAACTAAATGGTGGATCGACAAAATGATTTAATCGATGTGAAATTAAAGAATGAGTATATGGAATGGTTGTATGAATGTTGGGGTTTTTGTCTTGGGAAAATGTCTATCTGGGAGTTATCTATGGAAAATGACTAGTGATGGGTATATGAATAGGAGGAGGAAGGTAAAGGAAGAAATGGGTTTTGTGACTTCTATTCGAACCTGTGTACTTTTAGGATTTGGTGAAAATGAATCATTTAATGGTTAGAGCATTGGAGTACTAGAAATGGTGGGATTTGAGATGAACCTTCCTTTGGCTCTGAGGATTGATAATGAAGATGTAAGAGTCGTCCTGGAAGTAATCGGTTGATGGAATCCGGAATATTTTATTTCGTCGAACCACGTTAGTCTTTTGCTTTGGTTAAGAGTGATGGCCTGATTGATTACTGTGGGATTTACGCTTGGAAAATGTAAGGCTGGATCGTGTTTTAGCGTGGGAACCGAGTTATTTTAGGAAGGTTTCATAAGTGGTTTTGTTGGGAATAAGTTCCCGTTTCTTGGGAGAAAGGAGTGGTGATTGCGTGCTTGGAGGTGTGACCTGGAAATTTTGTCTTCTCCTCCAAAATGTTGATTTTGGGTTAGCGTGAGAGGCTTTGCCTTGGTCAAAGTAAGCTGAGTTGTCTTTTGGTTTTATGAGAGCTTCGGTCAGCGATTTGCATGGGGTTTTTCTTTTAATTGGAGTTCTCCCCGAGGCGAATTTTATTGTATCGATTGAAAATGTTAAAGGTTTTTTTGATGTTTGAGGATCGGATTTTTCTCTTGCAAAATTTGGCTTTGGAAGAAGAATTTGAGTGATGATTGGACTCTATCAAGATCCTCTCTCAGGTAGATTTTAATGCTTTGGGTTCATGATGATGTACGTTGTTCAATTGGTCAAAACGGGAATTGTATTTCGTTGGTGTTCTAGCTGGAGTTACTGGATATGGAAGCTTATGGTATAGTGTTGAGTATTATAAAGAGAATTGAGTTTTCTTTGGTCTTTGGGATTGCCGCTGTAAAAGTTCAGTGCAGTGTTTCTCTTAAAATTGAGTTTTCCTTGGTGTGTATTTTATCGCACCATTTGAAAGGGATGAAGGTGGTTAGGTTTGCTAAAGAGAATCAAGGGATTTTGGGTGGATAATAATTGAGGATTATACTTTTGAGGTGGTTCCTTGGTGGTGTTTGTTTAACCCTTATTAGTGAACAACTTGGAAGATGATGGTATTTATGTCACCATTTCTATCGTGCGACTGAACTTTTGGGTTCAGATAGTTGTAGTGAAGGATTTCATAATTTGATGGTAGAGTTCCGTAGTGAGCTTTGATCTTGGGCGGTGGTCCTTTGGAATTTTGATCTATTGAGTTGATTTTGACTGAGTTCTTGCGTGAGAAGTTGCGCTTAATTGAGCTAAGTCAAATCGTTTTGTAGTCGTTGGATTTGGAAAATTGGTTTATCACTTGTCTCCGTTTGAAGTCCTTGCGTTCGTGTGTGAGTTTGTCAAGAAGTTTTAAGTCCCTTGTGGACTTTGGTTTTTGGTTGGTATTCTTCGAATTCGGGGTCGAATTCCTTTAAGGGGGGAGAGTGTAATACCGCAGATCATTTTTCACCTAACGCCATCTCCTTCTTTTATGTGGGGCTGCTATTCATTTTGGTGGCCAGATATTTTTTTTCCCAGCCGCCACTCTCCCTGCTCCCTTCTCCACCCGAGCTGTCTCCCTGCGCTGCCTCCCCAACCGGTCGGCGTCGCCCCTGCTCTCCTTCCCCTAGCACCTGCCGATTTCTCCCTGGCTGCTGGCCTCCTGCAGCCCTGGCGATTCCCTCCCTGGCCGGCGCCACTTCTTCCTACACTCCCTGCCGGCGCCCTCCAAAGAATGACAAGAAGAAGAAATGTGGCCTTCCCTCCTTGGCTCGGCGACAGGGCAAGAATGGTGGCCATGGCTTCTTCCCTCTTTGGCCGGCACCCTCCAAGAGAAAAACAAAGAAGAAGACCGCCTCCTTTGCCCCTTGCCTTCTTCTTGTGGTGAGCCTCAAGCACAAATGACATTTGAGGTATTTGGTTCATGTGTGCATGTCAAGTGTTTGTGGTAATGTCTACAAGAGCTATTAGTTCCTCATCTCAAGTTTGGCTCTCCCTCACTCCGCATCTCCCAACTTTCCTATGCCTACTCTGAGCTCTTTTGTGTTCTTGTTAAGATTCCATGTTTCTGGATATAAATGTGTATATATGTTTGTGGTTGCTAGTGTGTGGAGGTTCTGGTGATGTTTGGGTAGTTTCTAGTGCACTGTAGGGGTGTCGGATTTGTTGCTCTGGACTAGGTAGAGCGTTGAGGAACTTGTGGCATTTAGCTAATGATCGATGGCATTTAGCTTATGATTTGTAGTGTTTTATTGCAGCTTGGTAGTTTGTGTTCGTATAATACTTCATCTTTGAGGCGTGCCATGTGTACTATTTTAGGTGGTGGTGGTTTTTGTGCCTTTTCTGAAGGAAATGGAGATTAATTTTGGTGGAAATCTTCACCTCGGCTGTTCGGGAGGCTATCCAAACATGTTTCAATGGACGTAGTTAGAGATTGTATGATAATATTCTGTTTCAGATTATGAGATTTTGGCTACTAGGATGTGTTACTTTAGGTTGTGTTACCCACCAATTCGATAGGTATGAAGTCATTGCGAGCTAGTGTTGTTATGTTAGTTATTGAGTCTTGAAAAAAAGTAGAACTATGTTTGTTTAGTTCATGGTTTTGGAAATCAGATTCATCGCTAACGTGCATAATATACCGTTGTTTGAGATTTTGAACTTTTGAAGGCTCTTGCATTGTTTTGTCGTAATAATGGAAAGCAAAGTGTTATGCTGATTAGTTCCAAGTATGAATCTGTGGATATGAGTGAATAAAAAAAATAGAGAGTGGTGCTTAATCTTGTCTCATTGTAACGTAAATCAGTCATATGAGTGTGTGTGTGCTATTTGCTTACTAGCTCTTAGGCCCTTATGCAGTTAACCATATTACTTCCTGTGCACTCGTAACTTTCTCTAGTAGCAAGGATTAATTTAGTTAGATCTGGAACACTGATATGTGTTTAGCTTATGCTTGGACATTAGTTTTTGAAGAAGTCAGATATGCAAATGAGTTGTTTTCTATTTGTTGCTTGTTTCGAGTGTGCAGAAAATTGAGTGGGATGATTATTGTTTAATTGCAGAGAAGGTTCTGTCGAGAGTGGCCTCGACCGTATGCCACTCCATTCTTCGTCGGTAAAAGGCAAGTGCATTCCATAGATTGTGGCTAGGAGGATTAATCGATTGTTTGCTCTTAGCGTACGTAATTGCCGATGAATACGCAAGAGGTAAGTTTTGCTTGAATATAGCTAGAAGGTGCTTCATCTTATGAAAATATTTATGATGATTAAAAGGTTAAGGAAGGGATGCAAGTACACTGTGTTATTGAGTGTGGATGTGCGTTCATATGTGGTGCTTCTTAATTTAATTGTTGCTCATTAATTAGATGAACTCTATTTGAGACCGAGTTTTAGTAAGGTTGATTATAGCGAGTATGTTGTTTGAGTGATTGGGGCTAACATGAGTTTGGTTCCAACGGTTAAGTCATTTATAAAGATAGTATATGTGAGCATCTAATTGCAAGTGTATTGTGTGAACATGGCTCGGGGCCAGAGGATGTAGTTGCATGATGTAAACGTTATGAGTTGCCATGTCTTATGGTTGAATCTGATTTTACTAGTATCGTTGGTGACTTATGAATGTGAGAATTGGCTATGTGTATGTATATGGTTATGGTATGTTAGTGTTGGCATTGAATGAAAAGTTGCATTTCATTCATGAAAATTGCATTTGTGCATTCATAATGGAAGAGGCGACCCATTCTGATGCGGGCCTCTGTGTTCACACGTAGTGAACACGAAAGTCCTACCTCGTAGTCCCATTCATCGAGGTGAATCGGAGCGAGACAGTAAGAGTAGTCACCTTCCATCTACGGGATGGAAGGGACGTGAGGGTGCACACCGACGGGTGGGCACTCGGCAGTACCGGTACGTGCATGGAAATGAGCATTCATGTGCATTGCATCTTTAATAATGAGTGTTGTGGTAAATGGTGTGGCATATGGATGGTGATTATGGTAGTTGAAGGTAGAGTCGTGGATTCAACCCATAAAGGGGAGATTGAATTGAATTGATGAATTAGCGCATGTCTTTTCTATGCTTTGCTAATTACGTTGTGTGAATATCGTGGAGTGAAATTTGAGTTTTGAACTCGAATAAAGTCGATGAAAATGGTTTGAGTTGCAACAAGGGGTGATTGAGTCGGAAAACGTAGTGACTTAGAGCCACGTGATGCCTCTTTTACGTTGAGTGGTTTTATTATCAAGTTGATGACTTGATTGCGGTAAATTTTTGGTATGGTCAAGTTATTGCTTAAAATGGGTATAAATGCGTAATTTCTGGTAGTTGTTCCAATTGTATTGCTTGCTCTTATAGTCAAACTCTTGTTTTACTTTTGATAAATTGGAATTGTTATTCTCGTGTACTTTGCTGAGTTTGAACTCACGTTTGTTATTTAATGTTTGTTGGTGTTTTGAAGCCGGCATGCATGGATGGGGGTAGTAGCACATTCACGTCACATCATCACCGTTTCATCATAATGATTCTTAATTCTGATCTTAATAGCTCGTGAAGAATTCTTGTAAAAGGTTGTCTGTGGTTTTGTTTAATGAGTCCCTGTCCTGTAATAGTCATGTGGTGGAGTTGATTAATTTCTATTAGATGTGTGATTGGTTAACTAAGGACCTGCTAGAATAACATCTTATAACTGCAAAAGTTTTTCTGTCTGCTGAGTGGATGTCCTAGTTTTAGGGGAGGTGCTGCCGAAATTTTTAATAATTTTAACAACCTCCTAGTTGTTCGCTTGTTTTGCTATTATTTATTCTTAGTGATTTGTAGCTCTTGGTGCTAGAGGGTGTAACATTCAGGGCACGGGGTGCCGGGGTGTTACACATGTATTATTGGCGATTGAACATATGGAGTGTTAAATAGATCCAGGTTCTTCTACCGGTAGTTTTGCAAAAAAAACCCCTTTTATTCGCGTACGGGTCCTCCAACTTTGTTTTTTCGAGAAGAACCAGTGAACCAAATTTCTATATTAATCATGCTCTCAGTCTGTAGAAATCCCGATAGCAAACCAATTTGGCGCAGCGTAGCGCGCTTTCCAACCTAGTAACTATGTATACGCCTATGATTGATGCATTATTGGGGATGAGCACTAGGCTTCACAGATTCGTGCTTGGAAAATTTAGAGGGTTTATTTGCCATCTGTCAAAAGTGAGATAAATCTCCCGGTAGATTGTGGAGTGAAGAGGCTCTCATTCTGTAGATGCCGGCGCGCAATTTTCTCTGGAGTGATCCACTCCCGACTCATCTATGACTATGCATGGCAGCAAGGCGAGAATTCGAGATTAAGGGCCTGTTTGTATTAGTTTTGAATTATCTAAAATCTGATTCTGGATTGTGGTTGTAGAGAAGTTGATTCTTAAAAAACTGGAATCCAAAAGCACATATGAAGTGGATTATGGATTCTATATATAAGTGGGTTGGATTGTGAGAATCAGATTCTAGAATCAAACCGTTTATTTCTAATTCTGCTTTTAGGCCCACAATTCAGAATCAAAAGCTAAAACAAACAGGCTCTAAGTTTGCACAAGAAGTCAAGAGGTAGCATAATCTCTCTCTTTCATACTATACTGGTACAAACATGTATGCACAAGCACTACCACATCATCCAGCACGTACACATGTATATTGTATGCACGAGAAAGACCAAAAACATTAATTATTATGTACAGGGACGGTTATCCTAGAGCGAGAAACAGCAAGCGGACCGAGACGCATCGATCATGTATCGTGGCAGCATCATCTGATCATCACCGTACGATGCATGTTCGTGCGTTTGCCGAGGCCTCTAAGATTGGTGCCGCTGCTGCTCCTTGCCGCTGCCGGGCCTCTTGACGACGACGACGGGGCACTTGCAGTTGTGCACGCAGTGGTTGCTCACGCTCCCCAGCAGCGCCCTCTGGAGGAAGCCGTACCCGTGGCTGCCCATCACGACCATGTCGGCGCCGGCCTTCTCCGCCGCGTTGCAGATCACGTCGCGCGGGTCGCCCTTCTCCACGCGCGTCTCCACCTTCACCTGCGCGTCATCGATTTATAAGGAACTTGGCTACAGCTCCTAGGAAATCTCGTGCAAGAATCGATCGACGGTGCCGCGCGCGGCTGGATACGTACGTTGGGGAATGCGGTGCAGATGTTCCTGGCCTTGGTGACGACAGTGTCGGCCACGGTGGCCAGGTACTGGTCCATGCTGTCCATCACCTCCTGCGTCAGCACGTACCCGGCGCCGTCAATAGCGGGGTAGTAGAGCGGGCGCGGCGGGCGGGCGTGGACGAGCACCACGGCGGGCGGCGGCGCGGTTCCCTTGGTGGCGGCGGGGACGACGTTGGAGAGGCACCAGGAGAGCGCGTGCATGCTCTCCTCGCTCTCGTCCACCGCCACCACCACGCGCCTTGGGGAAGCAGCTTCTCCTCCACTCTCCATGGATTCTTCTTCTCTTGGGTTTTCTTGAATAGGAGTAAACTGATAACTAGCTAGCTCTGGGAGTGCTGTCTGAAAAGCGCAAAGCCAGAGCTTTCTATAGGAGACGATTGGCTGATGGCAGAACTACATGATAATTTGGAACATCGTGATTTTACGGTTTTGCCCTTGGTGGGGATGTGCTACTGGTACGTGTGGAGCGTAAATGGTATGCATAGTTTCTGTCTAATCCGATGTCGTATTTCTTAAAAATAAAATAAAATTAATATGTGTTCTTATTTTTAATATTTGGCACGTTTGTGTGTTTGAAATTTCTGTAGGATAGCGTCATCCACCATATATTCATATTCGATGGGATACCAGACAGGTATACAGTAAAATGGCAAAATTGTCACTTAATAAAACCAGAAAACAGCAAAAGAGATTGTCCTGGTTATTTTAAGGAAGTTTTATATCACACTTTATACAATTTTTACAAAATAAATACAAATACATTAAACAATAATGTTTTAGCCGTTGAATCATTTATAGTACTTGAATCTTTCCAATGTTGTTAGGTCTTGCCACTAGTCCCCTAGTTTATTATTAAATTGACACTTTCGTTGATTTTTTTTTGTGTACTCACGATTAGATTATCCGTGATTGAATTCAAATTTGATTGGTTTCTGTAACAGTATCCAGATAAAGAAACATTTGTCGAGTAAAATTTTTGTCAAAAAATTAATAGTTTTTCTAACCGTCGGATTGAGATCCAACGATCCAGGACATGCTCACACCGCTACACAAATCAGACCACCGTTGACGCAGTCTATGTACGCTTAGATGTAAGAGTATCTCCAGCAAAGGCCCCTAAAACAGGGTCCCTATTTTGAATTTAGGACTTCCCTATTTTTGGGGCTCTGCTTTCGAGCATGTCAACAACATCCCCTAAATCTCAAATTTCCTATTTTACTTTTTTCTCCTATTTTGACATATCCGTTATGTATAATCTTCATTTGACACCACTAAAATTCAATAAAAATATTTGTAATACATAAAACATAAGCATATTAACATTTACAATTTAAAAACATGATATTTAAAATTTAAATTTAAAATTTTCAAAACATGATATTTAAAATTTAAATTTAAAATTTTCAAAATTTTCAAAGAAGAGATGCAGATGCAACAGCTTGCAACTCATCCAAAGAAAGACGCGCTCAATTGCAGTGAACTAATGCAAGCCATCCTTCACTTAACTCCCTATTTAAAGATTTAGGGTTGGTTTAGGGGCCCCAGGAATTAGGGCCGAGGAGGCAAATTTAGGGGCCTCCTAATTTTAGGGGCTGGATTAGGGGCCCTGCTGGATCTGTATTTTTTACTAAAGTCCCTATTTTAAGGTTTAGGGGCTGGTTTAGGGGCTCTGCTGGAGATACTCTAAACACAAGCCCATCGGTCAATTGTAACTTTTCACACCCCCGAGTATTCAAAAGTATCAAATCCACAGGGAAAACCAGACGAATCAAAACTAGGCCGGGTTTTGTAATAATTCATCTAATTCTTCGAAGAATGTTAAATAGCATGAAATAATTATCCAATCTCTACCCAGAAGAATTAATAAAGTTGAAGATAATTGTTCTAGTGGTTCGGTCATTGGCTGTCTAAATACAAAGAAGCAATTTTAATCTATCTATTCCCAGTCTTGCGCACTCAGATATCATGAGCCACAACCATCTACCGATGTCTCAACACACTCGCCTCGCTATCTAACACATAAATAAGCGACGAATTAGATGCCAAACATAAGCTAGCTGTCGGCAGTATGTCTTTACCTATGCCCAAGTACTATCGCCACTATTCGCTGCTTCAACCCTTGAATGTACGGATTTTTCTAACTCATACACTAATTGAACTAGTGTTCATAGACTAGCATGCAGGGTTATACTAGATGGATCAAATGACTAGCTATAATGATCTGCCGGTCAAAATAGATCGAAAGTGAATATTGCATAACCTAACAATTGTAAAATAGAAGCAACTAAAGTAAATTTGATCAACTAGAACATGAAAATATTACAACAACGACTTGAAGGATTACATTGTTAACTCTTATAGAAGTTGCAACCAAAGCTCCGGAACCTACGGCAGGGCCTTATTACTTAAAACAAATCTAATATAGCCCATCAACTAAAAAAACAAAATTTGAGGGTCCAAATCTACTAAATTGGCTCCCAAATCGTTATGATCAGAATGCTAAACAACGAGGGAGAGGGTGTCCTCACTAGAGGATAATCCTAATTTCCCGGCGTTTATTTTAGCCGGCACATAAGTTAAACGCCCTTGTAAAAGAATTTCCTGGCGTTTATTGGTTTTAGCGGCATATAAATTTCTTGGTGTATATATATGCCGGTATACATGTTAGTACGGCGAATATATGTGCCAGTAAATCTTAATAGTCTAGGGCGTTTGCAAACGCCGTAGTAGCCTTGATTACCGGCGTTTGTTAATGACTCAAAAAGTTGGATGTTGATGGCGTTTACAAACGTCGTGATATAGCTACTAAGGCGTAAAAGAAGCGTCAGGGAAAACTAAAGCTATTACGGCTTATACAACTGCCAGATACCATGTGACGGCATTTAGATGAAAAAATGGGCGCGCGATGGAAAAAAGAGGCGCGCGCACTATGCAGGTCCTATACACACCACTCGCGCCGGCCTACCCTGGGAAAGAAATCCCCATTTCTCCCCCTCGATCTAAAACCTAGCGAGCCGGCCCTCTGCGCGTGCCGCCCCTCGATTGATCTCGCCACGACGCCACCACCGCGGTTCATCTCCCATAGGCCAAGATCTCTTTCCCGGTCGATTCTGTGTCGGGGCCGGATCTTGGGCGACCGCAGCTGGTGGCTTGGGTGGCGTCACACCAATTACTCCTCAGTCGCCGCCTCGACGATCTTGTCACGACTCCGACCACCACGGCGCCTCTCCCACAGGCATCACCTTGCCGCGCCGATTACTCCCTCAGGTTACCAAGTGACGGCGCGCTTCCTCAGGTCGCAATAGGTGAATAATTGTTGAATGATTTGTTCTTCCAGTGTTTTGTGTGGACACGGCGATTTGAACATGCTATGCCACATCGCAAAATGATATGGAGTGCCAAAACTGTTTACTCATTTTCTGCTTTTTTGCAAATTCTCTCGATACTCTATAGTTCCGGATTGTCCACTGTGCAGGCATTGCATCTCAGGCTTTACTGTGGATTGAAGTCTGAAGACATGATTCAGAACATGTTCCAATTGCTCCAACAATCTCTTGCAATTGTGGTATTGTAATCTTGCTAAATGTTAAATCTGATTAGGCAATTTGTGTTCTAATTGATTTCATTTATTTTTTTGAGACTCTGTATTCATGGCTAAGAGAAAAACAATCTATTCATTTTTCAATAGAAAAGAATAGACAATTGTTGTAGGACAGGATGCACAGGATCCAAAAATCACAATAGAGGAGCTTTGAAAAATTTTGCTTACTATAGAATTGTTTGTTTCTTCATTGCCCCCCCTTGACTTAAATCTCTGGCTCCGTCCCTGGGTATGCCCAAGAAGGACTTGGTTACATAGATGGCTCTTATTGGCGGATTTGTGCGAGCAGGCAAGCATAAGGAAGCATTGGTGTTTTTGAAGGAGATGGAGGATGCAGGCCATGAAGGCTAGGAAAATTAGTAGCTAATTAAGGATTTACTGCTTTGGTAATTTATATTTTGTACAACATTGAGAATTTACTGCTTTAGTACCTTATATTTTGTACAACATTGCCATCAATGAAGGAGAGATGAAATCTTGGTTGTGCTTCATTGATTAGTGTGGTTGCAAATGACAATGAAGGCTAGGAAAAATGATCTTGTTCTGTGATTGTTAGACTTAATTAACTACATCACATAGCTGCTTAGGGTAGTAATAAAAAGAAGATTAGTAACTAATTAAGAATTATATATTACTTGTTCTTCTAAAGCAATCAGACGGCCATTCTAACAACAATTATGATTCAGGTTATGTGGTCCAATGGTAGCGTGCGGAGCATGTAGGCCTGGCCTTGAAACAATCATTTGGGAAGGTCTACTTCACGTTCAAGAGCCACATTATTGATTGCCTTTGTTGTGTCCTTGTCGGTCCCTCCGTCATCAAGCCAAATCATTTCTCTCTATGCCTTAACAGCTTCCATCGCTTTGTGACCAACATGCTACATTTACTCATGTTAAAACTATATATATCTATATAGCTTTCTTTGGTTGAAATGAATACTTGTTGTGCATGTTCATTAGTTCTCGATTAGCTTCGATTAGCAATCATGGAGAAAGCGTGGATGCATTCTCTTAGGTAATTAGCCATGTGGGACCAATCCCATCATCTTAAGGCCTCCTTGGGCCAAACTGTCTTGGGTATTACACTTTTCATCAAGACTAAAAATAAGCATTGTCGAAATGAGAAGGAAAATAATGTTACTTGAAGAAAAAAGATTAATTGATTTGTAGATTTTGCTAACTTGCTCATTCATTGAAGTCCTTGATTCTCAATGCTCTAACGGTAATTGATGAGAGTTAGCAATTTCGCATGAATAACCATCTTCTTGTATGTCGTGCCCGAAGAAGGTAATTCTTACATGCCGATATTTTGACTTTCTGCAGCTTTGAGCGCTTTTGTATCAATCTAACTAATGAGAAGCTCCAAAGAACATTTTAATCAAAGTTGTAAAATAGAAATCTCCTTTGTTGACATGTTTCACATCTTGTTTGTTTTAAGTTATCCAACCGTTTAACTTTCGGTCCTCTAACCAACATATGTCCCATGAACAAAGATGTGTTTAAGATGGAACAAAAGAATACACGAAAGAAGAAATTGACTGGAGTTACATTCAGTTTGTAGATAACCAATAAATTCTTGATCTCATCGAGAAGGTAAAGAATTTCAAATTCTAGTTGCAATGTCGTCTTTATGATCAATTTGTAGATTTTGCTAACTTGCTCATTCATTGAAGTCCTTGATTCTGAATGCTCTAACTGGTAATTGATGAGAGTTAGCAATTTCTGCATGAATAACCATCTTCTTGTATGTCAGGCCTGAAAGAAGGTAATTCTTACATGCTGATATTTTGACTTTCTGCAACTTTGAGCGCTTTTGTATCAATCTAACTAATGAGAAGCTCCAAAAACATTTTAATCAAAGTTGTAAAATAGAAATCTCCTTTGTTGACATGTTTCACATCTTGTTTGTTTTAAGTTATCCAACCAGTTTAACTTTCAGTCCTCTAACCAACATATGTCCCATGAACAGCATGTGTTTAAGATGGAACAAAAAGAATACACGAAAGAAGAAATTGACTGGAGTTACATTCAGTTTGTAGAAAACCAAGAAATTCTTGATCTCATCGAGAAGGTAAAGAATTTCAAATTCTAGTTGCAATGTCGTCTTTATGATCAATTTGGTGCATGTTAATGAAATTATGGTAATTCTTGAACAAGGTCTTATAGATGTGATCTAATCTAACTGCTGATTACTTTCAACAGTCTCTTGCATCTGCATTCCCCATTCAGGGTCAATTACTATCATCTCCCAGATGATGAGTACAAGTACCGGTTGGAATGACCAAATCAGTTTCAGATCCGATAAATATGCCTAGACGACCATTAGCTAGTAAATCAGATACCGATTGTATACTAGGATGCTAATAATTATCAGACATAACATTCTTGCATGCCGTATTTGCATTTCAGTTTATCAGTCCGTCTTTTATTTATTTCCTTCTTTTGTCTCCATTCAAATACTAAAGCACAAATTTATTTTCTTGTGCTGCCTACTTGATTTTGTTTCTTGCGTTCTTATTAATCCTGTACATGGGTTAGTGATGATATATTGTAATGAGCACTTCATTATGTGGTTTGGTCATTTAATGGAATCTTATTCCTCATTTCTAATTTATTTGATGCGTAAACCGGGGATAATTGCTCGTTGGATGAGACATGGTATATACAAATAATTGTAAACATATCCTTTTGTTTCATTGGAATTCCAAATCTTTTAACAATTTTCAGTCAGCAGAGATATCTTGTCTAAGGAAGGAATCAGTCTTTGAGGTAGTTCCTGTTGCAAAATATATTTTATATTTCAGTTATGCAACTAAAGCTCTTTTTCTTACATGCCATTCTTGTTTCCTTATTATCTAGTAATATGTGCTAACAGTGATCAATCTTCGGTCAATTAGACCATTTGGATAGAGCTGCTATCAATTCATCTCATTAGGAAAACCAATAGATTGGTAATCGTTGAAGAAGGCTTTCCGCAACATGGGATTGGCGCCAAATATGGTCCAGCTTGAGACGATTGTTTGGAGCCGATGTGCCCATGCCCTATGCTGCAAACCTTGAGAGGATGGCTGTTCCACAGGTCTCATTGCTGCTCGTTTTACTTCAATCCAAAATTATAGGGATTCCATTTCGCATAAGCCCTGCTACTGATTTGCCAAGTTTATTTCTACTTTAAGGAGAACACTTAATGCTATCCTCGCTATTTATCTGACATGAATAGCCTGTTTTAAGATTTCAAACTAATCTCAGCTTTTGTATACCTATGATGTGGTTTATGCCTACCAACTTACTAGCCTTGTCAAAATTGTAGGCTATGTGAATTACTGCTACCTTATGATTCTGCCAAATCACATAGTTCATTGTGATGTGCTCTTCATTTGGTACAACATCATAGATCAGATGCAGGCCCATTCATGAGTTTTGTACCTAACATTTCCATCTTTTGTGCTTTACCAATGAGTCCTTATGGGTTTTAATTGCATACAAGTCTTCATGTCTAGTCTGTAATTAAATGTAATCTATATAAGTTTAACAAACTTATTTAATACTCTAGTTTTTCCTCTTCCTATGCCAAGACCTCCCAGCTGAACATAGGAAATGGTATTTACTTGTTCTTAAGCATCATTGTTCCCAAACCTAGATAGACATAGGCTATCAAATTTTAGGTAGAAGCTAGCAAGTAGCATTGTTCAAATGGCAGTCAATTTGTATGCTTTTACCCCTGCCCGCTGTTGATCAGACCTCCCTTGTAGCAATCATACCACTTAGCCATAATCTCTACTAATATAAATTTGCAGTTGGTGGGCTCCAGTGGTTTCTCGGCATCACCAGAACACGGCGATATCTACATCGGCTTATCGCCGGCAAATCCTTATCAGCTTATGATGAACTCCTCGCATCAACAATGTCGTGCCGATCGAGGAGCAACACAAGAAGTGCATACATGTCGATCTCTCTTCAAGCTTCTTGTTCTTAGGATGCACTAACTAGCAAGACGATCATTTTTCTTAAACTTTTAGTTGCTTGCATATTCATCGTGGCATGTATCGGTTTCGACAAACTTGCACGCCGCCGCACAACGCTTGATGCATAATTTTTTCATCTGCTTTGGTTCGTAATCCCCGCAGCTTGGTCCCGGTCTGCGAAATTGTCTCGGAGGAAATCTCCCAATACCAAACATGCCTTCAATGTGAGTGCGAATGCTTACATTTACATCTGCTTTCTTGTTCAGATATTCTGCATTTGTTTCATCAATTTCCTTCTCAAAATATTGTACTAGTAATTTATTAATTTTATTTTCAAAACTCATTAACCTTTCATGTAATTTTGCTACTAGGTTGTGAAGCCTCTGTTGCAAGAGAGGACACGAAAGAAGGTTCATGTTTTGCATGGTTGTGGGAGAGATGAGCTTACGCTTTGGTATTTCGGAACCTCATTTCGGAACTATCGAGTAATTTGTAGCATTTTCGCTTTGGTATTTACAATATAAGGTGGATGGGAGAAAGCCCGAGGTGAGCTCTAGCCTCTTGGCGGCCTCTTCCTTCACTTCTCATTTGCTAGGATCACCGGCTTCGGTACTCAAGGTCTTTGGTTCGGGGATGGTGGCCATATTCCTTGTTCTTATAAGAAACAAGTTCAGAAGATGGAAGAACATGAAGAAACTTCTAGTTAGCTCAACTAGTTTCCATGTGTTCTCTCTTTTGCATTTTTTGATGTTTCTGTCTATCAAATGATGGGGAAAAAAGCAAGAATCTGGTTGCTTGTGCGCCATAAGAGACAGCTTTTAAACATTTTGGGAGTTTGTAGTGACAGGTAGCTTGTTCTTTTGGTGTAATTAGCTTTGCTTTCTCTGTGATGTTTACAGAAGTGGATATATGGTTAATTAGCACCCTCTTTATCTAATCATTTTTGTTGCATGTTGCTTTGATGTTTTCAGTTTGTCACTAGTTATGTTGTGCATGTTTTATGAGTGATTGCGCGAGGAAAAATGCATGGTTGTACTTATTGACTAGTAGTTATCTTTTCTGGATGACGGTCTAGAAAATATTTCGGAGTTGATGGCTTTTTAGAGTTCGCTTTAAGTAGATGTGAAATTTGGCCTGGTAAGAATGCATTTGTACTGAAATGTAATTTGGCTTGTGATGTAATTAAATGTGATATTTGTATTCGCCTTGGAAGAGATACATAGGCGCTTATAAGTGCCACGCAAGTAGAAACCCCTGTGATTTTAAACGCCATGAATAGAGGAACCCCGGCACATATAAGTGCCATGACAGATGAAACTCCGGCGCTTGTAAACGCCATAAATAGAGAGAACCCCGGTACTTATAAACGACATGAATAGAGGGAACCCGGCACTTATAAACGCCATGAATAGAGGAAACCTGGCACTTATAAACGCCATGAATAGAGGAAACCCCGGCACTTATAAACGCCATGAATAGAGGAAACCCCGGCACTTATAAACGCCATGAATAGAGGAAACCCCGGCACTTACAAACGCCATGAATAGAGAGAACCCCGGCGCTTGTAAATGCCAAGGAAAACTTAATGCGGTGCCTATAAATGCCACCGTATGGTGGGAAATAACGGCATATAGAAACGCCGTGGATAATTAAGCGCCGCGAATTACTTTTCCTGACGCCATTTTTCTTGACGCCATGTAAATGCCATCTAAAATCTTTTTAAGGCATTTATAAGGTTTTAAAGGCATTTATAGGCGCCATCGGAAGCCTGACGTGTTATAGTGCCTTTTATACTCACACAAGTTGGAGTTTTCTGAAAGGTTACATGTTCAAAGACTTCTAGTTGATTAGGGTGCGCTGCATGGCACCAAGCTAGCACCAAGGGACGGAAAAAAAGCTCGGAGGTGCGGCTCATTGACTTGGTTCAAAATTACTTCAATTACATTTATTCATTGGTTAAATATTGAAATGAGTCAATTTCTAATGAAATTGGACATTGCTCTGGTTCAACTCATTAGCTCGACTCTAAAAATACTTCTAAACTATAAATAAAATGATATTAAATTAAACTATGTCAATTCAAAAAAAGCTTAAGCAAAGAGGACTTGACTCGATTTCCACCCCAGGCGTTGGGTGGCGCCAAGCTGGAGCCAGTCGGTGCTAGGCTTGTCCCAAGGCCCAAATGCTCAGGGCCTTCAGCCCAATGTGACTAGTGATGATATATCTTTGTGTATGTTAAGAATATTTCATTAATTTCTGCAATGTGTCATATTTCGTCAATTTCTGCAAAGAATATTTCAAAAAAAGACTTCGATTATGAGTTAAGGTTACCAAAAATATGCCATAAATATGTCGTTTTCTTTCCTATTTACTAGAAATTTAGGACATGAAAACACACATAAAATGAGTTTCAACAACCACGCATCCACACCTCGTTGTCCAACCCTAGCCTCTTCCCACTTGTGCCCCCACTTAACGCCCCTACCACACCTACACATACCCCGTCGCCTCACCGGCCTTGCCCCTAGCACCGGTGAGGCCCTCTTGCAAGCTGCCTCTACTGCTGTTATCGTTACCTGATGCATTTGCCTATGCCGCCCACCCTACATCCACCCCCACCTCCCACCATCGTCGTTATCCTTCATCGTCGCTAATGGTCGTGCCATCGATATCTGACACCACCTCATGTTGCCTCTCCTCTCGACCAGCCCTCCGTCATCGCTCACCACTCTTCTATGTCCTGCCTCCACCTCTCACCATCATCGTCCATCTTCATCGTCTCCAACGGTGGTGCCACTGGATCCATCACCACCTCATGCCACCCCTCCTCTTGACTAGCCGTATGCCAATGCTTTCCTACGTCCCACTATAGAGGCAGCGCTACTGTCGCCTCGCCGCACCACTGCTATTGCAACCTAGATACCACTAGATCTACCAACACCCCCCGTTCTCCCTTTGAAAGTCCAATGTCGGTGAACCCTAACCCTCGTCCGGTGAACTTGGCCCTAAAATGCTCACGGGGGTATTTTTAGAGACAAAGATGGAAGTAGTGACACACAAATCTTCAAGCCTATCCAACTATGAGAAATTCAGCTGAAATCGCAATTTTTTTTACTCAAGTGTTGTATAGCAATTTGAAAAAAAAATGCTTTGACAATTATCACATCATATTAGGTCCATTTTCACACGCTACGGGAGAGGCCTTTGGATTAGCTGAGCTGGGTGGGGACTGGGGACACATTGGTAATTTGGCAGGGTACTAATCAAGACAACTGCCAAATCTGTGTGCGGCAATAGTCGGAGGTTTTTATCGCAGCAGCTGCTGAGGCTGCGGGGTATAGTGGATTAGATTAGAGGGAGCAGGGAAAGAGACGTTCTGGAGAGGCTGAAGGTGAAGTGGAAAAATCTACCATCCTTTCAGGTTGCTGCAGAGAATATCTCTCTGCTACCAGCCGGTGCCGGTCTCATGATCTTATCCGATCCACGTGGATCGAGCAAGCTAGCTCGCCGATCAAATGGGCGTTGGCTTGGTCCCATATTCCCATGACTTGGTGGGCAGTGTGCACAACTGCACATCGACTGGAGTGTTCTAGACATGGATGGCTACTGCTCGTTTTGGTAGTACGCCTGCCTTGGTTATATGCATGCTGCATTAGGATTCACAAAATTACCAAAACCACTTAAAAATTATAAAAATTGACTGTATCAAATCGGTTTGGTAGTAGAAAATAGTTAGTAAATCGATTAAAATTAAAAAAATTCAAAAAAAATTTGTGACGTAAACTAGTCAATAATCGGTGAAAATTACTTGATTTTCGATGGAAATCGAGCGAAAATTACCCAAAAATTAGCTTTAAGAAACATTCAATTTGTCGGTCGATTTTCGGTGAAAATGTTCTATTTTTTATTTTTTAAAAACTTTTTCTAAAAATTTTGATTTCTTAATCCTTGGTTGCTGGCGATTTCCAAGCGATTTTTAACATGTTTTTGCCGATAATCGAAAATCAAAAATCGTTAGGAAATCACGATTTTGATATTACAAACCTTGGTCCAATACACCTAGATGGTTGAACACTCTAGTAGCTGTGATGAATTTTGGTCAAATTTGGGAGTATGTGTTGAAATAGATGCGATACTAAAAGCAAGAAAATATAGCTAATTCTGAATAACAACATGATGAAAAATATATAATTCAAAGATGACATAATCTGCAAGATTAAGTCCATTATGAATATTATGACATTCATATATTTAAACATATCTCCTACAACAGATTGATGAGAATATGTCTTATATTGCTATCAGATTTAGGGTTTAAGTGAAGATTTAAATCTTCAACTTCTATCATAAATGGGCTAAACAATTAAATTAGCGAAAAGGCCTTTAATCCTTACCAACTTAACATGCACAATAAAGAATTGATAATTGAGTTCACTGTTATAACACAATCTTAATCAATAGATTAAACTCGTGTCAGCATGTAATCTGATCAGCATACATTCAGGTTAATTGATTCAAGACAGTACTGCCAATATAGCATTAATGTTCAGATCAATAGCTTGCAAAGGTACCAACTGACACAACAAATGAAGTACTAATCAATAGCTAACACAATTATCTAGCCAAACCAAGATGCAACATTCTATACAATAGCTAGCAGTCCAACAAAGTAATACTGACAGAAGCTAAAGAGCACAACAGTAGGTTTGGAAATTGATCAGATAAAGCAATGGCCTAAATCAAAACTTTCTAGCATGTAAACTCTATTGGTTCATGGCCTAGTTCACCTTATCTATTGTTATATTCATTAAATGACCCAATAATCATCAAAGAGCAAGTAAGGCAACGAAACTTGTGAGCGATTCTTCAGAAAAACTCACTATGGAATAGCACTCAAAGCTATTCAGATGACAGGGCAAGGCGCAATGTAAATTGTTGTCCTACAAAACCAAGTGCCGCCGCAAGTGCCATGGGAAAAAGTCCAGGTTCCGGAGATACAGTGCCCTAGTCGCAATTGTGACATCCCAACTGCGAAGTTGAGCCTCACCAGCAGTGGCACAAAATCAAATCCTTCAAGATGAAGGTTTTTGCAAAGCTTCGGTCCTAGGGACCAAAACTTTCTATACTGCAAGCCTACAACCGTGCGCCTCAATGTGCAAGGCCAAACCAAAAAATCCAGCTTTAATACTTCAGACCACAGATCTGAAGATAGACCTCAATAGCCAAGATTGGGCACAAGAGCTAGAGGAAACTGAGATGGGAAGAAGAAGATTTGGGTTTCTTACTCTTGTCCTTCAGGAGGAGAACTAGAGTCTCATTTAAAGAGGAGGAGCACAATAATGCCGCCATCTCTCTCCACACTGGCCGACGAGGCACACGAACTTACCTAAGACCTCGGCGCTACCCAACAAAACCGGATGTAAGAAGAGGAAGCAGTTCTTCTGCCGCAATGAAGAGTACAACATCAGTTGTCCAAAACTGAATGGAACTGAACATGCGTACTCTCCTCACCTGCCTCCCTTTTGACCGATCCCTAATGGGCCAGCTTACAAGCCCACTTACTGAAAACATCAAGTTTTCCAACAATCCTCACCAAAATTGGTGTTTGAAGAACTGATCTTGTTTTAGATACAAAGGTTTGACAATGAGTACCTTTCGGGTTTAAACTCAATGTATATAGTTACAAATATTTTATTTCTGCATAGACGATGGAGGATTAACGCCTTGATCTAACATCTTGGTGTGAGAAACATCACACAAGTAACATCCTGTATGAGGCAGATTTTAGATTTAGCTCTCGGGTTAGGACTTTTCGGTCATATCCTAGTATCTTTATTCATGAGATATCTTCTGAAAGTATACCCAAACTTCCATTAATCGCGACATCATGATTATACTCATATAGGTGAGTTCTCCAAGTAGTCCTGTAGGACAACTCCTATTGTCTACGACATTGAACTCATTAAGAGCTTATAGCTCAACCTGCCATACAGAAGAGCACTGTAGCTAATGAGACCCTTAGATGTGCTCTCTAGACCACACAGTTTGTTTTTCTATGGGATCTTCGCTCTTCTTGGATCGGTTACTACCGATGTGATCCACTCAAATAGGTATGAGCCCCATTCCCTTGAATGCTGCAAGAATGGCCTTCCACGCCATTCCTTTAGTGAAAGGATCAACCAAATTCCTTTCAAACTGGATGTATTCTACAGCAATAACACCCATTTCTCTGGCATGCCTTAGTGATTTTAATCATCTCTTTATATGTCTTGATGACTTCATATTATCTTTCCTACTCTTCACCTTCACCAAGATGGTTTGGGTATTGCAGTAGGTAAGCATGGTTGTAATTGGTTTTTCCAACACTGGTAGGTCAAAAAGGAGTTCTCTAATTCATTCTGCCTCTACAGCTGCTGAGACAAGCACCACTAACTCAGTCTCCATGGTGGATCGTGTAAGAATGGTCTGTTTGGAAGACCTCCACGATACAGTCCCACCTGCTAGAGTGAAAATATAGCCACTTGTATCCTTCATATCATCCAGGTTACTAATCCAGTTGGAATCACTAAATCCTTCTAGGACCATTGGATGACTAGAATAATGTATTCCCAAATTTATTGTTCTCTTTAAATATTTGCTAACTCTCTCTAGTACTATCCAATGATATCTCTTGGGTTGAACGTATAACGACTCAATCTGCATATAGCATATAAGATGTCTAGCCGAGTTGCACTAGCTAAGTACATCAGGGAACCTATAATTTGTGAATACCCGAGTTAGTGTTTACACTGACCAAAGTTCTTTTTAAGTTTAGTATTTGGATCATAAGGTGTGGCAACCGGCTTGCAGCCTATAAAGCCAAAACGACTCAAGACTTTGTTCACATAATGGGATTGAGACTGTGTAATCCCATTCTCACCCTTTATAAGCTTGATGTTTAAAATCATATCAGTTTCACCCAGATCTTTCGTATCAAAATTCTGGGAGAGAAACGACTTAGTTTGATTTATTACATCAAAATTGGTCCCAAAGAGTAATATTTCATCCACGTATAAACATAGAATGACACCTTCACTCCCTTTGAATCGATAATACATACACTTATCAGCTTCATTAACACAAAAGCCTACATATGTCATTGTATTATCAAATTTCTCATGCATTACTTGGAGCTTGTTCTAGACCATATAAGGATTTAATCAAATGGCACACTCTGTTTTCCTGTCCTTTTACCAAAAATCCATCTGGCTGCTGCATATAGATCTCCTCATCCAGCTCTCTATTTAAGAAAGCAGTCTTTATATCTATTTGATGTACTAGGAGATTATAGGAAGCTGCTAGTGCTAAAAGCACTTAGATTGTGGATAATCTGGCCATAGGAGAGTAAGCGTCAAAATAATCTTTACCCTCTTTTTACGTAAAACCCTTAGCCATCAAACGGGTCTTATACTTTTCAATAGTACTATCGGGTCTATGCTTTCTTTTAAAGATCCATTTGCAGCCCACTGGCTTGCATCCAGCTGAAAGATTTGCTATCTCCCAGGACCCATTGGAAGACTGAAAAACATTTACATTATTACCAAGAGTAGAAATGATGAACATGCCTCCGCAATCATAGCTTTTTCCTAAGAACAAACCAAATTTGGTCAATACGATCTTATTGGATTCAAAAACTAATTTTATTCTTTGTCGGCATAGCATTGACCCGCTTAACACTACAACAGGACCAATCTATTCTAACACACACTTTGCAACACATATAGTTTGTGTTGTAGAAAAACTCAAGAGCAACACATGCTACGTGTTGCTAACACCCATATGTAGAATTCTCAAACATATAGTATCCATTGAATTACCCTACAACACTTGATGGTCATGTTGCTACACTTGTCAGATGTGTTGGTAGGTGAACAAAGAATTGAGATAAGAAACATATATAAATTTTGGATAAACAAAATAGGGTGATGGAGGCTGTTGCGCGTTTCCTCCATGATTTAAAAAAAACACCGATGGAAAAAAATGAAATTGTTTTTGTGAAAAAAAACGCACGATCGGCTCGGCTCGGCTAGCGCAGTCGTGGATGCGCTTGTGTCCTTTTAACCATTTCTCGTGTTTCCTCGACGATTTAAAAAAAACGACGAAAAAAACGAAATTATTTCTGCAAAAAAAAATACGCACGCGGCGTATTATGCTGCGAAAACTATCCTAGTACCTATACTAATGTGAGAAGAGTTCCCAGCCTCTAGGCGATTTGAGCTGATCCGGCCGGCCGGTTCAGCTCAATTTTTTTTTGCATTTAGATCCCTTGAAAAAATTGTAATTACGTATAGGTCCTTTTGGTTCAGAAAAATCGTGCATATTTCGTGAGAGGACCCTAAATAGATACAAAAAAAACAGTAATAATGTTTCGATCATTTCGGCTATTTTTCACAAAATGGACCTTTCGATTTAGTTTCGATTTAGATCTAGTAACTGCCCTATCCTCCTCAACCCCATCATACGCATCTTCACCTGGCCATCATCTCACCCAATTCGCACCACAATTAATCTCCTCCCTCACCTCCTATGGCCACCATCCCCGTTGTCCAGCACTCGCCCCATCGCCCGTGAGGCCACTGACCCCGTCCAGCGAGGCAGCGACCAGTGCTCCAGCGGCCTCCAGGTCTCCAGCCGCCTTCGCCCTTCGGTGAGTGCCCTATCTGTTTGTGGGAAGAATCTGTGCTCTGTTAGTTTCTTCGCCGCGGCTCCTGCTTGGTTTCCTGTGCTCCGGTGGATTTACGCGATTCTTGCGTTAGATCGGTGGTGGGATACGTGCAAGGGCGATTGTTTAACGTCCTGGTTTGTTTTTTGTTACTGAGGTCTCGCGGCCAGATCGGTTTTGCATCTCCTGAGATGAGATCTTGTGCGGTTCAGTTCCAGTAATTCTGATATGTGGATAGTGAGAACATGAGGCAGGAGATGATTAGTATAATTTGCTTGTAGATGTGTGTCTGATTAGTATAATTTGTTGTGATATGCTTAGATGTTCTCCAAATCCCTAGGGTACGTCATGCTACTTAGCTAGCGTTCACTAGTATGTTTCCTTATGATATGAAACTGATGCAATTTCCAGTATAGCTTCAGATAAACCTTTTGATTTGTAAAGAAATATTGAGATATATTGAAGGGATTAGCTTGGATAGCTGAATGACACTAGAAAACTTAGAAAAAGGTAAATAACCAGAAAGATTTGAAAGATTGAGATGAGATCTGTTTTACATCCCCTGAGATGAGATCTTATGCAATTCAGTACTAGAAATTTTGATCTCTGGATGGTGAAAACAAGCAGCAGGAGGTAATTCGCAGTGGTTTATTCTCTATTTTTTTTTATTGAGTTCATGTGTAGATGTATGTCCGATTGGTATAATATTTAGAGATTATCTTAGAAGTTTTCCAAATCACAAGGGTATGCCATGCCATAAAAAGGCAAGCTGAAGCTAAGTGCCTGATTTTAGATTTCGCATAACTACAACTTCACTGGCAAACTATCAGTTCGCTACAACTTTAAGTGAGTATTTCGGATACCTGCATCTTTAATAGAACAGATTTTCAACTGTACAAGATTTGTGTGGTGTGTTTTGATGCAATTTCCCTCTTTATAATACAATTTTGTAGATAGTCATTGAGAGATCTCTGGTCAATATAAAACTATCAGTAAGTTGTGAATTTTAGCAGGATATAAGCCTATCATGTTACATATGAATTAATACTGCCTTTGTTTCATATACAAAAATAATTGTTTCAGTTTATTCACACTGCAAGATCTAGCTAATCTTATCTCCTTATTTTCAGTTTGATAAGCATGCAAGAAAGTCTGTTCAATGAAGTAAAACGATGGCAGTTCAGGCAAGACTTTGAATATAGCTTTTTTTCATTCAATGGGAACGATGCAACATGAATTTGTATCCTTAATCAATGTTGGTTCTAATAACATTTATTTTGTCTTAATTGTAGCATAATAAGAAGCAAAAGCATCAGCAAAACACTATGAAAAGGAGACAGGACCAACTAACTCAAAAGAAGACCCATCCTTCAGCAATGGCGGTATGAGTTTATTCATAAAATGTTCCTTCTAAATTATAGTAGATCTAATTCATGTTTTACTTCTAATGACTATTAAAATCCAATGCAGTTTGGTACCATTTGTACTCCTCAAGTCATAGCCAATGATATCCAAACAAAGAGATTGTTGCATTTGCTACATTCTTGAGTAGTAATCCAGATGCAGAAGTTGGTGGTTTCAAGCTAGGTAACGAATTTTGGAAAGTGCGTGTTAATTATCCTATCGAAGACCATGAAGTGTTGGTAAGTGCGTGTTAATTATCCTATCGAAGACCATGAAGTGTTGGTAAGGCCATGGGAGAACTACAAGACAATTGGCCAAACCAAAGGAAAATCGATTGCTTGGCCTTCAATTTGTGTATGTTAATGTCATCTTGATTTGATTTGGTGTGTCACACAATTCCTGTATATTTACATTCATGCAATTTTCTTGTTATTCTTGCAGATTGAAAAGATCAATGATTGAATTGTTGTATTTGGATGTTTACCTCATCAAGGGATCAAGAAGCAAGGAATTTCACGAGGAAAAGATAGTGCTAGTTGTGTACTAGTATTAGCAGTAGTAGAATTTCATATGGTACGACTCAAATTTTACTCTTGTTCTCAACAAATGAGATGTATTGTTCTATGTGGAATGATGTTCAATACTTATATTTATTTCCTTAATTAATGCAATGCAATCTACCTTTTGATCATTGCTCGTGTTGAATTGTATTATATATCATCTAATATGAATTTATTAATTATCAAATAAAAATTATTTGCGACAATTATATTTTGTATATATAGCAAATAAATAAACCATAATTTACATGTTTACTTAGTTGTGTTGCAATAGACTAATTATGTGTTTCTAACAGGTGTTAGATATATGTTGAAAATATGTGTTGTTATATATAAAACACATGTTGCTACTTTGCAACACCTTTTCTTTTGTTTAACAACATCTAGTTTGTGTTGCAGTATATCTACCATAGCAACATGACCAATAACATCACTTATCACATGTGTTGCTATCTATCCTAGCAACACATATGTGTGCATATAGCAGCATATACCTATGTTGCTATAGCTCATTCCTGGTGTAGTGTAACAAGTTGCGAGTTATCACAGGTATGTACAGTACGTCCTTAAGAACAAGTGTCTTGCTTGAAGTTAACTTTAGACATACTTGTCCTAACTCACGCACTGTAACTATTGTACTGTTCCCCATCAGAACGGTTCCACCTGCTGTGCCCTGAAAAGAGGAGAAACAAGTCTGATTAGTGCATATGTGTCTAGTAGCACTTGTATCAAACCACCAATCAGAAGATGAATCTGCCATAAAGGCCAAAGGTATGTACCCACTAGTGGAAGTGCCTGCACTGGGATCTCTAGTCTCTGCAAAAGCCACATGCACCTGAGCCTTAGATGCCTTTTGCTATTCAGGTGTCGGCCCCTTTCCTTTTCGATTGCGGTACCGATTGGCTATATGGTTAGGCTCACCACAAACGAAACAGACAACCTCTGTCTTCTTCTTTTTCATGATTTTAGTCTTGATATTGTTCACATGAGATGGCTTCTTAAATTTCTTTATATTCTTGCCTTGAGTATTGTGCTCAACAAGATTGGCCTGAGCGTGTCTTTATTTTTCCATAGCTATTTTTAGACTTCTCCTCGACATTAATAGCGGCAGCCAGTTCTCCGACTGTCAGCCACTTCTTCAAATGTCGATGGGCTATGACGAAGTCATGCTAGGAAGAAGGCAATTTAACTAGGATCACATTCACCTAAAAACCCTTTGGAAGAACACACTCGTACTGACCTAGGTCTCATACGAGGAGCTACAGTTCATGGATTTGCTCCATGATTGATCTGCCTTCAACCATTTGGTAATTAAGGTATTTAGCCATGATAAAAGACTCATTGCCATTATCGCCCTCGTCATACTTCTCATTGAGTTCTATTCAAATTTTGCTTCCTCTGTGAAATTTTCATGTACACGTCGAAAAGCTTGTTGGATAGGATGGCTAAGATGCGGGCCAACACATAAGTGTTGGCCTTCTCCCAACTGGCCCTCTTCACCATTAGGCCCAGAATAATCCAAGCTCAATGAGCCAAAGCTTCACCCTAGCCTGCCAGCGTTTAAAGCCGGCCCCATCAAACACTTCGGGCTTTATCGCATCAGATAACACTGAAGCCATTGATATATTGCTTGGTTTTCTAGATTGTTGAAATAGATGTGATATTAAGAGCAAGAAAATATAGCTAATTCCAAATAACAACATGGTGAAAATATATAATCCAAAGATGACATAATCTACAAAATTAAGCCCATTATGAATATTATGTCATTCATGTATTTAAACATATCTCCTACAATAGATTGATGAGAACATATCTTATATTGCTCTCAGATTTAGGGTTTAAGTGAAGATTTAAATCTTCAACTTCTATCATAAATGGGCAAAACAATTAAATCAGCGAATAAGGCCTTGAACCCTTACCACCTTAACATGCACAATAAAGAATTGCTAATTGAGTTCACTGTTATAACACAATCTTAATCAATAGATTAAACTCATGTCAGCATGTAATCTGATTAGCACACATTCAGATTAATTGATTAAAGACAATACTGCCAATACAACATTAATGTTCAGATCAGTAGCTTGCAAAGGTACCAATCGACACAATAAATGAAGTACTGATCAATAGCTAACACAATTATCTAGCCAAACTAAGATGCAACATTCTGTACAATAGCAAACAGTCCAACAAAGTAATACTGATAGAAGCTAAAGAGCACAACAGCAGGTTTGGAAATTGATCAGATAAAGCAGTGGTATAAATCAAAACTTTCTAGCATGTAAATTCTATTGGTTGAAGGCCTAGTTCACCTCATCAATTGTTATATTCATTAAAATGACCCAATAATCATCACAGAGCAAGTAAGGCAACGAAACTAGTGAGTGATTCTTCAGAAAAACTCACTATAGAATAGTACTCAAAGCTATTCGGATGACACAAGGCGTAATGTAAATTGCTGTCCTAGAAAACCAAGTGCCGCCGCAAGTGCCACGGGAAAAGGCCAGGTTTCGAAGATACAGTGCCCCAATCGCAATTGTGACACCCCAACTGCGAAGTTGAGCCTCACCAGCAGTAGCACAAAGATCAAATCCTTCAAGACGAAGGTTTCCACAAAGCTTTGGTCCTAGGGACCAAAACTTTCTGTATTGCAAGGCCACTACTCTGCGCCTCAATGCGCAAGGCCAAACCAAAAATCCAGCTTCAACACTTCAAACCACAGATCTGAAGATAGACCTCAACAGCTAAGATTGGGCGCAAGAGCTAGAGGAAACTAAGATGGGAAGAAGAAGATTCGTGTTTCTTACTCTTGTCCTTCAGGAGGAGAACCAGAGTCTCATTTAAAGAGGAGGAGCACAATACTGCCGCCATCTCTCTCCGCACTGGCCAGTGAGGCTAATGAACTTACCCGAGATCTCGGCGTTGCCCAGCAAAACCAGAAGTAAGAAGAGGGAGCAGTTCTTTTGCCACAATGAAGAGTACAACAGCAGTCGTCCAAAACCGAATGGAACTAAAACGTGCGTACTCTGTTTGCCTGCCTCCCTTTTGACCGAACCCTAATGGGCCAGCTTACAAGCCCACTTACTGAAAACTTCAAGTTTTCCAACAATACGTGGTAGGGGTGCTACAGCTAGAAAGTTTTGCTCCTAAATAAATGTGCTAAAAAGACCTTGGCTAGACACGCGAAGTTTGTCGAAACAATCCAGGGCCTCCTTTTCCTTTCAGTGTAGAGATTTAATGTAAAACAATCTAGTTTTAATCTCGAAAAATCATTGCATTCTAGACTGAGTCTTAGGACCCTTCTTGTCATGAGATTGGATGAGAGAGTAGGGCAAAATGGAAACATTCTATTCTTGTCGGCAAAGCCGAATTTTACATATATACCATTAAGGATCTCGAGGCTATTTGGTTCTAAACCTACGCATGCCAAAGTTTAGTCAGAACTTAAGAAAGAATTCCATAACCAAATTTTTGATAATTTGACCATATTTGTTAGGTTTGTATGGGTCCTCATGCGTTAGGTGCATAACTGCTCATTTTCTCTTTTCTCTCTCTTTTTTCTTTTTTTAGAGAGAGAGAGAGAGAGCAAAACCGCTCCTAGGTTCTCATGCTCCGGTTGGCACCATTTGTGCTGATCCAATGAAATCCAACTCAGATAGAAATCAAGGCCCAACTCTGTTTCAGCATTAGGCCTGAAATTCACAAGAGTATTGGGCTGGAAAAACCTCATCCAAACAAGTCGAAGTGTGCTATCCTAGGATGCTACAAGTAAAATGATCTTCCACTAAAAGAAGTGTTATATGACCTTAGTGTTGAGGGAAAAAAAGAACAGTGCACATACAAAAAAACTACTCCATCTATTCATGACCATATGTTATTATACGTTCTTGCAATTCTATCAATACATATCTACAAAAGACTGCATTACTCCTATTTATTATATTTTTGGATGGTGTATCTTACTTTGATATTGAAAAAAGCTAAATGGAGGGGTATATAAGGAAAAATGGTAAAAACCCACCTCATGATTGTAGAATGATATATATTTAAGAATAAAAATTGAAAACAACAATGACATGTAATCGGGAACCGGGAACTGAGGGAGTAACAAATAAGACAAAATAAAGAATATGTTGTAACGATACTGATAAGCAATCAGGAACCCTCGAGCAGGATTTCGATTGAAGAAGGAGAGTTGGGGAGGAAGAACTTCAAAATGAAGAGGAAGGATTGGGGAGTAAGGCATCTGATCTTTCCTGCCTTTAGCAATGGTTCGACTTAGCTTTTATATAGCTAAGTCAGGGAGGTTTTGGATTCTTCGTATTACACGGGACTTGGCCCAACTCTTGGCCCACAAGACCGACTCAACGCTTACTCACTCAGAATACATGTTACTGTGACATTCCCCCTCCCTTAGCAATGGCTTGACCCCAAGCAAGAGCTGAAGGGAACCGATGATGAACCTCCATTGCTGACTCCCATGTAGCCATGCTCCTGGATGCATTATCCCACTAGATTAACTCTTGAACAGCTGCAGCTCCACCTCGAGGTATCATCTTCTGTTGCAAAACAGCTACTGGCGACAACAATTTCAAAGGCTTGCACTCAATAGAGGCCAGTCATTACTGACTTGAATAGCAGGAGGAACATGCTTCTTCAGTTGTGACACATGTACCACCAAATGTATTTTACTGTTTGGTGGAAGCTCCAGTTTGTATGCCACCATGCCCACCTTCTGGAGTACACGGTATGGCCCATAAAATCGAAAAGCAAGCTTTTGGTTATGTCTATCTGCTACCGAAGTCTGTACATATGGCTGGAGCTTCAAGTAAACCAAATCACCCACTTCAAAGGAATGCTCAGACCTGTGCTTGTCGGCTTGGAATTTCATCCTCTGCTGAGCCTTTAGCAATTGTTGTTGCAGGAGCTTTGTCAATACCTCATGCTCTTTAAGCCATTCTTCCAAGTCAGGTGTTGTGCAAGCATTTAAGTCCGAGATGCCAAAATCGCGGGATGGATGTCCATACAACACCTCAAATGGAGTTTTACCAAGTGTTGAATGATGGTTGGTATTGTAACAAAATTCCTCCAGAGGTAACCACTTTGCCCATTGGTGAGGCTTGGAATGAACAGAACAACGAAGATAGCCTTACAGACACTGATTTAAGCACTCGGTCTGCTCGTCTGATTGTGGATGATAAGCTGAGCTCATGTGAAGTAAAGTATCAGTCAGTCGGAAGAGTTCTTGCCAGACCTTACTAGTAAAGATCTTATCCCGGTTAGAAATGAGAATCTGTGGCATCCCATGCAACTTGTAAACATGATTAAGGTATTCTTGTGCTACTTGTAATGCAGTGAAGGGATGTGATAGAGGGATGAAGTGGCCATAATTAGTAAACTTATCAATTACTACTAAAATGGCATGGTACCTATTGGAAGCAGGTAAACCTTTTATGAAATCCAAGCTAACCACTGTCCATGCTTGAGATGGCACTGGTAATGGCTGTAGGAACCTAGGTAACTTCACATATTCCACTTTAGCTTTTTGACAAATCTCACATCCTTGTACAAAAGCAGTGACACTCTTTATCATATTTGGCCAAGCAAACAAACTCTTGATGCGATGGTAAGTGGCAGAGATCCCTGAATGTCCTCCAATGCCACTACAATGCAAAGCCTGCATAACATGGTTCTGAGCTAATGTATTATGTCCAATCCAAACTCTTCCTTTATACCGAATTATGCCATCACATAATTGAAAATTTGGATGGTCGGTCCCTGGAAGACTTAATTCCGTGAGCAGCTTCTTCGTTTCAGGATCATCGTGATAACTTGCAACTAGATTTTCTATCCAAGCTGGTTGACTGCAAGAAATGGTTGAGAGATCTTGTTCTTCCTGTCATCTTGAGAGAGCATCCGCTGTTGCGTTAGAGGCACCTCTTTTATACTGTATGGTGTAGTTAAGTCCCATGAATTTGATAAATGCCTTGTGTTGAATTCCAGTATTTAACCGATGATCAGTCATGTGCATGAGGCTTTTTCGATCGGTGCGAATGATAAATGGTGAGTGTTGAAGATAGGAACGCCATTTCTCTACAGCCATTATGATTGCAAGACACTCCTTCTCATATGTTGAAAGTGCTTGATTCTTAGCGCTTAATCCCTTACTAAAAAATGCTATGGGATGACCTTGCATGAGAACAGCTCCTACTCCATGCCGACTTGCATCTGTTTCAATCACGAATGCCTTAGAGAAATCAGGGAGAGATAGCACGGGGCCTGAACTAAGGCTTGCTTCAGTGTGATAAACGCTTGGTGAACTGATGGATGCCAACTGAATGGTACTCCCTTTTTCAACAGCTCTGTAAGCGGCCGACTGATTAATCCACAGTGCTTGATAAACTTACGTTAATATCCGGTGAGGCCCAAGAAATCCCAGAGTTCTTTCAAATTCTACGGAACTGGCCATTGCTCAACTGCTTGAACTTTCGAACTATCAGTAGAAACACCTTGGGGGCCAATGATGTGACCCAAATACTCTAATTGCCACTGAGCGAAAGAGCACTTAGAGAACTTAACAAAAAGCTGATTCTGTTGGAGCAGTTCACTGTAAAGCAAGATGTCATCCATAAAGACCAAAACTCCTTTTCTCAAATATAGTTCAAAAATCTGATTCATGATGCCTTGGAAGGTCGCGGGAGCATTTTTTTAGCCCAAACACCATTACCAAAAACTCATATAGGCCATGATGAGTCTTGAATGCGGTCTTATATTCATCCCCGACTGCTACTCTAATTTGATGAAAACTGGAACACAGATCCAGTTTAGTAAACCACTGTGCCCTCCCTAACTCATCCAACAACACGTCCACAATAGGCAAGGGGTGGTTATTCTTTATAGTGATCATGTTCAATTGTCGGTAATTGACACACAAGCGCCACGTCCCATCCTTTTTCTTCACTAGCAACACAGGAGAAGTGAAAGGGCTATTGCTTCATCTAATAACACCTAAATTCAACATCTCGCCTACTTGGCGATCTATTTCATCCTTTTTGCTGTGGTGAATAGCGATAGGGTCTTACATTAACCGGTTGCACCCCTTGCATTACAGGTATGTGATGATCACTTGGTCTTTGAGGAGGTAACCCTTGAGGCTCTTGAAAAAAGGAATCAAATGTTTGGACAACTTGCCGGACTTACTCTGGGATGTCCCTCACTGCCAGCTGATCGATTGCATTGATTCCTTGATCCTCTTCAGTTTGATGCACGGTGACTAAATGGGACACGACTTTTCTCTTGATCAACCCCTGCAATTTCTGCGCTTCAATGGGCATGCGTGATACTGATCTGTCACTGACTCCTTGCAAACTAATTTCCTTGCCTTTATACTGGAATCGCAAAATCTTTTGATTCCAATCAATCCACATTGGACTGTGCTCCTCAAGCCAATCTACCCCCAGAATAATGTCATAGCTTCCTAATGGTACCACTTTAGCTTCATGAGCAAAGGTGTGCCCCTGAATGAACCATTCCAGCTGCTGAACCTCCTGATTACAGTTTATAATTCCACCATCTGCCACCACATATTTTATTTCTTCAATCTACTTCGTAGGAAGTTGCAATTGTTGCGCTAATTGGTGACTAACAAATGAACTTACTGCCTCTGAATCCACTAATATCAGGACCTCTCTCTTGCCAATTTGTCTAGCCAACCGTAATGTGTGTCTCCTTCTGGGTTCGGAACATGAGGTTCCTGATATCACCATGAGAGTTCCACTAGGTTCTCCTTCTGAATCACTGCCATCTTCCTCCTGTTCTGCCTCTATTTGCAAAGCCTCCAATAATTCTTCAATTACATGCAAGGATACTTTCTCTGGGCAGCTGTGTCCAGTTTTACTCCATTGCTCACCACAAGTAAAGCATAATCCATTAGCTTTACGGTGAGCCTTCAGAGTTGCTAACTTGCCCTCTCCTTTAACTTCTGCTTTCCTTGATTCTCCTTTTTGTTCATATCCTCTACTTTACCTCCCGCTCTTGGTCGGTCACCATTGACAATGAATTTGCTGAAGCCTCGCTGCCCTGAAGCTTCAGGTCTTCTAGTATAGCGCTTCTGTCCTGCTTCTTGTTCCTCCTCCTGCAACAAAGCTAAGGCACTAGCAGTATCTACGTCAGAGAGATGGTGAAGCCAAATTGCAGAACGAATACTACTTTGCAACCCTTCTAAGTACTCATGAACAAAGAAGGTTTCATCCAAAGTGGGATTATATAACCAAAGTTGGTATCTCAATTGTACAAACCGATCGGTATACTCACATACCGACCCTGTTTGCTTAAGAGTTCTCAGTTGTCTTCTATAATATTGGTATTTATCTTTGGTGAATTTGTCATTAATGAGATGGCACATCTCTCTCCATTCTTTTATCCTGCCTCTAGACTCTACCTTTTGAAGCCATAGCGCGGCTGAACCTATGAAATTCAAAGCAGCAAAGCGCGTTTTCAAACATTCGTGCACACCAAACACTTCAAAATATGTCTCGCATCTCTCTTGCCACAACCGAGGGTTCTCGCCATCAAACTTTGGAAACTCCATTTTGGGTATTGGGTTGTGCCCCATGCGACCAGACACATTACTCTGACCCCGACTCTCTCCACACTTTTCATCAAACACATGCAAGGCATGACCCTGAGAAAGAGACATACCCTTGACCAGGGTTGGTTGAGGAATCTGGAGAATTACCTCAACATCCCCCTGGTGATGCTGATCCTCGTGGCGGCCATTAGGCCCAGGAGTCGGATTGCCCAGCAATGATGGTGTAGACAACCCCCCAGCCACCGGCGTCACACCTGGTGGCTGGAACTATGACCCCATCCCCATGGTCGGGCTTGGAGACCCCGATGTGCTGGACTTTGTCTCCAACACCTCCATGCGCTCCTGCAGACGCCCTTGATGCTCCTTGATCTCCCCAATTGATTCCTGGAAGGTCTTGAACTGGTCACACAGCTCTTTGAGCATCATCACCGTAGCATCACCTTGCGCCTCCACCACTGCCATCGCCTTGGTCATCTTCTCTTCAAAGAGATTTGCCTTCTTCCTTGGCGCCAGAGTGGCTGCGGCTGGCTCTGATACCAAATTTGTAACGATACTGATAAGCAATTAGGAACCCTCGAGCAGGATTCTGATTGAAGAAGGAGAGTTGGGGAGGAAGAACTTTAGAATGAAGAGGAAGGATTGGGGAGCAAGGCATCTGATCTTTCCTGCCTTCAGCATTGGTTCGACTTAGCTTTTATATAGCTAAGTCAGGGAGGTTTTGGATTCTTAGTATTATGTTAGCGTGATGTATAGGGTAATGGGCCCAGGTGGTTCGGCTGCAATCCTACAGGGTGCGGCGGCTGCCTCCCCCCCCCC
The DNA here is from genome assembly GCA_036346375.1 of Guadua angustifolia. Classification (NCBI taxonomy): domain Eukaryota; kingdom Viridiplantae; phylum Streptophyta; class Magnoliopsida; order Poales; family Poaceae; genus Guadua; species Guadua angustifolia. Next base: position 30,457,383 of record CM070508.1, read on the forward strand.
TCTGGTTTTGGTTAGTTGGTTATGTTTGGCAAGGATCTCCTAGATTAGATCTTTCCTATTCTTAGAAATATCCTTGCCTATATGTACTTGAGCCTTGGGCTCCTCCCATAATCAATCTACTATTTTCCCAACCATACTCTTTCATGGTATCACGAGACCGGGAGCTTCCCCTCCCACTGCTGCGGACTTCACCTTCCTAGATGAATTCCCTAACCCGGCGCCCCTTCCCATAGGGCTGCCAACTGTGTCTCCTGCAGGTCCTCCCGGCGCCACCACTGTTGCTACGCCCCATGCCGACGCGTACCGCTTCACGCCGCCAAGATACCAGATTTCCGCACTCCCACGTGCGGGTGGTGCACCGTCCGTCATGGTTGTCCTCCGCGCCCACGCAGCCACGATCCCGTCGTCCCAGCGCCCACGCTGCACCGACAACTTCTCCCGCCTCTCCCGTCGCGGGTCTCCCTCGCCACGCGCTGCACCGCTTCTCCACTCGGCTTCGGCGCAGCCCACGCTGTGGCTCTCGCCTTGCGCGTCTACTCCAGGCGCCCAAAGCAGGCTGCGGTCCCTCCGACACCAATCGCCCCTGCGGCGCCGGCCCGTGCCGGGTGTTTATTGCCGTTCCCGACGATGAACCGGCCAAGATGGCGACTTCGGGCCAGGGCGGTTTTCGCGTCGCCTTGTACCATCTTGCGCCTCCCCCCGGTTCCAAAGACCTTCCGTGGCGCCCTTGCCGATCCCAATTGGCGGGCTGCTATGGAGGAAGAACATGCTGCCCTTCTCCAGAACCAGACTTGGGAGTTGGTTCCTCGCCCGCGACATGCCAACATTGTCACGGGCAAGTGGATCTTCAAACACAAGTTCCACGCCGACGGATCTCTGGAGCGCTACAAGGCACGTTGGGTCCTTCGCGGCTTCACCCAGCGTCCGGGCATCGACTTTGCCGAGACCTTCAGTCCGGTCGTCAAGCCCGCCACGGTTCGCACAGTGCTCTCTCTGGCTCTCTCTCGCCAGTGGCCAGTTCACCAGCTCGATGTCAAGAACGCCTTCCTCCATGGCACCTTGACAGAGACAGTGTTTGCAGCTCAGCCCTCCGGATTCGAGGATCCTGCCAGGCCCGACTTTGTCTGTCGTCTGAACAAGTCGCTCTACGGTCTCAAGCAGGCTCCCCGTGCTTGGTACAGCCGCTTCGCCACGCATCTGGTCTCTCTTGGTTTTGTGGAAGCCAAGTCGGACACTTCGCTGTTTGTCTACCGCCGTGGCACTGACACGGCCTACCTGCTCCTCTACGTTGATGACATCGTCCTCACCGCCTCCTCGACACACCTCCTGCGGCAGGTCATCTCAGCCCTCCAGCAGGAGTTTGCCATGAAGGACTTGGGCGAACTCCATCACTTCCTCGGGATGCAGGTTCAGCGCAGTGCCGACGGTATGATACTCTCTCAGCGCCAGTACATGATTGACATCTTGGATCGTGCTGGGATGGCCGAGTGCAAACCATGCACAACGCCCGTGGATACCAGCCCCAAGGTCTCTGCCGACTCGGGAGCTCGATTCTTGACCGTCGACTCTCGGAGTCTTCTTGGCGCTTTGCAAGATATCGACCTTCACACGGCCCGACATTGCCTACGCCGTGCAGCAGGTTTGCCTTTACATGCACGACCCTCGAGAGCCCCACCTGGCTGCTCTCAAGCACATCCTTCGCTACATTCGGGGTACTCTACACCTGGGTCTTCATCTTCGACCGTCGACCGAGGATGACTTGGTGGTTTATTCGATCTTGATCGGGTTGGTTGTCCGACACGCCGCAAGTCCACCTCGGGCTATGCCGTGTTCCTTGGTGCCAACCTGGTCTCCTGGTCTTCCAAGCGTCAGAACACCGTGTCCCGCTCCAGCGCTGAGGCCGAGTACCGCGCCGTCACCAATGGTGTTGCTGAGGCTTCTTGGCTCCGACAGCTTCTTCATGAGCTCCACATTCCGCTTCGCCGTGCTACCCTTGTCTACTGCGACAACGTCGTAGCGGTCTACATGTCCTCCAACCCGGTTCAAAGATCAACGGACGAAGCACATTGAGATCGATCTTCACCGTTCGTGAGAAGGTAGCCATGGGTGCCGTCGCGGGTTCTTCACGTTCCCACGACATCCCGGTTCGCCGATGTCTTCACGAAGGGGTGCCTTCTTCGGAGATTCTCCGAGTTTCGGTCCAGTCTCAATGTCCGTGGCTAACCACCGACGTTCCGACTCATGAGGCGTGTTAGCGTGATGTATAGGGTAATGGGCCCGGTGGTTGGTTGCAACCCTACGGTCAGCGGCGTTGCCTCCCCCTCTGGTTTTGGTTAGTTGGTTATGTTTGGCAAGGATCTCCTAGATTAGATCTTTCCTATTCTTAGAAATATCCTTGCCTATATGTACTTGAGCCTTGGGCTCCTCCCATAATCAATCTACTATTTTCCCAACCATACTCTTTCATATTACATGGGACTTGGCCCAACTCTCGGCCCACAAGACCGACTCAACGCTTACTCACTCAGAATATAGGTTACTGTGACATATGTTTAACAAGGAGACCAAAGAATTAGAGCTCTTTACTAAGAAAGAAACACAGGGAGGAAAAAAAAAAGAATAATACATAGAAGGGGCAAAAGATCCTTCTTTTTTGAAATAATATAACCTTAAACCATAGACCTCGAGCATGGTAACTTTTTGCTCAACTGCTAGGCTACATGTTGACAGCTAAAAGAAACCGGACGAAGCAGCTAGGAGAAGTCTGTGCTGAAATCTTCTAGAAGTACAGTTCAAAAAGGGCCATATCTCATTATGTTGTTTGATTCTTCTATCAAGTGGCGTCTCTTGTTTCACTACAAATGGTAGTAGCTGCCGGTATGTGTTACTAATTAATTTGGTGTTATGGTAGCTAGTAGCATCAACCAGTAGACACCGAAAAGCCGAAGATTGCGTGTATTCCTAACAAACGTCCATTAGTTAGGCTCTCATTATAGCAGACGATAGATTGTTAGTAGGTGGTTTACTAAAAGTAATCAGCAAAAGGGTCCTTTTTTACAGTGGCTGGTAGCACTGTGTGGTGGTCCCTAGGTCGCAGCATTTGGATTTTCGTCTCCACGAGGTTATTGGATGGGTTCTTTGGTGTTATTCCTTGGCTATTTAAAGCCCACCTCCATCCATTAGTCAGCTAAGAAAGCAATGGCCATTATATTGGGAGGAAGAAAATAATGGCACAAGCGCCTCAAAAGAAAATAATGGCACAAGAAGAAGAGCTGTCTTCTTCTTCCTCCCCCATGAGGCAGTGCAGGATTTGCCATGAGGAGGAGGATGAATGGTGTGCAACAATGGAGTCTCCGTGTGCATGCTCTGGCTCTCTCAAGGTACATGCCTGTTTAATTCTTTGCCTTGTGCTAAATGCATGCTTTGATTCTTGATCCATGATGAGGTTTCTTGCTTCTAATTACTAGCTAGCTGATTATTGGTGTGTTGATTTATATGGTTATGTGCATTTATGTAGTATGCTCACAGGGGATGTGTGCAGAGGTGGTGTGATGAGAAGGGGAGCACCTTCTGCGAGATTTGTCTTCAGGTTGGTTTGGTTTGGTTGCATGTTGATCTTTTCTTGTGAAAGTTCTCTTGTTCAAGAGGTTGTGTTCTTATCATTGATTGTTACTATTCTATCCATGAAATGTTTCATTTGTTGCTTTTCTTATTAGGGGTAACCAAAGAGGTGTAATTTGATGGTTTTGTTTTTTAAAAAAGGTGTAATTATTTGTGGGGAAGGTGCCTACTAGCTTTAGTTCCTTGCCCTTTTTATGAATTGTAATCAAGTTTTGCCACGTACATGGTTTGTATAAATTAAGAGATTTCTTTGAGGATAAACAAAGTAGCACTACCTTGTCATTAATCATACGCTAGCGCAATGTTCTCGTGTGGAATGTAGTACCTTCTGCCCAACTTTCGGCAAGGACGACATGTTGTCAATTATAACAAACCCTATATAATATCCAAAGGAACATATTCATAAAAATTCTTTATATTATTTATTTAAATGATGCTTTTGTTGCCAGAATTTCGAGTCTGGCTACACAATCCCTCCCAAGAAAGCTCCGGTTGTTGAAATGGTGATCACTGTCAGGTAGCATGCTCTCTCTCTCTCTCTCTCTCTAACACAACTGTTTCATTGTCAATTCTGCACTCAAGCTGACAGATAAGATCATCAAGAAAATGGCTAGGTGATCCCATTTATGCCTCGCTGGCCAGTACCAACTACCAAGTAACTGCAGTCATCTGCAGTAGTATACAGATGCCCTCCAACGAAGGCATATATCATTAGGTGCCACATTGTTTTCAAATCAACAATCATGCAAGCCGATTAGGATGCTAACCACCAGGGGTTGATGAAATCTGATCAATATCGTCATTGATCATTTTAAATTGTCAGCCAGGTAGATCCCCAGGTCCTCCAAACAGGTACTGCTTCACCCCAGGCCCCACAGGCAAACTGTACCTTCCAATCTAGGGACCACATGATTTGGAGCTCTGATCAATGTGTTAGATCCAGAAATAATACTACAATAAATGATAAATTGTGCTGACTCTTCAAAAAGAAAGCTGTACCACCAAAAAATGATGTAAAAATGTGTCGCCATTCGCGACATTCTTCGTACAACTAGTGCAATTTTCCTGTGAAGACTATAGCGCGACAAGCGTACAGATGATTAAAATTGCCATGTAAGTACGATAGGTACTAAACACCATTTATTCTCTCTTATCCCCCTGTTCATGCCGGAATGAACAGGTAAGACAGCTGCCCTCAACGATATGAGCTGCTGTGAGCTGTGCTGCTGCACAGCATTGGTGGGGGTCCTGTCCTGTCAAAAGCGTGTGTCCAAATCAGAGATCACACAATGTCAATGCACGTCCACCTTCCGTCTCCAGCTAATGCTCGCTTCACGTGGTCTCCTCAATTGCAGCACAGATCCATTGCACGTTGCCGCAAGGCAGATCGAGCAGGGAAAGGTTGCATAGCTTGTAAGCACTAGTACCTACCGATTGTCAGCTGATCATAGCCTGATGCTTCTCTTGCAGTGAAGAGGTCCCAGAACTGCAGAATGATGATCAGAACATGCGATTGACAGGATCCGAGGGGCCGATTGGCGGCTCAGATTTCGCCGAGTGCTCTTCTGCTGAAGGCAGAAATGCCTCGTGGTGCCGGTCATTGACGATAACGGTACGAACTGTTGATGGGGGAACCTGAAGCACATTGTCCATTGTCGGGCAGGTCATCCTGCAGGGTTGTCTCTGGATTCTGATTTATGCAATTCTGTGCAGTTCACCATTATACTGCTGGTGTGGCATCTCATTGCGGTGGTGACAATAGAAGCAGCAGATAACTGCGCATTCAGCCTACTCACGGTGAGTTCATTGGCATGCTTCCAGCTGAAGAGAGAAATTAGAGTGACTGGTCAGATGAAATTAACAACTGAGGGATGTTGCTTCGCAGATATATTTACTCCGGGCTGCTGGAATCATGCTGCCGTTCTATGCTGTCATGCGGCTGATCCGCATAATTCAAAATGGGCAGCGGCAGTATCGGTTGCAGCTGCTAGAGGTTTGTCCTAACTTCTGTTCAATATTTTTTTTCTTTGGGAGCCTGTTCAATGATTTCTAGGTGACATTTGACTGAAGACATGCTGATACATTCTCTCTCTTCATCTGTTTATGCAGGAGCAAAGAAGAAGGAATGCATCAAACTTGCACAATATGTATGGCCAGAACCACCAGCAGCAGCAGTAGCAGCAACTTGTAATTAGTGTTCATTGCACAAATGAATTTAAATGCTTCTACAAGGAAGTCGCACAAATGTGCATCATGTTTTGCAGGGGCAAAATATAGTCATTTGTAAACTTTCAGTGAGTGGCAAAGCCAGTATGAAATTGGAGAGGGGGCTTGATGGACTAAACTATTTTATTTTAACAAAAAACCGAGGAAAACTAAGCTAAATTGAGACAAACGTAATAAATATAGTCTAGTGCATCCATACATGAATAGAAGAGAACCAAAGTTAAAAGAAAAAATAAATACAATAAAGATATCCCGTGCAGATTATCGATGACGACAAACGAGTGGGTGAGCTTAAGCCCAATGAAGGTCCCACTACTACAGACTGCTTCATCCGCGACGCCCCATCACGTAGGTCATCAGTCACATGACGTAAGTCCCGCCGGGGTTCTCAAAAGCAGCCAAGCATCCGCTAACCCTCCTGAAGAGGACTCATCGTGTAGTTTTCCTGTGGACAAAATCATAGAGCCGACACGCCATGCGATGCCGCCTTGCAGCGAACATTACCATCAAGGTGGTGAAGGGTGGCTTGGCCATGCAACAAGGCGAATATTGCATAACCGCCCAATTCCTCGAGGATACGCCAGAGTTGCGATTGATGGCGTGGTTGATGACATCCGCAAAGTAGAGGTTGAGATCGCGAGCGAGGAGGGCAAAGTCTTGGACAAAGCATAGACACATTCATCGCGTGGGCATAGCGGTATATAAAGTTTGCCTCGAAGATGACAACGACGATGATGTTAACAACGATGACGAGGCGGAGTCTCCATCTAGGAACGATCCTCCTCCTCCTCGGCGTCATCGAAGAAAGCTCCTTCTCTGCTCCAGCGCCACCGGAAAAAGTCCTCCTCCTCCGCCACACCAAGAAAACTCCTCCCGCTCCGGCGCCACAAGACGACCAAAGAGCACCGTGTCTCAACATTCTACACGGTCAGGGGGGAAAAGTTTGTCATCTGTGAAGCTAGCCAAAACTCTTAGCAACAAACGACCATATGAAATGACCGACGAAGAAACAAAAAAAGAAGTAGGCGCCTATGTAGAAAAGCACTTCAAGAAGACGCCACCACCGCTAAGATTGAAATCGAACACGCCAAACGGGATTTCTTCTGGACTTAGCGAAGGTTAAGCAGATAGGGACGGATAATGAAGCTCCTCAACCTAGCCAACTATCAGACTACGATCGCATCTCTAGGAAGAAATCTAAAGGAGATGGTAGCAAAGCATTTGTTCTTTGGAAGCCAAAGTGGTCTTTGAAGGGCGTGAGCACTGTAAAGTGGAAATTCGTTAACGGGGAAGCTTTGCTGCATCCAAATAAGGAGGTCAAACTGACCACACAACTACGGGCGTCTACATGATTGGTACCTGCAGTATGTCCAAAAGACACAAAACACTGCTTTCCCAGTCAGATACAAAGATATGGACTTTCACAACAATGACGACTCTTTCTGGGTTGAACACATGGAACTATATCAGATGTACCAACGAGATGCTCTAGACGTGTCTATATTAAGAATATGGATTCTGTAAGTCTCTTGTATAATTCATGCTGTATATTCACGTACTCTTAAACATAGGGTCTGAATTCTTTTTTTACGTAGAATGGAGACACAGACACTTAGAGCGAACAACAATGAAAAGATAGGATTCCTGGACCCGGGCATGGTCAACTGCAAACTTATTGAAGATCCAAAAACAATAAATTATGTTGAGGTGTACGTACTCAAGGCGCTGCTAAAGCTACAACACAAGGACTACGTACTTTTACCCTACAACTTTCAATACGTGTTTCCCTGCCTACTAGTGTCTCATATTTGATGCGCAACACAATGTGACGACTAATTGGCTTCTGCACTTTCATCGGATTGTCCTTGTCTTCATGTTAGATTTAAGCAACATCAACATCTTGGACTCAATGAGGAAACCGACAGTGAATACCAAGACTTAATAGACTTGCTAACCGTAACTCGGTCGTTGCATTATTGCTCTAATAATCTTCCATCCCATTGCACCTAATTAATTTTAATGACTACTCAAAACCATGAGCAGGTGTACAAACAATCTGCAAGAAGAGCAAACGGCATCGTCCATACGTGAAAAATTTCAGAATACACACCGATTTTCCATGCAGAAACAACCCCAAGGAACAATTTATGTGGATACTACGCAATGACACATATCCACGCGTTCATCACTGACAATACGGACTACAACGGCCAGCTGGTATATCGATCATTACATGTTGACCCGTACTTTTCTTTATAAAGACGATGACACTAATTAATGCTTCAATTTCTCCCATGACAATACGTCAAGCGTGGCACCAAAGAAATGCTTCGACCACGAAAATTGATGCCCTTCAAGAGCAAATAATCGGGTTCACAATTCGAGAAATTCTCCACACGAAGGGCGAGTTTTACGACCATTTCTCCATGGCAACAATTCTGAATGAACAATTTATTGCTTCAAAAGTGAATGAACAATGTAATAATTAAATATTATGATGCTTCAATGTATTTCAATTACACTTTAGTGATGCTTCATATTATTGTGCACAACGATATCGCATGAATACATATCTTTGTACAATGTATATACATGCTACAACATATCTTGCAAAAATATATATGTAAAAGGTTTAAAAACCAATCACTGCCGTTTTGGATACCAAAATAGGACGAGTTATCCTTTGCGGTTAACAAGAAAAAAGGGGCAGTGATAGTAGTTATGAGTGCCGGATATTGATAACAATTGGGCACTGATAGTTACTTATCACTGCCGGATATTATTGAAAATGTGGCAGTGATGGTTACTTATCACTGCCGGTTCTAAATAATAACCAGCAGTGATAATATATTATCACTGCCGGTTGGAAATTGTGAACCGGCAGTGATAGTTATTATCACTGCCGGTTCTTAAGTATAAACCGGCAGTGATAGTGATTATCACTGCCACTTAGGTTGTGCCGGGTCCACATCCGGCAGTGATGCCGATGTGGACCCGGCAGTAATCACATGTTCCGTAGTGGTGTCCGCGTTGGACTTGCTTTCATTGTGTGTGTGTGTGTGTGTGTGTGTGTGTGTGTGTGTATATATATATATATATATATAGGGAACATATCCTGTGCATACTGAGACCTCCGTGTACACACGTGCACACCAACTAAGAAAAGTTTCAAAAATTCTAAAAAATCATGGATGTACATATCAGCTTACCCCATCTACATATAAAATTTCATGATCAAGTTCGTCCTTTTATTACTAATAGCACAGGACGAATTTGATCATGAAATTTTATATGTAGATGGGGTAAGCTGATATGTACATCCATGATTTTTTTCAGAATTTTTTGAAACTTTTCTTAGTTGGTGTGCACCGTGTTTTCACCAAATATTTGTGTGCACAGATACGTTCCCATATATATATATATATATATATATATATATATATATATATATATATATATATATATATATATATAGCCAAGCTCAGCGTTGTCATGGGCGCTTCAAATACAAATAAAGGATCAAACCAGAGTGAAAATGAAAACAAGAAAAAAGGGTCATGTTCTTGCTTACTAATTTGTCATGACCAAATGTTTGATACCAAATAACATGATATTAATCCATAAATTCTGCAGTTGTGTAATTTAGAGAAAAGGTCCATTTATAGAAAACTAAGCTGATCACACTACTACAGAACGGCACATTACTATCGCTTTATCTGTGTCGGTTCTTAAGTTTTCAGGAAAAAACGATTGTGATAGATAACTTCGGACGGGGTGTTAGTAATAATCACTATCGGTTCTGAGATTATAGTGATTGTGATATGGACTCGACATATCCCAATCGGTTCTCAACTAACAAGCGATAGTGATATGGACTGTCACCTCTATCGGTTCCAAGAAAATAAACGATAGTGATGATCACGTATATATCACTATCGGTTCTTTTTATAGAAGTGATAGTGATGTGGGTATACATCACTATCGGTTCCAAGAAAAGCGATAGTGATGTTCACGTGATCATCACTATCTCTTTATGGAAAGAACCGATAGTGATAACGTGTGAAATCACTATCGCGTTTTAGTTGAGAACCGATTGTGATGTGCCTCGCTAGGTTATATATACCACTCGGGAACAAGATCTCTGTTGTTGTTCGGAGGAGATTTCTCCGCCGCCAATCAAGAAAAGCAGCTCATATTACGTGCTTGGAAGCAAATACTTGGATGATAAAATTTGAAGTCCTCAAGGATAGGTGTTAAGAGGGCAAATTTGAAGCCTTATCTTGAGGAGATTCCTTCTTTTTACCCTCGTTTGTTGTTTTCTTCAAAATGTGAGCAATCCGCCTTTAAATTAAACCCTTCAATTTTGCACTAGGTAATTTTGATACATCGTGAATAAAGTTTAAGTTGCCTCGAATTGAGTATATGCTATCGATTTCACACTCTCCATTAATTTGTCAAGCACACATCTATTTAATTATTGTAGTGCTCTTGTTAATATGGAATTATTGTTAATTTCTATCATGTGATAAATGCTAGAGTTTAGGCTTGGAACCTCGTCTCTGCTCGAGGATGCTTGTTTATAAATATGCGAACAAAATGGCATATTTATAAGTGAGCGATCTCGAATTGTCCACGCTTTTTAATTGGGCGATTCGAGGATATGTGGTTTGGGCAAGTTCTGGTGTGTTGTACAACTCGAGTAGATTTGATGGCGTCTCCTGGTGTTCTCCATATACACACCCTCTTGACTGTTGTCGAGACGTGTATATGGAGAACAATGAGATGATCTTCAAATTTTCTCCGAGTTGTACAACAACTTAGGAACTTTCCTAACCACATATCCTCGAATGGGATTAGGACCTAACCTATTTAGAGATTAGGAGTCATCGTTGGTACCCTTGTTTTGTTTTGTTGTAGTCAAAAGATTTGCAAGTACTACAAGAGCTATATAATTAGATTATTTGATATCATTGTTGATGTTAAAAATGTAGGTCTCCTATGTAAGGAATTCAAAGCACTAAACCGAGAAGAATCTAGATATCGATCGAGTACATATTTTACATATCTTGGAACCTGTCCTCTATTTCGCAAAGGTAATATTAACCGAAATGATGTCTCAATATTTCAAATAGCTAGCTAGGTGTCTCAATATTTATTGTGCGAAGTTTAATTACAAATGGACCGTAAGGAATGGATGTATCAGAAAAGTCGTTTAAGTGCTGAATTTCAGAGGGGTGTTAAGGAGTTCAAAAAATTGCGAAGAGGACATTGTGAGGAGGGGTGTAAACTTCATATATTGTCCTTGCATTGATTGCACCAATCTGAGAAGATTTAACAACTCGGCTCAAATCGAGGACCACCTGATTCGACGTGGCTTTGTGAGGAATTACACGTGTTGGATCCATCACGGCGAGACAGTGGTACCCTTCCGATGTAACGAAGATACGGTGGAACCGGATGACGAGTTGCTGCAGATGATATGTTTGAGGATGAGAATTTGGAGCAAATGTTGCGGGATGTGGAGGTAATTACGGAAAGAGAGTTCAAAAGTTTAAAAGCTTGATGGAAGATTTATGCCAAACCGCTGTTCACAAAGTTGCAAAGCGGAATACACCAAGTTGGGTTCGGTCCTTGCATTGTTCGAATCAAGGCAAAACACCGTTGGATGGATACAAGTTTCAATGCACTTCTAGTTCTTCTATCGGATGTGCTTCGGAAGGAAACGAGTTGCCAACAAGCATTTATGAAGCGAAGAAGCTCTCGTGTCCCATGGGAATGGAAATAGAAAGGATACATGCATGTCCTAATGATTGCATCTTGTACCGTGAACGCATATCGGGGCTGCACGTTTGTCCAATGTGCAAGTGTGCCCGATACAAACAAAAGGAGAAGCGTAACGACAAGAAGCGTAAGAGCCGAGGCAACGATGGTGAAGAGGTCACTAAAGGTGCACCGGCCAAGGTATTGTGGTACTTGCCCATCATTCCCGTCTTGAGCGGTTGTTTGCAAATCGAGAGAGGCAAAATTGTTGTGTTGGCATTATGAGTCTCGAAAGGAAGATGGCAAGTCGAGACACCTGCCGATTCGGCTCAATGGAGAAACATCGATTGGAAACATGAGGAGTTTGGTGCGAAATGAGGAACATAAGGTTTGGGTTGAGTACCGATGGAATGAATCCGTTTGGTAACATGAGCGGCCGAATCACACCGTGGGCGATTCATTGTGTATCTACAACCTCCTCCTTGGTTGTGCATGAAGCGGAAGTATATCATGATGTCCTTGCTAATCTCGGGACCCAAACAAATGAAATGATATTGATGTGTACCTTGCACCATTGATCGAGGATTTGGTACAATTGTGGAATGAGGGGTCGTGGTGTGGGATGCATACAAAGAGAGTATTTCACCCTCGAGCTATGGTATTTTGTACCATAAATGATTTCCGGCTTGGTAATTTGGCGGGTAAAGATCTGAAAGGAGCCAAAGCGTGTCCTATCTCGTGAAGAGGAGACCGAGAGCCTATGGCTACCGAATTCCAAGAAAACCGTGTATATGGGTCACCGAGGTTTCTACCTCGAAGTCATCGATCTAGTAAAATGGATGACAAATTTGATGGGAAGAGGGAAGTCCGTTCGCCCATGACCTATGAGTGGAAGGCAAGTATATTCACGTGTGGAGGATATTGAACTTCATGACGGAAAGAGTCGTAAATCTGTTCGCACTAGGACAATTTGGAAGAAGAGGTCCATATTTTGGGACTTGCCGTACTGGAAGGAGTTAGATGTCCGACATTGTATTGATGTCATGCACGTTGAGAAGAATGTCTGCGACAATTTGGTTGGTATCCTGCTGAACATACCTGGGAAGACCAAGGATGGTGTGAATGCTCGTCGCGACATGGCCTACATGGGAATCGGCCCGGGCTTGCGGTGATAGAGGAGGATGGGAAAGGTCCGTACATCCCGCCGCATGCTACACCTGCCCAAGAAGGAGAAAGAAGATCTCTGCAAATGTCTCCAAGGTATTAAAGTTCCATCTGGCTACTCCGCAAACATTAAGAAGCTGGTGTCCATGGATGATTTGAAGTTGTTGGGCATGAAGTCCCACGACTGCCATGTCTTGATGACCCAAATGCTCCCAGTTGCTATCAGAAATATTCTGCCTGAGGATGTCAGGTTTGCAATCACGGCTCATTATTTCTTCAATGCGATCTCCTGCAAAGTTATTGACCCTGATATGCTAGACAACTTACAGAGTGAGGTGGTGCAGACTCTATGTCAGCTTGAGATGCATTTCCCACCATCGTTCTTCGACGTCATGGTCCATCTTGTTGTTCACCTTGTCAGAGAGATTAAGATATGTGGCCCCGCATTCTTACGTTACATGTATCCGTTCGAGAGGTACATGGGTATATTAAAGTCCTACGTGAGGAATCGGTCGAAACCTGAGGGTAGTATTGTGGAAGGTTATGAGACTGAAGAGGTTATTGAGTTCTGCGTGGACTATCTCGGAGAAGACAAGCAATCGGTGTTCCTCTATCTCGCCATGAGGGCGATTATCCGCAAAGGAACTGCTAGCGAAACTAACGAGGCCACAGCTTGATATGTATTGCAAAGCGATCGGACAGATCTTGCAAAGACAAAGATGGTTGCAGGTATATCGAGCAAAGACAAGTCGATTTTACGAGAAGAGAATCCACATATGGATGAGCTTTCCATCATGCGAGAACACAACGATAGATTTCTAACATGGTTCAAACAGAGGCAGAGGTCTCTGTTAGTGATACTATCAAATGGTTGGTGACGGACCTAGATTTAATGTACGCATATGGCGAGGTACGATATTAATGGGTACACCTTTTACATCGAAAGTCGATGATCAGAGTACTTGTTCAAAAGCAATGTGTCAAGATAGATGCTTTGTCCGATGAACATCATTTGAAAGGAGGATCCTCAATGGCAATGAACTCTTATTACGGGTGATCAAGAAATTTGGGAGCTCGACACGGAATATACCAGATTCCATTGTTCGATGTAAGTGGGTGGGACTTCCACATGGAGTGAAGGTCGACAAGAGAGGTTTTACTCTTGTGGATCTCAACAGACTCGCTTATAAAGATGACCCATTCAGATTTCGAAGCAAGCAAATCAAGTCTTCTATGTGCGTGATCCGCCAATCCGAGGTTGCACGTCGCCCTTTATGGTAAGCGGCGGATCGTTGGTGTCGAAAATGTCATAGATGAAGAAGAATACGACCAATTCGATGAAATACCTCCGCTTATGGATGGGGCTGTCTTAGCGGTGACAACGACACACATGGAAGAAATTATATGCGTGTAGATCATCAAGAAGGGTTATATTGTAAATAAAAGGAGTACATCATTGTATCGCTTGATATGTGTTTGCAAAGGTTATGTGTACGTATGAAACTTTCACAAATTTTGTCAATGCATTGTGGTATGTAGCTACTTAATGGAATGAAAAGAAGGCACTCTACATCAAATCATTTCGAATTTTCGAATACTTGGACTTTATTTGAGAAAGATTTGACTTTTCTACTCTTTGACCAAAAAGTATGCCTACAAAGTGAATTTGGGCTTCTGTTTTCAATGCTTACTCATTTTGCCAAAATCCTTTTAGAAAAGATCTGTAGTATCACAAAGTATGTTTCGCAAACTTTCAAATAATTCCAACTATGTGTGCAAAAGATATGGCCTTTTCACTCTTTGATCGATATCTCTGTAAATTCAGACTTTATGGTTTGTCGGAAAACAAATAAAGGCCTATATTTGTATCGGTTCTTATTCGAAAGCTTACACATATACATAATCATTTGTATCGGTTTTGTAATAAAACCGATAGTAATATTATCCTTCAGCTTGTATCGGTTTTACTTTAGAACCGATAGAAATATCACTCTAGGGTTTTCCTTAGTACAAGTATTTCTATCGGTTTTCTTTTACAAACCCGATAGAGATACTATAATTGTATCGGTTTTAGTTAAAACCGATAGGAATATGCCTCCCTGGTTTTCCTTAGTATAAGTATTTCTATCGGTGTTTTTGGAAACCGATAGTAATGAGGAGAGTGAATAATATTACGCTGCGCTCCTCCATTTTTGCCCTAGCTCCCGCCCACGCTCAATTGCTCCCGCACCACGATTTCTTCGCCTCCACCGCCAACATCGCCGCAAGCCTCCACGCCCTCTCCTCCTCACGCCGCACTCCTTCCCCGCCGAATCGCCCCCACGCCGTCGACTCCTCCCCCGGCCGCCGACTCTTCCCCACGCCGTCGACTCTTCCCCACGCCGACGAGTCGCCCCCACGCCGCCGACTCCTCCCCCCGCCGCTGACTCTTCTTCCCCACGCCGTCGACTCCTCCCCGCACCAATCACTTTGGTAGATTGTCTTCGCGGCTCGGATCCGGCGCTGAGTAAGGAACTTTTACTCTCCTCTGTTGGTATTGTGTCAATGGACCGATTGAGAAATTTGGGGAACTAGCCATCGAGCTAGAGGCTGTTTTTCTTGATCTGGAAACACTGAGTTTGTTATATCGCCGCCAATGATGATTCAAATAGTTGAGATTATATTGATCCGCTAGCTAGTGAATGCTTTCGTAGTTCAAAGACCTTTGTTTTAGATCATTGTGTTTAGACTTCATCTTGGCCTTGTTGTTTCGGATATGTGCTATGTCATCCTGTGATTAGTTCTGCTACATGGCTTGAATAGCTTTGTTATCATCGGTACATTCTCGAACTTATTGTTACTAGTCCGGTGCCCGTGTGTTAGACCATTTTAATGTCAGTCTTTGTCGCTCGAGTTTGTCATAAGTCCATAATCGAAGTTCTAGTGAATCAATTTTTTAAAACAAAGGCTGAATTGTGTAGATTCACCGATTTCGATTGATATATTCTGTGATATATACTTGCTGAAATTGGTGTTGAGGGCTCATTTGGAGCAACCCATCAATTTATGAAATCTGAGAGCAAAATTGCTAAATCAACCATGAGCAAGATATCTTTGGTTTGTTTAGTTTGTTTATTATCCATGCTAGATGCTATGCTTATTTGTGATCAGATCATGAATTACTTTGCTTACAAGCCTGTTCCTGTTGAAGTCATGATTTTATCATATGTTCCTAGCATAATGGATAATGTGTGCTTAGTTATATATGGGTTAAGTCATTGTTTCATTATGCTCATACTGCAAATATTTCAACAAATTCGTAAACCAAATTTCCAAACTTCAATTACGAGTTTAGTTTAGCAAAAGTGGACTTCTGATACCAACAGTTTGCAAACTACCAAAACCTGATGTTAAGCCGTATATGTGTTGTTGCTATATATGTGGATTACCTTATACTGTTGTCTTAGTTTTAACAACTGCAACATATATGGTCTTATTTGTCCTTATATGATTCTCAATTCGATTTTTCTCTATGCTTGGTGTATCTCTTGGATAGTCCTCGGTATTTTACAAAGTTAGCATCGCAAAAGTATTCATACATTTCTATATAGCATAATCTTTCCATATGCAAGTGATTGCTTGTTCATATATGCAAAGGATGGCTTGTAGCAACTTTTGAGTATGCCAATGGTATAGTTATTTCAATCTTAATTGCATATTACTTTTTTATCTCAAAGATATGTTAGAGTTTAGGTTATGTAACCTCGTCTCCCGCTCGAGAGTGTTTAATTATAAATATGCTTTGAATAGCATATTTATAAGCAAGCGATCTCGAATTGTCCACGTTTTTGGGCAGTTCGAGATATGGTTCGGGCAAGTTCTGGTGTTGTACAACTCACGAGTAGATTTGATAGCGTCTCCCAATTGTTCTCCTGATACACACCCTCTTGACTTGTTGTCGAGACGTGTATCCGGAGAACAATGGGAGATGTCAGCCAAATTTTCTCTCGAGTAGTACAACGGCTTAGAACTTGCCCAACCACATCCTCGAATGGGATTAGGACAAAACCTATTTAGAGGTTAGGAGTCATCGTTGAAGATCATTCGCTTTCTCGCTTGTTGTCAATGAGCTGTTGCTTTACATGATTTATTGTCAACTTCACATAATTGCTACGAATTGCTTTATCTCATGTCAAATATATGACCATGTCAGATAAGAAAACTGAAAATGTCGCAACTAGAGAGCATCGACTCATCGCCAGACAGAACCGAATTAGCTGCTCCTGAGGGGCCGAGCGAACTTCGAAGTGTCGAGCCGAGCCAACTTCCAAGTGTCGAGGGGCCGAGTAAGGTGAGGAAGGCCCGAGGACCGAGTAAAGGGGCCACAGGGAGAACACCGCAGGTTCTCCAGTTCAATGCCACGGGGGTTTGCACGGGTCCTCCTAAGTACAAGGGGCGATACCGCTCATTCCTCGGCCAATTGGTGAGGGAGAGGGTTGCCATAACAGTTAAGGACCGGAGAAAGGAGGTCACGCCGGCGTAAGAACCGGTGTGGGACGAGGTGAAGGGCAAATGGATTATACAAGAGGAGGACGAAAATAATGCCAAAGCGGCACGCCATGAAGAGGATGGGTGTGGCTTTGAGGCACTTCAGGGCTACATGCATAGTGAGTACGTCTTTGAAAGGCCTTACACCATTCGAGAAGTATCCGTTCGTGACTCGATGTTTGGGAGGAGTTCACGAGATCAAGGGTACGCCCGAGGCGAGGAGCCGAGAGAAGAACATTGGTATCCAGAGGCGAACACGTACCGCACCACCTCGGTTCAAAGTGCTACTCTGAGGGAAGAAAGCGAATGGGCGCGAGTAACCGAGGAGTGCGCGAACTCGGGATAAATAAGCCTTACTCCCACATATGTGAGGAGCGCGCGGATCGGGTATTAGCGAGACAAAGAAATCATGGACGGGCAGCCGGTAGTACCAAACCCGCTACTGCAAGAAGTCGTTTCCACCATCGTAAGTCAAGAAACTTACTACATTGCGATCAACCATTCTGTTGTATTTCAGATCTAATTCAGACTTCTTGCAGGAGGAGGTCACCAAAGGAAAGAGCAGGGACCTTTGTTAGCCAAGGGTCAAATGACATCTTGTCCTCCGCGATCGGGAAGTCCGACCATAAGGGCTTGGTACTTGCCGAGGGCGGGCATACGAAGAAGACGATGCAAGACGAGGTTAGGAGTGCGGGGCAAGATCATGGGAGGCACGCACGAGCGCATGAAGGACACGCCAGGAGGAGATCAAGGAGGAGATGAGGGGGAGATGACGGCACGTGAGCAGGAGATGAGGGTAGAGATGGACCGCTTGAGGGCCGAGATGATGGCGATGTTCTCCTGAGTCGAGCGATGACCCCGCCACCGCATGTAAACTCAGGTTGCGACCCAAAGAACAAGGGTCTAAAACGATAAGGCCGGTCCGCAGCTAAAGGTAATAGTTAATTTTGCATGGCTTCGAGGTGCGAGGGTAACTCCCAATATTTTCTCTTAAGTTGCGCACCTCTTGCAAAGCGCCACGGCGCCGACACGCCGACGAAGACGGATTTCGCTGAGGTCGCACGCGGGTTGCATTTCCATGCAACAAGACCGACACGATGCATGGTCACCTTTGGGGAAGGGCTACATGAGGGTCCGTGGACTACGCCCACGCCTTCTTATCACATGTGCTCGAGTTCCCCCAACGAAGAGATCACCACTCTCGCAAGCGCACATGTCGCTCATCAAATGGCCCACGGCAGCGTCGTCTTCGGTCAAGGTAAAAACCTCGCTTCTTCATACCATTCCAAGAGTATTGCAACAAGTTGTTCATACGCTGCTTTGTAGGTTCCTACCGCACTGCGCCTCCCACGATCGTGACGAGTCCCCCTGCAATAATCGAGTGGTGCATAAAAGGGCTACCACGACGACCCACAGAACCACCGGAGGCCTCCGCTAAAAGCCAAGGCTCACACAGACCACAGTGCCCTCTCAGTACAGAAAAGCCTCCAACCCCGCCGGAGACTCCTTCTACCCGAAAGGAGAGCCGACACGAGCCACAGAGAAGCCCTATAATTTTAAGGCGATGAACATGGAAAGCCCTTCTTCCTCCCGCGAAATTGAATACTTTAGGCATGTGGACTCGACGGCTCCATGGATGGTACATTGACAAAGTGAAAGGGAACGAGCGCCGGTCGACTTCAATGTTAGGTACAAAAGGACATTTCCACCGTGAGGACGACGGGACATTTCGGTCGGTTTGAGGATCTGCTCCGTCTCTACCAAATGATCTCCATCGACGCTTTCCATCAGGCGATCCTCGACACCGTGAGTATCGCACCACGTAGCATGACCTTAGAACTTCCATAGGATTTTGCATTATGCTTCAGAACATTCAATACGAGTTGCGGGGCAATGAGGCAATGAGTCGTGATTTAATCGACAACTAATTGGGTTCGTCGACCCTGAGCTGGTGTCCGCAACGATGGCTAGGCTTCAACCGCAATGGCTTGCCGGCTACATCAAGGGTGCGTTGAAAGCTGAGGCCAAGAAGGACTTCATTCTATTCCCGTACCACGAGGAGTAAGTACTACTACACCCTTCAATTACTTGTACGCACTTCAACCGTATGTGAACTTATTTCCTTCATCGCATACCATTTAATAAGCAACCATTGGGTCCTACTCGTGATCATTCCGAGTAACAACGTGGTCTACACTTTTAATTCCATTGAGAAGAGACCGATGGCCTACGCGATCAAGCCTCCTTTGGAGCAGTAAGTGCACTACTCTTATGTAACACTTTCAGATTTAACTACGCACATTCATTATTTTGTACTTAACACGTCTCTCCAATGTATATAGGGGTTTCTCGACTACGCCGCAGTATGAGGATACACGATCGAAAAAAGGGCTCCAAGTCGAGTATGTGCGCTTCAAGGTACAAGTGGCGCTCCTATATAAGATTTAGATTTCGACATATTTTCTTCGTCTCTTAATTTCTTTTTTTTTTCTTCACAGTGCCATCAACAGGCAGCGATTTACCATCGCGGTTTGTACGTCATGCATCACATGCTGATCTTGATTAGCCTCTCGCACTGCTTCCCCGTATATATGTACATGCATAATAATACAAGTAGCCTTTCACATAGAAATTTCAAAACTTAAATTAAAACACTCGCTTCTATTTTGCAGACTCTCAATATCCCCGAAGAGTTTAGACCGCACTACGCTCAACAAGATAAGGGACCACTTATGCCAAGGTACTTGGATGGAATGTATGGTGGAGGACTGACGGTATAGAGATCCCAAAGCTCGTACTAGGCTATATGTGAACAATATTACAAATCTCAATGGGATTACATGTGTACATGATGGTTAAGCATGTGTCGGTTGTAACAAAGTATTCATTTTCTGAATGTGATATGTATTTGTTGTAACAATTAAAGTATTCATTTTCGTGAATGAGTTGTATTCATTTTCTCGTGAATGTGAATGTGATATACATGTCAGTATGTTTGTGATATGTGCATATATATATTTGTGTGAAATATGTGCTGATTGGAGGTCAATTGGAAAGTAGCACACCCCCTCATCTCTATCGGTTCTCACAAGAAAATGATAGAGATAACATTGTCATCTCTATCGGTTTTTTGTAAGAAATGATAGAGATAATGTTTACATCTCTATCGGTTCCTACAAGAAAATGATAGAGATGAACTCATCATCTCTATCGGTTCTTCGAAAGAAAATGATAGAGATGAACTCATCATCTCTATCGGTTCTTCGAAAGAAGCGATAGAGATTGCGATGATAAAAAGGAACCGATTGTGATGTGTAAACGTGTAGTAGTGTGACATACCGCAAAAAAGAAAAGAGAGAGAGAGAGAGAGAGAGAATGTATTCAGTCACTTTCATGCATCGCTTTAAAAGATCCTTTTTTTTTCATGGAAAACCTAAGTAAGACAATCATCAAAACGGCATCAGCACGATACCACATAACACCTCAAAGAAGCAAAAAGTAGCATCACTTACGTGACAAGCAGGCAAGCAATCACCAATTCCATATCTGTTTCACAATATCAAAGTTGAGATAAGCCATGGTAGCCTGCAATCTTGCATGCATGCTGTCACACTATCTTAACGTAAATTAATGTAAGAAAATTGATACACTAATTTAGATTTCGTCCACCAGATATATTTATTTACTTGAAAATATACCTATATCATCAAGATATATATGATGATTTTGTGACTAATGTCAGAGCATGCTATAGCTATACCAGTTACTTTCCTGTGAAGATAGGACTACATCTTATTGAGCCCCCTAGGTTTTTGCTCTAGTGATGGATGAAGCCACATGGGATTTACAAAAAGAGATTCTTTGGTGTATTCTTTTTTACGATGATGTGGGTGTTAATTGATGAGAGTAAAGTAGGTGTTGATAGCAAACTGGAATTGTGAAGGAAGGCTTTATAATCAAAAAGGTTTTAGACTTAGTAGGACTAAAACAGAGTATATGAGGTGTGTTTTCAGTGGTGCTATGGCAAATGATAGATATGTTAGTCTAGACAGAAAAGTAGTACCCAAGAAGGAAACTTTTCGCTATTTGGGATTGATGCTATAGAGTGATGGTGAGATTGATGAAGATGTGAGCCATATGATACAAGCAGGATAGGTGAAATGGCACCAAGTATCTAGTGTCCTATGTGATTCAAAAAGTATCTCAAAAGTTAAAGGGTAAGTTTTATAGAATGGCAATCAGTTCTGCGATGTTATATGAAGCAGAATGTTGGGCGATAAAAAGACAACATATTTAGAAAATGAGCGTAGCAGAGATGTGGATACTGCTATGGATCTATGTTATACAAGGTGGGATCAAATCCATAATGATGATATACGTGATAGGGTTAAGGTAGCACTAACTGAAGAAAAGCTTATCCAACATTGTTTGAGATGGTTTGGATATTTCCAATGGAGGCCTCCCAGACACTAGTGTGTAGTGGAATTTTAAATCATCTTTAAAACATAAGAAGAGGCAGAGGTTGACCAAGGCTGACGTGGGAAGAAGTAGCTAAAAGAGACTTGAGGGATTGGAATGCATATATTCAAAGAGTTGATGTTTGATAAAAGTGTATGGAAGTTAGCGATCCATGTACCAGAATCATGACCTAAAATTGAAGGTTTAGAGGTTTTTATTGATTTTGATTGGATTTCATTCCTAGCATACTCTAACTTGATTGAGACAAAAGGCTTGGTTGTTCAAAATATACTTATATCACAGTGTAGACAAGGACAACAGTAGTACTGAAATATTACACAACGTAACAAGTCAATGTCAAGCAGATGCAGTCCTCAGGAACAGATAATATGAGTTTCGGAATGATTATAATTTATAAACCAAAGCATTTCAGTTCTAAGTTGCATAAATCTGAAGGCTAGAGCCATGTCACTCTCATTCTTTACTTTTCTCTCCTAACCAAACGGTCCTGGAAAGATCCATTAATCTAGGAGTAAAATGAATAGAAGACAAGAAGACCTACACCACAACAGCTAAATTGTGAGCATGCCATATCTGTCAGGTTTAAATTTTAATTAAGAGCAGGGATCAGAACAAATGGAGAGTTCAACAAAGGTAAGAGTAAAAAAGTAGCGACACATTACTCATTAGTCATTTGGTGTAACAATACTCAAAGGAGCTAACTAACTCTATAGTAGACATTAGCTAGTCCATACCAACCATGTGCTAAGTTGGAACCACTCACCACATGGTAGACCCAAAGGGCTAGCGTGTGCTGTGGGACAATATTAAGATCCAAGGACTCATGCAAAGCCAGTTAATTGAAGGAACAGAAGTGTACAGTGGGACAGACTGATATGAAGAATGTGACAAATAATTGCAACATGATGAGCTTAAAATTTGCAATACTAAAGAGAAACATCTAGAATTACTAACAAGCTAGTGATGTCTGTAATATGCACTATGGCGTTTAGTAGAGAACAAAATGATGCAGATCTAATGAGAACAATCAATATCCAACCCCCCTCTTTCCGGGGTCATTTTTACGTTGAAGGGAACATACTTTCTTCCCTGGTTCTAAACATTTGGGAATGATGGATCCATCCTCTTTGTAGTGGACATAACAAACAAAGAACTCACATGATTAATCTACTAAAAGAAACATAACTAAAAGATATCATATAAGGAGCTACATCAAAATTCATATAACTATCTTGCATAATTGCTTTCGTTCGTAGACCAGTTGAAAAGGTATTTCACCGGTAGTTCTATTGGACATAGTGCATAGGGCCCAAAGTACCGAGTAGACACTACTACAAAAGGGGCTATATTAGATACATCATCACAGACGGTTTTAGGAACAAACTATCTGTGATGTGTTTCGGGCACATTGCAGACGGTTTGTGGCTAAAACCGTCTGTGATGTCTGATTATCACAGACGGTTTCATCAACGAACCGTCTGTGATGGAAGGGAGAAGTTTACAGTTGGTTTATAGATAAAATCGGCTGTGATGAGGGAAATATCACAGATGGTTTTATCGACAAACCGACTGTGATGATAGGTATAATTTCACAAACCGACTGCCCTCATCACAGGCGTGTTTATCCACGAACCATCTGTGATCATCAATTGAAAACAGTAAACACATGCCTTACAAAAAAGACTACTGGATTGAGAACTAGATTGCATTATATATATAAGAAGAGGCATTACGAAAGTCTTTGATGATCAATTGAGAACTAGATTGCATTATATATCTCTACTACTCCTAATTTTGAGTTGGTGGTGATTGGTCCGTTCTCCACATTCACCCTGACACGTGGGTCCAGACAGCGTTACCATCGGCCTTCCCCTCCAACCTCCCACACGCAATAGAGGACGTCCTCGTGCAGCGAAATCCCCGGCCTTCTTCACCGACTCCGCGAAATACTGCGACCCCATCCCCACCCACCTGGCGAAATCCCCGTCCTCAGATCCCCCCACCCGCGGTTCCTTTCGGCGAAAATCCGATCTAGAGACCCCCGCCCGTCGCATACTCGCTCTGCACCACCTCCCGATCCCGATCTTCTCCGATCACGCCGACTCCTCCCCTTCCTCCCCATTATGTCAAGATCTGCACCAGCCTCAACCTTAGCCCTCCCGCCATTGTCTGCTAGCCATCATGACCTTAGCGTCACCGCGACGCCTCCTTCGTGAGATCAACGGTGTTGCTGTAGTTTGGCGGCGAAATCTGAGCGAGGAGACGAGGGCGGCGGGGGCGTGGAGCATGGGACAAAATGGCTAAGGATGCATGTGCTACGTAGCGCGGCGCGGAGGGCCCGAGAGGCGCAGGAGAATCTGGCGGTGGGGGCGGTAGCACCGGCGCCACCGCCGGCGAGGAGGCGGAGGGTGGAGAGGGCAAAGGAGACAGGAGGCGAGGGTGAGGCGGCCGCGAAGGAGGACGAGATTGAGCTCGCGGAGGTCGCGAGGAGAGGCGGCGGCGAGAAGCAGATGGATGACCCGGACAACGCCTTCCGCGGCCTCCAACGCCTCGGCCTCCCCTCTCCTGCACCGCCATGGCCCACCGCCCCTCCCCGCCAACCCCAGCAGCTACGGGTAAGTCTTTTATGACACATCTCATCGCTCTCTTGCGCCGCCATCAATTGAAGGGGACGGAAGCATCAAGCGTAGGAGATCCAAAAGTGTGCACTGCTGCTGGTAAGCCCTCCCCTGCCTCACCCCGCTCGGATTCGTTCCGCGGGAATCTTTCCTCTCTTTTGGTGCTCGCAATCAAATCCATCCATCCATGGCTCGATCCCATTCCTATTCTCCCCCCGTGCGTGTGCAGGATTGGCTCCGTGAGTTTGTGTGCTTCCGATTATTGTTCATGCATCAATTTTCACATGTGAGATTGTTAATTCTGTATCCATTGAGACTTCATATCTTGAAGGATTACCGTAAGAGAAAAGTGTTAATGTTTTTTGGCTCATGTAAACGAGTCCCTTTAGTTGATGATTTCAGTTTTTTGCTCTTTGTCAATTAATCTTTCCCTTTCAATGCCTATGCTGGTGCAAACAACAAATAGTGCTCCGAGTTGATACTACTGCAGTGGTAAGGAGTAGAATCTTCATGTGCAGTGATGTTGATGATAGTCATTTTCCTAGCCTTTTCCCCTCTTTTCCTGGATACCAATAAAATATTTATATTTTTGAATACCGTAATGGTCAATAAAGTTACATAGTAGGGGACTTTTTTCCACTAAATAGATTGAGAATTGACATGTTTGATTCCAATTATTTACTAGAAGGCATAGAACAATGTATATCATTTTCTGAAGGTTGTGTTCTTGAGCATATAGTTCATTTATTGTTTAGCGGTTGCTCTATTTTTTAATTTCATGACTCATGTGTTTTTGGTTCAAACTGGCAGAAGTATGGGTTAACTGCTTAAACTATTTCTTTAGCCTTTGCAAATCTTGTAAAATAAATTGCATTGTGCTCTATGGTGAAAGCGTGTGGTATATTTCTTAAGTTGATTCCGTATGACTATATTAGACCAAACATACTTGACCTCACTTCTATCCTTGATCATCTTTTATTGTACATTGTGCCCACACACTACCAATGTTACTGACGGTGTGAATTATTTCAGGGCACTATTGTGTTTTTGTCGCAGCACTTGATTGCTTTTAAGTGTTCAAATATATACCACTTCCTTATAGGTAGGTTCTTATATGATCCATTAATTTAATTGACCTTGTGTGCTTCTTGCCCCATTTATTGTTTTCAAAATTGCCCCTTTTGAGTGGACTGCCCTATTTGTTTTGTTTGTGAACTACACACCTTGCTCAAAAATTTTAAGTGGCCTCCATGGATTTTGTTGTCATTGCTAAGAACTAATGTAATGCTTAAGAGCACGACATGTTGTAAATGTCTAGATAAAATGGAGAGAACGATTCAAGAGTCTTTATTTTATTACAATTCTCCATTGAAGTTCAGTTCTTAATATCAGCTTTTCTAGAATAATTTTAGCTCTTTAGAGCAAAGTTGTATCTTCATCCGTATGTTTCTCCGCCACAATGCAATATATTTTTAATTTTGTTTGTTTCTCCGCTGCAACGCACGCATACAACTATAAGCACTAAAACTCAAAAACGCCTAGGCAATCAAGTTTACCTATACATGCACCAAATAATAGAAATACTTGAAATAAGACCTTCTTCAGTGACTATACAAGTTTGACAATGTTGTTCTTTTATATGTGCAGTACTACAAAAATCTTACTCAATTGGAATCTTGCGGTTTGTTATTGTTGCAAGTAGCCATTTCTGGATTGCTTTAAGGTAATTTTCTTTTATCTATTTCACAACTGAAGATCACATTTGGTGGATAGCCATTGAGGCATTGACACTTTCATAATTAGAGCTAAGGCTAAACTGAGAATTTGTTATTTTCTGTTTTCATGTTGTTTTAGCATACTCTACATGTAGTTCTTAAGGACTAGAAGAGAATAAAATTTGAGAAACAAGCATGCCAATCAATCTATTCATATGTTTAATATGTGAAAAGCCAAGGGAAAAACATTTTTCCTGTCAAAGGTCAATGGGAAGTTTCAGTTCAGTCCCATCAATGTTAACTTTTTGACGGAGGTTACAAAAGTTGTCTTTGCTATCGTGATGCTAATAATTCAGGTTTGTTCTTGTTGCTAATGTTTTTCTTTTGTGCTTTTGCATTCAGATGATAAATCCATGTGACCCTAGAAATGAAACATCGACTTCATACATGTATATTTTGTTTGGATGGCTTTGAATTTGAATTCATGCTTATCAGGCTCTTGCCATTAACCTTTGTCAACCAGTCCAATTTAGGCCAATTTGATGTGTTGACTGTCAACAATGAAGATAAACTGGGCTAGAATACTTTTAAACATGCCCATGAGTTGGTGCAACTGCAACAAGACTCTGCAAAAAATATGTTTCTTTTCTGTTAGTGAACTAAGTTGATTGCTTTACATGATCTCTGTATTGGATGCCTTTAGTGCTTTGGTTGAGGTTACGTTGTTAAATTTTTTCACATGGTCTGCAATTGGACCAATCTTATCATATCTCAAGCTTGTCATGACCTTACAACTATTTTCTTATTTTTCTGCTTCTCTGTTTGCACTGACAAAAAGTAGAGCATTTTGTTTTTCAGGGTCTAGATTTTTGCTTTCCCCTTGTGTAACAAGGGTTACCACCTTGTTAGTGATGCTGAGAAGATTTTACACGAATTTCTGCTCAGTTTATCTCCTTAGTTGTTGAATGCACAAAATCTTCTCAGCATCTCAAATTGAGCCATATGTTTCAAAGAATCAAGAAGTATATCTAATTGAAGTGCTGGTTAGGTTCTGTTTTGTTTGGAAATATTGTTTACACTTCCCCAAATTCTTTTTTCAGAATATATAACTATGTAATAAGCAAGCTTGACATCTAAATCGAATCAAAGAGAAGTGGACAAGCATATTTCACAAAACACTTTCTAAAAATTCCATACACACAATAGCTATTTCCTAATGCAGCTTGAAGTGAGGATTCAGAAAAAGGTGAACAAAGACAATCGAAAAGGTTGCTTATTTATGTATTGAGTATTTTCTTTTTTGAAAACACACTGGCATTTGGTTATTTGTTTCTGTTGATTGGTTCAAGATAAGCATATTATATCTTCTTTTTGATGGGAAACATACTCTCATTGGAAATATTTTTCTGTTGATAAGCTCAAGATGTTAGCATACAGGAATAAATAACTCAACATAGGCTAATAACTCACACTGATTTATGTTTGAGATGTTTTGGCAGTGAAGGCCGCAACCAGCTTCAAGGTAGGACTTCATTCTATCAGTGCAGTTCGATTTAACTACCACACTCACAATATCTGATTATTTAGGGATCTGTGGTCTTCGAAAATACTCTGAAATAAGGTGGTTCAATAACTTTGATCAATCACAATTCATAGCTTTTCATGCATTTTCGTGCTGGTGATTGTGCCTGAAATGGCTCATGATTCATGGTGAATTAGAGGGATATGCATGAGTATATAGGACCATTGCATGCATACTCAATTGCTCATAGAGTAGTGAATGTGTAGCTTTGTTGTTTCTTCTTCAGGCTCTGCAGTTGAGACTTGAGAGTATATGCGATTCTCAGTCAGAACTCAAAAGTGATTGAGAGAGGGAGGAAGGGACTAGGGAGGAAGAGAACATCTTGGATTTCCATAGCGCGGCGAGCGACGTCTATACGGAAAACCAAATCAGTCTTGGTCAATACAATCTGGTATGGCGTCTTGGATCTATAGTGGCGTATTTTGATATGCCAATTACAGAATCAAAGTAACATCAAAATATTTGTAATCCAAAGCCTAAGCAAATGCTTTGAGAAACTAAAATCATACTCCAATTAGTGAATTTCATTGCACTGACAGCGGTACACTAGATCTGAACTCTACATCTTTTGTAAGGACGGAACAAATGCCCAATGAAACAAACCTTTTTCTCTTGAAATGCAAATAATATGATCTTGTGTAGAGTTTGATGGTATAAGCATTTTTTTATGATGATTATCTCTAAATCTTCTTTTTAATAAGAGCCAAATAGCAAACTGTTTCCTTCTTTCAGAAGTACTAATTATGCTTAGGTTGTAATTTATAAATCAACTGTAATGTTGTTGCAAGCTTAGGATTAGACGCGCTCTGTTTGTTCGCATTTATTACCTTTTCCATTCTGCTTTTAGTTATAGTACAAGCAAGTTTAGGAGCAAAATAGAAAGATTTTATTAGATCGTTGCAAATTTCAACCTTCGGACATGATTTTATTAGATCGTTGCTGGCTGGCCACAGCGGTGGCGACGGCAGGAGGAGGGGATGGAGCTTCCAGTGTCTTAGGTGGGAAAATAGAGTAGAATAAAGTACCCATGCCTACTTATTTATCCCAACTTAATCTTTCTGCTTAAATTCAAAATTCTAGGGGGATTTAAGTTGAATAATAAGTAATAAATTGGATGTAAAAGCTTGGTCTTGTAACTCACTTTTGTTGTTGAAGACATGTTTTCTGATGTTAGATTCTCTACAGAAATTGATGTGAGGTTAATTTCATTCTCTTTTGTCAATTAAGAAACTATTTGTTCATTGGGATGCAATAGTAGGACAGCTTATGAGTTCCTTACTAAAACTGTGGTGCTCAACTACTCACCCTATGATCCTAACAAAAGAGAGAGAGAAAACTACATAAGGAATTCATCAATTTCCTACAAGCACAACATAGCTTTCTATCGTTATTGGGAGAAATAGACGTTTGATCTTGTAGCACAATTTTCTATTATTGCTTCACCTTTATGTTTCGTTACCAATTTTATTTTTCGTAGCAACGCACGGGCATTGAACTAGTATAAGAAGAAGCATTACAAAAGACTACGTATAAAAGTACTTTAACTAAAAAAGACTACTCGTCGTCGCCGAAGTAGTCGTTGTCGGAGTCGATGGAGTCCTCGCTACGGCCGTATGAGTCCTCGCTCGAGCCGACTCGATCTAGGTCATCCTCCAGCTCCCAGCCATCGCAATATCCCTTCAACGAGTCATAACTATCGCCGTTGTCGGAGGAGGAAGCCAGCATCGGACGCTTCTGCCCGGTGCGGCTGGAGGCAGAGGCGGCTGGAGGGGCACAGTTGGAGGCGGAGGCGGTGGCGATCGGAGGAGGCGGAGGCGCCAAGTAGTGGGCAGCCGGTGGATCCATGAAGATGGCGCTAGCGTGGCGCCGCAGCCGTGGCCGCAGGGGCATGCCGGTGGGTGTGGTCGGCAGTGCAGTCAAACGTGGCGGTGGTAGAGGGTTTGTAGGCAGTGTCAGGGTGGGGGGGTAGAGCCATCAGAGGAGGAGCCGTCGAAGGAGCTTTTTGGGTTGCTCATGGCGGCGGCGTCGGAGGGGATATTTTGTCCTGATGATCGAGTATAGAGGCGGTCGATAAGCCTCTCTATTCTTATAGGCGCGGAATTGCATTGGGGAAACAAAATGCCGCCTGGAATTAACTATCTGCATTGGGGAAACGAAATGCCGTCTGCATTGGGAAGACAAAATGATGAACTGAAAAGACTGCGCACGTCTATATTGGGAAGACAAAACTATCGATGAACTCGAAAGACTGTGTGCATCTGCATTGGGAAGACGAAACGATGAACTCGATCAAAAGACTGTGCGCGATTGCATTGGGAAGACGAAACGATGAACTCAATCGAAAGACTGCGCGCGTCTGTATTGGGAAGACGAAGGAACATCACAGATAGTTTGTAGATAAAACCATCTATGATGACGTCATCGCAGACGGTTTTATCCACAAACTATCTGTGATGTCACTTCACATCACAGACGGTTTCTGGATAAAACCATCTGCGATTACATCACATAGCATACGGTTTTATCTACAAACCGTCTGTGATATGATGATATCACAGATGGTTTTATTTACAAACCGTCTGCGATGTCATCACATCACAGACGGTTTGTAGATAAAACCATCTGCGATGATATCTGTTGCCTATAAAAGACAGAGAGCCTCGACCACCTCTGTATTTTTAGGTTTTCCTAGATATTTCTGAGGTGACTATGATTGAGAAGCGTTCTGGTGAAAAAGACCCTAGATTTGAAGAATTAATTGTAGATCCTTGTGCTCTAGGTCATCCAAGGTTAGTAATTACTTCTAATCTGAATTGGTCCAAATTTGCATTATATTTAATATCTATCTTGGTGAAGAGGGAAATGAAGCTGGTTAATTTATTCTTTATGATGTAAAGTAGATACATTTGCTATACCTTGTGCAGATCCATTTGTACTTTTTGATTTAAATTAGTAGTTGGTTCTTATATGCGTATCCATTCATTCTTTTTTGATGTTAGGAGCTATATAGGTTAATCGGCAAGTAGAAATTTAGCCTATATGTAGCACATGTGCGCATGAGCACTCCTAGAGTACTTAATTCGTCGTTTAACACCTATTGTTACATATATAGCGTGGATGGACCGAAGTTGGATGTACGTTGAGAACCATGCGAGCGCTGAGTACATTAATTGTGTCTCCGCTTTTAGAAGAGCTGCAGAGGAAGATATGTCAAACAAGGGGGGTGGAATTTATACCTTGTCCATGCATTGACTGTGAGAATCTCCGGATGTTTCAAAACCCAGCGCAAATTGAAGCACACTTGATTCTACAGGGTTTCAAAAGGGGGTATACATGTTGGATCAGTCATGGTGAAGAGCAGATTACGCAGGGACCAAGTAGTACTACCATTGTGGACGAAGTCGGCAATACTCTGGATATGTCAGTGAAGTCAATGATACTCCAGATGATATCGACTGTACTTTCGATGACAATCTGGATCAGATACTACGGGATACAGAAGGGAATCGTGATGAGCAGGAGTATGTAAAATTCCAGGGCTTGATGGACGACTCGGAGAAACCTTTGTTCCTGGGTTGCAAGTCCAAATACACAAGGTTGTCGTCTGTGTTGGAACTGCTGAAATTAAAGGCAAGCAATGGTTGGTCTGACAAGAGTTTCACGGTGCTGTTAGGTCTGTTAGCGGATATGCTTCCAGAGAAAAACGAGTTGCCGATAATCACCGACAAAGCCAAAAAGGTTCTTTGTCTCTTGAGAATGGAAGTAGAAAGAATACATGCCTGTCCGAATGACTGTATCCTGTACCGCAAATAGTACGCAAACTTGCATGTATGTCCAGCGTGCAACGCATCCTGGTACAAGCGTAAAGATAGATCAAATGATGATGACAATGGCATGGAGGTGAAGAAAGAACTTCCCGCTAAGGTGGCGTGGTATCTGCCTATAATTCTCCATTTGAAGCATTTGTTTGCGAACCCAAAAGAGGCAAAATTGCTTCGATGGCACTCGGATGAGCGTAAGAACGATGGAATGACTAGACACCCTGCTGATTCGACGCAGTGGAGAAACATCGATAGGAGGTTTGAAGAATTCGTAGCGAATCTGAGGAATATAAAGTTCGGATTGAGTACAGATGGAATGAATCCTTTCGGTAACATGAGTAGCCGTCATAGCACTTGGCCTGTAAATCTCTGTGCGTACAATCTTGCCTGTAAATCTCTGTGTGTACAATCTCTCTCCTTGGTTGTGTATGAAGCGAAAGTATATATTGATGTCTATACTCATCGAAGGCCCGAAGCAACCTGGGAACGATATTGATGTGTATCTAGCACCGTTGGTGGAAGATCTCAACACATTGTGGGCTCCTGGGGTGCAGGTATGGGATGCTCACAAACGAGAGTACTTCACTTTGCGCTACCTATTGTTCTGCACCATAAATGATTATCCTGCCCTTGCTAACCTGTCGGGGCAGTGTACAAAAGGAGCCAAAGCATGTGCTCACTGCTTGAATGACACCGAGAGTGTCTGACTGAATCACTCACGCAAAACCGTGTACATGCGTCACCGTAGGTTCCTTCGGAGGAATCACCCATACCGCAAGATGAAGAAACAATTCGACGGCACCATCGAAGACGCTTTGCTCCAAATCCTTTAAGCGGGACAGACATTCATGATATGGTTAAGAAGTTAGATGCTGTGCTAGGAAAAGGATGTAAATCGAGGACACATAAGAAGAGCATGTGGAAGAAGAGATTAATATTTTAGAACCTACCTTATTTGGAGCACCTAAAAGTTCGGCATTGCATCGACGTGATGCACGTAGAGAAGAATGTATGTGATAGCTTGATTGGTCTCTTATTGAACATTAAGGGTAAAACAAAGGACAGTATGAATGCATGGCTTGACTTGGTCGATATGGGCATCAGACCTGAGTTAGCACCGAAAGAGAATGATAAAAGCTGAACATACTGCAAGCCTGCTTGTTACACTCTGTCCAAGGCTGAGAGAACTGAACTATGCAAGTGCTTACATGGTGTGAAAGTTCCGTCCGGTTACTCGTCCAACATGAAGAGACTTGTTTCGATGCATGATTTGAGTTTAACTGACATGAAGTCCCATGATTGCCATGTGCTTATGACACAGATGCTCCCTATGGCAATTAGAAGTATTTTACCAACCAAGGTTCGGGAGAGAATCACAAGGATGTGTTATTTCTTTAACACAATTGCTCAGAAGGTCACAAATTCCAAAGGACTTGATGCTCTGCAGTCCAAGGTGGTAATAACTCTATGTAATCTTGAGATGTATTTTCCTCCGTCGTTTTTTGATATCATGGTCCATCTCATTGTTCACCTCGTGAGGGAGATAAAGATCTGCGGGCCTGTGTTCCTACGTAGCATGTACCCGTTCGAGAGGTACATGGGAATTTTCAAGTCCTACGTACGGAATCGATCTCAACCGGAGGGTAGCATTATCGAAGGTTATGCAATCGAAGAGGTCATCAAATTCTGCGTGGATTACATAGCTCAGGTCGAATCGATAGGTGTGCCTCGATCCCGCCATGAGGGGAGGCTCCAAGGCATCGGGACCATCGGAAGGAAAGCAATCACGCCTGATCCGGTTGCGTGTACGAAAGCCCATTTCACAGTTTTGCAACACATGGCTGTTGTGGCCCTGTATATCGACGAGCACAAGAATTGGCTACAGAAAGAGAATCTAACGCGGCAGGAGTACTGGATCATCGGACAGCATAACCTTCAGTTCAATAGATGGTTCAAGGAGCGACAACCCATTACTGGAAGCACGTCAGGTGATACACTAATATGGTTGGCAAAAGGGCTAGCTTTTACGGTTGTAACATGGAAAGGACATGATTTAAATGGGTACATATTTTACATGAGAGATCAGGACATGAAGAGCAGAAACCAGAATAGCGGTGTTCGCATCGATGCGCTGAATATCGCTGGATCGATGAGGAGCTCGTATTATAGGTTCATTGAGGAAATTTGGGAGCTCGACTATGTGCTATTCAAGATCCCCTTATTTCAGAGCTGTTGGGTTAACCTGCAGCATGTGAAGGTTGACAAGTATGGTGTCACAACTGTGGACCTCAAACATGTCGGATACCAAGAGGAACCATTCGTTCTCGCCAACCAAGTTGTTCAAGTCTTCTATGTAACCGACCCATCCAACAAGCAGCGCCACGTCATTCTTCAGGGAAAAAGAAGGATTGTCGGAGTCAAGAATGTGGTAGATGAGGAAGAATACAATCAGTTCGACGAGTTGCCTCCTATTGGTACTAGCGTCACAATCCAAGAAGACCAACCTGAGGAAGCTAGCTACACATGTGTTGATCATCGCGAAGGGCTAATTTTTATATAAAACAATAAGCAAGTGTTGTCATGAGGACTTCATGTATATATATACCAAGTGTTCTTGTATTATAATTAATTAATGACATGTATTAATTATTGAGATGTATTGATTAAAATTAAGTAGGTGTATATTTGAGATGTATTGATTAAAATTAAGCAGGTGTATATTGTACTAAATGAGATGTATGTATTATGATTAATTTTAATACATGACATATATGTTTGCACAGTAAAAAAATAATACAATGGCCCATCCTGCATTTGTTCGATTGCACTATCTCGATGACTCTATCCTGCATTTGTTCAATCCTAGAACCATCTGGGATGGTCTTCCCGCGCTACTTAATAAATCCCGCACTTGCCATTTCACCAAGTCCCGTGCACACTTAGTTTATTGCAACCCTAGCTATTGCGAGCCCCTCTCCCTCGGCGATGCCCTCCCCCCTCGGCCGTGCCCTCCCCCGTCAGCGGTGCCCTCCCCCTCGGCCGTGCCATCCCTCGTCGGCAGCGCCCTCCCCCCTTGGCCGTGGTCTCCTCCCTCGGTGGTGTCTCCTCCCTCAGTCATGCCCTCCCCCACGGTGGTGTCTCCCCTCCCTTTGGGTGGTGTCTCCCATCTCCATCGGTGGTGCCCTCCTCCCTCCCCCCTCCATTTTTTGTTGCCTTGCTTTGCTCCATGATGATAATGGGTATTCTGATGACTAGAACATTTATTCTGTGAACTAGGCCTTGAACCATACGCTTAAACGCTGATTAGATTATATCTTGATTGTTATATCAGTACATGTGCTATTTACATGCTTAGCTACATACACTTTGTTATCTTAACTATTACTGGTGTGCTTAATTGAGTGGATCAGTTTTAGTGTTGTTGTACTGCGACGGAATCATGTTGTTAAAATGCTGAACTGGTAGTCTTTTGTTGATTCAGTTAGAAAGTGCTTAATCTGCATATTAAGGTGGTAAGGGTTCAAGGCCTTATTCACTGAATTAATTGTTAGCCCATTTGTGATTAAGCTTGAAGGTCTAAAATCTTCAACCAACCCTTATCTGAGAGCAATATAATATAATCTTCATTCAATTTGTCCGATTGGTGTTGCATGTACAAAATACCTCTTAACTTATTCTCTTAAATTTGCTTCTCTTAATTTACCTACTCTTAACCTTGCATCATACAAGGTGGCGTCTCCTCAATCCTTGATGCTGAAGGGATCGATGACACGCCCAACGTAGAAAGAAACAAACGCGGTGTAAGAGAGCTTAGTAAAAGACCTCAAAGCTGATACACCATCACGGTGGACGATCCGCATGATGGAGCCCCTATCGTGCCTCTAAAGAATACAGTAGCTTTCTAGACCATTTGCGGGATCGTTGGGCGTGAAAAGGTCCCCATCACCTATCCATCATGGAAGACGTTGACAGATGAGGAGCGCAATAACCTGGTGATAGAAATATTCACGTCATTCGAGCTTCCACAAGACGCCATGCCTGCACTACGACAGTACGCGTTACTAGTGACGAGAAAGGTGTGGAAGAACTTCAAGAGTGTCCTCGCTGCAAATTACATCAATAAGGAAATGACTCCATTCCAAAAGTACGGGTTCATCTCTGAAGACGTTTGGGGATAATTTATTGAGTTGAAGATGACAAAAGAGTTCATGCTTCAAAGCGCGGCTCACAAGACCGTCCAGTCAAAACACACACACCCATACAGACTCGGCTCAACTGGGTACGTGGGTAAGATGGCGTAATGGACGAGGGAGGACGACGAGGCAGTCTAGAAGGAGATAGCACTGCTATTGGCCTCGATCATGGACCCACGTGCCCGAAACTGGGTAAGAGCGAGGTCACGTCACACTTCTTCGGGTGGTGTGTTCTTTGCAAACCCCACTAATGAGGAAGTATCCCAACGCCTAATATCGTTGAGCACGGAATCTTCTCAAGGCTCTTTCATTTCAAACAGAGAGAAAGACATACTCTCCACGGCCTTGGGAAACAAGGAGCAACCAGGTCGCACTAGAGGCCTAAGTGTTTTCGTTCCCTAGAAATTGGGATTCCCACAGGACTCGGCCACGTATCGGAGTAGGAATAGAAGCAAAGCCGAGCGTGAGGAATAGCTAGTAGCTCTCATTGAGGAAAGGGTTGAGGAAAGGCTTAGAGCGCAGTTTGATAATTAGCTACGAAGCCTCGAGGAAAAGATGGAGCAAAGGGTGGCTAAGGAGAGGCAGGCACGGAACGTGCTAGCCCAAGAAGCACATGCGCAGTTCAGCCCAACCAACCGTCAGAGCAGCTGCGCGTCCACCCCTGAGAGGATATGGATGAAGCCAGATTTCCTCCTAATGACATCCTAGTAACATGTCTGCAATGCTCCTTACCTACACTTTTAATGTTGAACGTGTTAGCTAATTACTTATGTACCCTTATGTAGGTGGCTATGCCATGCAATATGCAAGTGAGGCTTGCTAACGGCTCTGTTCCCCTGCAGGCTGCTTGGGGACAAGCGTATGCATCTGGTGTAGGAGCATTAGTGCACGGTCATACTGTAGAGCCGGGCTACACAAAGGTCATGTCGATGGTGTACATGAATTTTTCAAGGCCGTCATGCTGGACATCCCCCCAAACGACGAGATCGTCACACTAGGGGATGCCATCAGCACGTTCATCTAGTGGCCCAAGAAGGACATCTCCTTCGACGCCCGCCCAGGAGCACCGAAGCTACAAGAAGTCCCAGAGGCACCACATCATGTGTCGGAGCTACCAGCACTACCAGAGCCTTGCCATGCACCGAACGAGCCAGCCAAATCGGCTACCGTGTCCTGTCCCTCGCAGACTGTTACTGTAGTAAGGGCCCAATCGTCTCCTGTGAAGACGAAGCTTAGTAGCAGGGGACGCGGAGACAAGGGCAAATCGAAATGTACCACATCAGCTCACGACTTTTCGTTTGCCCCATTAGTGCGGCAATTCGAGCTAGGGCAACCATTCATACCGGATGACCGGAAGGAGATGCTTTCATTAGCTTGCGTTAGATTGCAAGAATGGTACATGCAACAAGCCAACAAGCCGGTAGCACAATGGGCAACGAGTATCTCCGTGAGCTTCAAGGAGGAGTATTTCTTACACCGGTCTTTAGATGGCGTCTTCGTGGTCGGATTCACCGATTTGTTCGATCTGTATAACCTCAAAGTGCTCGACGCCTCACTCCTAAGATGCTGGACAATGTAAGTGTGTGCAATCACTGTCTACATTTCTGACGCACCGATAAATGTCATATATATATCATCCTTGATTTTCTATATGTAGATACATGATCTAGGAAGCAATAACAAGGAAACAACCGGTGGGTTTCGCTGACCCACACATAATGTCCAAGCAAACCATGGATGAAAATAAAGAATTCGTCCACGAGTACGTGGAAAAAGTACTATTGGCTCATTCGGATAAAAAATTCATACTTTTACACTACAACCCGAGGTAAGTGCTTCGTCCAGATGCTATACTCGTTGATTTCTATTATATATCTCACCTCGAAGTTAGGTTCAGTGACAATGACGACATATCTGTGTAGGTATCACTAGGTTCTACTCATAATTATACCGAGATAACTGGGTAATTTATGTTGATTCCAGAAAGGGTGGCCCCCACGATTTGAAGCATATCAGAGATTTTCTTGACATGTCTTTCAGTGTCTACAAATCGAGGGGAGGGCCACACAAGAAGGGCCCAGCCACTCTAAAGCATACTTTTAAGTTTCCGATATCCGATAGTATGCAATAATCCTTCACACTCCATTATAATACCTTCAGAACTAATTAAACTATTATGTTTTGGCAGTGCCACTAGCAGCCAATGGGCACTGACCTATGTGAATTCTATGTTTGCCATAACATGGCACTTCTCCTTGGTTCCCAGCAGACCAATGTCATCCAGGTCTATCAATCTTACAACAAATGTCTCCACTTATTAATTTATATACACGCGAGACTTTATTTTTCTCATTGACAGGCTTGGCAATGCACTGAATCTACATTGGAACAAGCTGACCTTCTAACTATTCAAAGACAGCTCTATGCTTTCTTGCTGCGTGAAGTCTTAAATCCAAAGGGCAGATACTACTCAGGGCTCAACCATGAGTTGTGAATTTGTTACTTACCATACATTCAAATTAATTAGTGAACATTGTGATGTGAATTTGTCTTCAAGCCCCGGAGCATACTTTGAGTCTATCAAAGACTTTATTTTTCATGCCTTGTATGATTTGACTGTTAGCACATTCAACTGCTCCATTATTCTATGGATGAGTGTTAGAAGCAAAACAAATCTTTGTTCCTGTATCATCACAGTACTTTTGAAACATACCACTAACAAATTGTTATCCATTATCATTAATAAGTTTATTGGGTACTCCAAAATAAGTTTCTACATTTTTCATAAAATATTTTGCTACTAACATAGTAAATGTAATTATTGGTTCGGCTTCAATCCATTTAGCAAATGTATCAATACCACAAATAGAAATCTGTGCCTATTAGTTGCCCTAGGTAAAGGTTAAACTATATCAATTCTCTATGTCAAAAATAGCCATGACAATGGTATTGTCTATAACTAATTGGCTACTTGGTGTCCCTAGTGAGTATGAAATTGACATTGCTATGAAATTGACATTGCTCATGGGTCCTTTCAAGATGCATTGCATCTTGTAGCGCAACGAGTCAATAATAACCTTGTTGAAATGCATTTCCGACAAGTGTTCTATATTAAGCAAGTGCTCCACATAAACCCCCGTATATTTCATTAAGTAATTTGTTTCCATCTTCTTTGTACATTCATGCCCTTCAAATTAATCTGTCTTTTTCGTGCATATCCTTGAACATTGTCCCATGCGCTAGATAGATTTTTAATGATTGAACCCAATTTGCATCACGCTCAAGTATGTGTCCTTTGCAGTGGTCACTTGTACCTCTATAGATGTAAATACATTGGATTTAGACAAATATTTGAGAAAAAACACTTGTTAGAACATATGATTTTGAGGAACCCAATTTTGACAATTGGTTCGCTAAAGTATTACCTTTTCATGGGATGTATTGGACTTCTAAACTACTAAAGTATTATCCAATATCCTTACTTCATCCAAATAGTGAGCCATTGTCTCATCGAAGCATTGATATTCCTTACTAACCTGGTTTATGATAATTGTGAATTGCCTTGTGCTAAAAGTCAATGAACACCAAGAGATTTGGCTGCTTGGAGCTTGGCTAGAAGGCTTTCATACTCTACCATATTATTTGTAGTAGGAAACTATATTTAGATTATGTATTGGAAATAATCACCTTGTGGCATGACCAGCACTATACCATCCCCCAAGCCTTTAAGCTCTCAAGAACCATCAAAATACAATGTCTAGTGGTCATCAGAGTTGGGTTCATTCTTTTCCACTGGTTCAGAGTTAGTCCATTCAATGATAAAATCTGCCAAAGCTTGAGATTTAATTGTTGTATGAGTAGTGAAATGGATATCAAATGACCAAAGTTCTACTGTCCATTTAGCAAAAAACTAGTTACCTCTTGATTATGAAGAATACTTCTTAAGGCCAAGGATGATGGTGCTGTAATCTTATGCGACTGCAAATAATGTCTTAGTTTATTAGAAGTCATTAATAGAGCATAAAGTAATTTTTGGACTTAGGGGTAGTGCTCCTTTGGTCCGTGTAATGCTTCACATATGTATTATACATATCGTTGGACCTTATCTT
Source organism: Guadua angustifolia (assembly GCA_036346375.1). NCBI lineage: Eukaryota > Viridiplantae > Streptophyta > Magnoliopsida > Poales > Poaceae > Guadua > Guadua angustifolia. Next base: position 30,497,198 of record CM070508.1, read on the forward strand.
GCTCTGTTACCAATACTGTATTGAGCACATTAAGTATAGTAGCCAAATATATGCTAAGACCCAAATATGTAATTATGGTCCCTCTGTTTATTCTGCACTAGTTTAGGATCACACTAGTACACACAATAGCAATATAGATGAAATATAAATTAAATATACAGTGAAATAAGAATAAATAACTAAAGTTGATAATTAAATAAATAGTGAGATGATCTTATGGTCGAGTTTATATTTATTATGTGCCACAGGGCTAAAACACTAAATAAGAGAATTGTAGCGGAAAGGACAAAGAGACTCCGAAGTGACGCATCAATCTAGCACATGCAAACGGCTGGGGCTCAAATCCTAATAATCAACCTCTTCCTGATACTCCTCCAAAGTTGGTGTTGAATTCTCTTATTCAACTAATTGATGATTATTGCAAGGGTGAGCATATAGAGTACTCAACAAATTGTGCACATAATACAAGTCTAATAATTATATGCAAGGCTTATTCAAAGGATGGTTGTTATGATTACTTTTGCATAGAGCATACTTTAGCAATTGAATACAACAATAGATTGAAAATATAACTCAAATAAATAACAGTAATAATAAGTTATTAAGAGATTTCTCAAGTTAGTTGGTACACAGCCTACACCATGTCCTTTTCTTGGCACACATCATCCTTTCTAGTTTTGGTTTTATAAACTCTAATCCTTATGATAAATTCTCGAGCATGTCTATAACTATAGACACATCTATTCAAATAGTTTTACAATCTGTAGAGGTTATACACTTTACCCACAAGATATGATCATAGGTAAGCGAATAAGAAGATCATAACAAAACCTTTCAAAAACTTTGTCCAAACATTGACCCTCCTCATAAGCCTGATCTGGCCATTCCATCCTCAAATAGAGCATAAGAATGTAGACACACCATTGGATAATGAACAATAATTGTTCAAGATGTGGCGGCACTACAACACACACATTCCCCAATCGCACACACAATTTAGGGGGTGTTTGGGATAGCTCCAACTCCACCAAAATCTGTGGAGTTGGTGGAGCAGGGTATTTCTAGCTCCAGAAATTTATGGAGCTGGAGCTGTGGGTACATTAAGATTGTTTAGGTAGATCATCTTGTTTACATTTTAGACTAAGAATATAAACTTAATTCACTTTATTTTAGCCTATAAGTTTCAGATCTGAGCTAGAGCTAGGATCTGGAGCTCTCCCAAACAGGGCCTTAATCAACCTGCTAAGGTATCACATGTTAAGACTCAGTAACTTACTGAGTTAGTTTTGTGCTATACTAGATATATGATTATATGTTTAGCCTAGTTAAATGGATTACAAGATTAAGTCCTTAATTGACCAAGGTAAGACTTTCAATCTATTTGTTCACACAGAACCATATCAATTAATTCACACAGAGTAACCAACCCAATGTCATACAGATCCACAGGTATTGTAGTACCCCGACCCATTAATGTGAAGGCCCATGTGGCTCATGTGGAGCGGTGGTGAGATTAGTCCTACATTGCTTGCACAAAATGAGTTGTAGTAGTATATAATGCCTGCTGGGTCCAAATATAGCACCTCCGGGTTAACCCTTTTACACGAAGAGAGGATGAAAGTGTAAGTGGGGTGCTATGCATGCGTGGGCCCACGGTGGGTTAGGCCATGAGCAAAATTTGGGCCAGGGTGTTACAATTGGTATTTGAGCGGGTTTTAGATCTATGGTGCATGAATGTAGTTAATTACTCTAGAGTGAACTAAAATTGTGAAATGGGAAAGTTAGAAACATGGCTTAGGTATTTATTCTTTAAAATTTTGCCATATGGCAATAACCTTAAAATATGATTTAGGTTGGTTAATTAATTTAAAACTTGACACACTCTATTGCATAGTAGAAATGGTATGGGTAATCATTGCATTATGGTTTAATGTCTTATTTGAGCTTTGATGATTTATGTTGACTATGATGATGTTATGATGACGTATGCTACTATGATTATGACTGAGTGGATTGAAAGAATGTGATTATGTGAAATCGATGTGTCAAAGGGTTTCGATCATTGTCTGCGTGGCTATGGTAGAAGCCGTGGTTGTAGGTGTGGTTAGGTAGAGCCACCACCTAAAGTTTTGGAACCTCTCGTAGGGGAGAGTTGTTTTCAATTTCATCATAGATTAGAGAGTGTGTGGAGAAGGTTGCTTTCTTTTTGTTTTCGATGGTCAGAGACAAAGAGAAAGGAATTAGTGATGACTCTTTGTGGGTTGCTATTACTGCAGTTCTGGTGATTGGTTTTGTTGGTTATCATTGGTTGCTTTGTAGAGAATTTTACCTTTTTCATGTGTTTGACATTCTCTCCGTTTAAAAGAAGTTACTAAAGTTTTTGTGTATGACTTAAGTTGTGTGGATTAAGTTTTGTGACTTTTCCAAGAAAGGGTTACTGGATTGCTTGGTTTTCCCTTTTGTGAAAATGTTCTTGCAACTATCTTCCTTCATGGCAGTTTTAAATTTTGAATTTTGTTTTGGAGAACTTTTGTATGTCAGAGTTGGGTCTTGTCATCTTGTGATTAGAGAGTTGAGTTCCTTTGTGAACTGTGGTTGGGTCTTCCTCAAAAGAAAAAAAGCTATACATAAATAAGATAATCATTTGACTAAAATAAATTGTCAGCAGTAAGAGGTATTGTTTATCATGTTTCTATGTATGTAGTTTTGTGATATAGAATAAGCTATTTCTATAGTACCATTGGAATTGAATCAATTAAAGGTAAATGTTGCCCTTGGTTTAAGATTGAATAACTTTCTATTAGTATAGGGTATTTTATTGTGAGCAATACTTAAATGTGTAATCGATTATGTTTGGAAATTGTTCTATTAATAATATGTAATGGAGTGTACCCTTTTATTTCAAGGGTAGGTGATCAATGAAAATTTTTAAGACTATACATGTTGATGTGTAATTAGAACTTTGAGTTGGTGTAAATTGCTAATTCTATTAAAATACTTTGGTTGTTTGTTTAAAGACATTGTAATATTCATTATGTATGTTGTTGTGAAATATTGAGATAAATTAGAGTATGAAATCATGCCTACTTAATGCTAGTATAGATTGCGATTAAGAAGGTATAGAATTTTCTATTTGATGAAGTTATTAGGACAATGCGATGCTATAAAGTACTAGAGTTTGTTAGACTATGTTGCTTGTAGACAATTTAATATTGTATATTAACGGAATGATTTAATCAATGTTGTAGTCAAAGAAAAAGGAAAAATAGAATCATTGTCTTGGTGTATGGTTTTATCCTTAGCAAATGACTATCTTAGAGCCATAATTATGAAATATGTCTCGTGGAGATGATATTTAGTTGTTGGAGTTATTTATTGGTTGAATAATGTCAGGACCCAAATTTACAAATCCGGACCATCTGTGTATTCTGCACTAGTCCAGGATCACGCTAGTGCACACAGGCTAAACAGGGTTAAAGTACCACAATCATACATAGCGGAATAATAATAAAGTACATCAAACATGTATATAAACGAGTTGCACTACCTTATGGTCACCTTACAAATAGTCTGCCACGTAGGGCTTACATTAATAAAAGTATCAGTAAAATAACAGCGGAAAATAAAGCATTGTGGAGACCCATCACTTTGCCACAGGTAGCTGACATGGCTTGCTCCCTAGTTCTCTGGCTCCTCGACAAACTCCCCTTCCCAAGTAGGCGTAGACTCCTCTAGTATATTGTTGTTTGCTTGCAAGGGTGAGTACACACCGTACTCAACAAGTCATGCACAGAATGCAGTTTTATTACTACATGCATGGCTTATTACAAAGGAATGGTTCGTTGGGTTATTTTGTAGTGAATCAACATTTTAACTTATTATTTATTTAGATGGAAAGCAGCAAAACCATATAAATATAATAAGTTTCTCAAATTGTTTTCCACATATTTTTGACACACAGTCCTGAATCAAATTTCACATTTATCCCTAGCACACAGCCACTCATTCCCATTTTATTTTCGAAGATCTACCCCTTGACTATAATCCCCGAGCATTGTCCAATTCCGCGGACATGGCTATTCGAATAGTTTTGACACACTCTGCAGAGATTGTACACTTTACCCACAAGATACAGTCACTCAGCACACAGGTTGTTGATCGTAACAAAGTTTTTCAGAAACTTCCATCTAATCCTATGAACCTCTCCAGTATTGCCTTCCCTATCAGTTCCCTCACACAGAGCCCAAGGTTAGAACAGGTGAACACTGTTGGATGGGTACCAAGCCGTAGCACAGTTATACCCTTGTGTAACTGCCGCCCCGTGGTATCAAAGGAAAGATGTTAGAACCTTACTAAACTAGGTCTGTCCCATACCAGACATGTCGTTGTACGATTAACTCAGTTCAAAGGCTTACAAGTTAATGTCCTTAACTGACCAAGGCAAGACTTCCTTCATCCAAAAGTTTAGCACATAGCCATCTCATTAGCCACACAGGCCCCCCTTTTGGCACAAAGCCCCGGTCCACTTGCCTCAGTCTAAATCATTTCTCACCCCAAATTGTTTTACGGTGCAACATATACCAGTAAATCAACCTTCATGTAGAACCACACAGGTCTCCACATTTCAACGTCATTACCAACAACATCCCACCATTTACCAAAATACATTCACTATTTCTTTAGTCAATGTTGCTTTTGTATTTTAAAAGATTATTCACGATATATACAAGGCTAAGCAACTATCCACAGTCTAGCCTCCCGTGTTGGCATATCATTACATCCAACTAATATTATTACTTAGGACAACAAATGAATCATGGCATACAAATATTAAAGTCAAGGTGGCAATAACAGATAGGTTGATTAACTAATTTACCCAAATTACTTAAATCTATTTTTAATTAATTTAGCATGCATAGTTTGAATCAAAATACATTTCTAAAACTTAGGAGCAAAATGATCAACGCATAACTTGCCATCAAACAGCTATTGATCCTGATCTGGAGCTTGGTCTTGTGCTGGAAATTCTCCCTCGAAGCTTTCCGGCAAATCAACGTCTACTCGAAATAAATAAATGCATAATAAATATAATTTATAGAGAGCAAGATCAACTCTAAAAATTCCATAAAATTCACCATTAAATAGATCTTTATTTTACAAATTTTTAGAAATTAGAATCACCTCAATCGGAGTTAAAACGCAAAAGTTATAGCCTTTCAAAATTTTTAAATAACGGAAAATCCTAAAAATCAGATATTCTGATTTATTGAAAGACCATGTGGAGGTCTATCCTTGTGTGTGATGAGTAATTGACAAGATTTGAGATTGGATTGATTTGAAATTGAGTTTGATTTGAATTGGATCTTCAAATTGAAGCAATTTGAGTGTTGGTTGCTTTTCCTAGTGCTACCGGCCTAGGGGCAGTAGCATCGGATCATTGAGCATAATTATGATTGATTATTGATTTTGTTTGATGCAATGCACTCATGTGAGTGGTTGCATGGATTGACTTTGAGTCAAGTCGTGGACTTGTGCTCGGATGCGTTGTTTGTTTATTCGGTGTGCGGTGTTGCTCGAGGCTTAACGTGGTCGATGACGGACCGAACTAGGTTCGTGGAGGAACCGAGGTTCGGGACTAGGTTCGTGGAGGAATCGAGGTCCCGTGGTCGAGGATGTCATGCGGACGTTCGGGCTAGAGAAGGTGCACACGAAGGCTGGTTAGTCACGTGATTGCGGCAGGCGGGCCGTACGCGTGCATGTGTGAATTTTAGGTTGTATGCATATATTGGGTCATGTGTATTGGGCCAGGTGGATATGCATACATGTGTTAGGGTTTTGAGGTGTATAAAAGGACTTCAAAACCTGATCAATAAAGCGTGGCTTTTGCGGCGGCTGGTGAGCTCGGCCGTTTTTTATTCGTGTCTTCGTTTGGCTGCTGGCAACGAAAAAGCAACGGCGCAGGAAGAAAAAAAGTGACTAGCGGCGGTCGTCGTGGCCGAGATCCTCCCACGACCGACAGTGCTCTCATGCGGTGGCTAGAACTCCTTGCGGCGACTAGTGGATCGCGGCCAGAAGTTTTCTAGTCGCTTGGTGACTCCTTGTGACTTGCGGCCAGAGGCTCCTGCAACGAGTAAATTGCTAGCATGTGGTGACTAGAAGCAGCCGTCTAGAAGATTGCATTGCGTTGGCCGTTTTTGTTTACTTCGGCAGCGAAAAGGAGACGCCTCGAGCGCAGCACGCAACTTTGGTGCTACAGTACCCACGCCGCTACGGTATTCGCGTGCTACAGTATTCGGCGCTACAGTAATCTCAATTGCTACAGTATTTTCGCTTATTTTTCCGTTCTTCGCTTTGCATGCCTTTTTGATTTCAGATTGATTCATGTTTTCACCATGATAATTTTGATTTGATCCATCCAAAATATTGCTAGGACATCTAGTAATTGTTTTAAAAGTTTGATTGGTTAATTCCTTGTAGATTTTGTTTAATCTCATAATTAGGGTTTGATCTATTCTCGTCATTATTTGATATAGTCAACTTGTGAAGGTTATAACTCTAGATCCGTACATCCGATTGAGGTGATTCTTATTGCCTTAGTTTCGGATTTGAATCTAGTTTATACAGTTAAAATTTTACATCAATCCGACGGTTGGATCTTTGGGAATTACAGTTTTAGTGAACCTCTGTTAATCTGTTTTTGTTGAAACCGAGAGCAATATTTCATAATTAATTTAGGGGGTTTTGTGAATCAAGAAAATTTTGATTTTATCTTCCGCTCAATCATTCACCCCCTCGATTGTCGCCATCCGATCCTACAAGTGGTATCGAGCCGGTTTTGCTCTTCCATAGATCTTGATCGGTCTCGAGAGCCATGGCGACAGATAAGTATTCCACCAAGCCTCCAATTTTTGTGGTGTTGATTTTCCTTTTGGAAATCCGGATGGAGTCATACATCATCGCCAGGCTTCTGATATGGCGAAGGTGAAGCTCCCATATGAGGTTCTCGCCGATGAGAACGCCACTACCGCAATATGGTCGACGTTGAGGCAAATGCTAAGGCGAGGAACATTCTTATACAGGACTCACCGCGATGAGTATGATCGGATCTTCACTGCGATCCGCCACGAGATTTGGGTGACTCTCGATGCATACCATGAGGGCACTACCCAAATCAAGACCGTGAGGCAGGATCAACACAAGCGTGAGTACAACAAGTTTGAACAACACGCTGGTGAGAGTCTTGATGAGTGTTTTGGTCGATTTACTAAAATTTTGAGCGATCTCCGAGCAGTTGGTTGCACATACCCTGACTCGGATAATGCTCGTCACTTCTTGACCGCACTCGATCTTCGTGTTTGGGAAATGAAAGTGACCACCATCAAGGATACTACTGACTTGTCGACCTTGACTCTTGACGGGCTTTATTCTCGACTCAAGACTCATGAGATCGACGTCGTCTCTCGCAAGACGAAATCACAGTCGATGGCCTTGGTCACCGATCCCGTTGGATCTTCTCTTGATTCTTCTGTTGGTTTTTCCCTCTCTGCACTTTGCGAGCTAAGCGATGACCAACTGGACAAGTTTCCAGAAACTGAGCTTGCTCTTTTAGCTCGCAAGTTTTCTCACGCCTACAAGAGGGTGAGAGAGAGGAAGAGAGGTGGTGGGATCACCTGCTTCGAATGTGGCGGCCCCAACCACATTCGAGCTTAATTGTCCTAAAGCGGAGAAGGGCAAGAACGACTCGGCGATTCGGCAAGAACGACTACACCGACAAGAACCGCAACAAGAAGCCTCCAGATGAGCGGCCAAGACGAGAAGAAGTACCGCAACTTCGAAGAATAAGAAGCTCTTCCACGCGTCCTCGCCGCCTCGACGACATCAGCCTCTCCGACACGGAGACATGGAGCGACGAAGCGAGGATGATCCGCAAGAGAAGAAAGGCGGCGGCGACTTCTCGGGCATGTGCTTCATGGCAAACACCAACGACATCAGCGACTCCGAGCTCTACAGCGACTCGGACGAGGTACCTTCCTATGACCAACTCAATGAAGCCTTTTGCAAATTAGGAAAATTTCATGCTAGAGCTAGAGCTAGGGTTACGGAGTTAGAGAAGGAAGTAGATACCTTGTCTCGGGAGTTAGCTTCACTTAAATCATGTTCCTCCCGAGACTCGACAATTTGTACACTCTGTGATGCTTTGCTTGTGGAGCTGGAGAACCTAAGGACTTTGCATGATAGTGTGCTTGTTGATCTTGAGAATCTGAAGTCAAAGAATGCTAGTCCTGTTGTTATTGATATTCCTGCTGATGCTAGTTTTTCGCATGCTCACACAAATGCTTCCTGTAATAATTGCCCTAAGCTACTTGTGAAATTGATGCCATGGGTCATCACCTTAGGAAGATTTCGCTAGAAATGATGAACTTGAATTGCATGCTTCTAAGGACCCAAATACTCATGTGAGGGTCAGAAGCAACTAAAACTTGACAATGATGCTTTGAATGTCAAGTGTGATCAACTTGCTAAGGATTTCCTAGTTAAATCACAAACCGGTTGCTTGTCAGTGTGTTGGGGTTAATGATGACGTGGATAAAGTTCACGCAGAGTTTAGGAAGAAATTAGAAGAACAAGTTCATAGGATTAGAGAAGCATCGTATGCTTTCTTGTGAGTCCCTCAAGCTTGAGGCACCATGCTAAGGGAGAAAAATAGACGGCTTTGGTATCTCTTCTTCTCTTCTCGGTTCTTCTTCTTCCTCTCACCTCGTTCTTCTTGCGCTTCACTTTTCCGAGAGTGTCAAGATCTTATGAGCACTCTTGAGAAATTTGTTGGAGGCAAGAAGAAGCTCAATCTCATTCTAGACCACCCAAGATTAGCGATTCAATCAAGGTCTAGGATTTGATTACTTGGAGCACGCTAGGACTCATCCTCCTACCATTGTGCGTAGTTCCAAGAGTGGAGAGATAGTGGTTGCTCCTGTGTTGAGCACCACTTGTGTTTAGGTCTGCCGGTGTGGTCCACGGACTTCGACTGTATGATGCTTCTCTTGTTGCTTCGCCTAACAAGGCAAAGTACACATGCACCTTCTGTAAGAAGGATGGTCACCTAGTAGATTTCTGCTTTAGGCGCGCCAAGATCACTCGGCGTGAGCGTGGTGATGCTTTTAGGGGTATTCAGGGTCATCCCCAGACTCTGAGCGCTCCTAAGGCGCACACTGCTACTAGACAGGTCAGAGAGTCACCTGTTTTTGGGAAGCGTCCAGGACTCGGTTTTCATGCTGTTCAGTCGAGTTTTAGTCCTGGAGTTGCTCGTGGTCAATCTTTCCGCCGTCCTCATGATATTCCTCGTTTTTCCCATCGAGGTAGATATCAGCGGCGTGAGGTGTTTTCGGGTAGGAGATTTGGGCAGCCTCGTTGGGATGGTCCGGCCTTTGCACCACGGCGGGCCAAACCAAAGGATGTACTCCTACATCTTCTACTAGAGTTGATTCTTCCGATCTTGTGAGAGTCGAGGCCGAGAGACACTAGAGTCCGATCTTCTTCCTCTGTGGTCGGTTCTTTGAGACGTCGTGTGATTCAAGATTGGGTTCCTGTGTCTTCACTTTATCCCAAAGATTAAGTCTTCTTTTTTTGACTTGATCAGTTCGCTCGGATGGGGAAGGAGATGTTTGGATTGTTGACTCGGTTGTTCTCGCCATATGACCGGAGATTCTCGTTGGTTCTCTTCCTAGTCCGAGCCCCGTGATGAGTTGATCACTTTTGGGGATGCTTCTTCGTAGAGTCATTGCTAAAGGTACCGCTCGCATTAATGAAAATTTTATTCTTAAGGACGTTGCCTTAGTGAGTAAGCTGCAATATAATTTGCTTTCCGCTTCTCACTTATCGATGACTCTTTCGAGGTAAGCTTTAAGAGCAATACTTGTAGAATCCTCGATTCATCGGGAGAGTTAGTTTATGGATTTCTAGATTTGGGAGGGTCTTTCGTGCTGATTTTTCTGCTTCTTCCGGAGACTCTCTTGGTGTTTGATTGCTTCGAGTCCCGTGATCTTTCCTTCTCGCATAGGAGACTTGGTCACACCGATATTAGATATCACTTCCTTAGAGACCATGTGGAGAAAGAAGACATAGTGCTTCGGCCAGGAGAGTGACCACCAGTTGGCGATATCTTTACCAAGCCTTTGGATAGCTCTAGGTTTGTTGCCTTGAGGAGTGAGCTTGAGTTGTGTGCCCTTACGGCCTTCTCGTGAGGGAGAGCCGATCTGATATTATGTATTATATTTTATTTCATTTTTTCCTTTTGTATTGCTCGGTGCTTATGGGTTTTATTCCTTAGAGTTATGAGTTCACATCACTTAGACTTCGGCATGCTTTGCATGGACCTCTCATCTTGTGCTTTAGGTTGCTATCATGCTTAATTAGTCGTTCTCTCTTCTCTCTAGGTTGAGTTCCCTCACGCCTTATAAGTCTAGCAGTGTTGGGCCCCCTGGTAGACAGGTCTGTGCACTCCTTAGTTTGGGATCTAGAGGCAGCTTTCCTATGTTAGTCATTGGGGAAGATGAGAGCGAGTCTGAGCCATAGTGTTCTCTACCATCTTTTCTATACCTATAGCCACCCAGTTCGCAGTTTCTTGACTTCTTCTCTCCATTCTGTGTTTCTGGCTTTAATTAAGTTCTTTTCGATCTTTCTTGAGCTTAATCTTGCTAATAACTCAATTTGAACCAGATTTGTGCTTAAAATGAAATCACATGTTGAGGGGGAGTTTAAAAATCTGTCTCATGCATTGCATATAGACTTGATTTTTTCATTTTATGAGCTTTGTCTATTATGCACATGATCCATGTTTCATTTTATACACCATGCTATATTATAAAGAAAATTACTTGCTTAGATATGTTCAAGTTCATTTATCTTGCTAAGCTTACAAAAATTGAAAAATGAGCGTTAAAAGAAAAACTTGATAAAACATGTTATGCTTACTTGCTAAGTTTCTTCTCTAGGTGTATTTGCCATGATTTGTGAAATTCGAATTCTTTAGAGTCCCTATAGCAACTTGGGTGAATCTCGTTTGATCCATACTTGAGTCCTTCACTAGCTTAACATGAAAATGCTAAAATGAAAGTGAAGCAAAATTGACTCTTTTGTAGCAAGATAGACTCAACACCTCACATTCACAAGACGGCTTCTCATTGCACTTGAGATGAACTCGGAATGTGTTGTGTATGACCAAGATCATTCTCTTAAGAGTCCCTCTTGAAATGATCGATTATGGCTTGAGTCAATTGTTTTAAAAATAAAAAAAAACAAAAAACATATGTGGGTAAAGAATGCAAATAATGTCAAACATTTGCACCCCGCTATGTCTTTCAACGATTCAAAGAAAAAAAATCTGCATACAATGAAAAAAGGCTTGAAGGACCTTGTGTGCACTTCTAGATTCCCCAAAGTGTTGAGTAGGTTGAACTCTAGGTTTTCCATTTGATCCTTTGAATAGCTTTGCTTCTAGTTTTGAAACGAATGACAAGTGTTGCTCATGTTCAATCATGCTAAAAATGACATGGTTTTAATTAAATTTTGCTAGCAAAATGATTATTTGCACTTGGACATGCCTTAGCTTAGTCTATTTTTTTGCCATAACTTAGCTTGGTGTCATAACTTGTCTTGTTGATTACATGGATAATCTTCAAAGCTCCCTTAGGCTGCATTACTTGCATAAAAACAACAAAAAAAAGGGGGAGAAAAGAAAATGTCACCTTGATGCCTATATTGCCAAAAGGGGGAGAAATCGTAGAAAAGGCATCATTTTGCACTTGATTCTTCTTTCTTATGATCTTTGTTAATCTTTGCTATCGTTCATAGATCATAAGTTGCCAATTTGGTCATGTTCTTCATTTCTATTTCTTTGATCAAGTTTGGCTTTGCATTCAAATTGCTTTCTTCTTTTTATTCAAACTCAATACTTATGCCTTTTTCATGTGTTTGTCAATATACTCATCAAGGGGGAGATTGAAAGACCATGTGGAGGTCTATCCTTGTTTGTGATGAGTAATTGACAAGATTTGAGATTGGATTGATTTGAAATTGAGTTTGATTTGAATTGGATCTTCAAATTGAAGCAATTTGAGTGTTGGTTGCTTTTCCTAGTGCTACCGGCCTAGGGGCAGTAGCATCGGATCATTGAGCATAATTATGATTGATTATTGATTTTGTTTGATGCAATGCACTCATGTGAGTGGTTGCATGGATTGACTTTGAGTCAAGTCGTGGACTTGTGCTCGGATGCGTTGTTTGTTTATTCGTGTGCAGGTGTTGCTCGAGGGCGAACGTGGTCGATGACGGACCGAACTAGGTTCGTGGAGGAACCGAGGTTCGGACTAGGTTCGTGGAGGAATCGAGGTCCCGTGGTCGAGGATGTCATGCGGGACGTTCGGGCTAGAGAAGGTGCACACGAAGGCTGGTTAGTCACGTGATTGCGGCAGGCGGGCCGTACGCGTGCATGTGTGAATTTTAGGTTGTATGCATATATTGGGTCATGTGTATTGGACCAGGTGGATATGCATACATGTGTTAGGGTTTTGAGGTGTATAAAAGGACTTCAAAACCTGATCAATAAAGCGTGGCTTTTGCGGCGGCTGGTGAGCTCGGCCGTTTTTTATTCGTGTCTTCGCTTTGGTCTGCAACGAAAAAAGCAACGGCGCAGGAAGAAAAAAAGTGACTAGCGGCGGTCGTCGTGGCCGAGATCCTCCCACGACTGGACAGCTGCTCTGCGGCCGGTGGCTAGAACTCCTTGCGGCGACTAGTGGATCGCGGCCAGAAGTTTTCTAGTCGCTTGGTGACTCCTTGTGACTTGCGGCCAGAGGCTCCTGCAACGAGTAAATTGCTAGCATGTGGTGACTAGAAGCAGCCGTCTAGAAGATTGCATTGCGTTGGCCGTTTTTGTTTACTTCCTGGCAGCGAAAAGGAGACGCCCGAGCGCAGCACGCAACTTTGGTGCTACAGTACCCACGCGCTACGGTATTCGCGTGCTACAGTATTCGGCGCTACAGTAATCTCAATTGCTACAGTATTTTCGTTTATTTTTCCGTTCTTCGCTTTGCATGCCTTTTTTGATTTCAGATTGATTCATGTTTTCACCATGATAATTTTGATTTGATCCATCCAAAATATTGCTAGGACATCTAGTAATTGTTTTTAAAAGTTTGATTGGTTAATTCCTTGTAGATTTTGTTTAATCTCATAATTAGGGTTTGATCTATTCTCGTCATTATTTGATATAGTCAACTTGTGAAGGTTATAACTCTAGATCCGTACATCCGATTGAGGTGATTCTTATTGCCTTAGTTTCGGATTTGAATCTAGTTTATACAGTTAAAATTTTACATCAATCCGACGGTTGGATCTTTGGGAATTACAGTTTTAGTGAACCTCTGTTAATCTGTTTTTGTTGAAACCGAGAGCAATATTTCATAATTAATTTAGGGGGTTTTGTGAATCAAGAAAATTTTGATTTTATCTTCCGCTCAATCATTCACCCCCCCTCTGATTGTCGCCATCCGATCCTACATTTATTCTAATTATTTTTATATGGAAAATTGGGATTTATGACGTCAGCACCGAAATGAATTTCGGCCAAAATATTTTTATATTAAAATTTATTTATGATCAGCATGACACGTGGCCCAATCAGAATGCGACATGCGTTGCAACCGGCGACTGCCACATGTCACGGCGCATGGACTTGGTCCACACGCGCGCCGTCCACGGTGGACCGACGCAGACTGTCCGCAGGTAATCGATGACGCAAGCATCGACGCCAAGACGATACCGACCAATCCGTTGTGACATGCGGCGCAACATGGTTAACCGAATTCCTAATTCAACCTCGTTCGTCCGATTTGCAATCAACGGCTGGATTTAACTCGACGCTTCGGTTCTGAGGTGACACACGGCGGAATCCAACGAATCGGCACGCGACTCAGTCCCAACCGTTAATTCAAAATTCAACAGTTTAGATTAAACCTAAATTGTGCGCCCAATCCGCTACGTAGCTACTCCTAATGCTTGACACGTGGAAACATCACTACCGCACAACTAAAATCCAACGACTCCCATTGACTTAATCCTATGTGATTTACTACCTCTACGTGGCAAAGTAAGGACCATGCGATCAACATCTAACGGCCACGGTTTGAAGATGGGACTTACTGTTGCAGTGTCGATGTGGCAAGATCGTAGTCGTTCAGCGATGATCGGACGGCGGATGAAGCTCGGGCTAGCGGTGGTAGACGACGTGCGACGTGGCGAGGCGGGGATTCTTCGGCGACACGAAGTGGATGGGTCGACACGGCTCGGCGCAAGGAACACTCTAGCGACCTTGACGACGGCGGAGATGGACCAACGATGGCGCAAAGAGCGGCGGAGGGTCTCGGGACTACGGCGAGCTCTAGCGTCGGCTACGGCGATTCTCGGGAGGTGAGAGATGGGGCAAAATGTGCGGAAGGAAGTTCTCTACGAGATATGCCAGGTAATGAAGGCGGAGAGAAGGCACCTCGGCGTCAATAGCGCGCGCAATCTCCGGCCGTAACCTGCGACGGCAGTGTTACTGGAAACGGTCAGTGGGCGATGTGGCCTAATCTCATCCGTCCATGCGGCAACGAATCGACAGCAATCAAAACTCGCGCAACGCGGCTTCATCTGGACCATCCGATCTGATCGGACGATCACCCGCAGTGACGATTAGGGTTCCCCTCGGGCTAGGCCAACACAAGACAAGATCAGGTTTCGCCTCAGTCGTTTCACAGATTTTTCTCAGACTTTCGAATAAAAATAATTCTAGAAATTCAATTAAATCATTTGAGGCACTTAAAATTGCAAAAAAATTCTAGAAAAAATCCCAAAAAATATTTTGAAACATTTTGGACTCAAATAAAATAATTTCATTTATATTTTGCAATAGCATATTCATTATTTAATTAATTCCAAAGAAAGGTTAAATTCCAGAAATTTCAATTAAATTCAAATAAATTCCAAAAATTCTCAAAAATTCAAAATAACTTATTAAATTCAAAATAGGCCAAATTTTGGGATGTTACAAACCTCCCCCCTTAACGGAATCTCGACCCCGAGATTTAGAACTGATTAGAAAATAGATCGGGAAACTCCTTCCTCAAGTCTTCTTCATGCTCCCAAGTGGCTTCGCTTTCCGAGTGATTGCTCCATTGGACTCTGCAGAAGCGGGTTGACTTGTTCCTTGTTTCACGATCCATGGTGTCCAAAATCTTCACTAGGTGTTCCCTGTAAGTTAGATCCTCTTGCAGTTCAATCGCTTCTAGAGGTGTTTGTTCATCAGGTACTCGAAGACACTTCTTTAATTGCGATACATGGAATACATCATGTACCCCTACCAAAGACTGCGGCAATTCTAACTGGTAAGCAACTTCACCTCTGTGACTAAAGATCTTAAACGGCCCGACATATCTTGGTGTGAGCTTTCCTTTCGGGTGAAATCTTTTGACTCCCTTGAGAGGCGTAACCCTAAGATATACGAAATCTTCAAGTTCAAAGGTCAATTCCCTGCGACGATTGTCAGCATAACTCTTCTGCCTTGATTGAGCAATTTTCAGCCTTTCCTTGATCATAGCTATTTGTTCTTCAGCTTCTAGAAGTATATCTGGTCCAAAGACACGACACTCACCTGTCTCATTCCAATTCAGAGGTGTTCGACAAGGTCGACCATACAAAGCTTCAAAAGGCGACATCTGCACACTTTCTTGATAACTGTTGTTATAACTGAATTCAGCATATGGTAAACACTTGTCCCATGAAGTTGCATAAGCCAAAGCACAAGCTCTCAACATATCTTCTAAAATTTGATCAACTCTTTCAGTCTGACCATCAGTCTGCAGATGATATGCTGTGTTGAAGTTTAAACGAGTTCTCATGGCTTCATATAGCTTGCCCCAAAATCTTGAGGTAAATTGGGTACCTTTGTCCGATACTATCTTCTTTGGCACTCCATGGAAGTAAACAATTCTTGACATGTAAAGTTCTGCTAACTTATCGCCTGAGTAAGTGGTTTTCACAGGTATGAAATGTGCAACCTTGGTCAAATGATCTACTATAACCCATATGGAGTCATATCCACCCTGAGTCCTGGGTAATCCGGTGATAAAGTCCATACCAATTTCCTCCCACTTCCATTCAGGAATTTTTAGTGGCTGCAATAATCTCGTTGGCCTCTGATGCATTGCCTTAACTCTTTGACATATATCACACAAGGCCACATACTCAGCAACTTCATGCTTCATACTCGGCCACCAAAATCTTTCCTTCAAGTCTTGATACATCTTAGCACTTCCTGGATGAATTGAGTACTTAGAATCATGAGCTTCTTCCAAAATAAGTTGCCTCAGCTCCTTCTTGTTTGGTACACATATACGTTCTCTCATCCACAGAGTACCATACTCATCCAACTTGAAATCCTTGGCTTTGCCTTCTGTCATCTTGGACTTTATTCTCCTAATCTTTTCATCATCCTTCTAAGCTTCTCTTATATGATCTTCCAAGGTAGGTTTTACTTCCAAAGCGACCAAAAATCCCTCTGGTACTATTTCCAGCTTCATCTTTTGGAAGTCTTTACACAACTCAACTTGACTTTTCTCTAATAACATATTTACACTGTGACTCTTCCGACTTAAGGCATCGACCACCACATTGGCTCTACCAGGATGATAATGAATTCCCACGTTGTAATCTTTGATCAATTCCAACCATCTTCTCTGCCTCATGTTCAGATCTGATTGAGCGAAAATATACTTGAGACTCTTATGGTCAGTGTAAACTTCACATCTATTTCCGATAAGATTGTGACGCTACAGCTTTAAAGCATAAACTACGGCTGCTAATTCCAAGTCATGTGTTGGATAATTCTCTTCGTGTGGCCTTAACTGCCTTGATGCATAAGCAACTACTTTTCTGTTCTGCATCAATACACATCCAAGTCCTTGACGCAATGCATCACAATAGATATCGAAACTCGTGAACATCGTAAGACTAACACCGGCGCCGATGTCAACCGCTTCTTTAGCTCTTGAAAGCTCCTTTCACACTCCGGTGTCCATGCAAATTTCTTTTCTTTCTTCAACAATTACGCAAGAGGTCTAGCAATTGTTGAGAATCCCTCAATAAATCGATGGTAATATCCCGCCATTCTAAGAAAACTACAGATTTGGGTTGCCATCTTTGGTTGCTCCCAATGTAGTACTGCTTCAACCTTACTTGGATCTACTGCTACTCCCTTAGCAGTCATAACATGCCCAAGAAATTCCACCTTATCCTTCCAAAAATCACACTTGCTAAACTTGGCAAATAATTGTTGTTCCCTCAACTTTTCCAGTACCAATCTTAGATGTTCGGCGTGTTCCTCTCTTGTCTTGGAGTAAACCAGAATATCATCTATGAACACTACCACAAACTTATCCAGGTACTCCATGAAAACCTTGCTCATCAAATTCATGAAGTAAGCAGGTGCATTGGTCAGTCCGAAGGACATAACAGTGAACTCATAATGACCATATCTTGACGAAAACGCAGTCTTCGGTATATCTTCCGTTCTAATCTTCAGTGATGATATCCCGATCGAAGATCAATCTTGGAGAAAACTCCAGCTCCTCTTAACTGATCAAACAAGTCATCGATCCTGGGCAATGGATACTTGTTCTTTATCGTCACATCATTAAGTGCACGATAATCTATACACATTCGAAAACTTCCATCCTTCTTAACGAATAAAACAGTTGCTCCCCATGGCGACGAATTAGGTCTTATAAACCCTTTCTCCAACAATTCCTCGTTCTGCTTCTTCATTTCTACCAACTCCTCAATGGACATCCTATAGGGTCTTTTGGCTATTGGAGCTGTTCCGAGTACTAATTCAATTACAAACTTTATATCCCTGTATAGTGGTATCCCAGGTAAATCTTCAGGAAATACATCCGGGTACTCATTGACCACTGGAACATCTTCTATATTAACGGCCTTCATTCTATTGATCATCCCGAACAACAATTGCTTGAAACTCCACCTTTCTACCATCTGGGCTCTCGACTGATACTACTCTTCGTCCACAGTCTAACACTGCCTTGTGCTTGGATAACCAATCCATTCCCAAAATAACATCTAAGGTCTGGGTATCCAATATAATTAGGTTCGCTAGGAACACTATTCTATTTATTAATAGTTTTACCCCAGAACATTCTACTTTAGTTTGGAGTTCTGATCCAGGGGATTGGACTAAGAGCATACACTTGAGATTCACAATCTCTAAATCATTCTTAGTAGCAAAACTTCGAGTAACAAATGAATGTGAAGCTCCAGAATCAAATAAGATCAGAGTCTAATCGAGTTGACCAGTAACTTACCCAACACAACATCTGAAGCATTTTGTACTTCGCCAGCAGTGATATGGTTGACTCTGCCTCTCGTAGTTGCCTGGGGTGTGGCTCCAGCTTGAGCAGTTCCCCGGTTCCCTCCTTGAGCGGGTGTCCTTACAGGTGTGGCTCCCAAGTTGAAGCGAACTGGTGTAACAGCTCCTCTCCTAGGGCAAGCATTGGCAAAGTGCCTTGGCTCATTACAGTTATAGCAGCATCTTCCAGCCATCTGCGAGTTTCCTCCAGTTTGGTTAACAGCTCTGGTTGGTGTCTGAGAAGTCTGTCCAACAGGTCGTGGTGCAGGTAATGGCGCTTTGGTGCTACTTCCAGGCTGAAACCTGGTGAATTGCTGAGGTGTCACTCTCGGCCTCTGCTGCCCCTAACGATTTCCCTGCTGTGCCATACGACGCTTCCTGTTGTCTTCCAGTTCTTTACGCTTATCCTCCAATATAAGAGCCTTATTCACCAGCTCTTGGAAATCAGGGAACATGTGGGTAATCACCCCACTGTAATCCAAAGATTGAGCCCTCAATGAATCGGGATCGCCTTGCCTCGCTGGGCTTGTTACATCCTCTCAGTGCGAGCGTACAACCGAGTAAATTTATTCAAATAATCAGCCACTGACTAGCCCCCTTGCTTCAAGTTCCTGAATTCTTCTTTCTTCAATTCCATGATACCTTCCTAAGACATGGTATCGACGGAAAGCACCATGAATTCCTCCCAAGTAATCTCTTGGGGATTCTCATGTGCAAAGATGAAATTCTCCCACCACTCGTGCAATGTGTTCTCCAACTGATGAGAAGCATAGAGCACTCTTTCATTTCCCGCACATTGTATAATGTGCAGTTTCCTTTCGATTGTCCTTAGCCAATCATCTGCCTCCAGGGGATTAGTGTTGCCTGAAAACATGGGTGGGCGAGTCCTCATGAACTTCGATAATCTTGAATAAGGTCGTGGCTCATTGTTGACAGCTTGATTGTTGACAGCAGCTTGGTTGGTGAGTTGCTACATCGTCTGCACCATTGTCTGCATCAGTTAAGTTTGGGCAGCCAGAAAAGCTCCCAAATTCTACATGTCGACGGGTGGTGTAGGTTGAGGTGCTTCATTTCTATTGCCTCCCTGCTGCGAACCGCTTCCTCCCGCTCCGCTGTTTCCACGCGTGTTAACCATCTGAAGAACAACAAGGTTTATAGGAAAGAGGGAAATAGAGAAGACAAGTACACAAGAAACTAGTGCGGGGAGAAAGGTTTGACTCCGAACAAAACACACAATTTTATCATTATTAAATGATATGGTCACTCACAAGTGCCTACAGGCAAAGCGACGCATATCTAGTATACCAGACAAACATAGCAAATTTTAACTTAATCAAGCGTTCTAAGGGACAGACTCGATAAGACTGACACAAATAACTTGACTCAACACTTGAGTCAACTCTGAAAGGAAAAAGAACAATCAACATCGAGCCACCCGGTGCGGTCCTCCGGTGGTATCAAGGGCGGTAGTGCAAGGGCATAGGGGCAACTGGTCTCGATGCCCTCATCGCAATGCAGATGAATGACCCCACCGACTCCGCTGGTCCCAGGGCTGCTTGCTCCTGTGTCGGTGGCTCCGACACCTCCTACACCTGCTCCAGCTCCTCCGGATCGGGCCGTGCAGCTCCAAAACTGGCTCTGGCTCAAGTTCGTACAGCGCCATCTCCAGCTCATGGACCTTCTGAATAGAGTGAGCTAGGTACTCTCAAGCCTCCCGCAGCTGTGTTCTCACCTCCGTGACCTCGTCGCGGGCCCTCTGCAGCTCCTGGACGGTCTCGTCCATGGTCTCCTCCTGCGCGATGACATATCTCGCCAGGTGGGTGATCGTGGCGTCCTCCTCCACTATCGGCTCCTGGTCGAAACGGTTGTCTTGGCGCGGGTGATGGCGAAAAATTGTGCCCTCCAACTCTGCCGAGTAGGTACGAGCAATCTGTCTCATCGCCAGACGCGATGTCTCCTGGATCCCGGCCGCGAACAAAGACCTCCTGACGGTGATGTAGATAGGACGACTCGCCCTCGTCCTTTCCCGAGCGTAGACCGTGATCTTAACTTCCCAGGCAATATCAAGTCCTGCCCGCACTATAGAGGTCCCCCGATAGATCGGCCTGTCGAAACCTCTGAGCAGCTACATCATACGCCATAGTTCAACGGCGTACCCTACAGTGCGCTCTCCATAAGAGTGGATCATCCTCATCTACCAAAAGATATCCTCGTAAGCTTTCAGAATTTTAAAACAAAGTAACCACGAGAATTTCAGCAAAAAGGAATGAATAGGAAGAAGAGATGAGACATGAGTGATTGTATTTTCTTGTTCACTTTTAAATTTAGAAAATAATTTTTTTTCACCCCCCAACGACTATTCTATCTAAGGGCCAGTCCTATAGTCAGTATGCTCTGATACCACCTCTGTCGGAACCCGAATTTGCAAATCCGGACCCTCTATGTATTCTGCACTAGTCCAGGATCACGCTAGTGCACACAGGCTAAATAGGGTTAAAGTACCACAATCATACACAACGGAATAATAATAAAGTACTTCAAACATGTATATAAATGAGTTGCACTACCTTATGGTCACCTTACAAATAGTCTGCCACGCAGGGCTTACATTAATCAAAGTATCCGTAAAATAACAGCGGAAAATAAAGCATCGTGGAGACCCAACACTTTGCCACAGGTAGCTGACAAGGCTTGCTCCCTAGTTCTCTGGCTCCTCAACAAACTCCTCTTCCCAAGCAGGCGTAGACTCCTCCTCTGGTATATTGTTGTTTGCAAGGGTGAGTACACACCATACTCAAGAAGTCATGCACAGAATGCAGTTCTATTACTACATGCATGGCTTATTACAAAGGAATGGTTTGTTGGGTTATTTTGCATTGAATCAACATTTTAACTTATTATTTATTTAGATGGAAAGCAGCAAAACCATATAAATATAATAAGTTTCTCAAATTGTTTTTCCACATATTTTTGACACACAGTCCTGAATCAAATTTCACATTTATCCCAAGCACACAGCCACTCATTCTCATTTTATTTTCGAAGATCTACCCCTTGACTGTAATCCCTGAGCACTATCCAATTCCGTGGACATGGCTATTCGAATAGTTTTGACACACTCTGCAGAGGTTATACACTTTACCCACAAGATACAGTCACTCACTACACAGGTGATTGATCGTAACAAAGTTTTTCAGAAACTTCCATCTAATCCTATGAACCTCTCCAGTATTGCCTTCCTTATCACTTCCCTCACATAGAGCTGAAGTATAGAACAGGTGAACACTGTTGGATGGTACCAAGCCGTAGCACAGTTATACCCTTGTGTAACTGCCGCCCCGTGGTATCAAAGGAAAGATGTTAGAACCTTACTAAACTAGGTCTGTCCCATACCAGACATGTCGTTGTATGATTAACTCAGTTCAAAGGCTTGCAAGGTAATGTCCTTAACTGACCAAGGCAAGCTTTCCTTCATCCAAAAGTTTGGCACATAGCCATCTCATTTGCCACACAGGCCCCCCTTCTGGCACAAAGCCTCAGTCCACTTGCCTCAGTCTAAATCATTTCTCACCCCAAATTGTTTTACGGTGCAACATATACCAGTAAATCAACCTTCATGTAGAACCACGCAGGTCTCCACATTTCAACGCCATTACCAACAACGTCCCACCATTTACCAAAATACATTCACTATTTCTTTAGTCAATGTTGCTTTTGTATTTTAAAAGATTATTCACGATATATGCAAGGCTAAGCAACTATCCACGGTTTAGCCTCCCGTGTTGGCATATCATTATATCTAACTAATATTATTACTTAGGGCAACAAATGAATCATGGCATACAAATATTAAAGTCAAGGTGGCAATAACAGATAGGTTGATTAACTAATTTACCCAAATTACTTAAATCCATTTTTAATTAATTTAGTATGCATAGTTTGAATCAAAATACATTTTTAAAACTTAGGAGAAAAATGATCAACGCATAACTTGCCTTCAAACAGCTGTTGATCCTGATCTGGAGCTTGGTTTTGTGCTGAAAATTCTCCCTCGAAGCTTTCCGGCAAATCAACGTCTACTCGAAATAAATAAATACACAATAAATATAATTTATAGATAATAAGGTCAACTCTAAAAATTCCAAAAAATTCACCAATAAATAGATCTTGATTTTACAATTTTTTAGAAATTGGAATCACCTCAATCGGAGTTAAAACGCAAAAGTTATAGCCTTTCAAAGTTTTAAATAACAGAAAATCCTAAAAATCAGAAATTCCGATTTATTCTAATTATTTTTATACGGAAAATTGGGATTTATGATGTCAACACCGAAATGAATTTCGGCCAAAATATTTTTATATTAAAAATTATTTATGACGTCAGCGATGACGTCAGCATGACACGTGGCCCAATCAGAACGCGACACACGTTGCAACCGACGACTGCCACGCGTCACGGCGCATGGACTCAGTCCACAGCGGCGCTGGTCCACGGTGGTCCGACGGCACTGTGTCCGTGCACCGGACGACGCAAACACCGACGCCAAGACGATAATTTGGACCAATCCGCTTTTACACAAGATAACACGGTTAACCAAATTCCTAATTCAACCTCGTTCGTCCGATTTGCAATCAACGGCCGGATTTAACTCGACGCTACGGTTCTGAGGTGACACGTGGTGGAATCCAACGAATCAGCACGCGACTCAATCCCAACCATTAATTCAAAATTCAACGGTTTAGATTAAACCTATATTGTGCGCCCGATCCGCTACGTAGTTACTCCTAATGCTTGACGCGTGGAAACATCACTACCGCACGACTAAAATCCAACAACTCCCATTGACTTAATCCTACGCGATTTACTACCTCTACATGGCAAAATAAGGACCATGCGATCAACATCTAATGGCCACGGTTTGAAGATAGGACTTACTGGTGCAGCATTGACGTGGCAAGATCGGAGTCGTTCAGCGATGATCGGACGGCGGACGAAGCTCGGGCTGGCGGTGGTGTCGCGGCGGCGCAGAACTTGCCGGAGAGGAAGAAGATGATGTGCGACGTGGCGAGGCGGGGCTTCTCCGGCGACACGAAGTGGATGGGTCGACGCGCTCAGCGCAAGGAACACTCCGGTGACCTTGACGACGGCCGAGATGGACCAGCGGTGGCGCAATGAGCGGCGGAGGGTCTCGGGACTACGGCGAGCTCTAGCGTTGGCTACGGCGATTCTCGGGAGGTGAGAGATGGGGCAAAATGTGCGGAAGGAAGTTCTCTACGAGATGCGCCAAGTAATGAAGGCGGAGAGAAGGCACGTCGGCGTTAATGGCGCACGCAATCTCTGGCCGTAACGCGCGGCGGCGTTACCGGAAACGGTCGGCGGGCGATGTGGCCTAATCTCATCTGTCCACGCGGCAACGAATCGACGGCAACCGAAACTCGCGCAACGCGGCTTCATTTGGACCATCCAATCCTGATCGGACGGTCACCCGCAGCCGATTTATTAGGGTTCCTCCTCATTTGGGCCAATAAAGACACAAGATCGGGCTCGGCCCGATCGCTCATAGATTTTTCTCATACTTTCAAATAAAAATAATTCTAGAAATTCAATTAAATCATTTGAGGCACTTAAAATAGCAGAAAAATTCTAGAAAAAATTGTAGAAAATATTTTGGAACATTTTGGACTTTCATTTATATTTTGCAATAGCATATTCATTATTTAATTAATTCCAAAGAAAGGTTAAATTCCAGAAATTCCAATTAAATCCAAATAAATTCCAAAAATTCTCAAAAATTCAAAATAACTTATTAAATTCAAAATAGGCCAAATTTTGGGATGTTACAAATAAACTTTGGATACTAAAACATTGACTTATGGGTTGTACAAAATTTATATGTGGATAATGCTAAAAGTTTTGTTGAAAAGATGCATCTTAATCTTGGAATAGGAAGTTGTATGATTGATGGCTCGTTATGGTTAGTAGACCAAAAGAAAGTGCTGATGTGTCTTATATTGAATTAATTATCAGGTTGAATGTGCTTAAAATTATGACTTGTTTCTCCTTATTGATTATCTTGTGATAGACTTGGTTTAATGTTTGAAGATAACAATGCCAAGGGTGGATATAATTATTGGAGAAGGTAATTAAAGGAAGAATTGTGTAGGTAAATTATATTAAATTCTGATGGGGTTTCTCAAAGTGCAAAATTGTGAATATTGAAACCTTTAATGGTAAGCATATTTGAATACTAGAGATGGTGGGATTTACGGTGAACCTATGTTTAAATGTATATGGATTGGTTTGTTTGTATGATCTTTTGGATGAACGTCTTTTTGGCTAAGGCATTCTCTATTATCTGTATTAGAGCTTCCCTAAATAAGTGTGAATATAGCCAGGTTTGGGGTTAACTTTGAGGCTTGAAAATATGGATGAAAGAATGAACAATCATGAAGTAATATGTTGGTGGATTTTGAATGTTTTATTTTGTTGAACAATGACATTCATTTGTCTTTGCTAAAATATTTAGTTTAAGTTATGATTGTGGAACCTACCCTCAAAGGGTGTAAGTTTGGATTGTGCTCTTTATCGTACAAATGAGTTAACTTTGGTTTTATCGGTTAAAGGAAATGTCCAAACCCAATGTAATGTTTTGGAAGCTCTTGATTTGGAAATATTTGCATCACTATTTCAACTGGAGATAGATTTGATAAACAAGTGCGCAGTGTTTGAAAATGTTTCGTAAAGGTGGCTTTCATGATTGCTTCATAAGTGATTTTTGCTAGTGAAGTGGTTTTCTACCGGGAAATATAATTAGTTTTCCCTTCACTTAAGAAAAAGATGGTATCAGAAAATCAACCTTCGTTGCACTGGCGAGTGTGGGACAGGGGCGTGGGCATATGGCGAACGACATGTGTGAGCCCAAAGTGACCACACGGCATGGCAGATGTGCCAACACTGGACATATGGTCATGTACCGAGGGGTGATTCTGGGTATCTGCCGTGTATACGGTGTGCTACCAAGGGCGTCAGTCCTTAAGGGGGGTGAGTGTAATACCCTGGCCCGTTAATGTGAAGGCCTATGTGGCCCATGTGGAGCGGTGGTGGGATTAGTCATACATTGCTTGTACAAAGTGAGTTGTAGTAGTATATAATGCCTATTGGGTCCAAACATAGCACCTCTGGGTTAACCCTTTTACATGAAGTGAGGATGAAAGTGTAAGTGGGGTGCTATGCATACGTGAGCCCGCCCCACGGTGGGTTGGGCAATGAGCGAAATTTGGGCCAGGGTGTTACAGGTACGCAATCCCTTGCCACTTGCCTCAAACTAAATCATTTACCACCCCTATTGATTATAATGCAACACATGCCATCAACATTATCTCATCATGTGACAGCACATGACACACCATTTTCACAAAGATATTCCATATACATTTAGTCATGTTTGAATTTGCACGTCAAAATGATATTAATAACCTATTGCATGGCCAAGCACACTAATCACATTCTAAACCAACCCATGTTGGTGATATATTAGTGACTAACTAGTAATTATCCAACCTAGAGTAACAAATGGTCATGGCATAGCAAATGATAAGCTTAGGTATAGTTCAAGTAGAATGGATAACTAGCACCAAAATAATTAAATAGTTGATAATTTGAACTAACATGCAATAACTCGAAACAAAATAACTTTTATAAAATTGGGTTCAACATGATCAAAGCAGCTGACTCCAACATGGTGGCCACATAGGCGACATGCAAGCAGCAACACTCTGGGACCAATGGTCACTGACCAATGATGATGAGCAGTGCTGCAATTCCACAAATGGCGACAATAGCAACTACATGCATGAGGAAGGTGCCATCTGAGAGATCTTGACATGGCGATCTTGGTGACATAGATGTCATCGCCAATGGTGGAGACCTCCAATTACGCTCCTACGATGAGAAGAGGAGTATCAATAAGAACATGCGACAGTGAAAATAATGGTGGGGTTGATGACAGCGGATACTCACCAATGGCAGTGGAGTCCAGCAGAAAAGCTCGCTGGTGGCACTACAAAATATACAAAATCCAAGGTGACGGTGGCATGGATCTGTAGCTAGGGTTAGGGTTTCGATAGTAGGACCCTTGGCAATTCAGACCCAAGACACAAGCGCGACTATACATGGAATAGGTGGTACAAAAGGTAGTGTCCACAGTGGACACGACACAACACGACACAATGTCTAACTCAAACATGCGGGGAAGACGTTTGGCAGGTAGGCCCTACGCCCCTACCTATCAGCAACACGGTGCGGACGTTTGGGCATGATTCGGCCAAATGTGCTAATAACCGCTATCACGTTAATCATATGGGAAACTGCCATGTCTTACTTAGTCAGGGCTTAACCTGGTCAATATGCTACACGCCTACATCTCAAAATAATGAGTGATGAAGAAGCATTTAGAAGTTGAAAGAGCAGTAAGCTCTAAGTGTCTTGAAGAATGCTAAAAGGGCATCAGCTACAATTAGGCAGCCAATAAACAATGTAACTTGAACAATTTTTTGACTTGGCAGGCCATAAATACATTGCAGATTGACCTGAAAGGCTTAAACTAGATATGTAGTTTATATTGCTTGATGCCTAAGAATGCTTCCGCATGGCTGTGTGAATTATATAGGTTGTTTGGTTTGGTGAGCCTTTACAAATCTTAACTAGTACTCCAGTGGAACCAAACATGTCCACATCTTAACAATTGACAGTGAAAGGTTAGTGCATGAACTATTGCACCTATCTGATATTCTTGATAACATCTAATGTGCACCAGCTCCCGTCAGAAGAGACTGTAGGTTTGTCACGGGATGCTTCGCTTTGCATAAACTAAATAATAACCAGCTATAATATTATGATATGAATTTCAAAACAGAGTTAGTCGTGCAGTGAACTGGACAAAAATGTACTAAAGAGGAATGACCCAGTTGGCAAGTAGCAATGGATGGATGGAGATCAAATCACTGTTTTTGAATAGAGCTCACTGAATATGTGCATGTATATGGGCCACATGGCAATAAAAGTTTGCACAGGCTCACATCCGCTGCAAGTTAGCATAGGCGAAATTATAGCTAACTGGTCCATGACCACACCATAAGTTGGAACTGTTGAAGTACCAAAAGAGGTCAGCTGCAAGGTACAATACAAATACCTGCACGTGGGGGGTGTGGGGGGATGATTATACAAATAACTTAGTCATGCACTGTGTACTTCTCTGTAGAATTACCAATGACTATGCAATGTGCACCCCAAACAGCAAAGAAAATGGCTCATTGTTCGGCGATGGAAACTTTGCTATAGGGGTTAATGTTGGAACAGAGATATTTGGCAGCAGCCTTCTTCCTATTTAATTTTTTTATTAACTTTAAACCAATGTTACTCGGACACCTATATCTAAAAAATTTTGCCAAATAAGGCACCTTGAATATGAGTTGGGTTCTGACGCACATGTCCGATTCCAAGTAGCGTTTCCCAGGGTTAAAAAATTTGGCCAAATCAGACACTTCGAATCTGAGTCGGATTCCGACCTGTGTTCGTGCCCATGTAACACTGCTTTAAGCTAAATAGAGTATAACTAGCTCCAAACTCTGAGCCTGCATATTGGCACAAGATAACAACAAAGATCTAAAATTCTAAAGATATATTCAAGGATACCATTGATCCAATTGGAGATGCATCATCCAGTACAGCACATACAGTTACTCAAATATTCTAAGGAAATTATAAACCGATTGAAGAGGCCCTCCTGAATAAGATTAATTGTACAGCAGTAAGAGAACAACTGAGTATGAAGAAAACTAGAATAAATCAATAAACTATATCATAATTGACTGAGTATATTCGGTCTAACAAATATGAGGACACATAATCTTCAATTCAGCATTACTATATAGCATCAGAGAACACGTAGCACCAGTCTCCTAAATAGCAGGAGCAACGTTTAAATTTCCAAGCACCATTACAAGAGATCCACATTTCTGCTAGCAGCATGGTGTGATCTTAGAACATCCTGCTCCCAGTCTGATTAGGGACAGTCCTCTTGACCCGATTTTTCATTCTCTCCGCCCACTAATTGAACAGACTACACATTTAAAATTGAGAAAATTATTTATTTGCTACTGAAAGTTGGCCGGTTCCCTATAATGCCATTACGAAGATGCTGTTCTCTGCATTGCCATCCGATCTCAAATTACCTTCCCATTTTGCCATTGCCGTCAAATTGACTGTCAAGCCACCGTTAGTTGACACACGAAAAGACCAAATTGCCCTCCTTTTGAGTGTGCTGCCCTATTAGTGTCTGTATTACTACTAGCGTGATATAAATTATTTATTTATTTTATTATGTTTGTAATATTACCCACGACATAAATTATTTATTTGTTCATTTCATTTTATCCAAACTTTGCTTCGGTTTGGCTAAATAGGGCAGCACACTCAAAAGGAGGGCAATTTGGTCTTTTCGCGTGTCAACTAACGGTGGCTTGACAGCCAACTTGACGGCAATGGCAAAATGGGAAGGCAATTTGAGATCGGATGGCAATGCAGAGAACAGCATTTTCACGATCGCATTATGGGGAACCGGCCAACTTTCAGTGGCAAATAAACAATTTCTCTTTAAAATTTCCCTGTAAAATTCACCTTCTGAACCAATTCATACAATATATCAGGCTTCCCAGCCTTGTACTCTATCTGCGGGGTCGTCATCCCTTGTGAATCATATCCTCGCGGTATATTTACATGCCTCCTCAGGCCTGCCGTGTCGTATATGCCCATTAATAAACACTGTGTAGGAGTTCACATCAGGACAAAACCCCTTCCGGTGCATCTCCTCCCACACTGCGCAGCCCATCGCGTTATTTCTCCCACCAAGGAAATATGGCTTCATCGTCATATTGTATGTATGGATCGTGGGCTCAAGGCCCTTCTCGATCATTTTTTTTTTTTTGTATATTCTCGCTGCATGGTCAGGCATATTCCTATTCGTTAGCAGCTTAATCAGTGCACCTCGTCTGTGTCATCTCCAACAGTGCTGTCACTCTATCCATTCGCTTTGCATTCTGTTGGCGCCAAAAACATGAAGTAGGGTTTATCGGTAGCAACGCACCAGACGAATACCGGGTTCTACAGTTCAAAGCGTACCAACCGATTTGATCCTGCAATCGATAAGAAAGATATAAAATACGCTCGAAGCCGATCTCGTAGATCAATTGACTTAGATCTAATCAGCTAAAAAGCCGACCAAACTGCGGGTAATTCACTACTACAGAATGGTACATCACTATCGCTTTATCTGGATCGGTTCTTAAATTTTTAGGGAAAAAACAATTGCGATAGATAACTTAGGATGGGTAGTAAAAATAATCACTATCGGTTCTAAGGTTAGAAGATATTGTGATGTAGCACTGGGTACATCACAATTGGTTTTTATGTAAAAAGTGATAGTGATGATCATACACATCACTATCACTTTTTACAAAAGAACTGATTGTGATATGCATGTGCTCATCACAATTGTTTCTTTTATGTGAAGTGATGGTAATGTGAATGATCATCACTATCGCTTTTCACAAAAAACCGATTGTGGTGTGCGCGATCACATCATAATCGGTTTTTTGTAAGAAGCAATAATGATGTGAGTGATCATCACTATCGATTTTGACACAAGAACCGATTGTGATGTGAATGTGCACATTATAATCGGTTCTTACTTAAGAAGCAATAGTGATGATATTGCACATTACTATCGCTTCTTATTTAGAAACCGATAGTGATGGGCATGAACATCATTATCCCTTTTTAAGTAAAAACCAATTGTGATGTGTCTCGCTAGATTATTTATACCACTCAAGCTGAATTCTCCTCTGTTTTCTAGAGGAGATTTCTCTGCCGCCACTTGAGAAAATAGCTCATATTCTCTAGTTAGAAGCAATATTTGAGTGAGAAAAATTGAAATCCACAAGGCTGGGTGTTATGAGGGTAAATTTGAAGCCTAGCTGGAGGAGATTTCCCCACATTTTGCAGAATTTGTGGTTTTCTTCAAAATATGAGTATTCCTTCAAACCCCTTCAATTTTGCACTCTGTAATTTTGATATGTCGCGAAGAAAGTTTAGGTTGCATTGGTATTGCATATATTCTATCAAATTTCACACCCTTTATTTGACAACCACACATGTATTTAATTATCTTAAATTGTAGTGCTCTCATGTTAATATGGAATTATATTGTTGTTTTCACATGATGAATGTTAGAGTTTAGGCTGCGGATCCTACGTCTCTAATTCGAGGGTGCTTGTTGGCATATTTATAAACAAGCAATATCGAATTGTCCACGTTCTTTGGACAGTTCGAGGATATATGCTTCGAGCTAGTTTCTGAGCTGTTGTACAACTCCAAAGTAGATTTCGGAAGCATCTCCCTATGTGTTCTCTGGGTACACACCCTCTTGACCTGTTGTTGAGATGTGTATCTAGAGAACAGCAGGGAAATGATGCCAAAATTTTCTCTAGAGGTGTACAACAGCTTGGAAACTTGCCCGAATTACACATCCTCGAATGGGATTAGGACCTAACCTATTTAGAGATTAGGAGTCATCGTTGGTACCCTTGTTTTGTTTCATTGAAGTCAAAAAGATCTGCAAGCTACTGCACTATATAATTAGTTTATTCAATATCATTATTGATGTTTGCAATGTATCTCTCCTAACAGAGAATTGGAAGCTCTTATCTAGGGAAGAAGCTAGGTATCGATCGGGAGTACATTTATATATCTCGAAACCCGTTCTCTATTTGAACTAGCTAGCTAGTTGTCGCTCTAGTTTTTCCTTAATTTGTTGTGCGAATTCTAATTGCAAATGGACTGTGAGGAATAGATGTATCAGAAAAGCCATGTGAGTGATGAATTTCATAGGGGTGTTCAGGAGTTCAAAAAAATATAGAAGAGGACATAGTGAAGAGGGGTGTAAACTTCATATATTGTCCTTGCATTAATTGCACCAATCTTAAGAGATTTAACAACTCAGCTCAAATTGAGGACCACTTGATTCGACGTGGATTCATGAGGAATTACACGTGTTGGATCAATCATGGGGAGACAAGTAGTACCCTTCTAGTATGCAACAAAGATATGGTGGAACCTGATGACGAGTTGCAGCATGACATGTTTGAGGAGGACAATTTGGAGCAAATGTTGTGGGATGTGGAGGGAAATAACATGGAAAGAGTGTTTGAAAAATTTAAAACCTTGATGGAAGACAATGCCAAACCGATGTTCTCGAGTTGCAAAGTAGAATACACCAAGCTGGGTTCGGTCCTTGCATTGTTTGAACTGAAGGCAAAACACCGTTAGATAGATACAAGTTTCAATGCACTTCTAGTTCTTCTATCAGATCTGCTTCCGTAGGGAAACGAGTTGCCAACAAGTATTTATGAAGCGAAGAAGTTACTATATCCCATGGTAATGGAAATAGAAAGTATACATGCATGTCCGAGTGATTGCATCTTGTACCATAACACACATTAGGAGCTACACGTTTGTTCAGTTTGCGGTGTGCCCCAGTACGAATAAAAGGAAAAGCGTAAGAGTCGGGCTGATGATGGTAAAGAGGTCACTAAAGGTGCACCGGCCAAGGTATTGTAGCACTTGCCCATCATTCCCCGTTTGGAGCGGTTATTTGCAAATCCTAGAGAAGCAAAATTGTTGCGTTGGCATTATGAGTCTCAAAAGGAAGATGGCAAGCTGAGATACCCTGCTGATTCGGATCAATGAAGAAACATCAATTGTAAACATGAGGAGTTTGGTGCCGAAATGAGGAACATAAGATTTGGGTTGAGTACATATAGAATGAATCCATTTAGTAACATTAGCAGTCGTCACAGCACTTGGCTAGTTCTATTGTGTATCTACAATCTCCCTCCTTGATTGTGCATGAAGCGAAAATATATCATGATGTCGTTACTAATCTCGGGACCCAAATAGCCGGGAAATGATATTGATATGTACCTTGCTCTACTGATTGAGGATTTGGTAATATTGTGGAATGAGGAGGTCGTGGTGTGGGATGCGTACAAAAGAGAGCATTTTACCTTACGGGCTATGGTATTTTACACCATAAATGATTTTCTAACCCTTGGTAATTTGGTAGGCTACAGTATGAAAGGAGCCAAAGCGTGTCCTATTTGTGAAGAGGAGATTGAGAGCCTATGGCTGCTGAATTCCAAGAAAACTGTGTATATGGGTCACCGTAAGTTTCCACATCGAAGTCATTGATACCATAAGATGAATGGCAAATTTGATAGAAAAAGGGAAGTTTGTTCGACCTCGCAACCTATGAGTGGAAGACAAGTATATTCACATGTGGAGAATATCGATATTCAACATGGAAAGAGCTATAAATCTGTTTGTCCTAGGACCATTTGGAAGAAGAGGTTGATATTTTGGGACTTACCGTACTGGAAGGAGTTAGATGTTCGTCGTTGTATTGATGTCATGCACGTTGAGAAAAATGTCTCTGACAATTTGGTTGGCATCCTACTGAACATACCTAGGAAGACCAAGAATGGCGTGAATGCTTGTCGCGCCATGGCCTATATGGGAATATGGCCGAAGCTTGCAGTGATAGAGGAGGATGAAAAAGGTCCGTACATCCCCGCTGCATGCTACACCCTATCAAAGAAGGAGAAAAAAGACATCTACAAGTGTCTCTAAGGTATTAAAGTTCCATCGGGCTACTTTGCAAACATTAAGAAGCTTGTATCCATAGATGATTTGAAGTTGCTTGGCATGAAGTCCCACAACTACCATGTCTTGATGACCCAAGTGCTCCCAGTTGCAGTTAGAAATATTCTGCTAGAGGATGTTAGGCTGACTTACAAAGCTATGTTATTTCTTCAATGCAATCTCCTACGAAGTTATTGACCCCGATTTATTAGACAACATACAAAGTGAGGTGGTGTAGACTCTATGTTAGCTTAAGATGCATTTTTTTCCCACCATCGTTCTTCAACGTTATAGTCCACCTTGTTGTTCACCTTGTCAGAGAGATTAATTTGACAAAAGGTTTGACTTTTCTACGCTTTACGTAAAAATGATGCCTACGAAATGAATTTTGACATGTTTCTTGATTGAGAAATCTTTTTCCAAATTTTTTTTGAAAAGCATTGCTGAAACGACCCCCGTTTTTGCATAAAATGCAAAAATAGAAATCTTATGTGCATTCAATACTAGTCCTTGGATCAGTAGCTAGTATGCATATTTACAACAATTGGAATCACAACCATACATCATAATATTAATGCTGAAGCTAATTATACTGTGTATTCATACAAATCAGAGTAAGTTATCATAGCATAGGAGAAGTAAAGTCGTGTAGTGTGCTCATCCAACCATCAGGCTACAAGGCATAAATCCCAAGAAAGATCACTAGAATTGAATTTCTTGCATCCTGTGACAAAAGGATATTCTTCGAAGCTTCGCAATCACCTAAAACAATGAAATAAGCAAGGTTAAGTACTTTCATACTCAGCAAGACTTAAGGTGGTATTTGCAAATGCAATAATACATGTTAAATTTAAGGATGCTTCTAGGTAAATTTTTCATAAAGAAGATTTTAATATGCAAATCAAATTGCAATTTCTCAAACGGAATTTGTAAGAGCAAGTTTGGTGATAAGAAATAAGTAAAGCATAAGTAATACTCACAGTCCTTTGAGAACATTGAATAATCCAATAATCAAATAGTCCAATTCAGCCATAATCCAATCATGCCATAACCATTCCTTGCCAACACGTGGCAAAACCATTCATCCAATAATCCAACGTGGGAAGGACCATATATGATACATTGGCTTATCGATGGTAATTCTTACATTCTAGAAACACAGGAAGGTGTGGTGTTTTTTAAGGCGATTAATAGAAAATATTTGAAGAAATATTGCCCTAGTGTTTGTGTAGGTTTGTAATCGGTTAAAGGTAGCTAGCGGTCGTGAAAGGCCAAATTAACTCGTTGCAGTTACTTTTGGCTAGACTAAAAAGGTTAAGCTAATTTTACACATCACACAGGAATTGAAACATAAATAAACAATTGGTTAAACAGCCGATTGATATTACAAAAACATTCAAAGTATTCAAGACATTCAAAAAAAATTTTCAAGACAACCCCATTACAAGCATTTTAGGTAAGTCGGTTAAATCCCCGAGTTGTGTAGCTTGGCTCCCAAAGCCGATAGCGTAGCAGCAACCTTGGCGATAATTGCCTCCACTTCTTCCGGGACCTTGTCATCTTGGACGTTTGCTTCTTGACCGATGCAATGGCCATACCCAGACCAAGTTTCTAGTCTTTCAAAGCTAATGCATCAGTCACTAGGTGTTCTTGTGACTTAGCCAAAGAAGCAGTCACCTTGGCCAACTCCTCCTCCAACGACTTCTTGGCAGATTCCAATTTCAATGCCATCTCCTTGGTGGCTTTGCAGTCCCTAATGTCCGCATCAAACTTGGCCTTCTTAGCTCTTGTGTTGAACACCAATCCATCGAACAGTTTTTGGTCTTCAGCTTGTGCTATCCAACAAGCAATTCTAGACTTAGCCACCTCCACCTGACCCCTCTTGGTGTCCAGATTGCACACTTCAAGTAGAGCAGCCATCGCCTCCTCTGGTAGGTCAGCTTATACTGCGGCCATTGTGTCCCGTAGGGGTTGGGAGTTCTCCAGTAGTTAAGATGACGGAGAACATACCGAGTCAAAGAGGTGGTTGAGCCTCTCTGTCATGCTTAAAGCCAGCCTCACCTCAGTCAACGCGTCTTTCAAGATAGCCAAGATCTTCCAAATTTCCTTTGGGAAGCTCTCCACACAGTCGACATCGTATTCGAGGTTAGACCAGTCGAATCTAAGCACGTTTCTCATGGACTCGGTCGCTTGGCTGGAGGGTTAGCAGCCTTGGGCAGTGCAACTTGAGGGATAGGAGCAAGTGGTGCTGACTGAGAAGGTGATGGAGGAAGCTCTGATTTGGCAACAGGAAAATTGGCCAAAATGTTGGCCACTTGTGTTGTGGAGGAGAGCGTGGGCTCTAAGAAAAAAGAGGAGATCTAGAGGTAAGTTAAGCCGATTTGCTCAAGTATATAAGAGAAATGAAGTGACAAGGTACTTTACCTCGGTTGTACCCAATGCACGAGGGGAGCTTTCAACTGACTGCTCTTGTGGTTTGCTGCCCCTGGTGGCCAACACTTTCTTATTAGCACGAATGTGTTTTTTCTCTATTGAAAATCGGCTAAAAGTTAGTCATTGATAGTTACGAATTATATAAAGTAAGCTCAGTGGACTAAACTTACTGGGCTGTTGCTTCTCCAAGTCAAATAGGGAGTGGGTTTGGACTCCCAAAGTGCCTGATGAGTAGCCGGTTATTGCTATCCTATCAGAAGACTTCTTAGCAGTTGGAGCAATGCTCGAAGTCTCACTCACAAGCCTCTTTCCAACTAACTTGGCCTGTGGAATAAGAAAAGTAGTCGATTAGTGGAGTTCAAAAAGTATTCAAGGTTCTAAAGGCAAAAGAAAAGTCTACGTTAGCTGACACCTCACTAGTAATATCGACAAGGCTCGTATTAGTATAGCCTTGGGTTTTAGTCTCGCTGCTGGAACTTGAAGTTTTGCTAGCATTAAATGATTTTGTTAGCTCGTTGGGGAGATTCGAAAAAAATCTAGTAATAACAGTTGGTGGAGTCCTTTTCACAGAATACAGGGCCACAGAAATAGTCTACCACCAAGAGGAGAAGCTCCCTGCCCTTCAAGTGTTCAGATAAAAATGCGGTAGAGATTGTAGCTGAAGGTCATCGACTAAGTGTAAGACAATACTAGCCCCCAAAGTACTATGGTTGTGCTCTCTTGGTTGAAGTCAATCCAAGAGCTGAAAGGTTGGGGGGACTTGAACAAAACCCAGCTATCTAGTATATACAAAAGGATGATAAAACTCATATAATGGCTAGAAAGTGTGATTCCTTGTATTAAATCCGACAGAGAGAGTGCTTAGAGATAAAAAAATCTTGTACAAGTCTAGGGTCCTCTCAAGCATGTTGTTGCTGTTGACTGATAGATGAAGAAAAGAAGGGCATGGATAGTCACCAGCCTCCTTGTAGCTAAAGAAGTCATGTTGGCTGAAGTCGTCACTACTCAATTGAAGGAAGAACTCCAGATATTTCTTTGAGCCAATGGGGGTTATCTTCACCTCACTAACAAAACATAGAATAAATCTTTCCCCAAGTGATCGGCTTTTCCTATATACAACATCCTAGCCCTTGGGGACTTCTTCTAGGGGGAAGGGGTCATGTCAGAGGAGTCTATCTTAAATGATTGGATAAACAAGAAATAGAGCCAATTCTAGATAAACCAAAGAGGGCCACCTACATTGTCAACCGAGTATGATCCCATCCTATTGAATAACGAACTACGAATTATGTGCATCATCTGGTACATGGCTCTGAGGAACATCTTGCCCAGTGCAAGCTATTGTCCTTTTACTAACTTCTCAGCCAGTACTTGGTAAACTTGAGTTGAGTTGTGAGAAGTTCCATAAAAGACAA
This sequence comes from Guadua angustifolia, assembly GCA_036346375.1. Taxonomy (NCBI): domain Eukaryota; kingdom Viridiplantae; phylum Streptophyta; class Magnoliopsida; order Poales; family Poaceae; genus Guadua; species Guadua angustifolia. The sequence continues at coordinate 30,534,255 of CM070508.1, forward strand.
ATCTGTTGAGCCAGAGATTAAGGAAAGCTATGTGTTCTTCGTCCAATATGGGCTTAGTGCCTTTATTGTTGCCAATGTACTTGCTCCATCCTTCACCCTTGGCCCGAATCACTATGCCCATTCGCTCCCATTTAGGCATCTTATGAACGCTAGCCGATTATACCAAACCCTCCAACCTCTCAATGCTGTCAACTAGGCTCTAAAACTCTTACTCCATCCATATATATTATATTTAGGAGCCGACAAGAGGAGGCGAGGTATTTCTTGATCTATTACAACCGACAGGTAAGGATTGCCTAACGGTCTTAAGTAATATTGGTCATCGCTATCAGGAATTGGGATGAGTACTTGACTAGGATTCATTTGAACATATGAAAGTTGTGCTGATCGGTGAAGGTTGCTGAGCAGAGTTTGAAGTACAAGAAGATGAAGATGAAGTCGATTGTAGAGAGCCCAGGAGCTTGTGTGCATGAAAATGATAGGCGAATGGACCTCATATTTATAGGAGACACTACAGTATATGCCCACATTACAAACGGTTTACAATCCACATCACAGATAATTTTGTGAACCGTCTATATCGAAGTGTCAGTGATGATAAAGAGTCATCACAGATGGTTTTTCAACTATCAATGAAAAAAACTCATCACAAAAGGTTCTAAATTGGAACCATCTGTGATATAGTAACATCTCAGACGGTTCTACTTTGGAACCGTCTATGATGATGGTCTCATTCCAGAATGTTCTAAAGAAGAACCATCTTTGAAGAGCCACTCATCATAGACGGTTCCAAAGTGGAACCATCTGTGATGAGTTCCACTTTGGAACCGTCTATGATGAGTGGCTCTTCAAAGATGGTTCTTCTTTAGAATTGTTTGTGATGTTGAATTTCTATTTTTTACTAAATTTTAATTTATTGGCTAGCCTTAAAAAATGCTAGCCGTGCCCTCTAAAACAAAAGATAGTACATAGCATCACCAGCATATTATTATCACATATATTAAAAAAATAAACTCCAATCACATGTTACACAATATACAGTGCATCCGTTTCATAAATCAACTTAGATCGCACATTACAACATATGTACAACACATCCATTTCAGAAATCAACTCACATATATACTAACCAATTGGATTCAGAAGTACAAATGACAAATTCATAGCACAAGGTTGACAACTTAATCTAAATGCATGGTAAGTAACAAATTCACAACTCGTCAGTTGAGCCCTGAGTGGCATTTTCCCTTTGGATTTAAGATCTCACGCATGAAGAAGGCATAGAGATATCCTCGAATACTTAGCAGGTCAGCTTGTTCCAATGCAGATTTACAACATTGCCAAGCCTGTTAATAAGAAGAGTAAAGTCTTGCGTGTATATAAATTGATAAGTGGAGACAATTGTTGCAAGATTGACAGAAACTTGTATGACATTGATCTTCTGTGAACCAACGAGGAGTGCCCTATTGTCACAAATGTAGAATCCACATAGGTCAGTGCCCTTTGGCTACTGGTGGCACTGCCAAAACATAATAGGTTAATTAGTTCTAAAGGTATTATTATGGAGTGTGATGGATTATTACGTACTATCAGATACCGTAAAGTTATAAGTATGCTTTAGAGTTACTGGGCCCTTCTTGTGTGGCCCTCCCCTATATTTGTAGATACCGAATGACATGTCGAGTAAATCTTTGATAGGCTACAAGTCGTGGGTGCTGCCCTTTTTAGAATCAAGGTAAATTACCCGGTTCTGTCTCGGTATAATTACGAGTAGACCTAGTGAAACCTACACAGGTATGTCGTTATAGTCACCGAACCTAACTTTGAGGTGTGATATATAGTACAAATCAACAAGTGTAGCATCTGGACAAAGCACTTATCCCGGGTTGTTTTGTTCGAATGAGCCAACATTATTTTTTCCACTTACTCATAGATGACTCATTTATTTTTATCCATTCTTTGCTTGGACACCATGTGTGGGTCGACAAAACCTACCGGTTGTTTCCTTGCTATTGCTTCCATGGTCGAAAGGATCATATATATATGACATTTATCGGTGTGGCAGAAATGTGACGGTGATTGCACACATATACATTGTTTGGTATCTTATGAGTGAGGCATCGAGCACTTTGAGGTTGTACAAATCGAACAAGTCGGAGAAGCCGACCACGAAGATGCCATCTAAAAACTGGTATAAGAAATGCTCTTCCTTGAAGCTCACCGAGATACTCGATGTCCGTTGTGCCACTTGCTTATTAGCTTGTTCCATGTACTAATCTTGCAATCTAATGCAGGCTAATGTAAGCGTCTCCTTGCTCTCATCCAGTACAAACAGTTGCCCCAGTTCTAATTGCCGCACCAATGGGGCAAACGGAAAGTCATGGGCTGACGTGGTCCCTTTCAATTTGCTCTTATCTCCGCCTTCCCTTCTACCAACTGTTGTCTTCACAGGAGACGACTATTCCCAAACTGTAGTAATGGTCTGTGCCTGATGGGACATGGTAGCCGATTTGGCGGGCTCCTTCAGTGCATCACATGGCTCCGGTAGTGCTGGTAGCTCCAGTGCATCATGTGGCTCTAGTAGTACTTGTAGCTTCGGTGTCTTCACAGGAGATGACTAGGCCCAAACTGCAGTAACGGTCTGTGCCTGATGGGACATGGTAGCCGATTTGGCGGCCTCCTTCTGTGCATCACACGGCTCCAGTAGTGCTGGTAGCTCTAGCGCATCATGTGGCTCCAGTAGTACTTGTAGTTTCGGTGCTCTTGTGCAGGCATCGAAGGAGATGTCCTTTTTGGACCACTGGATGAATGTGCTGATGGCATACCCTAGTGTGATAATGTCATCATTTGGGGGATCTCTAGTATGATGGCCTTACAAATTTCATGTACAACGTTGACATGGACCTTCTCTTAGCCTGGCTCTAAAGTACGACCATGCACAAATGCCCCTACACCGGATGCATACACATGTCCCCAAGCAGCCTACAGGGAAATACAGCTGTTGGCAAGCCTCACTTGTAGATTGCACGATGTGGCCCCACCTACATAAGGGTACACAAGTAATTAGCTAACACGTCTAACATTAAAGTCTATCTAAGGAGCATTGCACACATGTTACCCAGGTGTTGTTAGGAGGAAATTTGGTTTCATCCATGTCTGTCTTAGGGGTAGACGTGCAGTTACTCTGACAGTTTGTTGGGCTAAGCTGCGCCTGTGCTTCTTGGGCTTGCACGTTCTGTGCCTGCCTCTCCTCAGCCACCCTTTGCTCCATCTTTTTCTTAAAGATTTGTAGCAGACTATCTAACTACGCTTTGAGCTTTTCCTAAATTAGGGCTACTAGCCATTCCCCTCGTGCTCGGCTTTGCTTCTCTTCCTACTTCAATACATGTCAGAGTCATGTGGGAATCCCATTTTTCATGGAATGAAAACACCTAGGCCACGGGTGCGACCCGGGTGCTCCTTGTTTCTCAAGACCGTGGAGAGTATATCTTTCTCTCTGTTTGAAATGAAAGAGCCCTGGGAAGATTCCGTACTCAATGATATTAGGCGTTGCGACACTTCCTTATTAGTAGGGTTTGCAAAGGACACGTCGCCGGAAGACGTGAGACGTGACCTCGCTCTTACCCAGTTTCGGGCACGCGGGTCTATGATAAAGGCAAATGGTGGTGCGACCTCCTTCTAGACTGCCTCATTATCCTCCCTCGTCTATTGTGCAATCTTTCCCACGTACCCAGTTGAGTTGAGTCTGTGTGGGTAGGTATTTTTTTGACTAGATGGTCTTGTGCGCCACACTTTCACGCGCAAACTCTTCCATCATCTTCAACTCAATAAATCGTCCCCAGACATCTTTAAAAATGAACCCGTATTTCTGGAATAGAGTCATTTCCTTATTCACATAATTAGTGATGAGGATGCTCTTGAAGTTCTTCCAAGTCTTTCCACCACTAGCAACGCGTACCGTCGTAGTGCAACCTTGGCATCTTGTGGAAACTCGAACGACGCAAATATTTTTGTCACTAGGTTATTGTGCTCCTCATCTGTTAGCGTCTTCCATGATGGATAGGTGATGGGGACTCTTTCACGCCCAATGATCCCGCACATGGTTCGAAAGACGCCGCAACCTTTGGAGGAGCGGTAAGGGCCCCATCTGCGGATCAACTACCGTGATGGCGTATTAACTCTAAGGCATTTTACTAAGCCCTCTTAGACCACACCTCTTTTCTCCTACGTTGGGCACCACATTTGATCCATTCGGTGACGAGGATTGAGGGGACACCATCTTGTATGATGCAAGGTTAATAGTAGGTAAGTTAAGAGTACCAAATTAAGAGAAGGTAAGTTAAGAGTTGTTTTGTACATACAAAGTTAAGAGAATCAATATTGCTTACAAGACTAATCAATATTGTTCAACAAAGTGTCATAATAAGAGCAAGATGTAAATTTGTTTGTGGTGCTCTCAAAAATCAGGCTAAATAATCAATTAAGCAAATATGGACTTGAACTCTTACCACTTTATCATGCACATTAAAGAATTGAATTCTTAGCCAAACTATGTAGCATGAAAGAACATATGGAATGGTCATCCAACTAAATAAAAAGGTTAAATATCGCATAGTGTTATACTGGATCATGTAAGCCTATAGTGCTAAGACTGCAGAAATAAAGTTTAATATATTTAAAAAAAGTAGAAGGTTATACCCTCAATATGGAAAGATGGAATAAAATAATAATGCAAAGATTACTCCTCCAATCTGATGACTAACATGCAAGGCCAAAGGCAAATAGCAATCTCATGGTGGTCATCTGCTTTGTTGAACACATATGCCAGTGATACCACTTCAATGTTGTTTTATCACTTTATCTTTCCATAACTGCAAATTAAGCAACTTGAAGGATTTTAATGGCTGAACAGCATCTTGAATAGCCTCAATTTAAGCCACTATTCTACACGTTCATACATCACATAAGCTAAAATAAACCAATAAATTAAAACTACACAATAAAATAACATGTGTGTTCTTATTCTTTATTTAGACTCAAACATAGCAAAAAATGAAACAAAATGGCATAAAGTGAATCAAATATTTGGTTGTCACTATGTCATCTAGTACCATAGAAACAGTCCTAATTAGTAATATGCAAACATTAACTACACATCAAGAATGCACGAATTATAGCAGAGGATCTATATGGTAAATATTGATGCGCGCATACATACCTCCAAGCCGAGGGGGGAGGGCACCACCAAGGGCGAGGGTGTGGCCAAGGGGAGACACCACCGAGGGGAAGGTCACGGGGGAGGGAGGAGGCACCACTGAGTGCGAGGGCATGGAGGAAGGAGGAGGGCACCACCGAGGGCAAGGGCGCAGATGAGTGGAGACACCACCAAGGGGTAGGGCGTGGCCGGGAGTCGCCACCAAGCAGGGAGGGCGCCGCCAAGAGGGATGGCATAGGGGAGGGAGGAGGGCACCATCGAGGGGGGCGTGGGGAGGGTGTCACCAGAGAAGGCCATGGACACTAGCTAGGGTTGCAAACTAAGTGTGCGGGACTTAGTGAATGGCAAGAGTGGGGGCAGCGTGTGGATAAGGGGACATATCCCAGATAGTCCAAAGATTGAACCGTCTGTGATACAAGCTGCCTCCCATACCAGATGGTTCTGGGCTTGAACTGTCTGGGTTAGACAGTTCAAGCCCAGAACCGTCTGGGATGAGACAATTTTTTTTGCTGTCAATATATATTTAAGTTTGTGTCATCTGTATATTTATTTAAATTTGTGTCATTATTTATAATACATACATTAATGAATTTGTGTTATAATACAAACATATATGTCATGTATTATAATTAATTATAATACATACATCTCAAGAATTATAATATGTATATCTCATTAATTATAAAACAAACATATATGTCATGTATTATAATTAATTATAGTACATACATCTCATTAATTTTAATCAATACATTTCACTAATTATAATTAATGCACATGGCAATCATGGGACTTCATGCCAATTAAACTTAAATCTTTCATCGAAACAAGTCTCTTCATGTTGGATGAGTAACCGGATGGAACTTTCACACCATGCAAGTACTGGCATAGTTCGGTTCTCTCAGCCTTGGACAGAGTGTAACAAGCAGGTTCACAGTATATTTGGCCCTTATTGGTCTCTTTCTGTGCTAACTCAGATCTGATGCCCATATCGACCAAGTCAAGCCGTGCGTTAATACCGTCCTTTGTTTTACCCTTAATGTTCAATAAGAGACCAATCAAGCTATCACAAACATTCTTCTCTACATGCATCATGTCGATGCAGTACTGAACTTCTAGGTACTCCTAATAAGGTAGGTCCCAAAATATTGATCTCTTCTTCCACATGCTCTTCTCACGGGTCCACGATTTACATCTCTTTCCAAGTGCAACATCCAAGTGCTTAACTATAACATGAATGTATGTCCCACTTAAAGGCTTTGGAGCTAAACTGTCTTTGGTCATACCGTCGAATTGTTTCTTCATCTTGCAGTATAGGTGATTCCTCCGAAGGAATCTACGGTGACGCATGTACATGGTTTTGCACGAGTGATTTAGCCATACAATCTCGGTATCATCCAAGCAATGAATACATGCTTTGGATCCTTCTGTACTCTGCCCTGACAGGTTAGCAAGGGCAAGATAATCATTTATGGGGCAAAACAATAGGCAACGCAAAGTGAAGTACTCTCGTTTGTGAGCATCTCATACCTGCACCTCAGGAGCCCACAATGTGTTCAGATCTTCCACCAATGGTGCTAGGTACACATTAATATCATTCCTAGGTTGCTTCGAGCCTTGGATGAGTATAGACATCAATATATACTTTTGCTTCATAGACAACCAAGGAGGAATGTTGTACACACAGAGAATCACGGGACAAGTGCTATGACGACTACTCATGTTACCAAAAGAATTCATTCCATCTGTACTCAATCTGAACCTTATATTCCTCGGATCCGCTGCGAATTCTTCAAACCTTCTATCGATATTTCTCCACTACGTGGAATCAGCAGGGTGCCTAATCATTCCATCGTTTTTACACTCATCTGAGTGCCATCGAAGCAATTTTGCCTCTTTTGGGTTCACAAACAAATGCTTCAAATGGAAAATTATAGGCAGATACCATGCCACCTTAGCAGGAGGTCCTTTCTTCACCTCCATGCCCTCATCGTTATCATCCGACTGTCTTTACGCTTGTAACAGGATGCGTTGCACACCAGACATATATGCAAGTCTGCATACTCTTTACAATAGAGGATACAGTCATTCGGATAGGCATGTATTCTTTTTACTTCTATTCGCAATGGACAAAGAACCTTTTTGTTTTTGTAGGTGGTTGTCAGCAACTCGTTTCTCTCTAGAAGCATATCTGTTACCAGACCTAACGGCATCGTGAAACTCTTGTCGGACCAACGGTTGCTTGCTTTTAATTTCAGTAGTTCCAGCACAGATAACAATCTTGTATATTTAGACTTGCAACCTAGGAACAAAGGTTTCTCCGAGTTATCAATCAAGCCCCGGAATTTTACATACTCCCGCTCATCACGGTTCTCTTCTGCATCTCGTAGCATCTGATCCAGATTTTCATCGTGAAACCTATCCTTATCGAAATCACAGTCGATATCATCCGGAGTATCGTTGACTTTGTTGATGATATCCAGAGTATCGTTGACTTCTTCGACGATGGTATTACTACTTGGTCCCTACATAATCTGCTCTTTACCATGACTGGTCCAACATGTATGCCCCCTTTTGAAACCCCATAGAATCAAGTGTGTTTCGATCTGCACTGGGTTTTGAAACATTCTCAGATTCTTGCAATCAATGCATGGATAAGGCATAAATTCCATCTTCTTGTTCAACATATCTTTCTCTACAGCTTTTCTAAAAATGGAGACACTATTAATGTACTCTACGCTCACACGGTTCTCAACATACATCTAGTTTCGGTCCATTTATGCTACATATGTAACAATAGGTGTTAAATAATGAATTAAGTACACTAGGAATGCACATGCGAACATATGCTACATATAGCCTACATTTCTACTTGCCGATCAATTTATATAGCTCCTAACATCAAAAAGAACGAATGTATATGTAAACATATGCATGTAAGCTACATTTAGACTCAGCATCTTCAATTTTCTCTTCACATGGCTGGCCACATCTTCAGTGTAATGCAATTAGAACCAATTACTAATTTAGAGCAAAACGAACAAATAGATCTACACCAAGCTATATCAAAACCATCTTCAATTTCCTCTTTGCCAAGCTAGATATATATACCTTTAATATAATGCTATTACAACTAATTATTAGCCTAGGTCATCTTACTTTAAGTAACTCTCTACATATTGAGTATAACACAATTAGAACCAATTGCTACTTTATATCACAGAGAACAAATGGTTCTACACCAAGCTAGATTTAGAAACTAACTTCATTTCCCTCTTTACCAAGCTAGATCTAAAATTATAATGCAAATTTGAAGAAATTACTAATCTTAGATGACCTAGAGCACAAGGATATATAATTACACCTCTAAATCTAGGGTCTCTTTCCACGAGGTCGCCTCTCAATCGCAGCCACCTCAAAAATATCTAGAAAACCTAAAAATACTGAGGAGATCGAGGCTCTTTGTTCTTATTTATCAGAATTGATCATCACAAATAGTTTGTAGATAAGACTGTCTGTGATTGCCCTCATCACAGACGGTTTTATCCACAAACTAATCTCCCCATCATCACAGATAGTTGATGGATAAAATCGTCTATGATGACCTCATCACAGATGGTTTTAGCCACAAACTGTTTGTGATGTTCGCAAGACCTTTCGTGTTTCAGGCACATGATTTCAAGGAATTTCACTATGAAGACCTTTCGTCTTCCAGGCGCGTGGTTCCAACAAATTCCACTGTGAAGACCTTTAGTCTTCTAGGCATTTCGTTTCTCCAACAAAGGTCATAATTGCACTTTCGTAACGATATATATATATATATATATATATATATATATATATATATAAGATAGCGCGTTGGATCGAAAATACTCCACTGCCTTCGATCAATCGATCGCATTCCACTACCTTTGAGCCATGAGTAGCTCAAACTCCATCCCATCGTCTGTCGGCTCCGTCGCCCCATGTGGGACTCCACTACCGTTGCCTCCGACGCTGGCTCCACCACCGTTAGTACCGCCACCACCTTCACCTCCATCGTCGACTTACCCTCCGCCACAGTCTTCATCTCCTCGGACTTCGAAGCCCCTACGACAATGGCTGCGGCGCCGCGGTGCAATATCAATGAATCCTCTAGTTGTCGCTTATGCACTACACCGACAGTCTCCTCCGCTGGCTAGTACGCCCACCTTGGGTAGTACTGCTCCCTCCGCCTCAAGCGTTGTCGGAAAGAAGCATCTGTCAACAGCAATCTCCGACAACGACGATAGCTTTAATGACTCGTCAGCAGGCTATCGTGATGGCTGGGAGCTAGAGGATGACCTAGATAGAGTAGGTTCAAGCGATGACCCTGACGGTCGTAGTGACGACGACTTCGACGATGATGACTCCAGTGACGATGAGGACCAGACTAGCTAGGCTTTTCCCATAAAGAACTTTTGTAGGGAAATTTTTGTAAATTGTGATGTATACAAGAAGTTAGTTCTTATATAAAATGCATGTTTCGTTTAACTGTTTCAAAGGATTCATTGACAGATGGGATTCGATTATCACAGACGGTTTGTAGATAAAACCATCTGTATTATCTACCTCATCACAGACGGTTTTAGCGACAAACCATCTGTGAAGCTCGGGCACATCGCAGATGGTTTATGGCTAAAATCGTATGTGATGTCGGCCTCATCACAGATGGTTTTAGCCACAAACCATCTGCAATGACGCAAATAACATCACAGATGGTTTGTGGCTAAAACAGTTTGTGATGAGGGCGACATCATAGACGATTTTAGCCACAAATCGTCTACGATGTGTCCGAGCCTCTTTCTAGATGGTTTTCAAAAAAATGGTCAGTGATGACGTGTCTAATATAACCCCTTTTGTAGTAGTGGGAGTTGATTCAAGATCACATTGATCGTTAATACCTCACGAGCAAGAACAAATCAAGATTCTCAGCCGATCAAAGGTTATCTCAATTTTTGCTTTTAAGATCATGCTGTATATCTAAGAGTATTAGACATCTATCTAGCACCGCCCTATCTGAGCACTTTAGTTGGTGCTTTAGGGAAAGTAACTAGAATACTTTTTTATCTAATACTAAATTTGTCGTTCCTTTTTGTTGACTTTACAGAAGTGAGGTCTAGATATTTTTGAAAAGAAGTTTTTATTTGACTCCTACTCACCCCCTCTAGTTGCTATTTCGGTCCTTCAGTAAGGAGTGCAGCGGGCACAAACTCTAGAAATATATAAAATATGGAAGTGTTATCATAGACGAATATATAAAATAGGGAAGTGTTATCACAGATGATTTGAGTAAAGAATCGTCAATGATGATCTAATATCATAGACGATTCATGGATCAAACCAACTGTGATATTAGCTCATCACATATGGTTCTTAGCACACCCTCTAATTTCGATAGTGCTAGCAAAACTGTCTATGATTAAGTTTAATATTGACAGTTTTTTAAAACCGGTTGTAATGAGACGTCTTATATAAGCCTTTTTTTTTTTTCCAGAAGTATAGGATCGGGTAGAATCCTGGACTCAGTATCTGTAACAGAAAGCAATCGCGATTCGCGAGTCGCGACACTCGCGCGCGCTCGGACCAAGCGCGGAGGAACACCGATGGAATGCTACGTGCACCGACTGATCGACCGACTTCCACAAGACCACAAGTGCGCAAGGTTAAGACGAGCTGCCCTTTTTCTAGACGTGCTTTGGACGCAGGGGTCGTCCCCCCCAACTTATTCAGAACAAAATGCTTGATTGTTGTTGCTGCTGCATTGGACGCAGAGTCATCCCGCTTGTGCAAGAATATGTGACCAACATGGCACATGGCAACATACTATGTGACCAACAATGCAAGAATATGCAATCAGGAAGCATGAAAATGTGCGCTACTCACGCCTAATTCAAGTAGATACCACCAGTCAACAAGCTTCATTTGTGTGTGAAAACTTCACCTGGCATTCATCCCTTATCGAAGGTGTCCTTTGGAGGAGAATAAACTACCCTGGCGAAACCAAATCTTACCACCAATCTAAAAAAACTGCCTGCTTTCGAGAAGTGTCCTATACAAGAATCAACTTCTGCACACGACATGAACAAACAAGACTTGCAATACATGGAAATGCTCGAGATGGATTTATCATTTCATGGCCAACGACGCTGCCGACGCCTCAGCTATCAACGAGAGAGGTTGACGAGCTTGGAGGCAAGCACTAATGTCGAATGGGTGCAGCTCAGATCCATCGAATATAAGGTTGACTCCTGGTAAGACCACATCCTTGGTATCTGCATCTTCTGGCTCGGGTTTTGCTGCAGGTGTGGATGGTTGCTCCTCAGAGACAGGTCTTGTAGCCGCCTCATACACAGGAGCGAGTGTGTATGACCTATCAGAGGTCCAAAGCATGACAATAAGCCAGTGACAAACTTAGGGCTACAAGAGTCGTATTACTTTATCAAAAAAGCTTCCTTTATCAAAAAAAAAAAAAAGAGTCGTATTACCATTCGTACGTAATAAAAGAGTCATATTATGAACTAAATGACACAAGTCCCATGTTGTTGTGCGGTTTCTTTGTTAGCAGCTGAATTCTTACTCTCATTGAGAGAGGATGACAATAGGAGTTGGGGCAATTTTCTGGTTTATTTCTCACACAATGTCATACCAACCTGAGGGGTTGGGGTTACATATTTATAGCTGGCCAGGGCAGTCAAGCATATGCTAAGATGCTAGTCTAAGATGCTAGTCCAGTCTAAGATGCTGTCCTTAGATGCTGTCCTAAAGATGCTAGTCTAAAGCAAAAGGAACTACCATAAGGACCACAAAGACCAACAGTACAAGGACTTATTCCATCATTATTCTAAAGCAAAAGGAACTACCATGAGGACCACAAAGACCAACAGTACAAGGACTTATTCCATCATTCTCCCCCTAAGTCTTGTCCGTCGTCTTGTGGGAAAGTTGGACCATCCCGGTCCTGGAGCGAAGCTCAAGGAATTTGATCCTCCCAAGGGGCTTGGTGAGCAGGTCCGCAAGCTGGTCCTTAGTGTTGATGTAACGCGCCTTGATGCTTCCTTCGTCCAAGCAATCCCGGATGAAATGGTACCTCACCCGGATGTGCTTGCTCCGTTCATGAAAAACGGGGTTCTTTGCCAGGGCCAGAGCGGACTTGCTGTCCACCCTGAGTTCCACCGCTTCAGTATCTCTGCCGAGGAGATCACCAAGCAGTCGAGCAAGCCAAAGTGCCTGAGTCGAAGCGGTGGAAGCCGCTATGTACTCGGCCTCGCAGCTGGACAGGGCCACCACTTGCTGCTTAACCGACTGCCAGCTAACGAGGCACTTGCCGAGGAAGAAGAGAATCCCGCTCGTGCTCTTGCTGGTGTCGATGTCGCCGCCGTGGTCGCTGTCGCTGTAGCCGACGAGGTGTGCCTCTCCAGGGCACCTCGGGTAGTAGAGGCCGTGGTCGAGAGTCCCCGCAACATAGCGGATGATCCTCTTCACAGCCTGTTGGTGCTCCGTCGTCGGTCGCTGCATGAACCGACTAACGTAGCCGACGGAGAAAGCCAAATCCGGCCGTGTGTGGACGAGGTAGCGGAGGCTCCCCACAAGACGCCGGTACTGCGTAGCGTCCACCTCTTCCGTCGTGTCGTCGCGGCTCAGCTTCAGCCGCTCCTCCATCGGAGTGAGTGCTGGGTTGCAGTCGGTGAGCCCAGCCAGCTCAACGACATGCTTGGCGTAGGCGGTCTGTCGAAGCGTGATTCCGGAGTCGTCCTGGTGCACCTCGATTCCCAGGTAGAAGGAGAGAGGCCCCAGGTCACTCATTTGGAAGGTGGCCTTCATCTCCTCCTTGAATACTGCCACCTCCACGCCCTGGTGCCGGTGATCACCAAGTCGTCGACGAGACACCCACCGCCAGGCGCTTCCACCATTGCCCGCCGTAGATGGCCGCCTCGTGCGGGCTTTGCTCAGCCCATCCTTTTGAGCGTGGAATCCAACTTGGCATTCCACGCCCTCGGTGCCTGTCGCAAGCCATAGAGGGCCTTGCGCAGGCGTAACACCTTGCCCTCCTTGCCGGGAATCTCAAAGCCCGGCGGCTGGTGCACGTAGACCTCCTCCTTCAAATCGCCGTTAAGAAACGCCGATTTAACGTCCATGTGATGAACATGCTAGCCTTCCTGGGCAGCCAGCGCAAGGAGAAGTCGCACGGATTCCATCCGTGCCACGGGGGCGAAGGCATCGTCGAAGTCGATCCCCTCCTGCTGCACGAAACCGCGTGCCACCAAGCGAGCCTTGTGCTTGACGATGGTGCGGCTTCATCCCTCTTCGACGAACACCCACTAAAGAGTGATCGCGCGGTGACCACGAGGGAGATCAGCAAGCTCCCAGGTGCGGTTCTTCTCAACCGCATCCATCTCCGACTGCATCGCGACACGCCATGCCGCATGTCTCGCGGCCTCCGCGAAAGAACGAAGCTCGTCGTCGTCACACGCAAGATGCAACTGCGCCTCCAGATCGCGAGGCACCAGTCCCGGCACCGGCTGGTCGCCGAGAAGGTTCTCCATCGTATGATACCGCACCGGCTCACCGTCGTGATACACGTCGAGGCGCTCCTCATCGTGGGAGAGCGAGTAGCGAACTCCACCGGGCCGTGGTCGACACTAGCTAATGTCGGAGTGGACATGCCCGGAGGAGTGGCCGTTGGTGCTGGAGTGCGTGGAGTTGCCTGCTGTAGTGGTGTTGGCGAAGAACTTGCCGCAGCCGAAGTTGTGGCTGGAGAGCATGACGCTGGAGTCGGTGGAAGCTCGGGGACTGGGGTAGGCATGCTTGATGAAGAGGAGCTGCCTACTCCCCCAGCTCCCTTGAAGTGGACGTACTCGACAGTGAAGTCGTTGTACGTCGGAGTCGAGCCATCGTCCACCGCCTTGTCCCATGCCCATCCTCGCCCTTCGTCGAACACTACGTTGCGCCGCCAGTGCGCACACGCCGTGTCCTGGGTCGAGAATGCGGTGAGCCTCGAGCCCTCCGCGTGCCGAGAACACCTCAGAGTGCTTCGCTGCCGAGCTTGCCGATGTGGCTAAGCTCTTTGACGAACGCGAGGCAGCCGAAGACCCGTAGGTGAGAGACCGCCGGCTTGCGCCCATGCCAAGCCTCGTACGGCGTCCTGCCATTGAGAGCCTTGGTGGGCGAGCGGTTGAGGATGTAGACGGCCGTCACCACCGCCTCTCCCCAGAAAACAGCCGGCATCCCCCTCTGCTTGAGGAGGGCCCGAGCCATCCCCACAACCGTCTGGTTGCGCCGCTCGACGACGCCGTTCTGCTGCGGGCTGTACGGCGCGGAGTAGTGGCGCTGAATGCCCTCATCCGCACAGTACGACGCGAACTCAGCTGCCGTGAATTCGCCGCCGTTGTCGGTGCGCAGCACGCGCAGCTTGCGGCCGCATTCCGCCTCCGCAGCAGCCTGCGCGCGCCTGATGGCATCCGCAGCCTCTCCCTTGCTGCCGAGAACCATCACCCACATGTAGCGGGAGAGGTCGTCGACGAGCAGCAGAAAGTAGCGTCGTCCTCCTGGTGTGGCTGGTGTCACCGGGCCACACAAGTCCCCGTGCACGAGCTCGAGCCGCTCCTTGGCTCGGAAGCTCGATTGCTGGGGAAAGGGGAGCCGCCTCTGCTTTGTCAACATGCAGACGTCGCAGAACTGCTCCACGTGGTCAAGGCACGGGAGGCGCGCACCATCTCGTTGGCACCGAGCCTCTTGAGGCCTCAAAGTGAAGGTGCCCGGCGCTCATGCCATCGCCACGCCTCATCGCCCGAGACGAGCAACAAGGCAGAGAGGTTGTGCCACCTGCACGTTGAGGACGTAAAGTCGATTGATGCCTCTGGTTACCTTGGCAAGAAGGCGACGATGGTGATCCCAAATCCTCATGACTCCGTTCTTGATCGCCACGCGCGAGCCGTTCTCATCCAGCTGTCCCAAGCTGATGATAGAGTTCCTTAACGCGGGGATGTAGTAGACTCCGGTGAGCAGCCTGTGCTCTCCAGACTCGGCGGTGAAGAGGACAGAGCCGACGCCCTTGATCTCCACGCTGGAGGCGTCCCCAAACTTGACGGAGCCTCGGACGTTGGAGTCAAGCTCGGTGAAGAACTCCCGTCGACCGGTCATGTGATGGGTAGCGCCAGTGTCGAGGCACCACCCGTCAATCTTGTCGCTGCTGGAGCTGTCGCCAAGAAAGGCGTGTGCTCTCGGCTCATCAAGGTGGAGGAGATTCGCTGCGGCCGATGCCGCTGGAGATAGCTCGATGCTTGCGTGTGCCAGGAGCAGAGCCGGCTCTTCTTCCTCCACCTGTGCGACGTGGGCCTGGCCACGTCGTGGCTGGCGACACTCCTTGGCCCAATGGCCAAGCTTGCCACAGTTGCGGCAGGAGTCGTCTCGTGCCGGCTTCTGGTTGCCGGTGGCGCCGCCCTGGGCGCCTCCGCGGGCGTCACCCTCGGCACGTCCTCGCGCCCCAGCCTGGACGCGTCCGCGCGCCTTGCGCGCTTAAGCGCTGCGGCCGCTGTCACGAAGAGGACTCCCCTTCTTCCCGACACCTGGCAGCCTCCCATCGTTCCGAGTGAGATCTGACTTCCGCCGATGGTGATAGGCCCCGAGAGAGGTCAGTGGTTCATCGCCGTCGGCGACCTTGAGGCGACCTATTGCCTCTTCGACGACATCGTGGAGAGATCCAGCGAGACTCGACGAGCGAGCGATCTGCTTGTACTTCTCGGGATGCAACGGAAAAGCTTCGGGCGGTTCTCTCCTCGTCGTGAGGTGTCGCCGCCGAACGCACCATCTTCTGCAGCAGAGTGTTGAGACGGAGAGCAAAGTCATCAATGTCCTCACCGGCTTGAAGGCGGTTCTCCCACTCCTGCGAAGCGCTGCGCAGGTGGTCTTGCGGCGCGATCGCCGCCGGCGTCGTGCCGCAATGATGGCATCCCAGCCTCCTTGGCGATTCGCTTGTTGAAGCGAAGCGCATCTCGGCGAACTGCAGCTATGAGGGCATCCAGCGCCGTCGATCCTCGTAATGTCGACGCCGCCGCATCAATCGCTTCCCACATGTGCCGCACCGAGCCGTACCGCATCACCGCCGCCCACTCGACGTAGTTGGTCTTGGTGAGGTAGGCCATCCATCGCCGGGACCGACGTCCCGACAATGGCTCGATCCGTGGTGACCATCGTCACGGTCCGGGAGGAAAGCCGCGCCCTGTAAGGCCGCGATCTCCGTCGACCCAATCGCCGCCGGGGAGCGCCGTTATGCGCGCGCCGCCTATCTCGCCGCCATCGCGCTCATGGGAGTCTTGCGACGCCATCGCGCCGCTTCGCCTTATTGCCTCCTCGCCGGCTTGAGCCCCACGTCGGTGCCGCCGCCGGCGGGCAGAGCTGCTGAGCTATTACCGCGAAAGCCTCGAAGCTCGCTGCCGCCCTGACGCGCTGCATCCGCTTCTTCTTTGCTTCCACTTCGCCCTTCTTCTTGCCGCCGCTCCGCCGCCCGGCTTTTGCCGCCCTTGCCGCCGTCGCTCTGATCTCTGCTTCGCTGCCGCTCGCGATCCTCTCGCGGCAACCTCGGCCTCTGCAGGTGCAGCGCTCGGCGATCGAAGGCCGAGATCGCCGGACATGGCGCGCTAGTGGGGGCTGCTGCTAGGGAAGAAGTCGCCTCGACGAGCCGCTTTGCCGTCTGCTCAGAGATGAAGGATGAGCAGAACAAATGTTATTCTCTTTGCTAGCCGAGAGAAAGGGGGCGTGGGAAGGAGATGAGCAAGAGATGTTTAGGCTGCAGGAAAGAACGGCTCTGATACCACTTGTTAGTAGCTGAATTCTTACTCTCATTGAGAGAGGATGACAATAGGAGTTGGGGCAATTTTCTGGTTTATTTCTCACACAATGCCATACCAACCTGGGGGGTTGGGGTTACATATTTATAGCTGGCCAGGGCAGTCAAGCATATGCTAAGATGCTAGTCTAAGATGCTGTCCTAAAGATGCTAGTCTAGTCTAAGATGCTGTCCTTAGATGTCCTTAGATGCTGTCCTAAAGATGCTAGTCTAAAGTAAAAGGAACTACCATAAAGACCACAAAGACCAACAGTACAAGGACTTATTCCATCATTATTCTAAAGCAAAAAGAACTACCATGAGGACCACAAAGACCAACAGTACAAGGACTTATTCCATCATTCTTCAGATAATACCTGAGGATGTTCCCATCAAAGCTGAGAACTTCAGTGAAGCATCTCTGCCGTCTTGCAAGCTTCAGTCTGTCGTGTTCACGCGGGGACCCTCCATGGGTAGGCGTCGTTGGATCATGAAATGGGCTCCATCTGCCACTGACAATGTTGATTAGTTGGCGTGGCGAGTTCTTTGAGCCTCCCCGCTGATTGAATAGCCTCGCAGTTGGACCAGTTGCTTGATACTCGTTGCAAAGTTCTCTCAACCTCTTTCTCACATTCTGCATGGCCTCATAATGCTCAGTGAGATCATCTTTCTGAAGTATATGTGACTCAACGACCCTTTCACATATTCTTTCACATAACAATGGATTGAACAATGGAATTCCAAATTCCAAACACAAAGGTATCCACTCGTAACTTTGATTCCCTGGAAGTTCACTGGATTCGCTTATCCTGTGAAGCCTTACTAAACGAAGGTAACCAACTGTACTCAGCTCAACTTTACTGGACAGGTCTCCCAATAATGAATTCAAATTCGATACTTGTTCATCAGGCAAAGCAGTGCCAACTACTGTAGCTGCAATTAACCCATCGGCATTTTTCAGGGGCAATGGAACATCCATGGTTACGAGGTTTCCTGTTTCATCAAGATCATTTATGCTCAATGGCTGCACTATCACAGCAGAATGTTTTGTCATTGAGTTCAAGTAATGCAATAGAAGGCCTCCCTTTACCAAGTTCCCTTCAAACTTTCCTCCTAGTCCACCCACCACAGATTGATCCCATGACCATATCAGCGCCTTTTCGCAGCTGGCTAATGGTTCAGGCAGCAACCGCAACCGTTGTCCTTTCATAAAAATGGCAGATATTGGGCCACAACTACCGAATGTATACAATGCAAGCTTCATCCAAGGTGTCATGGAGGAGTAAGAAGGCGGACCGAAATGTACCACGCCTGCAGTGCTCGGTAGAACTGATGAATATGGAAGAGGAATCATAGACACCATAATGTCATAGTCCCTGATAAGTAGTCTTTCTAGTGTTGATGGGGCCAGTGAAGCTAAGCTCTCACAGCGAAGAATATTGACTCGGTAATTTCTTTTACTCTTCGACAAGGGGGTGTTACCAGTTGAGCCATCCGGTTGTGTAGTCTGGTTGTTAACGAAATTATTTTGGACTCTGCTTTCCTTGCTTTCAGATATAGTTGTTGAAGGTGATGATGCATTCCCATCTGTAGCATCTGAATCGACCATTGAGTGGTCCTGTAGTGGTGATTCATCATAATGATCATCAGCTGAAGTGTTCATAATGTCAAGTGAACTTCCATTATTTTCAACGACATTATCAACGCACTCCTCCATGCTTTCCTGGGTTAAAAGGGTAGCTACACCCTCCCGCAAGGAGCAATCCTGATTGTTTGCTTCACTAGTTTCATTTGTTGATGTGCCACCAGACAGCAAACACTCAAGGAAGCATCGCAGGCTAAAAGCATGATTTGCGAATTCCTGAAGCACACCCTCAAACTTCTTTCCTTCTAAACTAGCTAGATCATTGCATAGATCAGCAATGCAAGAATCACCAAGTTTTCCGGCCTCATATAGCGTTACAGCATGAGACTTCAAACCTGCAATAGGTTAGTGAAGAAAGATCAGTCCATTCTGCCAATTCAAAGGTTTCATTAGAATTGTAGAATGCCAATCCAAGAACGAACTGTACAACCGTTAATAAGAATCTTTGATAATATTGCATTCCAGATCAAAGATAATGAACAGATTTCTGCTTAGAAATCTAAAAGGTATAGGAAATGGAGCTATAAGGGAATCTAACCTGGAGACAGTGAACCCATCATCAAGTATGAAGTCACGTTGGCATCCACAATAAAGCCCACATAAGCAGTTCCAGAGATTTTCCTGGGTCCATCAGAATCATTGCTAAGCAATTCTTGACAAGACTTTTCTGAGTTGATACTCATACGTGAACCTTCATCATCATCAATAAGAATATTACTGGGCAAAGCAGGTGCACTTGAATCTCTAAGAACGGAGTCTGTGTCCATAAGCTTTACAGCCCAACCCAGTCTACAAGCAAATGACGCAGCTGCCTGGAGTTGATATAGGTCAGCCTGTAAAGTTGTAGCCAATTCAGCAACTGTGGCATTTTCACTTGATACAACAAATACAGCATATAGTAGCCTGCAGTCAAGAAAATCATAAAATGGTTTTAACAGCTGCAGACAAAGCTAGCAATGCACAATAGTTGAATAGGGGATGAAGCTCAATGTGCAGAAGACTGCTGAAGGCAATTACTCACTCTTCAATTGGATCTTCATATGACTGATCCTTATTTGAAACAAAACCTTCAAGCCTCGAAACTGAACGAATGGTACAAGTTTAGAACTGAAGCATCATTAGATAGAACGTTTGCACGTTTGCGTGCATAAATCAGAAATTTTGGGTAACTTAGGTTGTAACTTGCTGTGATAAAATAACGCTCGCAACACATTTAGTACCAGTGCAAAACTTACAAGCTTCTACCTGAATGAATTCATCCGCACAAACAAGCTGACATGAGGCAATTGTGCCAATGAGTTATCACCTTATGGGCCAACCCTCCAACAATTTTAATGTTGGATCCTAAAAACAGAGATCCTATATGATTAAATAATGACACAACTTGCTCCGACTGCATACCTCTGAAACGGTCTTCAGGATAAACAGGCACATCGAAGTACACCATTCCTCTCTTGTAAAGACCATTTATAACCTCCGGATCAAATAGAACATATGAATTGACTTCCTCCTTACATATTTTGTCTATTGCTGATGTCTCTTCTTCTGAAAGCTTCTACAGTAAATTAACAGAATCAATTCCCACAAATAAAATTTTCGATCTTACAGAGAAAACAAGGTTGAGTAAAACCTACGCATACTTCATGATAAGAATGAGAACACAAAAAATATTCATTATATTCTTCTGCCAAAAGTACAATGTCCTTACATAATTAACAATAAAGCTCGCCCTTGATGATTCTAACCTTAAACTCTTCCAGTGTAAAGTTGACAAACCGAACTCCCCACCATGGTTCTATCGCTAAGTCCGCGGGTTTTGCAGGCAGCAACTCTTTCGCAATTGATTTGTTCAGCTTCCACATTATCTTCTGAAATACCCAAAAGTAAAAATAAGTGATTATATAACACGAGGAAATGATGAAATTAGTTGGAGCATGTTCATTTTCTAAACATATTTAAAAAAATCACTTTATGTGTTCTAGAATCTCACAGTCCATCCCTTCATCACAGAAATAATACTCAAATATTTCCATGGATTCACTAATTGGAATCTTATATCCCCCTAAGACTATAAGAAACAGTAATGTTATAGAAAGGCCACGGTGTAGTTGATAATAATACCTTTGATCTGCACTTATTCATAATATCAATAAATTCATTTCTTCCAACACCAGTAATCCTCAGGGCATCAGCAGCACTGAAGTTTGGAATACTATCATATGGTTGCTCTGAAAATATTATCAACGAGTTAGAATAATAAAGAAAACTACTGTTAACAGAAAAAAAAACAAGTCAGCTTATGCAATGACAATATTCACTCTGGTGTTATAGGGTAATCTACATTAGTACTTACTAGAAAGGATAATAAAAATGTCATACACTAACCACACATGAAACAAACGAGTATACAAATTCAAAAGGTACCTCATATCACATGGCAGAATCAGCCAAATAATAATCTCATTGTGCAAGAAAACCAACTCTCTCCATCCACAATATTTGTCCAACTACCTTATGTGCACGGACCAAGGAGGCATAGAATCTAAGAAATAATTAATAGAATTGGACCATGCTTACATTAAATGGCATATTTCAACCACTTCACATCTTTCACATCATTAATAGCAGGGGTAGAGGATGGGAAGAAAAAGTGCAACAAATATGCACTTGATTCCCAAAATGGACAAATATTGTGCAATGGCAAATTCCCAATAAACTAGACAAATGTTGTATACAGAGGGAGTCAATTATTATTGCATGATTGAGCATCATAAGTGGCTGTGATCAAAGAATTTTAATAAATAGCAATGTTACAAATTAATAAAATATTCTTAGAAATGATCGTATTTTACAGTAAAGTAGAAACTGAAAATACAGCCTGGCTTCTCTAATTTTCTAGATGAATTATTATGCGCCATGTGCAAGAAATCAAAACTACTAGCTAGATAAATGATTCATATAGATTTGTGTAGAAATGGAAACTGTATGTTATATCATAGACATCAAACTTTTTTTCTGACAGAAAATATTTATTTTGTTACAAAACGCACGGCAAAAACATAAGATTAAAGGAACGGGAGACAGACATTTAACATAGAGAACCCTTTTAGGAAAAACTACAGACGCACAATGGCCATATCACTATGTGAGGAGATGTTTACAATAAAACTCTTGCTTTTCCTATGGGCTACAGGGACATATTTATACTGGTACATAGCAGACTTTATGTAGGAGTAGATTTGAGATGGAGTAGAAAATGAGTTCGTATCACACTCAAACTCAACAACTTCCACCTTAAGACAAAATTTTCTTGTAGCCAAAATATAATGCAAATCTCCTCGAAACAAATCATCATGAACACCTTAAAATTCTATAACATTATTGAAGTATAAATTGCAGGAGATCCTTATATCGAGCAATGAAAACTAGACAATGTTATAGTATCTATGCATAAGCAAACTCCTTGCACTTCAATCATTCATCTCAATTTGATATTGGATTAAAACCTTCACTTTTAATCAGTAGAACTCCAAATAGTGTAATGATAGGGTGTCATCAAATTCATAAGAATTATTGTTGCTAAAGCCTTTATAATGGTCGCATAAGCGATCCAAAATTGTAGCATATCGAAACAGTGATTGAAAACAAAATTCAATTGTCTCTTTAACTGACATTGATTTTTTTATATTTTTTCTCAAAGTTGCTTCGATCAAGCATAGCCCAAATTAACTCTTTGTAATCAAATACCTGTAATTTCATCTTAGACTCCATATGTGTTGATCTTGTCGCAATAACCCTAGTAGACAATAGATCGTCAAAGAATTCGTCAATGATTAATCCCGCATAAATGCCGCCAATAATAGGCATAACAGCCGGAATTGTAATGAAATCCACCTACGATAGAAGCAATACGATGATTGACTGTGGAAGAAGATTATTGGCAGAGATGGCTAGAATGGCGCCTAGCGTGACACTGGGTAGTGCGAGCAATGGTATTGGTGAAATTTAGCGCTAGAACAGTCGCCGTGTTTAAGCACGGGTCAACGCTCAGTATGGAGTCGAGTCGTGGAACAGAGTTGAGGCGAGTCGAAATCGCCATGTTGAGGTTGCTAAATCTCCTAGTATGGTTCCTTGTGTGTACCTAGCAATAAACGTTGGAAACACGATAATCAAAACGGAACACGCTCCTATAGCGCTGCCTTCTCACGACATGTGAACGGAACACCTGCGTCACACTTTTTTTTAGACGCTTGCCTATTTGCTTCAGATGTGCAGCTCCCTGGCTGCTTCTTCCTGTGTCCTCGTCCCTCGTTGCCGTGCACCCTTGCTAGGCTTTGGAGAGTCTTGAGTTATTAGCAATGGAAACACCAACTATGGCTTTGGCTCCCATTGTCTGAACCTCCTGAGGATTTGCACCCCAACAAAGCAAGTTCCTCAACATGTTTTGCTTCTAACTCGGCAAAAAGGTGAGATATCTCCTCCTCTATACTTGCTTTTTCTTTACCTTTTGCTTAGCTTTGCTGCCTTTGGCGGCTACTTTCTTAATTTTTAAAAAATTTTGGCCAGGAGCTCTAGCATTCACTATAGAAAAAAGAACAATGGCTGGGCTACAAACGCACACACGCAACACACGCACTCACACACACGCGCGCTATACCCAACCCTCATGCGTACGCGTGTCAGTCCGAAACCTCAAATGCGGGCGACAGGGACGCCGCGCCGGTGTCCCCACCAACTAAGCTAGGCTCAATTCGCGTCTTACTTAAGGTTGATCTCCTTACCTTGGAGTTTCGTCTTCTCTTGCCTATGCCTAGAGAGCACCTACTCGAGAGTCTCCCGTGCCTTCTCCGCTGGTAGGGTTTTGTGTGGGTGTTACCCCTGGGAGTAGAGGCAGTGGCTCGAATCTTGAACCCTAAGCTCTAATACCACTTGTTATAAAACGCACAACAAAAATATAAAGTTAAAGGAACATGAGAAGAGATTTAACATAGAAAAGTCTTTCAGAAAAAACCATAGGCGTAAAATGGCTATATCACTATGTGAGGAAATGTTTACAATGAAGCTCTTGTTCTTTATATAGACTACAGAGACATATTTATAGTGGTATATAGCAAACTTTGTATAGGAGTAGATTTGAGATAGAGTAGGAAACAAATTCATATCACACTCAAATTCAACATAAATGAATCGTGAAGGTTCTTGGGCACAAGGGCAGGTCAATTAGCAAGTGAAACAATATGGTAGAATGTGATGACAGAAAATGCTTTGCTCTTTATCAATAATTTTTTACCATTCTTCATTGCTTCAAAAAGGACGTCGCAGTAATATCTGAAGGGTGATATTCTCAATACTCGACAGATGTAGTCTGCAAGATGGTACGGGTATAGCTGCAAAACGTTGATCAAAGTAGCAGTCATGAAAGCTTTCTAAAAAAAGGTACTCAGGCCTAGAGAATACCAGAACTTCCTAATTAGCTGAACAAACTGAGAAAAAGAGAACCATGGTAGACTGCAAGAGGTATCGATGGAAACAACCCCAAGAAAAGTTTTATTAAAAAAGAATTGGTGACAAATGTAGATTCGATTTTCAACCAGCCAAACATAGTATTTCACAATTGTAGATATGATAACTCGAAAGTGTAAAAGATGTGTATCAATTACTGAAAGCTGGTTCTAATAAAGATATCAGCAATGCAGTAAATAATTTGTCAAACGATTAAAAAATGAGAAAAATCCAGGCAACGTACAGCTAGATTTCGGCGGAGATAGCGCATCAAATCCTCGTAATATTCTCCTTCTTTGCATACTTTGCGGGCAAAACAGGAATTCCATGGTAATCGTTTTCGAATGCAATAATCTACAATCCTGCCAACAATGTTTTTAGGAAGCAGAACGTCAGGCATCTGAAGAAACATCCACATTTTGCAAGAAGAAAGATTGAAAGCTCTGCAAGTATCTTTAATCAGTTGGCCTGAATTAATTTACATAGGATGGTCATTCTACTACCTGGAGTGGGCACCTATGTTGATTCCATGAAGGTACCAAGTACCAAACAATGACAGGGATGGCTCACTGCTCACTGCCAAGTGGGCCCACATGGCGGAGGGAACGAAATAAGTCTATCGCATGGGCCCCAGATGTCACTGACAGTGCACGTCAATGGAGAGTTTGACGAAATGGCCTAATTGTGTCAACCCGACCAAACAGAGGGGTTATACCTTATACGGTCCAATTTCAAGTAGAGGAGGGGCTCCATAGCAGAAATGGCGACAATTAAAAGATGGGAAGAACTGATCTGTAAAACTGTAAAGATTATGCGAGTTGGAAAATAACATCAGTGCATCACTCCCACTTGTCAGCCTCACATTGGACGTTTTGTCCCAATTTACAATCTTTGCAGTGTTATCAACCTAATTTTTCCTTGGAATTTCGGTAACCATCAACATGACTAGAGTTTAGACGGCATTCCTAGATGCATTCATTAGCCATTTGTGTTCTCAGAACCCGCAGTCCTATACGCGCGCATGCAACAACAATTTCTATTCTCAAACAGGCATCTGAGCCCCCAACCTTTCCCGTAAAGAAGCGTATAGTTGCCCCGTCTCGTAGAACAAAACCCGCATTTCTTCTGTGACGCAGACTCGCGAAACGACCAAGATCGATTGCTGCATTGATTCGCGTACCTGCGGTGCCAGTCCTCCTTGGTGAGGACGGAGGCCTGGATGCGCCTGGGGAGGGTCTCCCACGGGCACTCCTCCCTGATCGCCTTCACCATCATCTGCTCCTCCACCGTGGCCGCCATCTGCTGCTGCATCCTCGATCCCTCTCCCTCCAATCCTCCCCTGGTTCGGCTCGATCGGACAATGCAAAGCGGCCGAGGCTCCGATCCGAATTCCGACGACAGAAAGAGAGACTGCGAAATGCGCGCGGAGAAAGAGGCGGGCACACTACGCACGGTAATACTTACGGCTGGTGATCCCGCTTTCGGGCTCGGGTCGCGAAGGAAATTGCATTTCCCACTCCGACTGGAAGAAATCAAGCATGAAGCTGTGCGAGGCAGGCCCGGCCCAGTTACAGTGCGGTCGAACTGGGATGAGCGTTTCGGCTTCCGAGGCGGAAATTTTTTTATTTAATATTTATTTTAAATTTTTTTGCAAATCTAATCGGCGGGAGGAAAAAATGTAAAAAATACCCCCTGTCGCTCTAGTACGGGGCGATCGCCCCCTACTGAGGCGATAGGTGCTCTGACTAACGGCGAAATTTCGAAATGTAACGGTAGAGGGAGAAAAAATTAAAAAAATAGACCGATCGCTCTAGGTTGGGGCGATAGGTTACTGTAACAATTTTTTTTACAATTTTTTGTTGTAAATTGTTTGTACAATAATTGTTGTATTGAACTGGGAAGAATTACAAAAAAAACTTCTTGTTGTATTGAACCAGAAAAATTATTTTATTGTTAGTGATACGCATCCCACTTAGGGATTTTCGTAGCCTCGTAGGGTCCGCCGAATATGGCCGAAAAAATACGAGAAAAATTACGGGTGACCTACGCAACGCGGGCTACCACTTATGTACGGGCGAGATGGCCGGACGTTGCCCTGGTCCGAGTTGCGAAAACCGGAAAAGGCACTCGCGGCCACGAAACCGCGGAAATCGTGGCCACTTAAGGGTTTTCGTAGCCCCGCGGGACAGGCCGAATACGGCCCAAAAAATACAGGAAAAATCAAGAACGACCTACACAATGCGAGCTACCAGTTATATATGGGCGAGCTGGTCAGACGTTGGCTCGGCTTGAAGTTGCGAAAATCGGAAAAGACACTCGCGGCCACGAAACTACGAAAATCGTGGCCACTTAGGGGTTTTCGTAGCCCCGCGGGACAGGCTGGATACGGCACAAAAAATATGGGGAAAATCAAGAGTGACCTACGCAACGCGGGCTACCACTTACGTATGGGCGAGATAGCTAGACGTTGCCCCGGCAGGAAGTTGCGAAAATCGAAAAAGGCACTCGCGGCCATGAAACCACAGAAATCGTGGCCACTTAGGGGTTTTCGTAGTCTCGTGGGACAAGCCGGATATAGCCTAAAAATACGGGAAAAATCAAGGGTAACCTACGCAACGCAAGGTACCACTTATGGATAGGCGAGATGGCCAAACGTTGCCCCGGCAGAAAATTGCGAAAATCGGAAAAGGCACTCGCGGCCACGAAACCACGGAAATCGCAGCCACGAAACTTCTAATTTTTGACTGCCAGTATGCTTGTTTCGTATGGCGTGTCATACAAACGGCGCTTCACGGTGGAATTTTCAAATTTGACGGCGAAATTATCAAAATTTAAAAAAAAATCCTCGGTCGCCCGATACTAGGGAGATAGGGCCCACCATATTTGTATTTAATATTTGTTTCAAAATCTTTTTCGTATAATAAACAAGGAAAAATTTACCTGCTATGAAAATGATAGGAGGCACACTGACCGAAGGTAAATATCGCCCTGAAATGGAGTATTGTCCTCCTCGTCCGAGCGTTCGCCATCAGGAACTTCCTCATCCGCACGCTCCTCCTCCTCCATCAAGTCAACTATGTGCTCCACCTCCTCCCCCTCGTCGCCACCCCCCGCGCCTCTATGATTGCCTCCTCGCCCCCCCCCCGGTTCGCGTCGCCACCGCCAACCTCGTGTCCCCCGTCTTCAGGGTCCTCGCCACCTTCATCATCGCATTCTTGCATATCTGTCTTCCCCTCCTCCATAATATCTACCCTGAAATCACAAACCTCTGTCACCGATGGAGGTACCTGGTACCACTCTACCAGCAACATGAGCGGCTGTCGGGACCCGAATGTGCAAATCCGGACCCTCTGTGTATTCTGCACTAGTCCAGGATCACGCTAGTGCACACAGACTCAACATTGGTACATATCATAGTCATAACCAGCGGATTAATAAAGTACTTTAATTAAATACTCAAACTAGTTGATTGACCTTATGGTCAAGTTACAAAGATACGCCTCGCAGGGCGAAGACTTATTAAAATATTCAAAAGCAGCGGAAATAAAGTAAACTCGTGGCGCCAACCAATTTGCCACGAACTGGATCGGGCTCGCTCCCTAGTTAAATCGGCTCCTCCGGTACTCCTCCTCTGGCGGGGTTGCTTCTTCTTCAACTGAAGTTGTGTTGTTGTGGGGTGAGTACTTTGAGCACTCGGAAGTCATGCATGTAATGCAATGCTAATATACTATATGCATGGCTTAGTACAAAGGATAGGCTATGGTTCATGTGCGATCGGCATTTCGATGTGATAATAGATTGCAAAGCAAGAAAACAATAGTAGGAATAATAGCTTTCACAAACATTCCAATCAGAAATCATTTTTCTCGTCCTAAGTCCAGTTCATCATCACCAACCCAAGCATTTTCCATAAACAAGTCATTTTCATGAAAATCTAACCCTTGATTTGTAATCACCGAAGCGATGCTCAATACTGTGAAACACGGCTATTCGAATAGGTTGTACACTCTGCAGAGGTTATACACTTTACCCACAAGATACATCAAATACCACCAAGGCAAATAACCGTAACAAAGCCTTTCTAAAGTTCCGTCTAAACCCAATCGCTGCGCTAAGGTTTCAACACCGGAGGGACTGGTTACCACACCTGGGGCCCCTCTTGCGCCATGTGAGTTCTCACCGCTCCTCCGGCCCCACACCACCACGACAAGACTGCAAGAATAGATTTCCCGTTTACTCGGCTAGGTCCGTCCCATTACGGAGCTTGTGGTTGTATGAAAGACTCAGTTCAAATGCTCGCAAGGTTAAGTCCTTAGTTGACCGAGGCAAGACTAACCAAGAATGACCTTAAATATCCAAAACCAATAAAACCAAATACGACCGCCCGATTGCCACTCTTGGCCCACGTAAACAATCTTGCCACATGCCTCGGTCTAAATCATTTTCCCACCCCGGTTCTTTACCATTGCACCACGTGCCATCATCAACTCAATAACACATGTCTCATTCACAAAATACATTCCATATCTCATTAAGTCCATATTAACTTTGGTATTCCAAAATCATAAAATTTCCACGTGGCAGGGCTAAGCATACTACTTACGGTCTACTCAACCCATGTTGGCCAATAATTAATGTCCAACTATTAATCCACAACCTATGGTGACAAATGATTCATGGCCTACAATTATATACGACAAGGTGGCATCAAAGAACTAGGCATTTAACTAATCCCAAAATTCATTCAAACCAATTTTTACTAAATTAGCATGCAATAAATTAAATCGAAATAATTTTTCTATGATAGGTTCAACATGATCAAACACAACTTGCCTTCAAAAGTACCGATTCGGCTCCGAGCTTGCTCTCGGTCGAACTTCTCCTCGAAACCTTCGGTACTTCAACGTCTCACGCGTATCGTAAACACAAAACAATAAAATAAATAAACAGTAGACAACTGTGCTCAAAAATTAAAATAAAATTCATAAACAGAAATATCACAATTTTATAAATTTATAGGAATTGGAATCACTCAAATCGGAGTTAAAACGCAAAAGTTATAAGCATTTGAAGTTTCAAAATATATTTAAAATCAATATTCCGAATTAAATAAATATTTTCTCTTCGGGAAACTAATTATTGCGTCATCTTTGACACGTGTCGCCACCGAGTGACACGTAGCCTTGCCGACGTCGTACGACCGGCTCTGTCTTGGCGTCGACGCCAAGATGCGTCATCGTGACGTCAGCACGACTCGGATATCTCGCTGACAAGTGGGTCCCACCGTGACATCATCATGACGTCAACGGTGACGTCACACGCACGGTGTGTGCGGCTGACGAGTGGTCCCTTTGTCGGCGTCTGTGTGCAGCGATGCAGTGCGGTGCGGCGATCGTGTGGGTCGCGTTGTCGCGACATGCGCGCCTGATGAATAGCGACGTGGCACCTCGGCTGCCCTCGGATTTGCATCTAACGGCGGAGGTTTGAAGTTGGGGTTCACTGTTTCAAGGACGACGTGGGCTCACCTCAGCGGTCGGATGGAGATCGTCCGGTTGGCGAGGTTCGTGAGTTCCGGCGATGTTGCGGCGGCGTGGTCCGACCGGAGACGGAGACGACGACGTGGCCGACGGCGCTCCCGTGCTCCTCCGACGTGAAGAGGTAACGCTCCCGACGCGGCTTGCGTGAGGACTCAAGGACCAACGGCGGCGGCGAGAGTGACCGGCGGCGGCACGACGCGAAAGAAGTGGCGGGCGGCCGGACTTCGAGCTCGTCGGCGAGCAGCGGCGTCTCGGCGGCGTCACGGTGTCTGGTGGTGCGGCGCAAGGTGGGGATTACAACCCGGGTGGCAGCGCAATAAATAGCCCCCTCGACGTCCATGAAAAGCGCGGAAACCGAGGCCCACACGGTGCGGCGGCAGAGTCCGGCGGTGATTCGGATAGAAGCGACGTGGCGCATCGTGGACCGTCGGATGAAGATCGGACGCCACCAACTGCGCTTAGGGTTTTTTAAACGGGCGCCAAGATTTCGCCCAATATCTTTTCATTGGATATTTAATCCTTTTCCGAATAAAATTAATTCCCGAAAATAAAATAATTCTTTTGAGGCCTTAAAAATACTAGAAAAATTTTGGAAAAATTCTCAAAAATATTTTAGGACATTTGAGACTTAAATAAAATATTTCCAGCAAAATTTTATTTTAACTTTTCTATTATTTAATTAATTTGATAAATGGCTTAATTCAAAATAAATCCAAATAAATCCAAATAAATTCCAAAAATTCCCAAAAATTCAAAATACCATTTAAATGCAAGAAAAGCAAAAAATTGGAGTGTTACAAACCTCCCCCCCTTAACGGAATCTCGACCCCGAGATTCAGGGCTGACTAAGGAATAGGTTTGGAAATTCCTTCTTCATATCTTCTTCACGCTCCCAGGTTGCTTCGCTCTCGGAATGGTTACTCCACTGAACTCTGCAGAAGCGGGTCGATTTATTTCTCGTTTCTCGATCCATAGTGTCCAAGATCTTCACCGGGTACTCTTTATAAGTCAAATCCTCCTGCAATGACTCGACTCTAACTCTAGATCCGCTCTTTCGGCACTCGGAGACATTTCTTTAATTGTGACACATGGAACACATCATGCACACTGCTAGAGATCAGTAACTCCAAATGACACGCTACTTCACCTCTCGACTTAGGATCTTGAATGGGCCAACATATCTTGGTGCCAACTTCCTTTGGTGTGGAACCTCTTAACTCCTTTGAGTGGGGTAACTCGAGATACACAAAGTCTTGGGCTCAAAGCTCAAATCCTGCGGCGATTATCGGCAGAACTCTTCTGCTGTGATTGTGCAATTTTCAACCTTTCCCGATCATGGCTATCTGCTCTTGACTTCTCGAAGAATATCCGCCCAAACATATGACGTTCTCCTGGTCTCATTCCAATTCAACAAGGCGTCGAGCGAGGTCTTCCATATAGCGCTTGAATGGCGACATCGCAAACTTCACGATAACTATTGTTGTAGCTGAACTCGGCATATGGCAAACACTTATCCCACGGTTGTATAAGCGATGCACATGCCCTCAACATGTCCTCCATGATCGATTAACTCTTTCCGTTTGCCCATCTGCATGGGTGATATGCGTCTTGAAGTTCAGACGGGTCCCTAGAGCCTCATGCAACTTATCCCAAAATCTTGAGGTAAACTGGGTACCTCTGTTCGATACAATTTTCTTCGGAACTCCATGTAGACATACAATTCTTGACATATACAAATCTGCTAAGCGGTCCCCTGAGTATGTAGTCTTCACTGGTATGAAGTGGGCGACCTTTGTCAAACGGTCCACTATAACCCATACGTAGTCATACCCTGTCTGGGTCCTCGGTAGACCAGTAATGAAGTCCATTCCGATTTCCTCCCATTTCCACTCAGGTATCTTCAGCGGCTGTAGTAGTCCTGCTGGCCTTTGATGCATTGCTTTGACTCTTTGGCATATGTCACACAACGCGACATGCTCCGCGACTTCACGCTTCATGCTTGGCCACCAAAATCTTTCCTTCAGGTCTTGATACATCTTAGCGCTTCCCGGATGAATAGAGTACTTGGAGTCATGAGCTTCCTCCGAATCACTGTTTCAATTCCTTCTTGTGCGATGCAAAATCGATTCTTGATCCATAATGTACCCTGCTCATCCAGCTTGAAATCCCTCGCCTTGCCTTCCTCCATTTTAGACTTAATCCTCTGAATCTTGACATCGTCCTTCTGTCCTTCCCGAATCTGATTTTCCAGGGTAGGCTTCACTTCTAGTGTGGCTAAAAATCCTTTAGATACAACCTCCAGCTTCAGCTTCTGAAATTCCTTGCATAACTCTACCTGGTTTCCTCCCACCAACATGTTCACCGAATGGCTCTTTCGGCTTAAAGCATCTGCCACCACATTGGCTTTCCCGGGGTGATAATGAATTCCCAGATTGTAATCCTCGATTAGTTCCAACCATCTCCTCTGCCTCATGTTCAGGTCCGATTGTGTAAATATATATTTAAGACTCTTATGGTCCGTGTACACCTCACATCTGTTCCCAATTAGGTAGTGTCGCCATAACTTCAAGGCGTGTACCACGGCTGCTAATTCCAGATCATGCGTCGGATAGTTCTCCTCATGCGGCCTCAACTGCCTTGATGCATATGCAACGACCTTTCTGTTCTGCATTAACACGCATCCTAGTCCTTGGCGCGATGCATCACAGTATATATCAAAGCTCTGGCTTAAATCTGGTAGAACTAACACTGGTTCCGTTGTCAAGCGTTTCTTCAACTCCTGAAAACTCCGCTCACATTCCGGCGTCCATGCAAACTTCTTCTCCTTCTTCAACAGTTGCGTAAGAGGTCTCGCAATCGTTGAGAATCCTTCAATAAATCGGCGGTAATAACCGGCCATTCCAAGAAAACTACGGATTTGAGTCACCATCTTGGGTGGCTCCCAATGCAACACTGCTTCCACCTTACTTGGATCAACTGCGACCCCTTCGGCAGTCACCACATGTCCAAGAAATTACACCTTGTTCTTCCAGAAGTCACACTTGCTAAACTTAGCGAAAAGTTGCTGCTCTCTTAACTTCCCCAGAACTAGCTTCAGATGTTCGGCATGCTCTTCTCTCGTCTTGGAGTAGACTAAAATGTCATCTATGAACACAACAACGAACTTGTCCAGGTATTCCATGAAAACCTTGTTCATCATGTTCATGAAATATGCAGGTGCATTTGTCAAACCAAAAGACATAATCAGAACTCAGAGTGCCCATATCTTGACGAAAATGCGGTCTTCGGCACATCCTCCGATCTAATCTTCAGCGGTGATATCCTTGATCGTAGGTCAATCTTGGAGAAAACTCCGGCTCCTCTCAACTGATCAAATAGGTCATCGATCCTGGGTAATGGGTACTTATTCTTTATAGTGACTTCATTCAAAGCTCGGTAATCCACACACATCCGATAACTTCCGTCCTTCTTCTTAACAAATAGGACAGGTGCTCCCCATGGTGACGAACTTGGTCTGATAAATCCCTTATCCATTAACTCCTCAATCTGCTTCTTCATTTCTACCAGCTCATCGGTTGACATCCGATAAGGTCTCTTAGCTATCGGGCCGTTCTCAAGATTAACTCGATTCTGAACTCTATGTCCTGTCTGGTGGCATCCTGTAAATCCTCTGAAACACATCCGAGTATTCTCTGACAACTGGTACATCTTCTATGCTGACGGCCTCCACTCTATTGACCATCAACTGTCCATCCCGAACGGCAGTTGCCTGAAACTCTATTTTTCTCCCACAAGGGCTCTCGACTGATATGACTCTTCATCCACAGTCTAATACAACCTTGTGTTTAGACAACCAGTCCATTCCCAAAATAACATCTAGGGTCTGGGTATCTAACACCACTAAGTTTGCTAGGAACTCTGTCCCATCTATAAGCAACTTTACCCCGGAGCATCCTACATCAGATCGGAGTTCTGATCCCGGGGATTGTACTAGCAATACGTGCCTAAGGTTCACCATTTTCAACCCATTGTTCACAGCAAAAATCCGGGATATAAACGAATGTGAAGCTCCAGAATCAAATAAAATTGTTGCAGGTACTGAGTTGACAAGTAACTTACCCAGTACGACGTCCGATGTATTCTGCACTGCATCTGCGGTGAGATGATTCACCCTGCCTCTTACCACAGTCTGTGTGGCAGCTCCAGATTGCGTAGCTCCACGGCTTGCTCCTAGCGCAGGTGTCTTCGTTGGAGTAGTTCCAAGGTTGAAGCGAACTGGTGTCACTCCTCCTCCCTTCTTAGGACAATAATTGGCAAAGTGCCCCGCTCGTTCTGATTTAAACAACGCCTCCTGACCGATCACGGCTTCCTGCGACTGCGTTCCCAACTGGTGTTGGTGTTTGGAAATTTTGTCCGGCAGGTCTTGGTACTGGTGGCGGCGTCGTCACCACATTCCTTGGCTGAAATCTGAAGAACTGGTTTGGTGCAACCCTCAAACGCTGCGCTCCCTGGCGTGCTCCCTGCTGTGCCATCCTGCGCTTCCGGTTGTCTTCCAGCTCCTTGCGCTTGTCCTCCAATATCAGCGCCTTGTTCACTAGCTCCTGGAAGTCCGGAAAGGTGTGGGTTATGAGTCCCACCTGCAACCTTGAATTCAGTCCTTTCATGAAACGGGACTGCCTGGCCTTATCCGTTGCTACGTCCTCAGGTGCGTAGCGTGCCAGCTGTGTGAACTTATTCAGATATTCGGACACTGGTTGATTGCCTTGCTTCAGTGCCCTAAACTCCTCCTTTTTCAACTCCATTATGCCTTCGGCACATGATCTCGCCGAAAGCAATCGTGAACTCCTCCCAGCTGATGTCCTGCGGGTGTTCATGAGCAACATAGTAGTTTTCCCACCATTCAGCGGCAGTTCCTTCAAGCTGATGAGAGGCATAGAGTACCCTCTCATTTCCTTCGCACTGGGTAATGTGCAACTTTCTCTCTATCGTCCTCAGCCAATCATCTGCCTCCAATGGATTGGCATTTCCGGAAAATGTAGGCGGCCGAGTCCTCATGAATTCTGACAGCCTCGAGTGTGGCCTCTGCACTGGGTTGACCTGGTTAGCTTGGGCGGCGGCGGCTTGGGCGGTGACCTGCTGCATCTGCTGCATCATGGCATGCATTAACTGAGTCTGTGCCGCAAGGAAGGCTCCAAGGTTCTGCATATCAACTGGCGGTGCTGGTTGGGGTCCTTGTCCTCCGTCATCGGTGTTTCCAGCTGAGCGTGAACCATTTTCATTTCCTCCTTGGTTTCCACGGGTGTTCACCATCTGTCGATTGCTCCATGGTTTAGAGACGAGAGGGAAATAGGAGTAGACAAGTAGTGGAATACTTATGCGGGGTCAAAGGTGAAATAGCAAAATCCAACTTTATTACTTTATTAATACTGAGGTATGGTTGCTCACAATGCCTATGGGCCATGCAACACATACCCATCACTCACAAGCATGAAAGAAGCAAATCAAGCTAATACTCTGGAGTCAAACGCCTCTAAGGGTGACTCTTATTCAAGACGCGACTCAATGCAGGAGTCTCAACTGCTAATCCTAACGCTCACTCCTCAAGCCAACCCCCACCGGAACTTCTCGGTGGATACACCGGCGGGTGTGCTGGTGCTGGTACAAACCTATCCCAACGATCCGCAGTGGGATGTGCCTCCTGCTCCTCTGCTTGGGCCAACCTCCACTGCTCGGCTCTGGCTGCGGCTCCTCCGGTGCAGGTCGTAGCTCCAAAGATCGCTCGGCTCTGGTGCATGCAGTCTTGTCTCCAGCTCCCCAATCCTCTGGATAGAGTGGGCCAAGTACTCACAAGTCTGCAACAGATGAGCCCTCACCTGCGTGTTGCGTCACGAGACCTCTGCAGCTCCTGAACCGTCTCGTCGATAGCATCCTCTTGAGCAATGACATATCTGGCCAGGTGGGTGATCGTAGCATCCTCCTCCTCTATGGGCTCTCGGTTGTAGCGAGTGTCTCTGCGTGGGTGGTGGCGGAACACTGTGCCATCCAACTCCCTGGGGTAGGTACGAGCAATCTGCCTCATCGCCAGACGCGATGTCTCCTAAATCCCAGCATCAAATGACGACCTCCTGGCAGTGATGCGGATGGGACGACTCGCCCTCGCCCTATCCTGAGCGTAAACTGTGATGGTGACATCCCAGGCAATATCCAGTCCTGCTTGCACTACAGTAGTCCCACGGTAGATCGGCCTGTCGTAACCTCCAAGCAGCTACATCATACGCCAAAGCTCCACGGCGTACCCTCCAGTGCGCTCACCAAAAGAGTGGATCATCCTCATCTGCCAAAGGACACTCACGTGAACTCAGAAATTTTAAAACAAAGCGTAAACGTGATAAATTCAGCAGGGGGTATGAAAAGGAGAGAAGGGGTAAGTCAAGATTGTATTATCATCTTGGCGCATTTTAACTTTTTAGAAAATAATTTTATCCTCACTACGACCATTCTAACTAAGGGCCAGTCCTACAGTCAGTATGGCTTTGATACCACCTCTGTCGGGACCCGAATGTGCAAATCCGGACCCTCTGTGTATTCTCGCACTAGTCGAGATCACGCTAGTGCACACAGACTCAACATTGGTACATATCACACCATAACCAATGGATTAATAAAGTACTTTAATTAAATACTCAAACTAGTTGATTGACCTTATGGTCAAGTTATAAAGATCGCCTCAGTAGGGCGAAGACTTATTAAAATATTCAAAAGCAGCGGAAATAAAGTAAACTCGTGGCGCCAACCAATTTGCCATAGGCAACTGACTGGCTCGCTCCCTAGTTAAATCGGCTCCTCCCGTACTCCTCCTCTGGCGGGGGTTGCTTCTTCTTCAAGCGAAGTTGTGTTGTTGTGGGATGAGTACTTTGAGCACTCAACAAGTCATGCATGTAATGCAATGCTAATATACTATATGCATGGCTTAGTACAAAGGATAGGCTATGGTTCATGTGCGACGGCATTTCCATGTGATAATAGATTGCAAAGCGAAGAAAAGCGAGAGTAGGAATAATAGCTTTCACAAACATTCCAATCGTAAATCATTTTTCTGTCCTAAGTCCAGTTCATCATCACCAACCCAAGCATTTTCCATAAACAAGTCATTTTCATGAAAATCTAACCCTTGACTGTAATCACCGAACGATGCTTAATACCGTGAGCACGGCTATTCGAATAGGTTGTACACTCTGCAGATGTTATACACTTTACCCACAAGATACAGTCAAATACCACCAAGGCAAATAACCGTAACAAAGCCTTTCCAAAGTTCCGTCTAAACCCAGTACTGCCCGCTAAGGTTTCAACACTGGAGGGACTGGTTACCACACCCAGGGCCCCCCTCTTGCGCCATGTGAGTTCTCACCCGCTCCTCCGGGCCCCACACCACCACGACAGTATCCAAGAATAGATTTCCCCGTTTACTCAGCTAGGTCCGTCCCATTACGGAGCTTGTGGTTGTATGAAAGATTCAGTTCAAATGCTCGCAAGGTTAAGTCCTTAGTTGACCGAGGCAAGACTAACCAAGAATGACCTTAAATATCCAAAACCAATAAAACCAAATACGAGCGCCCATTTGCCACTCTTGGCCCACCAGAAACAATCTTGCCACATGCCTCAATCTAAATCATTTTCCCACCCCGGTCCTTTACCATTGCACCACGTGCCATCATCAACTCAATAACACATGTCTCATTCACAAAATACATTCCATATCTCATTAAGTCAATATTAACTTTGGTATTCCAAAATCATGAAATTTCCACGTGGCAGGGCTAAGCATACTACTTACGGTCTACTCAACCCATGTTGGCCAATAATTAATGTCCAACTATTAATCCACAACCTAGGGTGACAAATGATTCATGGCCTACAATTATATACGACAAGGTGGCATACACAACTAGGCATTTAACTAATCCCAAAATTTATTCAAACCAATTTTTACTAAATTAGCATGCAATAAATTAAATCGAAATAATTTTTCTATGATAGGTTCAACATGATCAAACACAACTTGCCTTCAAAAAGTACTTGATTACGGCTCTGAGCTTGCTCTGGGTCGAACTTCTCCTCGAAACCTTCGGTACTTCAACGTCTCGCCGTATCGTAAACACAAAACAATAAAATAAATAAACAGTAGACAACCATGCTCAAAAATTCAAATAAAATTCATAAACAGAAAGATCGCAATTTTACAAATTTATAGGAATTGGAATCACTCAAATCGGAGTTAAAACGCAAAAGTTATAAGTATTTGAAGTTTCAAAATATATTTAAAATCAATATTCCGAATTAAATAAATATTTTCTCTTCGGGAAACTAATTATTGCGTCATCTTTGACACGTGTCGCCACCAGAGAGTGACACGTAGCCTTGCCGACGCCGTACCGACCGGCTCTGTCTTGGCCGACGCCAAGATGACGTCATCGTGACGTCAGCACGACTCGGCTATCTCGCTGACAAGTGGGTCCCACCGTGACGTCAGCATGACGTCAACGGTGACGTCACACGCACGCGTCGCGGTGGCGACGAGTGGGCCCATCTTTGTCGGCGTCTCGTGTGCAGCAGCTTTGTGCGAAGGCGATCGACGTGGGTCCGCGTTATCGATGACACGCGCGCGATGAATAGCGACGTGGCACCTCGGCTGCCCTCGGATTTGCATCTAATGGCGGAGGTTTGAAGTTGGGGTTCACTGTTTCAAGAACGACGTGGGCTCACCTCAGCGGTCGGATGGAGATCGTCCGGCTGGCGAGGCTCGTGAGTTCCGGCGATGTTGCGGCGGCGTGGTCCGACCGGAGACGGAGACGACGACGTGGCCGACGGCGCTCCCGTGCTCCTCCGACGTGAAGAGGTAACGCTCCCGTCGCGGCAGACGTGAGGACTCTAAGGACCAACGGCGACGGCGAGAGTGACCGGCGGCGATTTTAACGACGCGAAGAAGTCGCGGCGGACGGCCGGACTTCGCGAGCTCGTCGCGGCGGCGGCAATGCGTCTCGGCGACGTCGGTGTCTGGTGGAGTGCGGCGCAAGGTGGGGATCACAACCGGGTGGCGGCGCAATAAATAGCCCTCGACGTCCGTGAAAAGCGCGAAACCGAGGCCCACACGGTCTTGTGGCAGAGTCCCATGATGATTCGGATAAAGCGGCGTGGCGCATCGTGGACCGTCGGATGAAGATCGGACGCCATCGCGCTTAGGGTTTTTCCGAACGGGCCGCATGATTTCGCCCAATCTCGTTCATTGCATATTTAATCCTTTTCCTAATAAAATTAATTCGAAAATAAAATAATTCATTTGAGGCCTTAAAAATACTAGAAAAATTTTGGAAAAATTCTCAAAAATATTTTAGGACATTTGCGACTCAAATAAAATATTTCCAGCAAAATTTTATTTTAACTTTTCTATTATTTAATTAATTTGATAAATGGATTAATTCAAAATAAATCCAAATAAATCCCAAAAATTTAAAATACCATTTAAATGCAAGAAAAGCAAAAAATTGGGGTGTTACAGCGGCCAGCCCCGCTCTACAGCATACCCAACATAGCTCCTCCATGACGATGTCGCGTTAATAGGAACTAGTTCTCCATAAAACAAGTCTTGCGCACGGCTTACTACTGCTCTAACCCGCAGCCGAACACTCTGGGTATCCAAACTGAACATCCAAAACATCCACTCCAACAAACCCCTGTATGTCCTATCTCTCGGCCAAGATATGCCCCGTATGACTGTTGAAAATACCGACAAATCCACTCCATCCGGCCCCTGTGCTATCTCCCCATCTCCATAGAATATTTGAAAATATAATTTCTCTGATATGCTGCCTACAACGTTAAACCGAAAAAATCATCATTTCTACATCTAACTGCATCATGCATTACTATATAAATGTTACATTATATTGTCAAATTTTTTTTACTCTACTAATTTCTAACGGTGCCTGATATTTTCAAATTTTTTTACTCTACTAATTTCTAACGTAGCACGGTGTCTGACGATATGTTGCTAGCCTACCATGTTTTTAAATATACTCTAAAATACAATGTATAAAACGAATGGTGATCATACTAAGAAATCCAACTATAAATAAGTAATTCGACTACCCATTTTTTCATTACGGAATTACTAGTATATATTATTCGTTTATCCTAATCTTAAAAACTGTATATATACATGATATATCGTACTTCTTTTAATTTCTACGTCGTAATTTTTGAAACATTGCCCGCGTAACATATGGCTAACCTACCATGTTAAATTAATAATATTAAATTTCTACCACATTATATTTCTAAATATTGTCTAATATTTCTATTACATGGAATCTCAATATTTCTAAATACTACACAATACTAATATTTCTAAACACTACATACTACATTAATTTCTAAATATTACCTACAAAACCACCACACAAAATATAAACTAAATACTACAATTTCTAAATACTAAACAATCCTAAATACTACGTTAAATTTCTAAATATTACATATAAAATTTTTGAACTTACCGCAAAAACAAAGAATCAACTTTCTTTTTTTTCCTCTTTTTGTTTCCTTCTCTTTTTCCCTCTCCTTTCTTTTTTTTCTTCCCTTCTCCTCTCCTCTCTTTTCTTCCCTTCTCCTCCCCTCGCTGCGCTCGGCTGCCCTCTTTGCGCCTGGTTGAAATGAGCAACAGTGCGCTCGCCCGGGATTTTAAATAGCGCCTGTCGCCCCAACAACAGGCGATCGCCCCACCCATGGGCGACAGGCGCCACGTGGAATCGCGCGGCAAACGGTCGGAGCGGCCGTTTTCTCGACCGTTAGGGCTAGCCTCCTGTCGGGCGATCGCCCCGCACTGGGACGACAGGAGGGTATTTTTTGAATTTTTTTGCCCCCGCCGATTAGTTTTGCAAAAATGATTAAAAATAAATATTAAATAAAAAAATTCTCTGAGGCGTGCAAGGATTTGGTCCGTATTTTCCCAGCTCGGTGCAACCCATGGTTGCAGAATGCTGGTACTGTTGGCTTAGTTTTGCTCTCGGACAGTACGCAGAATTGCAGATAGGTCCACCTTGTGCGGCAGAGTGAGAGCTGAGGGCTCGTGCGAAAGGTTGCTAGTGTCGTGATTTCGAATCAGATTGAAGGTTCGTCAGTAGGACCGTGAATCATATAAGAGGAAGTATCGGTTCAAAGTAGATACACAGTAAAAGAATAAAAGTAGGTAAATAGGGGCGCTGGTTCGATCTTGTATAGTCCAGATCTAGGTAGAATCTCACCTCTTTCACTTAAGATGTGGAATTTTAAAAATTTTCTAGGGGGTTATGTGTAAAACTTATTCAAGTGGAGGGGCTAGGATTCTATCTAGATCTGGACCATTCAAGTCTGATCCAATGTCTCTATTTACCTACTTTTATCCTTTTATCATACTTTCAGCATGTACTTCCTCAGCATATAATCGATGTAAAATCTAAGATCCTATCCGATTATACCAAATAAATTGCATTTAAACACTTCTGCATTTTTAAAACTATACTTTTATAACTTTTTAAAAAATGCAGGGCAAATGAAATATTATTTGTTATTTATGAAAATTATAACGGACATGGAGCAATAAAAAGTAAAAATTTACAATTAATGGGAAATATGCAAGTAATTATTTATAATAAATCACCAGAATCAAATAGAGTTATATGAAAATTTTGATCACAATTCTATGTTTTTTATTAGAATCGTAGTGATATTAAGATTTTACCAAATTAAGAATTTACCATAGGATTGGATTGGCCCTATCAATCTGGGTTGTAGAAATGTAGAATGTAGAACCTAGGAGTAACACCTCCGAAGTCTATATATATATATTGTACTAGTCTAAGAAAAACTAGTACTTATAATAAACAAAGCTGATACCTACTAGTCTAGGAAAAACTAGTACTTATAATAAACAAAGCTGATACCACAACATATCATACAAGATTTTATTTATTTTATTATTAGAGTTTTACATTATAAATAGCTTGCACACCAACTAAAAAATTAGTAGTGGAAAGCAAAAAGAAGTAGTAGGGTCCAACAAATTTGCCACATTTAATCGACTAGGGCAGCAGCCTAGTCATCGATATCCTTAGTAGTGAAGAAAAGCTCATCCTCTAAAAACAACAGATAAAGCAAGGTGAGTATATAAAGTACTTCACAAGTCACATATGGAATGCAATATTAATGAGGGATCATAAAGGAAGACATAATAGGGTTAGTTTGAGAATAAAGCAACAATTGAAATACAATAAGTACATTCCAATACGTAGTTTGTAAAGTAAAACTAAGTTTTTATCCAAATTCCAACATGGGATCCAACCCTCCATAAATTTTTTTTGTAAATCATTTTTGAAGACCAAAGTCTAATCCGTTGAAAGGATTGCTTAACATGCTTATGACCATAGGCTCGACTAATCAATTATTTTTATAGAGATTGTACAACTTTATCCACAAGAAATAATCAACTTAATATACCAGCCATGCATCCTTAGGCATGTGACTAAGTAATTATCACAAGGCTTTTACAATGCGCCATTCCAAAACAATCATGCTGATTAAGGTTCCACCAATGAAAAGGGTTAAAGCCCCCTAGCCAAAAGCACCCTCTTACGCTATGTGTGAATCTAAATCGAGACTCACATTTAACCAGCTGGCACAACCGACACTGGAATGTTGTAAATTAGTTAGTCAGATCTATTCCATACTAGACATGTGGTAGCATTGATAGGCTTCACAATCGACTACCCACAAGCTGGTCCTTAACTGACTAGGTAAGCTTTTCACAACCCAAACAACCATCGATCATCCATTCTCACCTATTCTAACACTACTACAGAAATGATTTTCCTAGACACCTAGGATTTCTTTCCACAGGCGGATTAAAAGGAGAGCCGCCTCAAATGACTGAGGGCGATCCTTGGGGTTAAGAACCGCCTGTGTAAAGGTATCTTCACAGGCGGCTCTCGTAAGAAACCGGCTGTGAAAATATTGATCTCTTCACAGACGGTGCCCTTTAGATGCCGCTTTGTGGACATTATGTTTCTTCGGCGGCTCTCTTAAGGAACCGCACAGGAAATTATGATCTTTACACAGCCGGCTTTCTTACGAAGCCGCATGCGGAAATCGCAGTTTCCACAGGCGGTACGTTAAGCAAACCGCCTTAGTTAATTATATTGACAGCCTAATTAATTAAGGAACCCCCTGTGGTGATGTTCAAGTCTTTAAAGGCGTAGTTCTTAAACAAACTGCCTGTCCAAATTTTGTAAATGCTTGTCTGCATATCTTGTAACGAAGGAGATGCCGGTATGCGTTTTTAGGACCGTCCCGGATCATCCTTTGTTCTACAATACCTGCAAAACACAGAAATCCAACATCCAGGCAATACTCCGGTATGAGTTTTTATTGACATACCGGATCATCCGTTACGTTGCAACAGCGGCACTACACAGAGAAATCCAACGTCCGTAAAAATACTCCCAGATGGTTCTTTTGTCCTTTGACGGATCATCCGAGTCTTGTTTTGCTTTATCGTTATTATTTTTCTGCAGTCGTTGTCTTAGGGAGCCGCTTTGTGGAAACTTCGCTTTAAAGCTCCGAACAGATCGTTCTCTGCGGCAATTCCAGTCGGCCCCAAAATTGTGAAAACAAGGGGGAGCTAGGTTTTGAACTTGAAATCCTTGGAATAGTTAACTCTCTAAGGTAAGAGCATCTCATTCCTGACAATTGTAGAGGTTTATATATCTTGTGCGAGAGGAAGATGTAGTGTAGATAGAATGTGCATGGGAGAGGGGTTGAAGAATGGGAGATTGGTGCCCTCTTTAAAATTAAGTGATTCACTTTTTGACACCTCGTCCACCGTCCTAGACTCGGATGGACCCACATGTCATAGACACATCACCAAAACCAACGAATTGAGTGTCCTTTGGACTAATTTTTCCGTTGAAGCCCTCACCTTCTAGATCTCAGAGCAGATCTTGTATCCCTCCCTCTCTCTGGGGAGAGAATAGCCTCCTCTCTAGATCTAGAGGAGAGGACCTTACATTCTTCGTGATTTTAATAAAATCATTTTATAGTATTTAACTTAGGGTTCTCTTGTTAAAGTTCTATCTAAATAATTGACATTTCAATCTGATTTTCTATTTCAGGTTCAAGATGGAAAGGGCATGGATGTACAATGCCCCAAGAAATAAGGGTGTATTCCTCAAAGAGCTCAAACTTTTATTAAAGCCGCTCGTAAGGGCCTTTGGACTAAGAAGGAAACGGAAATACTTTGTCCGTGCAAAGACTGTAAGAACAATGTAGGGTGGGGAGATTTAAGTGTAATCACAACACACCTGATCTTGAGAGGTTTTATAGAGGATTACACATGTTGGTCCAACCATGGCGAGCAACGACATCGCAAACAACCGATGATGTTGATCCCGATCTTGTGGATGATCGAAGTGCGAGGCTATAATCGATGGTTTGGGAGATGAAGCTCACGTGCATGCTCGTTTGCTAGATGATGGTCGCATCGCGATGTAGAGGAAATGTTGCGCCATGCGAACCACGTGTTTTAAAGGAGATGACAGTTTAGATAATGTCGATCGTTACACAAAGCAAATAATGATCTGTTATATGAGGAATCCAAGGGTTGTCCTCCAGAGTTTACGGTGTTGCATACGGTGCTGATGCTTCTACGGTTGAAGGCTAGCAATGGATGGTCGGACAAGAGTTTCACCGATCTGTTGAGGCTCTTGGCAGAAATACTTCCGA
This sequence comes from Guadua angustifolia, assembly GCA_036346375.1. Taxonomy (NCBI): domain Eukaryota; kingdom Viridiplantae; phylum Streptophyta; class Magnoliopsida; order Poales; family Poaceae; genus Guadua; species Guadua angustifolia. The sequence goes on from CM070508.1 coordinate 30,578,813, forward strand.
AGGCTAATGGATTGCCCACCTTGCCGACGAGCACTTATTTCGCGAAGAAGCTTATCACTCCGATGTCATTGGATGTGCAAAAGATACATGCATGTCCGAACCACTGTATCCTCTTCCGTAAAGATTACACGGACTTGGATCAATGCCCGGTGTGCAAGGCGAGCCGGTATAAGAAGAATGATGACTCCCACGACGATGATGATTCTTCACCTAGCACTACGAAGAATAAGAAGAACAAGAAGAACAAGAATAGTACTACTGGTAATAACGAAGATGACAGGTCTTCAGGCACGGACAAGAAGAAAAGAATCCCTGCGTTGGTGATGTGGTACTTGCCAGTTATTGGCCGCCTGAAACGTTTGTACTCGAATGAGAGGGACTCCGAACTAATGGGTTGGCATTCCGACAAGCGCAGAAAATATGGAAAGATTCGACACCCAGCCGATGGTAGACAATGGAGAAATTTTGATCGCATGTATCCAGATTTCGAACGAACCCGAGAATGTAAGGTTCGTGACCGAAAATCGATGGTATGAATCCTTTCGTGAATGGAATGCCACACATAGCACTTGGCGATAGTCTTGTCCATCTACAACCTTCCTCCATGGCTATGTATGAAGAGAAGGTACCTAATGTTGTCCATTCTTATCCAAGGTCCGAGACAACCTGGAGTAGATATTGATGTGTTTCTCGAACCACTGATGGAAGATATGGCCATGTTGTGGCACGATGGGGTCCAGGTGTGGGATCTGTTCCAACAACAGTACTTCACACTAAAAGCCATTATTTTTGTTACCATCAGTGATTACCCCGCCCTGCTAGCCCTATCGGGTCAAATTAAAGGGAAGACAGCTTGTGTAGTATGCATGGATGAAACTGTGTCGACGTTCCTTCCATGCTCACAGAAGTTAGTGTACATGCGGCACCGCCGTTTCTTACTGAAAGCTCACAAATACCGCAAGATGGGCAAGTATTTTGACAATACGGTTGAGGAAGGTGTGGCTCCAAAGCGCCATAGCGGAAAAAAGTGTTTGAAATGGTCCGAACATCAAGGTGGTTTTCGGAAGAAGCCGTCTGCAGGCCAAAAGAGGGTCGAAAGAGGAAGAATACCGATGAGGAGGTTCCTCCTTTGTTGTCTGTTCAAAAGATGTCAATTTTCTACAAGTATTTGCCCTCTTTGAAGGACTTGGAAATTCGCCATAGCATCGATGCCATGCATGTCATAAAGAATGTCCGTGAAAGCGCATAGGTCTCTTGTTGGACATTCAAGACAAGACAAAGGATGGTCTTAAAGCTCAGAAAGACTTAGTAGTACTTAAAATCGGGAAAGAACTACACCCTCAAGAAAGAACACATGGAAAGTATTACCTTCCCCAAAGCAACTCTCGGCGGTGAGGAGAAAAGATCGATGTGCAAGTGCTTACGTGGGGTTAGAGTCCGTCTCGTTATTCATCCAACATCAAAAACCTAGTATCGATGAAAGATTTAAAGATAAGTGGTATGAAGTCTCACGATCGCCACGTCATGATGACACAAATGCTCCCAATTGCAATCGGGGTATCAACTCAACATTTGTAAAGGTGGCCATCACACGGTGTGTGACATTTCGCAATGCGATTTCACGAAGGTAATCGATGATGAACAAATGAGCTATCTGCAGAACTACATAGTGGAGACTATAAACCAACTTGAGATGTGCTTCCCTCCATCCTTTTTCGATATCATGCCGCACCTCTTGGTTCACCTTGTCGAGGAGGTAAAATCTACGGGACCATATTCTTACATTTGGATGTTTCCATTTGAGAGGTGGATGGGCTTGCTTAAGAGCTTACAACGGAATCGTGCTTACCCGGAGGGTTCCATTATTGAGGGCTACAATCTTGAGGAAGTCATTGAGTGTTGCTCGGATTACTTCATGCCCACGGAAGGCCGATTGGTGTGCTGTCCCTCGACATGAGGGGAGGTTGACTGTAAAGGACTAAGGGAAAGAAAAGATTCATCGACCATGAGTACAAGAATGTGGACCAAGCACATTTCACCGCCTTGCAACAAATAAAGATAGTGGAGCCGTATGTGGAGCAACACCGAAGAGCTTGAAAGAGAAAATCCAGGGCGCCAAGTTGATTGGATCTGAAGAGAATAAGCGCATGTTTACCACATGGTTCAAGAACCAAAACATAACAGATGGTGAGGACGAAGAAACAGAAATATTGAAAATGTTGGCTCATGGCCCATCAAGTCTGGTAACATCATGGCTAGCGTATGACATCAATGGGTACACGTTTTATACCATTCAAAAGGACAAGAAGACGATGGCCCAAAACAGTGGCGTTCGGGTAGAAGCCATAGATGCGACAGGGGAGAAGAACACCTACTATGGAATCATTGAAGAAATTTGGGAACTTCGACTATGGAAGGGATATGCAGATCCCGTATTTCACAAGAATCGGGTCAAACATCCTAATGGTGTGGAGGTGGACAACTATGGGTTCACAACTATCGACCTCAACAATCTTGGACACAAAAGCCCGACCTCGGATACTAGCTTCAAGTCTCGCAAGTTTTCTACATAGTGACCCGAAGAATAAGAAAAGGAACATAGTTGTTCCCGGAAAACAAAGGATCGTTGGAGTTGACAATGTGCACGCACGAGGAGAATACAATCGCCGACGACCTACCGCCTTTCGGAGATCCGGAGAGGATCAAACTTGTAGAAGAAACCCTCGATATTTCAATGATGCCATATATGCGTGATGATTGCGTCGGAAAAGTTGTTAAAGGCAAATAGGGACACGTGTAAACACTTAATATGTAATAGAACTTATATTTTTTATTGGAATTGAGTAAAACTGTTGCGTGAAAGTGCAGGATGGTACGGTAGGTAATTCGCTATTAGGCCGGATCATCCTGTAAATTGAAGCCAACAAAGGCCGAAGGAAGTCAAGCACTATTCGTCCGGACAATAATCCGGTACGGTTGTTTCTCTACTTAACGGAACATCCGGTATGTGAATCTTAGCTTCGAGGCCTTCGTCGTCCGCATTCGAGAGCGTCTTTATCTTTTGCTATACGGATCGTCCGGTCTTCGTATTGTCCGCCTCATCATTATCGTGACTACGCTGCCGCACACCGCTAGACAAGATGATCCGATTCTTTTTTCCTCGATGGTCGGACCATCCTGCCACCGAGTCGAACAGAGGCATTGATCCGGTCAGGTGATGTTTCCGATAACGGATCATCCGGTATGATGATCTTAACCTTATCCAAAATACGCCGTACATTCAGAGGACCGCCTGTGGACCCTGTATATCGACCGCACCTAACTACTCCTCTCTCCACGCCGTCTTGCGCCGCAGCCCGTTTCCGTGCCTTGCGACGCCGTACTCCAATCCTCCACCCGCCTCGGCGCCGCCACCCGCCTCGGCGCCGCCACACACCAGTTCGCGCCACCCGTTTTGTCGCCGCCGACAAATCCGAGCCCGCGGCTGGCGAACGACTCTCCTTCACTTTGTAAGCGGTGAGATCCACATCCCTCTGGTTTCTTTGGACTCCATTCAAATGCATATGAATACGATGCAAGTTCTTGACATTCAACCGTGCAACTTGCGGATGGCGAGAAAAAAGGAAGGAAAAGAAGTTGTTGTCTTGAAATGAGAAGGCTAAGAAGTCCAAGTTCTGAAGCGCAGAGCGGGCCGAGATGGCTGCAGATCTGAACTTGGCTCGAGCATGCGGGCGTGGCGCCAATTGCAGATTAGAGACACACAGAGTCAGCAGCAGAGGGGTCAGAGAGGGAGGGGGGAACTCAATTCACAGAGGGTGGTGCGGCACGTCCTCGTCGTTCTAGCAGCGTCTTTTCGTGGTGGTTCGACATCTTCCTGTGAGCGTGCTTCGCCCCAACATAGTTCCGCATCGAGGAGATCAAGCGATGAAAAGGAAGAGGACGAGGAGTACCATGTGCCACATCCTGACCCTGAGATAAGACTTAGAGACCTTCGGAACCTCTCATCCCGGAGGGTAAAGACCCTTCGTTTCTCTGATATCAATGTCTGGTTTCCGCAAGCTAGAGAATTTGGAGTTAATAGGAGGTTCTGGACGGTTCTTCAACAGAGCTTCTTTATTACGTCTGAGAGCTTGGGGTCCATTGAGCATGCACAGGCGCTCAACCGCCTCTTCTGAGGGGCAGCGGGTGGGGTGGACGTTCAGAGACACTTCGACCATTTCGAAGGTCTTACCAGGCTGTTGACAGAGTTCGACACGGTAGTGGAAAAGTGGGTCAGAGACTTCTACGCTACAGTTTGGATCGACCCAGAGCACAGATACATTCAATTCATGCACGACGGAGAACCCCGGAGGGTGTGCAAAGCGCACTTTGCTTGAGTTGTTTGGTTTTGAGGAGGAGCCCGAACTTTGCATCGTGGTGTACGCAGACAAAGACACCGCCTCGTCGTGCTAAGGCCGGAGGGTGTTTCCGACAGATGACCAGATTCGCTTTCTATTCCAAAGCCTGTTCCCGTTGGATCCCTTCGCCATCCGAGCCGCCTCACCCCGAGGCAAAGGCGGTCCACATGGCTTTGAGGAAGTCATCATTGCGAGGATTGGGAATGCCGAGACGATCACTAGTTTGCAAAGAAGGCTACTTTATTCGATCCTATCTCACGAGCCGCTCGACATTCTCGACTTTATCATCTGTGAGATTGAAGATGCTATTGCAGATGCTATGAGTTTGGGCGACAACAACCATTTGCGCATATAATTTCTTACATATGCAGACCTTCGCTCGAGCGAGCATCGTGAGGAGTACCGGAAGGGCGAGTTCGTCTTCGTCAAGACATGCCTCCATCTCTTGACGACAGACGCAGAGGACAACGTTCCATGAGGAGGGCTCAGGAGCAGATACCTGAGGAACTGAGAGAGACCGCTCAAGGGGAGGACCAGGCACTAGCAGAGGCTGAGGAGCATGCTGGGTTGGCGCGGATCATTGATATTGACTAGGATGACGACGACGATGAGGAGGAAGACCCTGAGTACTTTCCAGCAGTACGAGCCCACGACCACGAGGCAGGTGGATCAGGCTCTGTACCTGAGGACCGAGACGACTCAGCTGCACCGTCAGCAGCTCCTGACGTGACACCGGTGACTCCGTCTTCTGTTTCTCAGCCCACCGAGCTTACTCACATACTTGCTTCGATTGTTGAGTTGCAGAAGTCTCAGGCAGCTTCAATTGCCCAACAATGGAGACATGCACCCAATTACTAGAGGAGATGAGGTTGCATCGTAGACGACCCAGGCAGCTTTGGTACACGGTCAGATGCAAATGGCTCAGATGTTCACTTTCTTCTCAGGCTGCTTTGGTCAATTGTACAATGCAGTTGGTCTTGCCTCATTTGCCGCCTCGATTCCACCTCCGCCACCGCATTGCTTGCCCACTTGCTTCGCTGGGGGCTTCTGCCCACTCCGTGTCTCACGTTCCCACCAGCTCCTACGGTCTTGACAGGATGTTCTCGGACCAGGCCGATGATAGGGCATCCGCTCCGTTGTCCACTACTCCACCTACTTTAGCGGATGCACCCACATCGACCATGCTCGCCTGTGCTCGATCGAGATCGAACATACGTCCGTGCATGCTTGACATGACCGACGAGATGGCTGCTCGAGTGTAGTATCGTTGAGTTCCGCACCTATCGAAGCGGTGCCGACTCCTCAAGTTGACGACGATCCGGTCATTGCCTCGATCGTGCTCTGTGTGAGTTCACCTCATGCCCCGAGGCCCCCGATGAGGATAACATCGCGCCAACATGTACAGTAACATCGGTCTCCGACTCAACACACATTGCTGTGATTGCTCAAATCACAGAGAATATTGCTGATACGGTTGTTGTGGATCTGACCTCCGAACCTGACATTGCGGCACAGACAGGGCCCATCGACCCCTTGCCAAATGACCAGCGATTGCTCCGACCCCTTCACCAACAGGTTCACAGGCCCCTCATGAGGAGACTAAAGCTACAAAGTCCCAGGAGGAGAACCTCGACGAGCCTGACGCCGACGGTGTTGAGCGCGAGGCTGATAGGGAAGACTCCAGCTTTGGCTCCGATCTTTTTGGTACTAGTCCAAGCACGGACGAGTAGTTCTTTGCTTAATGCGCCACTTGTCTTTTCGGTTGTTATGCACTCTAACTTGCTTGATATGTCGTATTTCGATTTCGTTGTGTTAGCCTAGATTGGAACGATGCATTTCATGACAATTTTATTTAACTTTGTACTCTTTCATGAAAATCTGTACCGAAAGCTTTTTGCGGGTAGGATGGTCCGGTATACATATATTTACACATACCGGATCATCCTGATTGGTGGTTCCGTTATAGCCCACGGCGAAAGTTGTACGCATAGAGGATGATCCGGTGCGTTATCCTAACTTTTGCCGGATCGTCCGGTCTGTGTAATCGGCTCCCGTGCTTGAGGAGAGCACCTAAAAAGACAACAGGTGTAGAGCTTTGGTCTCCCGGCCAATCACTTTCTGCTGCGATTGCTACGATCACAGAGAGTAAGGCTGCTATCGATCGATTACACCGAAAGGAACAACTACGAGTGGCGCAACATTCAGATAACTCGTCCTTACATGAAGATCCGACAAGAGCTAACACCACTAAAATCAACTCAAAGACTACGTGGTCAGTGCGTTCTCGGTGGGAATGCCCAAAGATCGGAGTCGAGTGGATCGACCTCGCTCTGCAATGAGTCGCCGCAGCTCGTGGAGGTCTTGATATTGAAATGGTCTACTCTCGTCACCATCGGACCGATGGGCTAGCGGTGATGTCGTAGGAGCAGGCTATGGGTCATGGGCTTGGGGGTCTCCGGGTGTTGTCTCCACCGCACTAACCTGGCTTTTTTGTCTAGACAGGATCATCCTCTTTGTACTACTGGGAGAGGTCGCATTTCAAAGGCTTTTTTGTCCATTTGCCACTTAAAGATTTGACTAGACAGATCTTCCGGTTTGTACTCTTCGAGAGGTTGCATTTTCAAGGCTTTTTGTCCATTTGCCACTTAAAGATTTGACCTTTTGGATATGATGCCACTTGAGCTAATGAAATATGGGACCGTATGAGTCAATGAAATGTAGGTCCAGTGGCAATTTTGTGAAGCCACATGTTTAAAGTGGCAAATAACCAAATCTCTCCCCCAAACTATGGACGGACCATCCGGTCTGTGCAATCGTCTCGCCTGATATACGACGCCGCCTGTAGAAATCATTGGAACCGCCTGTGTAAATCTTGTGCACCGCCTGTGGAAATTCCTAACCCCTAAAATCTCTAGGCGGGAGATCGAATTGCTCCCCCCGTCCAAAGCGGCAAAGCCAAATTTCCCCCGTCGACACCTCCACGCCGCCGCCATCGGTGATCACATCCCCTCGGGCTCGCGCCTCGACAACCGTTCCGGGCGCTCGGTGACCTCTCTCGGCAGCTCGCGCCTCGACTACCGTCCATGCCGCCTCTTCGTCCCACGTCGCCTCGCTCCATGACCTCTCCGCGCCTCGCTCCTCCGACGAACTTTCCGCCAGGTCGTCAACTGCCGAAGCCCCAATTCCCCTGCTGACGCCGCCCCGCCGCCTCGCTCGGCCTAGCAAGACAAGTGCATCCGACCACCCTTATTTCTTGTTATCTTTGCGAAAAAAGTTTCGGAAGATATGTCCAAAGTAGATGGTGATTGATAGAGTATGAGTACTGCGCCGAACATAGAGCAATTCTTTTGAGATATCATAAGTAGTATTTAATAAAATCGAAGTTGAAGTTGGAGTTAACAAAGTTTGTGGAGTCGGTTTGGATGGACGTATGAATACTCTACGGATAGTTTTTTGAACCGCATGTTGTCAACGATCAATTCCAAAGAATTAAAATCATTTGGATAGAGTTTAGCTAAGCTCATCAGATTATCCAAGTTGAAATCATGAAATGAGTCTCTTGGACTTAAAGAAGCTGACCAAACAAGCAAATTGGATGTGGTATGCTGACCAAACTAACTGAAGTTGATGAGCAAAACAATGGACATAGTATGCTGTACTATTTTCTCTCATAATCAATGATTTCAAGCCATTAAACTCACCTCGCGATTGCTTGCGCCATCATAACCTTGGCCCCTAACTTGCTTCAAGCTTAACTTATATTCGCAAATAGCGAGTCAATAGAAGACTTGAGATAGGAAGAAGTGGTCTCTTTTACATGAACTAGACCAACAAATCTCTCTTTCACAATTCCACAACTATCAACATATCGCAGAACAAGCGCCATCTCGCTCTTTAACAAATCGATGCAATATTTCAATGCATTGTTGTGAACACTATTGACACCTCCTACATGCTCTTTTAGTTTTGCTTTTTTATTCCAACTATTCCAACCATTTATAACAAACGATCATACCCAAATTCCTTCTTGTTGCGGTCCCTAAATAAGAAACAACAAAAGCAAGATGCTCTATCTTTGGATTCGCTATACTCAAGCCAACTCCCAAACTCATCAAACCATTGAGGATTAAACCTTCATTTTGTAGTAAGATGGGAGATAAAGAATTGCTCGACAAGAAGGCGCGTAAGAGGAGCCTCCTTGCGAGCTTCGGTGGTATACGCCACAAGAAGAGGAGGGCGATGCCAAGGCGACAAGACTTGGGCGAGAAGGATGATGCAGCCACGCTGGCCGAAAGAACACCGAGCCCATCGTTGTCCTTGGGCAGCGATGGTTCCTCGTCATCATACAAGAGCCCTAGCCAGCCCATGCCCACGACTGAACGGCGACGTGGGGAAATCGACTCGACTCGATCCCAATGAAGAGGTATTAAGAAGAGTGAGCTTGTTTTATTTGTAGCTTGGCATGGACATAATCGCATTTCCTTATGTTTGCGTATATATTCCTCGTGTTTATTTCTATGAAGAGGCCGGAAAGGCGATCACGCCGACTAGCTGCGAGCTCAAGAGGTAATTGAAGATACCTCCGGCATGTTCCGTGGATTCCTCTGCTGCAACAACCACGACCTCGCATAAACGAAAACGGGGAACGGCGTAGGAACAAGTTACCGGCAAGGACTTGGTATATCACGGAGGTCGGTCCTTTAGGAGAGCCCCTAGCACCTCCTGAGACACTATCCAAGTTCCGAAATAGCTGCGGCTGTCTTGTCAAGGACAATGTCTCCATCACGATTGATAACTGGACAAAGGTGGCCGACGCGACAAAGGCGCACTTGTGGACCGAGCTGCAGAAAATCATAAGGTTCCCCCCAGAGTATGAGGTCATCGCTAAGAAGAATGCCTTGGATGTGATGGGGAAGAGCTTCTGGAACTGGAGGTATGAGCTGAACAAGTACTTTGTGAAGACGGCGGACACCATTCCGAAATATGGAAAAATCACCGTGGGTGAATGGGCGGAGTTTGTCGTGAAGACCTAAGCGAAGCCGTAGCATTGAGCGAGGTGTCAAAGGTGCCCTCGCGAAGAAGAACAAGTACCCTCATCACCGGGCACAGTGGGTATGCCCTAAGATTGTTGAGTGGAGGAGTAAGAAGAAGAGGAAGCCCGTCTTTGGGATAGAGAACCCATTGACGAGTTTGAGCGCGCGAGGCGTAATTGGGTCCTAGCTCGCCAACCCAACAGCAAGAAGGGTCGCAAAAGCACGGTGGACCCTGCGGTCCTGGAAGTTTCCACCAAGCTGCTGAAGATCTCGCACGAGCAAGCGGAGGGATCTTTCGTCCCAGACAGGGAGAACGACGACCTAACGACGGCGTTGGGAACCAAGGAACACCCAGGTCGCACTCGTGGCGTCGGAAGTCGAGTGGGCTTCAAGCATGGGTTCCCGAAATATCAAGACCAATACAAGTCGCGTCAAAGATATAAGAGGACCATGGCTAATACAATAAGACAACTGGCCCAACAAGAGTTTTTAAGACTGTGGGAAGAGAAGGAGGCAGAAAGGGCGTTACAAGCGGTCGGATGACAACCCGAGCCCGCCCGCGATCCGAGTAGCGTCGGGTCGCTCAATCCCAACGCCGATATCCTGTGGATGATATCACAGAGGCAACCAAGTGCAAGCTCAGGCACATCCGGAGCAAGGGGCTTGGTCGCCGAGCTTATGGAGGGCATGGCATATCCGCACCGTGATACACAACCAACTCCGTCCGATTGGTCACGCAAAGGTGCAAGTGGACATCGTGCTTGTTCCGTGCCTTGGCTTGTGGAAGCTACCATTCAGCACCCCTGATGATGTAGAGACCATCCAAGATGCAGTTGGGTCATTTATTGTATGGCCCAAGGAAGATATTGCATTGATACAAGAGAGGTCAGAGACGCCAGCAGCAAGTCAAGACGTCGACCTACCTCTTCCAAAATTGCCTACACCACAAACCGCATCTTCTCCGCCGGCGGTGCCTTCACCACAACGCACATCTTCTCCGCCGGCGCCGCCTTCACCACAACGCACATCTTATCCGCCGGCGGCGCTTTCACCACAACGCGCATCTTCTCCGCCGGCGGCGCCTTCACCACAACGCGCATCTTCTCCGCCGTCGGCGCCTTCACCACAGCGCGCATCTCCGTTGCTGGTTGCAAAGAAAAACAAAGAAGTAGATTGCAATCAACGGAGTACCACCAAGTCAAACAGGAGTGCCAACTCCACTCGGGTATAGACCATGCCTTCACTAGAGACTTATGAGCATGGCAAGCCATTTCTCCCCATGGAGCAGATCAACAAAGGACCATGGGAGTTGAAGAGATTCCATGACTGGTACTTGAGGGCATCTCGTCTTGGGGTGAAGGGCATTCAAGCCGCCGTCCCGTCGATATCTACAAACACGAGGATACTCACTACGTCTGGATCGATTTTGGTGACTTGCAACAGATGTTCCGTTTTGGAAAACTCGACATCAACATGATCAGCGTGTGGTGCCTGTAAGTTGGCCATTGACCTACCCTTACATTGTTAATTATATCGGCTCTTGCAGTAGCAAGTGCCGATATAACTAATTATGACAACATAATATCATTATATTGCATTCTGATATAGCATAATAAAGAAAACCCCAAATGTATAGCGGTTGAGTGCCAAGTTGAGTTCCTCTTTATAGTAATGGCTTGTTAGATCATTCAAAAATTGGCGAGAATCCATATAATTTTCAAGAAATCGTAAGTTGGCCGATTTTAGTGTGGTTTTTCCTTTTAGTAAAGTTAACTTCGCCAAATCATCGAACAAGATGCATTTTGCCAAAATCGATATTTCCCAAAATGTCATGTTTCCAATTCACATATAAATTGCGCATTGACCATTGTCTTCGTGTAGAATGCAATATACCGATGCTAAAAGATGGGAAAACGTGTCGGGTTCCTTGACCCCTCACGGATTAGCCAGCCGAGCTTAAGAGCTGTACTCAATGAAAAGGCGTTGAAGAATAAGGGGATGACGGAAACAGAGATAGAAGAAAAGCGAAAGTCCCTGACCCGAGAACGCCAAGCACGTGTGGGGCTATACATATCAAAAGCAATGTTCGGATGCAAGACAAGGGCGTCATAATGGCTCCTACAATTTTAAGTAATCTTCTCATTCATCAATCGTTGCTAAAAGCTTAGTTTGCACCATAATCACTCGTGAAACTTACATATATAAGTTTTCGTTCATGATCACTTTATTTGTTTCATCTTTGTGCAAAGCAGAAGCGTATATATGGTCCTTGACTCATCCGAAACACCACCGAATCTTACAATGAATTCACCCGCGTCTTAAATGCGTAAGAAATATATATACACAAACATACATAACATATATAACGTAATTTGTTTTATGATATGATAGTTACTTGTTGTTGTTGACATTCGAGTAGGGCTTTCAAGAATTACGCGAACAAAAAGCGGGGGCAACATGATCCTGCGAAGGGGTCAGATAAGATGCTTTGCTATGTCCACCCATGGGTAAGAAGACACTTGTAATGCTTCAACATAATTGCACTAGTAATAAGGAAGGGAATTACCAACTGTACTAATTCCATACATTATTATTTGATTTGAAGTGCCACAAGCAACCTCCAGGCAGTGTTCTTTGTGGATACTACGTCTGCGAGTTTCTCAGGATCAACGGGAGGTACAGAAGCAACCCCCAGGACGTAAGCCTATATACAAATTGGTGATTCAAGATTATTTATTGTCTGATTCTCGATTTCACTATTGTTTAACCTCTTTATTGCCTACTTTATTATCGCAGGTGAAGATTGCAAAGACCACTTTGGCACTCACTGATGATGACCTTTGCAATGTGCAAAAGGACATGTGCCAGTTCATTCGTCGTGAAGTCATCCATGAGAGAGGTAGTTTCTTTTACCGTGAAGGTGAAGTGGCGAAGCATGCTACACTTTGTAATTTGGAGCTGAGGATAGATGGACCGTGAACACTGATATATATATTTTTTGAAAGACACCAAGGCTGTAATTTATATTAGATAAAGAATATCAGAGGAGTACATGGCGTAGGATACTGCACCTGGAGAGTTTTACAAGGAGAATATCAGAGGAGTATATATATACATAATGCAATTATGATTTATATCTGCTTCGTATATATAATCCTTGTCATTGTTATGTATGGATTTGTCTTTGAATAAAGAAGTGATTGATAGAATGTATGCATTTATTAATATTATAATATAATTAACATAACATTATTAAAAAGATTCTCTCGGATCAGACAAAGTGACGGCTTAAGCTCGCGCTGTGAAAATGCTTATTTATGCAAAGTGGTGCTTAAGCCACCCGACCCAAAAAACGCATTTATGCAAAGGGTTCTTAAGCCATCCGCTGCATAAATGCATTTTGTGCAAAGGATGGCTTAGAACCCGCTGTACAAATGCTTATTTGTACAAAGGTTTCTTAAGCGAGCATCACTTTGTATAAATGCATTTTACTAAGGCACCTAAAAACGCTGTGAAAATATACCGATTTGCAGAGACCTTCATTCTGGATGATCTTGCGCTGTGAAGATGCGTTACCACCGCTACCACAAATGATTTCTGTAGTAGTGTAAATCACATTTTTCACTTTGCTTGAGCCATTTCATTTTTCGTAACTTTCCATGGAACACCAATACTAAGGAATAATTTCATTTCAATAAAATGTTTGTTTGGCACAAATTCCCAAAAAGATCATAAATTGAAGTCTAGGCATGTCTAAGCCATTTGAGATATAGCACTTAGTTAATACTGTATTAATGTACTAACTAGTGAGAGTTTTGCTTAAGGTGACAAAGATATGAGGATTTCAATATAAAATGCAGTCATAACAATTAGGAAATAACTACACATTTAAAACTGGCATTTAAATTATATTAGTAAAATTATGCATACAGTAATTTAAATTAAAATATAATTTAAAATGGGATTAATATGACCAAGGATGTAAGTTGCCTTTATTGAAGAATTGATACATGCTGAGGTTCGTCGATATGGTACTCTTCCAGCACTATGAAATCTAAACGTTGAAAAAGTTAAATTCAAATAAACCCAAATAAATTGAAATCAAACCAAAAACTAGCATAAATATGTATATTAGGATTTTAGATGAATTTAGGGAAAAAAATGGAGTCAAGCAGAGAACAGACTCCTGCAAGATTTAAATCATGGAAAATAAGAGAGAAAACACTGTTCAAGGATTTTTTTTCTCAATTTTTTTATTTTTTATTCTAAAGGAATCTGTATTACTACATCAACATGGCGTTAGTAGGTATTTTTTAGAATTTGGAATTTTCTTTTTGAGACAAATTGGGTTTATGATGTTAACATGATGCATCGCTGCCAGGGAATTTGAATTCAACTACATTATTTTTCAACATGAAATGCTGATTGGTCCGAGTACATGGCGGCAACTAGACTAGCCACATGGCGGCAGTGAGGTTAGGAGCAGAGCACAGTTGGCTCAACAGCGCCGATTGTGCTACGGCAAGGTGCTTGGGAGATTGTGTGAGCACTACATAGAATGTTGTCCTGTGATGCCGGTGGTGAAGATGGTGGGGGCGAAGAAGTTCGAACGGTGGCAAATCATCGATGATGGTGGTGTGGTGGTCAGCATTCAGGAAGACGATCGAGTTGTAACGTGTTTCGATGAATTGAGCAAGAGAGAGGTTGGGAGTCGGCAAAATTGGATAGGTCAGGGATGGCCATCACAATGCTCCCTTATATAGGGCAAGTCGATCGGTAGAGGAGGAGAAATGGCAGTGAGGAGCTAGGCTACGATGACAGTTTGATTTTGTGAAAATGTAGGATAAATGCAAGGAAAATGTCGGTGTGAGTGCAGGGTGAGTGGAGGTAATTAATAGCATTGAATGCATGCAAGCTTCAAAAGAAACGATTGCCGCTTATGAGTTCTTGGCAGCTAAAATGGTATCAAGAAAATTCTTGAAGTCTCTATGGAAGCGTCGGCTACGGCTACGTTGGCACCAGACATGCAAGAAAGACTGAACAAACTTTTTCATGAAGTGATGCAGCGATTGCCGCTTATGAGTTCTTGGCAGCTAAAATGGTATCAAGAAAATTCTTGAAGTCTCTATGGAAGCGTCGGCTACGGCTACGTTGGCACCAGACATGCAAGAAAGACTGAACAAACTTTTTCATGAAGTGATGCAGCCCGAAGCCAATCTGCTGACCGATATGCAGCCCCTCAGAGATGCCATGGCTGCGGTACAAGCCGATCTCCCGCCTGAGGCCATGAGTGCCCTTCTTAATGTCTGCCACCTTGATGACAAAAGGGTGGAGGTTGAGGTAGCCAAGGCACGGATTTCTCAGAGGGAGGCGTAGGAAGCCGATTAGCATACCCTGGACAAAATGGTGGTAGAGGCTAAGGCAAAAAAAAAAGAAATTTGATGAAGATGCCCTATCCCTCAAGTCCGACAGAGTTGCTGTCCAGAAGCTAGAATTGGCCAAGAAGCTCCTAGAGGAAGAACTGGCCAAGCTGAACAAACAGCTAGCCAATGGTCAGGCCAAGATCACTACGACAGTTGTCTCTCTTAAGGATAAAAAAAATTAAATTGCTTTGGCTGTTGCGAGGGTCAAGGAGCAATCGGCCAAGATGGTCTCGGTGCCCGGTAATGCCAAGGCGGATCAACAAATGGTGGATGGAATCCAAGAGACCATTGCCAAGGTAGCTGTAGCATTATCGGCCTTGGGAGTGAGGCTTCCTGGTTCTGGTCTATGAATGATGTAAAACTTGAGGCGGTATCGGCCTGAAACAATGCTTTTGCAATGTTTTGTCTAATCGGCTGTTTAACCGATTAAGTATTTGATATCCTTATTTAACTATTGAATTTCATGATCTCTAAATTGATACTGTTATAGCCGATTACGACCCAATCCATACGCTAGGATAGTATTTCTTCAAGTACTTCCCGTTGATCGCTTTAGGCAAGACGGCTCCCTCCGTGTGTCTCGAGTATGTAGGAATTTCCATCAACAGGCCGATTTACTCTGTAGGATCCTTCCCACGTAGGAGACCATTTATCGAATCGGTTATCCTTAGAGCCAAGGGTAGTATGGTTTTCCAAACTAGATCGGCTTCACTGAATGCTTTAGGCACAACCTTTTTGTTGTATGCCTTTGTGATTCTTTCCTTATTCTTTTAAGCCGATCCAGTGTGGATATCCGTAATTCCTCCAATTCATCTAGATTATCAATCATCAGGTCTTTGTACTCTTAAGCTGACAAATTATTTTGTTTAGACACTCATGCTGAATCGATGTTAATCTCTACAGGCAAAATGGCTTCTTAACCATAAACTAATTGATACGGTGACAACTTGGTTGACCCATGATATGATACGCCAACCAATATGCCCATAATGACTCCGACAATGTTGAGTGTCAATTCCTCGGCTTTTCGTCAATCTTTCTCTTAATAAATTTGATTAAGGTTTTGTTAGATGACTCAGCTTGCCCATTAGCCTGAGCGTAATAAGGCGAAGAGTTGAGTAGCTTGATACCTAAGCCTTTTGCAAAATTCTGGAACTCATCTGACATAAACACAGTACCATGATCGGTCGTGATAGTTTGTGGAATACCAAACCGATGAACAATGTGCTCATTGATAAAGCCGATAGTCTCGACGTTTGTAACCTTCTTGAGGGGTATGGCCTCAACCCACTTGGCGAAATAGTCTGTTGCAGCCAAAATGTACTTATGGCCTTTGCTTGAGGCTAGAAATATTTGGCTAATTATGTCTATGCCCCATCCTCTAAACGGGCATAGCTTGATAATCAGGTGTAAGCTAGATGTTGGTGCAAGTTGCACGTTACCGAACTTTTGACAAGTCTGGCACCCCTTATAATACCAAAAACAATCTTCCAGCATCGTCAGCCAGAAATATCCTGTACGCATAAGCACCCATTTCATTTTGTAAGCCGACTGATGGGATTCATAGATTGCTTCGTGTACCTCACCCATCGCAATTTTAGCTTCATCGGCTCCAAGACACCTCTATAGCAATCCCTCCATTGTCCGATAATACAACACCTCATCTAGTACAACATACTTTAGTGCTCGCTGTCGGACCTTATGCTTGGTTAGCTGAGATGGATCCATTAAATGAGTTTTTATCTTTGTTCTCCAATTGGCAAGATCAGCACACATTATTGTTTATCAACTGATTCAGGTGTCATATATCGGCTGAAATCTTTGCACCCTGACACCTGTTGTGCCAGTGAATTAGCTCTATCATTTATTTCTTGAGGAACACATTCGATAGAGAATGAACAAAATGAGCCGATTGTATCAAGACATAGTTCTAAATATCTTTGTAGTATTTCATTATTGCACCGGTATTCTCCCTTAACCTGCTATACGATCAACAAGGAATCACCGTAAGCCTCAACAACACCTACCCCGATTATTTCTAACAGTTGTAAGTCTTTGAGCAATGCCTCATACTTTGCTTGATTGTTGGAACATCGGCTATTTAGCCGATATGCAAATTCAAAGTTATGCCCCTTCGGTGAAATCTACGCCAATGCCATTGCCTTCTTGACACACCGATCCATCAAAATACAACTGCCAAGGAGCAACAGAAACTAGATCGGCCGTAGTCTCACATCCAGTCATAAAATCGGCTACTGCTTGCACTTTCACGGCTTTAGCCGATTCATACGTTAGGTCGAACTCAGTCAAGAAAAATGCCCATTTGCCAAGTCGATTGCGCAAAATCGGAGCTGACAACATATATTTTATAACATCGGTTTTACAAACCACTAGTGAACGGGTAAACCAGTGCTTTGAAATGTATTTGAGGTGTGTGCAGTACATGTGTCACCAGGAAAATGGAAATATTGGTTAGCGCTTGCTAAGTTCTGGTACAACACAAGCTTCCACTCTTCATTAAGGTGCTCTCCTTTCAAAGCTTTGTATGGGATCGAACTAAACTATGGCACTCAATCAATGGCATCCAGAAGCTACTCTGCAGAAGTTGCTTATAATCTTCAAGATCGAAAGAAGTATAATTAGTTGCTTAGACAGCAACTGGCAAGAGCTCAAAATCACATGAAACTCTAGGCATGCAGGAATCGGCAAGAAAGATAATTCCAAGAAAGAGAAAAGGTATTACTTAAGCTCCAACCATACACGCAGACTTCCCTGGTGAATCGGCCATTTCCGAAGCTGGCGTATAAGTTGTATGGTCCTTATACTATGGTAGAGAAAATTGGGCAGGTTGCATACCGACTGGACTTGCCACCGAAGAGCCAGATTCATCCAGTATTCCATGTTTCCCAATTAAAGGCTTTCAACCCAGATTACTCACTTTTGTTCACTGAGCTACCAAAGATAACCGAGCTGGATGTGAATGCGACAGAACTGGAGGAAGTTCTGGAAAGGAGGTTGGTAAAGAAAAAAAGCTTAGCGGTGGTACAAGGTCTCATTGGGTGGTCAGGATTACCAGTTGAAGCTGCTACCTAGGAGGACCTTAATGTATTACAAAGTCAATTTCTGTGAGCCATTGCTTGGGGACAAGCAACGCTTTCAAGAGGGGTTAGTGTAATGGATGGCGGAGATTAAATGGGGAGTTATCCTATGGCTAAGTTTGTTTGGTGACAATGAATAGTATTTTCGAGAATTAGTAATGTGTTGTCGCCGAGTGTACAGTCTGTGGTTACCCGGGGGGGGGTTTAATCTCTGCATATAAACCTTCTCTAATCGCGAGTACGAGCAGATTAGAAAAATGGAATGAAATTTCCAGTTCTTTGTGCTATTGTCCTCCCATCTTCCCCTTGTCCGCCATTGAATCTTGGTCGATCTCACGTCCCAGTAGCTTCGCGGCAAGGGGATAATAAACCCGGGACATAACAGCGAGATAGCCACCAAGCCGCGCGCCCGAAATGGGGGAAACTTTTGTCATCCTTTTTCTTACGTGCCCCTCCTTCCGGTTGACCCTAAAGTTTTTAGGCTATAATGTCCAATGTGAGTCATGCGATGCCGACCCGCGAGGATTAGCCAGCTACTTATCTATTATTAGTGCGTAGTTGGGCAGATCAGACGACTGACGCATGATGCGTCGAATCTACCCGTCCATCGCGTCGTCTTCAACGCCGAGACTGACGCGCGCGACTGCTCGTTCAAAGCGGCTAGGCTGGCTTTTTTTTACCGCGCGCACGCAGGCGCAGTCCACGTACGGACGAGTGACGAGTCGGCGCCGGCGTCCACCAGGCTGGGGAAAAGCCGGACGGGCGGACGCTCCATCACGTTCGAGAACTCTACACAGCGCGTCAGTACGTGGTTGTATGCGCTGGCCCAATTTGGAACGCCCTAGAATGATTCGAAAACTGTTTTGTAGGCTGGTTAGGTGCATCAACGAAAGCTGCACAAATATAAATGGTAGATGATATTTGTTTATCTTTTTGTTTGATTTAAAATTTATGTAACTTGTATTAAAAGATGATCATAGAAGTACTACTCGACTATTTTTGGGTTAGCAAAGATGCATTACTGATTTTCCATATGCATCGCTGGTTTTTCCTTTCTTTAAAAAATAATATTTATTAAGGATTGTGATCCCTGCATCTTCACCGTCTGAGGGCATCTCCAATGGTGCCACTTCAGCTAGCTATAAGGGTACCATCTCAGCATTTTGCTTAGGTGGAAGAGAGAAAATGAGGAGAGAGATACAGACCGGCTACTAATGTATAGCCAGGCTATAACTGATTCCAAGACACTTATTATCTATTACATGTGGGCCAATATTTAATTTTATAGATAATGCTATAGCTAATCCATTGGAGAGGTTGTCTATATGCTATCTATAGATGACATAGACGTTTCTTATAGCTAGTACCATTGAAGATGCTATGAAGGTTGACTGTTTTTCCATTGCCAGCTGCCGATACTGACAGCACTAGAGCATTGGTTGGATGGGCTGGGATCTACGTGTGGAATGAAATGCAAATGGGCAACATCCTGCCCAATCCAAACCAAGCCTAAGGAAGCAGTTTCCATACAAAATTATGGATTCGCACACAACTGACATTAAGCAAAGGCCTGAAAGCATAGAAACCAATCTTTTCCATTTTAATTCAGAGCGTGTCCGATTATACAGGCGAAGTCCCGATCGACTACCTAGCTAGCTCACCATCAATATACTATTGTTAGCTAGCTCGCTAGCTACGAGTCCAAGAGGCAAGAGCACTAACCAATGACAGACTTAACAATTAAACTAGCCCAACGTACGTACGCGATCACCCAAAAAGCGAATGACGAGGCAAAGGCCGGCCTACCAAATTCTCTAATTAGAAAAAGGATACGTTGTAACACTCCAATTTTCTTGTCTTCAAAAAGTTTTAAAAATAAAAAACTATTTAGATTTTTTCAAATTAAATAAAGTTTAATTTGAAATTTTCTTACAATGAAAAGATTTCATTTTACTAATCTATCCATCAAATATAACAAATTTAGTTTTGATTGGGGTTCTTTTTGCTACATGGAATTTTTATAATTTTTAAAGATTATTCTGAATTTATTTGCTATTTATTTTAATTTATTTGAAATTTTGATATTGTTTAATATAAAAAATATTTTCTTTTTCTCAAAATCACCTTAGGCCAAAACCCGATTGACCCTTTTCTTTTCCCGGGGCAACCAGCCTACCAACTCGTCCCTGCAACCCATCTGTTCCCAGGCCAGCCACCTTTCGTCACGGCGCAACTTGGGCAGTCCACCAATTTGCCCACTAGCCCAACCCAGCCCAACAGTGCATGCACTATTTATCTTCTCTACAAGGTCATGCCATGCCCGACATGTTCTCCATCTCTGCCTAGCCTCCACATACGTGCCTATAAAGCCGAATCGACTACGTCATAATGACTGCCTCAACCTCCTCTAGCTTCGCTAGAATCGAGCTCGGAAAACTTCATCGCCGCCGCCCGTCACCGCATGTTTGCGCCCTGTCTTGCGAGTCTTTGCCACTGTCTTCTACTCCCCTAGCTTCACCACATTACATTCTATGTGGTCCTCGCCTTTTCTTCCCCAGAGACCTTCTATCTAGACATTGTCACCACAAGCCCTTAGCGCCACCACTTTCTTCTCTTACGCCAGCCACCGTGGTCATGTTTAGTCAAATCCAACCATGTCACGATGTTCCTTGCTCACACCCGTTTTGCCCAGATGCATTCCTTCCCCCACATCGTTCTTATAGTCGATGCTTCAAGGCCACCCACGTGTGCGCCACCATAGTGCATCTCAGCACTCGATCAACACTAGCCGCCAACATGTCACTCTATCAGCAGCCTGCGTGGCAGATCCAATCCACATCGCACTAACGTGTGGGCCCCACATATCAGTTGTCCTATTGTGTGAACCTGGTCCACAGTGGAACAGATCTATTCCGTGGACTTGATCCATAGACCATGCCCCCACATGTTAGCCTCTCAGCCCTTTTTTAATTTATTTTATTATCAAAAATCCAAAAATTCATAGGTCCCACTTGTCAATCTATGATTTTCTCACTCCCATTTTATTTTCATGATTTTCTCTCTTATCCAATCTTTCAGAAGCCTGTTCTCCTTCATACGAGCTCCAATTGAACCCATTCAAATTTCTAACTTCATTTAAAATCAAGCCGTTCATTCCAATACCAACTATTAAGCCCTTCATTCCAATACCAACTATTATCAATTTGGAGTTTATTTGATTTGTATTTCTGAGTTTTATTTGTATTTACTCTTTCTCTTTGATCAGGCATAAACGTCCAGAAGTAGTTCTGTGGAGTTGAAGGTAAGGAATTTGAAGCCAAAAGATAAAGTGATCAAAGATAAAGGAATAGCAGCATAGCAAGAGCCAGGCAAGTTATGCTTTGATCATGTTGAACCAAGTTTTAGAGATATTATTTTATTTTAATTTGTTGCATGTTATTTCATGGTATATATGTTTTCAAATAATTTGGCAATTAGTCATGTAACCTACTTGGATTATCCAACCTTGCCATTTGTTATGTTAACCTTGTCATTTGGTATAATATACTCATTTGTCACCCTATAATAGATAAATATTAGTTGGTTGATAAAAGATACCAACGTGGGTTTTTAGATTGTTCTTAGTATGCTTAGCTATGCCATGAGTCATTGATACCTTTTGAAAGTACAAATTAAACTTGATTAATTATATATGGAACATATTTATGAAAAATATGTTTCATGTGTTGTCATATAATGTTGTTGAGTTGTTGATGGCATGTGTTACACGATAATCATTTAGAATGGCATGTGTTACACGATAATCACTAAGGTAAGTGGCTGTGAGCCAGAGTGGGTCAATGTGACATTGGGTTGCTATGATGATGCGTGAATGAAAGCGATAGGGTTAGTGATTATATGTGAATGGATAAATGTTACTGTGAATAACTAGAAATCTTATCTTAATCAATTAAGAACTTAACCTTGTAAGCCATTGAACTAGGCCAATCAAACAACCACATGTCTGTTATGGGTCAGATCTAACTCAGTAAGTTACCAAATCTTGGTATGTGATGCCTCAGGTGGAAGACTAAGCTGTGTGCGAGTTTGGGGAAGGTATGTCACTGTAGCCACACATCTTGAACATGTATTGTTCCTAGTCCAATAATGAGTCTCTCCTATGCTTCTGCTTTGTGTGAGAGAGGTATAGTGAGTTTAGGCTTATCAGGAGAATCAATATTTGGATAGAATTTATGAAAAGTTTTGTTATGATCTTCTTAGTCGCACGTTGATGAGTACATGTTAGTTTCATGACATCATAAGATTGATTATATTTTATGGGTAAAGTGTATAATATCTATAGAGTGTCAATCTATTCGAATAGCCATATCTCCGGTTGTGGACAATGCTTAGGAATTTCACACAAGGGTTACACTACCTTGAAAAAGGTAATCAGTGGCGGTTCGAAACTGCCATCAGTGACAGTTTTCGAACCGCCACCGATTTAGTGCCACTGATAATCCAGGATTATCAGTGACGGTTCTAGAACCGCCACAGATAACATTATTTGTCAAGTGAAAGGACTTAGCAATTTGAAGTGATCCATTAATATGAATTATGCCTTATATCTCAAAGAGAATTAATTTAATGTGCTCTCAGATTTGGGTATGGATGAAGATAAGGATCTTCACCACAATCACAAATGGGCTAACACTTTATTCAATGAAATAGGCCTTGAACTCTTACCACCTTAAAATGCACACTAAAGAATTCTACTGTCTAGATATATACACTGCTCATATTATAATCAATAAGTCTTGCTAACAGGAACAGAACTCCCAGATCAGCAAAGAATAATTGAACCATTTGCTAAAATGTGGTCCTTGCACTTTTGATGTTCACAGGCACATAAAAGATAGCAAAAGGAATGTCTAGTACACGTAGCAAAAGGATAGCAGCAGAAGTAAGCAATTCTTTCAAGCATTTAAGTCTATAGTTCAAGGCCTAAACCACATAAATAAAGGTTCTGATCATTCTAGTACCCAGGTTCATCACAGAGCATCACCCATGTCTAACCCGAAGGCAACAAGTAAGACAAGTAAGGCAACAAGTAATAGCAGCAGTAGTATAATGCATCCACAATGTTAAGGGCATCCACAATGTACTTCCCAACAAAAATAGAAATTCTTATCAATCGTTTGTATTTCATTCCTTCAAACCTCGTATTTGTTTACTATTTTTCTATAGTATTCAGGAACAAGAAAAGACAAGTACAATTACAAAGATAATTAATTACAGTGAAGAGATGTCATATTTTCATATACTCAACTAGTGTAGGTATAAAACCATCCAAGTCCATGGATACCAAACAAAAATTTAGCAACATAGAGAGGAGATATGAGCATGTTATTCTAGTTGAGAATACATAATCCAGTAATAACAAGAATGACATAGATAAGATAGAACTTGTTGAAATAATCCAAGAATAACAAAGAATAACAAGCATGTTATTCTAGTTATGAATTGTTCTCGATGTCGGGTTGCCTTTAAAGGCCATCCTCGCCGCTAGGGCAAGATATAGATTTGTTTGTGACAACCTTACCACAAAACAGTTTATATACTTGGCAGTTTTAGAACTTGATCAATGCTTATTGGATAGAAGGCAACGACAATTGCATGACAGAATCGAGACTATCGCCAATCTAAAAGAAAAACAGAATTGCAGCAAGACTATTGAACAACCTATGTATGAATCTACCACTCACAATTATAAATCAAATGATCTACCAAGTATTGTAATCTATGAAAGTTAATTTCGTTGTCACAAACAATCTACCTTAACCCAATTCCTCACAGAACAAAAGTCTCCCCACAAGCAAAGTCCCCAAGCAATCAACTGGCCCCAAAATTGGTACCCAAGTTGATTGACTAGCCTCTTTGCACAATAATTGATAGTTTTCACTTACTGTTAGTAGATTATCTTCAACCAGAGAATCTCAACTTAACATTTCAAGTTAACCAAAACTATCATATAGATTCAGATTGGATTGATAACTGAATACTCAAACAAGCTAAGCAGATATATATATATATATAATGATCAGAGTAGCAGCAAGATTACATAAATCTTAAATCTAACACATAAACTCAGATTAGTACCTGCTCAAATTTACATGTAGCCTAGAAATCAGCAGCCCAACCGAACAGACTAATAGTCTCAGAATGCAAATATTGAACCAGAGAAGCTATCAAGAACAATGAGACTCTGGTAATATAGTAACAGATGAAGTCGGCACTAAATGCATAACCTAACCATGAATCAAATCAATATTTCTCAAGATATTAGTCTACAGTTCAAGGCCTAATTCACAGAAGCAATTGTTCTATTCATTTCAGCACCCTTATCATCACAGAGCAATAACTGGTGCAAGTTACATGCTCTAAAGTAGTGACTGAATCATCCCCTGAAAACTTCGCAAAGTCGGGAATCCTAAAGTTGTGGGGATACGGCATGCGGTCGATATAATCTGGGTACGGTTTTTTATAGCCGATTGTTTTCCCTTTGGGCTGTAAGCCAAACTGATCTCTCAAGACCATAGAAATCTGATCAGCCCAATTGATGTTATTGGCCGATGGAATACTAGAGTTTGGCCAGCTATTTTGGGTAGCATCCTGCCCCCCGAGTGCGAACTCGGCTGGTCGGCTTGTTCTAGCCGATGGGTACTGTTGTTGCCATGTTTCATACCCATCGTTTCTGGCAGCCGCAACCTCAGGCAATGGAATAAATGGCTCTGTGTATGTAACTACTCTATATGGAGCCGGATTTCTAACCTGGGTTGGTCCTTGATGGGGTTTATAATTTTTATCTAATTCAATCGGCTGAGAAGCCGACTGGACATAGTGAATTCCTGGTGATGGATCTATCTTTGCGGCATCAGTGTGTGCATGAATGTGAGTAACTGGATTTGGGCGAGGATTTGTTGGAGTCAACACAGTGGGCTGGGTCGGCATTAATGAAGGCATTGGTGCCGACACTTTGGTTGTGTTGGTGTTTGGAGCCACAGAATACACAGGATACGTTGGGAGTGGCTGTAATGGATCCATCAATCCCCCAGATGTAGCCAACTCTTGTGCAATTGTTTTTACGCTATTTTCTATCATCGGCTTTAAGGTCGTAACCAAAGCCGACGACTGATTGATTAAAGCGTGATGCACAGATTGCTCAATCATAACGGATAACTCGGCTTGAGCCGGAATATATCGGCTTACCGAATTTGGCGCAGCGCCAGTGTCACCGAAAAGGTTCAATGTCGGGAGCGCCATCTTCTGCGTGACTCCTCGTCGGGTTTTCTGATAACAACCCAACATCAATTCCTCCAAGGCAGCCTTCTGATCCTCAATTTCTTTGCGCTGCTCCGGAGTTAAATCGTCCAAGGTAGGGACGATTATGGCATCCGGGTTCACATCGGCTGGTGCGGTGGACTTGCCTGCAGTCATCTTGTCGATCGTGTCCCACCGGGCATGCCAAAAATGTATTGGCACCAAAAACGTGAAGAGGGTCCCTGGCCCACAACACACCGCATTTAACGCCGGTTCACTTTGCTGAAGTGCCAATCGATTTGACCCTGCAATCGATAAGGGAAGTGATGTGAAATTCGATCAAGCCGATCCTTGAAGCGAATCGGCTAAGAATCAAGAATCAGCCAGAAAGCCGATTAGAAGGGTAACTAGATTAGCCGATTAAGACTAATCCGAGGTAAAAGGTAGATTGGTTCTGAAAAGGCGATGCGCAACAAGACAGAACAAATCAAACCTGAAAAGCCAATGATGACCAAACAATCGGCGATGCGCAACTTTATTTGATCGATGTCGACTTACAGAGGAAAGATTACAATGCTAAAAAGACTAAACTACGGAAAGCAAAGGCTAGTAAATGTGTTGATTGTTGTGGATGCCTCCTTCAAGCAGCCTTGGTGCGCCTTATATACCCGCCTAGCCGATCCGAGTCCTGATCTAACACGACAACGTAGTCCGAATCGGCTTTGTAGTTTCCTATCTGGTCTCTAGTTTCCAATTATTATCTGCACGTCGTATGGGATTTCCATATGCTTATCCACATTTTCACAGATACTTTCGTGTCTTATCCAAACTCATGCCTTTCTGCCGATTCTTCTAGAAATTTCCAAAAATGGTGCAAACACTATGTTTTAAAAGTCTTTTTATGATTTTATCAAGTGCATGGCTAATTTGAGTAAATCGATATTTAAATGAATAAGTTGTTTAGTTAATCCAACTTGTTGATAATCCCCTTGCTGATTGTTGTTCATGCCTTTGTAACCTTAGAATAATTCTTGCTATCATATATATATATCATGATTATCCTTGATTAGAACGGTAGATCAATGCTTAGGTGCAATTTGATTAAAACGCCTATTGGGAAAATGAGTTAAAAATTATTGTGAAAGGTTATTCATAAAATAGTAGCAATGTATTTGCTGCTGTATTTGCAAAATAAAATGAAAGCAAAAATGATTTTGACTTGAGCGGATCGGTCCGATAGGCGGGTGCGGATGGAGCACTGACTTTTGGCTTTGCGCAAGTGCCGCTCGAGTTGATTAAGGACCGACGCTTATGATTGTTCATTCTAAGCGAAACAGTACAACCACATGTCCGAAATGGGTACGACCTGGCCTATTAATTCGTAATAATTTAATTTGGACTCGCCGGATGGTTGGATGTGGGTGCCGGATGTAGGCGAGATGGTTTATTTCCCACACAGCGCAAGAGGGGGCTTCTGACTGGGCGGCTAGAACCCTTCAGCGGTGAAACCTTAGCGGGTCGAGTCGGATTAAATTATTACATTGGAAAAGCCTTGTCATGATCGCTCTGCCGACACACCAAAGGAAGTGTGTTAATTGCATGGCGCGAAGGGTTGATCATGTCATGTGGGTAAAGTGTACAAACTCTACAGAGTAAATAAACTATTCGAATAGCCGTGCTCACGGTCAAGAGCGGGCAAAGAATGCTTTCATACTAGTAGACTTGGTTTTATTTTAAAAAAATAATAACTATGGATTTGGGAAATTCGGGAGTGGTTTGAACTCTCGGATGGAATTTGGGTGGTTGGAACTTGTTTTAAAATTTTGACGGATGGAGTCAATGAATGGTTTATCTCAATCTTTTAAATTGTGCGGATAAAGCCTGTGTACTAAGTGATGGTGGTAGAACCATCGCTACAAATATTAATAAGTTTACATGTTACAAATAATTGACAAAAATTGCTTTACAAAATTATACATGTATTGTTCAATAAAATTTGCTTTGTGCAAAATGAACCATATTAAGCTTCTCTTTGGAAAGCCCTGCATGATCATATTTCCCAGACTTGCGGAGTACGTTTGTACTCACGTGCTACAATTCAACTTCTTCAGAGCAATTTGAGGACGCCGCTGAGGAAGAAGAATTCTTCGCTTGTGGCTTCGAGGAGGGCGAGCTTGAGGAGTAGGTGTGCGTTCCCGGTCGTTTGCCTGTGACGAATGAGTTGGGCTTTTTATTTGTTGTCTTCCGTTGTGTGGTGTTGCAGGCCTTCTGACCTGCGGTTGTAATAAGTGATCATGTGATCAGTACTTCGGTTTATTATCGTTTAATATAATGTTTTGGTTATGTATATCACTGCTTCACTGTGTGTACTAGCAACTGATCAGGGACTGGTACGGTTATACACAGGAGATTCCGGATGGTAAATCTGGGGTCTCACAGGCATGAAAACAATTCAGGATTATAGAAATTGGAGACCTCACTAAACTTGCCACATGTGTAAAGATCACAATCAAAGCACTCAAATCATAGGATCTTGCAACAAACTGAGAACAGTAAATCAGCTAAAGGTGAAAATAAATTTTGATTCTTAACATTACATTTCAAGCTATTACAAATTCATACCATTTCAGCAACAATCCATGCATATACTATCAGGATTTGGCTAAACACAGTCATAAGAACATATTAGAACAAAACATAAAGGTCAACCAATTTCATTTTCACTTCTTTTCCAATGAATGCAATTTCAGAAGAATAATGTGTGGTAGTGCAAATAATTGGGTAAATGGTTGCGAACTACAGCAAGTACATGCAATGAACAAAGAACACAACCTGGCATAGTTATCCAAAATTTTAAAGGGAGAAATTTTGTCATCAGCTTAAAGATTGGATGTAAATTACACCAGAGGGGTTAATACATAAAATTAAGGTATAGCAGAAGTGGCCACCAAAAGCTGATGGATAGGTTCAAATGGATGATGTGTGCTCAGGATGAATCACAGTAATCTATCTCAAAAATCATGAAGTCCACATAGTTCAGAATTATTTTCAAGTAAAACATTGGTAACCATGTAAATACATAAAATGATTCACACGGTTCAGGACCAATTGTAGTACCCTACCTCAAACACTATACAAGGAAAAGGTATTACTTTTTCAGAATAAACAAATCAAAATTATCAAGTAAAAAGATTCTTAGATATACTCCAAGCATAAGCATCCTTAAGCTTTTCCTTAAAAAAAGGGATCCATTCAATTCGAATTTTGAATGCAAAAGGACAAGCAGCCACATAATCACATTAGATGATTTGCATCAAAGTAACATGCAATCAAAGTAATGTACTTGCCTGGTCGATAAATCTATATTTGTTTGTAGTATGGATCAAAAACTTGGCGTGCTCCTTTGATGGTATAATTCCATCCCAAAGGGAAACCTGCAATATAAACCCAATGCAATCATTGCCATTACAAATAGAAGAGGATAACCTGAATTACAAAAGGTAATGGCTGCGGACAAGGAAAAATGGAAAATGACTCAATAATTAATACAAGAAATTAATATCATATTAGTTCAAGTAGGTTAAAAAAACAGGTTTTCCATTAAGTCATATAAATATATAATGTATCATGAAAACTACAGAATATAGACTTATAGAGCATAGACCCACCCGAAGCTTAGAAAACCAACAGTAATGGGGGTATATATGATATGAATATATGATCAAGTTAGCATTTTGTAGGCCGTCCTGAACTAAATCTCTATTCTGGGCTTATTGATAGTAATCTAAATTCTTTCTTTCAATGATTCATGTTGATTTTGACCAAACTTAGTTCTGCTGACTTTGAAAGCACACATATCAATTAATCTGGCCAGCTTCAGTATCTTTGTACAAATATACACATAGAGTTTAGTTCATGTGGGGTTTCAAAATCCGGAAGGAGATGGCAAATCAACGATGAATTCAAAAGCCAGACCAGCAGTATATGTTGCTTTGTTATCTTTTGCAAACAATGGAATATTGTGTATGAAAGTGCACTTGTACTTTTCTTCATTGCATAGAGGGCCCAGAATTCTTATTTTCCAAAGACAACGCGGTTTTGCGCTTCTGCATTTGGCAAGGTTGCGAGGTACATGTGTATTGGCTAAAAAATTCCTAGGTTAAAATTATCGATTTTTACCGCTTTTAAGCACAAGTTACATTTTCTCCATAACATGTCTTGAATTTTCCTTCTATAAGGATGAGTCTATCCTTTCATCAGAATTTTCCTACTCTTAATGATTATTGGCCAATTCATGATGGTGTTCTCTTTCATGCTGCTTCCTTTAACATTGATCCCAAAATCCAATTTTTGGACTTCATGATGACCAACAGCAGTAGCCAAATTCAACAACCGATGAGATAAAACCGAGCTAAGCAACAAAGAGAGAGGAAGACAGATGCCTACCGTGACCGTCGCGCTCAGCCACTCCACTACCGTCGCTGGGACAACCGTGGGACTCCCAACCGTGCAGGTAAGAAACAGACGAACTCTTCGCGCTCAGCCACTCCGCCGTCGCACCGGATGCATAAAAGGAAAAGATGCAATCGGAACAGAATACACGGGTTAAATAGCAATCGGAAGAGAATCCAAAAAGGAAAAGAGGCCAGAAGATACTCATCTCCACGCGATTAGTGGGCGATCCGGGTTGCGGTGTGGGGGATTTGGGGGGCGATCCGGATTGCGGCGCGGGGACGGCACTTCAACCAAGTTCGCGGCTGGGGGGCGGCGCGAGGAGATTGCAGTGGGGCGTAGGAGATTGCATTGGGGCGGAGGAGATTGCGTTTGGGGCTGCGCGAGGATTGCATCTACAGCGGCGCGAGGAGATTAGGGCGGTGCGAGGAGATTGGGGGCCTTGGGGCGAGAAGCCGAGGAGTGGGGGGCGACGCGAGGAGACTAGGGGCGAGGAGCCAGAGGAGTTAGCGCAAGGAGACTGGGGGCGAGGAGCCAGAGGAGTGGGGTGCGGCGCGAGGAGACTAGGGGCGAGGAGCCAGAGGAGTCGGGGCGAGGAGCTAGAGGAGTCGGCGCGAGGAGAGGGCGAGGAGCCGAGGAGTCTGCGTGGAGTGAGAGGGGCGTTGGGGGCGGCGCTGTGGAGTGAGAGGGGCGTTGGACTGGGGAGTGGGGCTGTGTACGTGTGAAGTGAGAAGGGGGCTGGGGAGTGGGGCCCGCGGAAGAACGGACCGCTGCCACCAAGTCGTGCTTTATAATAGTAGAGATGCATGAAATGCATTCTAAAGGAGCTTTGAATATTATCCAAGTGACTATGAACCCAAGATATGACACCAAGCTAGTCAATTTCATATTAAACTAAACTAAGACATGTCCAGGTGCAAATAACTAATTTTACTAGC
This sequence comes from Guadua angustifolia, assembly GCA_036346375.1. Taxonomy (NCBI): domain Eukaryota; kingdom Viridiplantae; phylum Streptophyta; class Magnoliopsida; order Poales; family Poaceae; genus Guadua; species Guadua angustifolia. The sequence goes on from CM070508.1 coordinate 30,609,453, forward strand.
AAGCCTTTTGTTGAAAATGTTATTTTTAGCAAGATTTGACAACAGCAATACTTAGTATTAGTTTCAAAACAAGAAGCAGAGCCACTCAAAAGATTAATTGGAAAACCTAGAGTTCAACCTACTCAACACTTTGGGGAATCTAGAAGTGCATACAAGGTCCTTCGAGTTCATTTTTCTTTTAATACAAATTTTTCTTGAAGATCTTAACAGACATAGCGAGGTGCAAATGTTTGATATTATTTTTATTCTTTGCCCACTTATGTTTTTTTATTTGCATTTTTCAAGTGTAATTTACTGAAGCCATGTTTGACCACCTCAAGGAGTCTTAAGAGGATGGTCTCGGTCACAAACGACACATTCCAGGTTCATCCAAAGTGCAATGGGAAGTTGTCTTGTGAATGTGAGATGTTGAGTCTAATGCACACGAAAAGAGTCAATTTTTCTTGCTTTTATTTTAGCATATATGAGAAAATGAAGGACTCAAGTATGGAGCAAACTAGTTTTACCCAAGTTGTTATAGCAACTCTAGAGAACTCCAAAATTTCACAAATCATGGTAAATACACCAAGAGAAGAAACTTAACAAGTAAAGGCAACATGTTTGTCAAAGGATAGAAATCGATAATAAATTTATAGTTTTGGGTACCTTTAGATTTGCAAAGTTAGGCATGAAATCGGAGACACACAATGTAGATAGGTTCGGGCCCCTAGATGGAGTAACACCCTACTCCTATATGGATGACATATGGAGTCAATGAACAGAGTACAAAGCAGGATGCCTAGCCTAATTAGAATAAAGATTGAACTTGGCGGTGGCTAAGCTACGGCTAAAGGTTGACGAAGCGTAGTTCGCCGGCTGTTGGATGCTCTGCTCAAAAGGTTTTCTCGCTTGTATAGCTTTGGATGGCTTGTAGTTTGAGCATTACTTATCCTTCTGGGGATGCCTACTCCCATCCTTATATATTTGGGGTAGCCTTGCCTTAGGTCGAGTTGTAGCCGGTTTGGGATACAAGATCATAGCGGATGAGGAGTCCATCATCACGCGATCTTCGTAGCACATCCAAACTTCCCTAAATATCAAGCATATAGAGTTGGTTTCCTCGTAATGAGAAAATTATCAAATCCTTCTCTATATGGAGATACCCCCTCAGAGCATATCTTATCCCACGGAATTGGACTTGTGATATCCAAAGTTTCTAAATGCTTGCTTAAGAATATAAGGTATAATCTTTGAGTTTTTGGTGCATGCTCATACCCCATATTTAGATATTTGACAGTAGCCCCCGAACTCTGCTTAGTGGAGGGTTCATTTAAGCACCTGGTTGATTACTGCCAAGCTCTGGCTTGGTCGAGTAATGCATTACTTGCTTGTGGTCGAACGATTCGAGTAGGTAGGGGATTACTAAGTATCAAGTAGGAATGTGCTGGGTCGGGTGCCCTGCTGCCAGCCCAACTTGAGTCCTTAGGGTAATAACATGTTACTCGATGTCGATTCATTGACTTGACTTTGAGCAAAGTTAGAACAAAAATAAAAAATTCTAAATATTGGGCAGATGAGCATTTATTGCTCTCATCTGCAATGCCATGACTGATGTAGTGCCATGATGCCACTTTTCTCGCCGATCAAGGCACCATGCGACGGGGAGTGAATCGTTCACCCGAAGGGGTATCGATTTATAAATTCACAGATCCCGAACTATAATCATTCCCTATTTTTTGCCTCTAGCCTTATTCTTGAACCCTCCATTGCGCTCCTTAAGCCCTAGTGCCATCACCTTTGAAGAATCCATCCCACAACTTTCTCAATGGATTCCAACCCTTCCGCCAGTGCCGAAGTTGTTCTGTTGCCGAAGAAGGAACCTGAGATGACCAAAGCGGTCGTTGAGGATGAAGCCTTCCGAAGGGTGTGGCAAAAGTTGATGATGACGGAGAAGCGTCTCGCTGAATTGGAGAAAGATGGCTTCGTTCCTCCTAAGGAGTTCTTTCATTGGAGGCCATTACTTGGTGAGTTATATCACACCCCCAAGGATGAGGATGAGACCGTTGTGTTCGAGACCTTCTTTCGCTGTGGACTCAGTTTTCCCCCTTCCCAATTCTTGCTCGACGTCTTGGACTTTTATCAGATCCAACTTTTAAGGTAATCCAGCAGATGTTGGACGACCGCAGGCCGCCTGGGGTGCTAACGTGCAGAGATCAGCGATTCCCACACAGACGTCTCCTTGAACGGGGTCTCCTTCGACCAGCATGGTTGAGCAGATAAGACTACCATCGGTTAGTGCTTGCTGGATTTGTTTGTAACAGGCGTTTTGTTCACAGTAATCATCTGTGTGTAGGTTCCACTGTTGGTTGCTGATCCATTGGTGCCATCTCCTCAACTGGCTGGGCTGAATGAGAAGCCAATTGCCAGGACTAGACCAGTCCTAATGAAGATAGCTGCATAGAAGAAGAATGTGAAAGCAAAGTTTTGGCTAGCGAGGTAAGTTACCTCTCCTTCCTCACAATTCTTTCTTCTTCTTTTGGAGATGTCATGTAAAGAATCTCCTGCAGGAAAGGTTCATCTAGCAGCGCTGTCGATGATATACCAACCCCTGCTCCAGCAACTCCAGCCACAGCAATAGCTCCACCTCCTCAGTAACATCCCAAAATTTGGCCTAATTTAAATTTTTGGAGTTATTTGAATTTATTTGAATTTTTGGTGAATTTTTGGATTTAATTAAGTTAATTTGAATTTATCTTTCTCTTGAATAATTAAATATCAGAAAAGTAATTATCAAAAATAAATAAAAATATTTTATCTAAGTTTTAAATGCCATAAAATATTTTTTGGAATTTTTTCTAGAATTTTTCAGGTATTTTTAGAACCCTAAATAATTAGTTTAATTTTCTGGAATTATTTTAATATGAAAAATCCTGAGAAATCTTTGCTACAGTATTGGGCCGAGCCCAACACTGTGCAGTCGCTTCGGCCCAATCGACGGAAACCCTAACCGTCGCTCGCCCGGAGCTGTGCGATCTCCATCGGAAGGCTGTGAGTGAGCCACGCCTTGCTCAAGCGGGGAGCGTCCGATCGCAGTCGATTGAACGGCGCGGATTGAGCCATGTCGCTCGGGAGGCGAACAGTCGCGCCGCCGTCGCCATTATGAGGTGGTTGGCCACTACACCATGACCCAAATATAACGACAGCAAGTCTGTCGGCAAAGGTCATATATAACATCAGTCGGTCTGTCGGCAAATGATTTACCGACAGATGATGCTTGCCGGGGAAAGACCTGTCGTTAAAGACCTTTGCCGACAGACAAAACATTACCGACAGACAATTTGTCCATGATACTATACTTTTACCGACAGACAAATCTTTAGCGACAGATAAGTTTTACCGACAGACGTGCTGCCTAAGAAATGTTATTTGCCGACAGACTATTAGACAGCATAATATATTCCATTGCTGTTGCATATTATATACCATTGCTGTTGCATATTTTTGCTTGCATGAATCTGTAATATACATTTGTGATATCATTTAGATTTCAGAATTTTCTTGCCATACAGTTCGACACATGGAGAGAAACATAAATAATCATTCAAGACTCCAAGATCACATAGTCCAAAAGGTTATAGACTCATAAATGATCATTGATTTCATTCCTTGTCGACTCATAGTCCAAAAGGTCACATGAATGCATTACACGTATATGATCATTAGTAACAAAGACTAATTGTCCAAAAGATCACATATAATTACTAGTAACAGCACTAATTGTCCAAAAGATCACAAGGGCTACACCTCTTTTTAACATGTCACTAATTGTCCATTAGTCCATCTATATAACTAGCTGGCTATACACTAATTGGATCTCCACCACTTCACAAAAAATTCCTTTCTAGAAGCACTGGACAACATCATTCCTGCACACCCCAAAAGTTCCTTTCTCAGTTAGCACCTGATGATCTCACTCCTGCACACCCCTGTAAAAGAATAGGTGATATGGTTATGAGACAAAGCAATGATGGGCTGATTAATTGTTAGTTGACATTAGGGATGAAAACGGATAGTAATTCGGATATCAATTTTTTTGTCTTTGTTCTTCAATGGGAAACAAATAGGATATAGAATTTTCTATCCGAATTCATATTCTTGTTTGTGGTGTTGAGCTTATTCAAATTCATAAAAAATGAACCTCAAATTCATTATATATTTATTTAAATGATAGAAACAAAATTCGGATATCAATCGGATACGGATTCGGATATTTTTTCACCTTTTTATTTATGGGAAGCAAATAATGCGTAATTTTTTTAATATAATTTTATAATCTTATTTTTTATAATGAGCTTGCTAAAGTGTTAAAAAATGAAAACCAAAATCGTTATATATCTATTTAAAAATGTCGAATTTGTTCAGAAATTCGGATATCCGTTTTCATCCCTAGTTGACATATATATCAGTGCACATATACCCTAATCAAGTTAAAACTTAAAAGGCCACTTTTTACCTTCCCTTGGCAACTTTATCTTAAATTTATGTGATGTGTGCAGCATTTAGGTTAAGTATTAGGGGTACCTTTCTCAGTTAGCACCTGACGGTCTCACTCCTGCACAACCCTGTAAAAGAATAGGTGATATGGTTATGAGATAAAGAATAGTTGATTGCTTCAAAGGATGAAGCTTTTACTGCCTTCAGGAAATTCAAACTTGTATAATTTCGACAGAGCTATCATACACAAGCATTGTCGTTCTCATTAGTGTAGAGGATTTACCTTTAGCATTCATGAGATTCCAATCCACATCATGCATGCATTTATTTATTTTTTCTTGAAAAACACTTTATTGATTATCTGTGGTAGCATTGTGCTAGAGTTGAGAAAACCTTAGTTCATTAATCTATTTCGAACAAGCTCGAGTTTATCACTTCCTTAGTTTCATCAACAAAACTTTACAAAGAAATCACCAAAAGCTACCAAACCAAGCAGAAGCAACTTTTCTTTGTTTAGCTAATTTGCTCCAACAAGCAAACCGATCCTCGTCCTTTAGAAGAACTGAGATAATCAATGCAGCTCTCATCTCAATAAGGAACCCAACATTCACACCAAATCTATTGCCAAATAGTCGAAATCATCAAGTGCACATCGACATAAGAAAAGAACCATGAGCTTTATCACTTCAAAAGCTATGAAGAGGCAATGGTAATCGAATTGGAAGCGAGAGGCACCTTGACTTAAGAAAAGAACCATGAGCTTTATCACTTCACCTATTGACAATTGATCAAACATGCTAGAGGATGTGCAAGTGTTCACTACATATATCGATGAGGCACACAACAAATAACACCGATTGAATAATTGCGCAGCTTGATGGGACAAGATCTTTACGGGTTGGGTGTCAAGGATGTTCGAGTCTAGAGAATCGCTTAGAAATGAGTCCAAGGTGCATCCGAACAAAAAGGTCAACCTACTCACCATTTTCCCCTACACTGACCGTCCCCATCAAATGTAATAAGCAAGTTCATTGTTATTACTTTCAGGGACCAACTCTTGATTGATTTAATTCATGAACTGCATCGACAAGTTCTACAACATTTTGTTACCAGTGTGGAACACTGAAGGCTATGAGTGGATTTGATGAAATTGACTCTGTTTGTGGCTTATTTGCGGGAAGCCTCATCCACCAAGAAAACATGGAGCTACACAAAAGGTCAACTCGATGCGTGAAGAAAATGTTGACCTATACAAGAAGGTATTTGATAAATTATGACAAATGATTTTATAGGATTTATACTTCACATCGCTTAGACATGTGAATATGTGCCTTGGTTTTACGCTTCGACTCTATGAGATGAAGCGAGCAAGTGAAGTCAACCAAGATTCAATGACTCCATACAACTGCGCTTGTTGAGGGTACCAATGTTCCTATTCTTCTTGAATTCAATACCCCACAAAAAAAAATGATGTTGAGCAAACGCACCTCCTAAACTAGGGTAAACTAGCTCTTACGCATAGGATCTATTGATTACTGTTCTCATATGTTCGGTGAAACTCTCAATGATAGTCTGCAGGACATGTCAAACTTGCAGGGCGTGTCAAACTTGGCATACCGCAACTCTGTTATCCATGTGATAACATATTTGCTTCTATGGCCAATCTGACTAAGAATCAAGAGATGCATCCGACTTTCCTCAACAATGCACGAACTTCCTAACACTAACAATGTAGCAAAATTGCTGACAAAAACCACCAGATCCCAACGCATATCAGCAGACCATACAATATCTAAGAAAGGCAAAAAGAAAAAGAAAAAAGTCAACTTGCACAATCCTAACAAAGACACCACTAAAACAGACCACTAAGACATTTGATGAAACATTAACAATGCGGTGCGGCATAAAAATTTCAGCTATGTTCGAACTTCTAATCATATCAAATAAAATCTGGTCTCAAGTATGGGTAGTAGTGCAAATGAGAATCTTTGGTAAAGAGTATTACGAACATAAGTGAGTTCAGAAAATTTAACATTTGAGAAAACTTTGGCAACGCATCAGGCAGATACTTGCCATTTCCCAAATGGACCCATTCAAGGTGAGATATTAGAGGAAACTGAACCTTATTAAATTCATCAATGGTTCACTTCTCTCTAATTCTCACTTTTATGGCACATGTATGTTCCTGATTCCTTCATATGTAGAAGTGTACCCAATCACCAAGCAATCTACTGAAGGTGAGACTAGTTTGTTTTCCTCCAATACTCCTGAACAACAACACTCATAAACTGCCATTTCTAAAAGAAACACTAAAGACTCTAGCAGGGACAATAGGAGGCATGGAAGTGAAGCTGGCTAGTAAATATTCAAAAGATAGATGTAAACTGGGAAGCTTTTAATTTAGCTAAAGCTAGATCAAATTATAGCCGTGTTGGAAATAAGATAATCATTCAGAAGCAGCAGCAGCATCTGTTTCTGGCTTTCTGTTACACCCTGCCCAGATATGTATATTGTTCTATGGAATGGAATGTGTGTTGCACAATCCGAAGGAAGAGAATCTCGTGAATGGTGTTTTGTATCTGTACTTTCTCTGAAGTCTGAATTGAGCGAAGTAAAAAGAAGAAAGACAACTTAACTACTACGACATCGCTGGTGGCGGCGATGTGGAGGGGGCGGAGCTGGTGGCGGTGATTGGGGGTTGGGGCGGCGGGGCGGCTGGGGGCGGAGCTGGTGGCAGCGATTGGGGGTTGGAATTACTGCATAGCATCCAATTCAACTCCAAAATCCTGTTAAATTCCCAGTTAAACTAGACATACTTGTCATTCTTCTTCTCTGATAGGTTTCACATTGATACAATCATGGACATTCAGTCATTGGCATTGACAGGTTTCACATTGATACAATCATGGACATTCAGTCATTCTGACAAGTAAATATTATGTCCCTAGTCTTCCTTCCCAATTTTTACTTTTAACTATTGTAAGTGCCATGCCTTTGTAATTCCAACATGTCTTCTTAATGGCTGAACTAATGTTATTCTTGTTTGTATCGAAGATCGAATGATTAGCAAGTCAAGGCTCACTTGGTGGAATAAATACCACAAATGAATTGCAAGTCTATCTAAGTCTGACCTACAAATAATTGACAATAGTTTCTAGTGGTAAATCACAAATTCTGGGTTCATATAATCAGTCTTTACCATTTTCACATTTTCAAAAAAAATGCGAACCTGTGAAAGTTATGATGAAGTCTCAAGGTTTCATAGGAATTAAAAAAATATGATCTGGTTCGAGAGTTTAGTCTTTACCAGTGGCTGCGTCGCCAGGACGGCAGGAGGCGGAGATGGCGGTGGCTCGATCGGACCAGAGGAGGAAGGGCTTGCAGGGAGGCCGTCGTCGCCGCTCTTAACGACGGACCGCCATCTCGCCGCTCTTATTGGAGGGATGATGAAGGGGACCTTGCCGTCGCACTCGCCGTCGTCGCCCAGCCACAGTCGCCCTTGTTGTCGTCGAGATCGCCATCGTCGAGTTCTCTAGGGTTCCTCTCGAGACGAAGTAGTGACTGTGGCTCGAGCGTTGCGCTTTGCGATTTGGGGCAGTGGGCGCTGCTGGTGGCGGCGATGTGGAGGGGGAGGGGACGGAGCTGTGGCGGCACATGTCTTTTCTTGTGGAGATGATGGGGAGTTAGGGTAAAGTAGCGAAGCAAAAATTTTGGCCAAGCCCGCGCAAGTTAGGGTAAAGTAGTGCTTGACTTCATGCGCTACGTGAACGTTTTCGTCGCCAGGTGGGACAGATCAATCTTTTTTCGACAGACCGTGTACCGCATGAATACTACAACCGACAGACAGTTCGACCCTATAAGTTCTACGTTTTGCCGACAGATCGTTTGTCCTTACTCAACGAATTGCCGACATATGATCTGTCGTAAGGAATTACCGACAGACTGTTCGACATTGAACATCAACCATTCCCGACAAAAGTCTGTCGCTATATTTGTGTCATGGTGTAGTGGGCTGCCGGAGATTGGCGAACGATTTGCGCGAGTACCAAAGCGTCGCCGAGCGGGTGAAATAGCTCATTGAAAAAGTCTCTTCATTTCGCATCTTATGTCCGTTCGCCCGTTCACTATCGTGCTCTGTAGCTCCTCCAGTTGCTCACGGAAGTTGGCATTGCTGCCGCCTCGGTTTTCCTTGTTTTCCACCGCCGACCGTCACTCTCCACCGCAACCAAGACCCGTCCCGAGTCCGCCGTGCCGAGACGCGTCAAGTGGATCACTTCTTCTAGTCGGAGAAGCCCGAAAACGCCGTCGGCTACTTCATCTTCTCCGAGTCCGGTGACCAAGCGCCGCCGCACCTTTGTCAACACCCGTGAGCATTCCCGACCGATAGATCTCATCCAACGCCCGAGGTAAAGCCACGTTTTCCCCTGTAGGACTAGGTTTGAACGACTCCGGTAGATCTCGGCCGTTAGATCGTAATCGTGCGGTTCTAGTGAGGCCACGTAACCGTAGAAGATACGCTTGAAAATGGCTGTTAGATCTTTGATATTCGGCTCGGATTAAACCACGTAGGTTCAGTCAGCAGTGCTTAGCGCGGTTAACTGCCGCTGTTGGATCTTCATCCAGCCGCGCCAGTGAGTCCACGTAGCCATCTTCGACGCGTTTGATAATGTCCGTCGGATCTAAGATCTGTGGCTGAAATCTCACCACGTGGCTATCCAAAAACCCTTGCAGCTACCCGAGGCGAGATCCGACTGTTGAAATTCAAACAAGCGGTTCGGATGGTGCCACGTGGTGAGGATTGACCGCGTGTGGACCGACCATTGGATTTGAATCCAATGGGCGGGAACGCGTATGACCACGTGGACCAATAGGGTCGTGCCATGTGTCGCCGGCTAGGCGGATTGTGCACTGTTCCGTCGGGCCCACCTATCAGTCATGGGGAAGCCGTGAGGGCTGACGTCAGCATGATGTCATTCGAGGGGCCCATGAGTTAGTGACACTGTTCGGTGGACCTGGTCCACCGTGAACCCGACCCTTGCCGTGAGCCCGGTTTATCGTCCTGAAGTGACGTGGCTAGCTCCGGTGCTGACACGTGTCGGCCGAAGAAAATTATTCAGAATTTCCAGAAGTAAAATAAATAGTTTAAATCAGGTATTTCTTCTATTCTGATTATCCAAACTTATAATCGCTATAACTTTTGCGTCTTAGCTCCGATTTGGGTGATTCCAGTTCCTAAAAATTTGTAAAAATATGAGCTATTTATTGGTGGATTTTATTTTATTTTTAGAGTTGATTTTTCTGTCTTTTTGTGTATTTATTGTATGTTTGTTTGATGCGATTAGACTGCGAGTTGCCGGAAGTTATCGGGGAGGATTTTTGAGAACCGTCGCAAGTTCCAGATCAGGATCAACTACTTTTTGAAGGCAAGTCATGCTTTGACCATATTGCTCCTAGAATTTTAAAATGTATTTCAATTTAAACTATGCATGCTATATTAACTAGAAAAATGACATTGATTAATTTTGGGTAGAGTAGATAATACACCTACCTTGATTATGCCACCATGTTATATTACTTGTATGTGTCCTGAAATCTTTGTCACCTTAAGATATTAAGTGGAGTTGGTTGCTATTATGATGCCAACACGGGAGGCTAGACCGTGAGTAGATTGCTTAGTTGCTTGTATGCGTTGAATAACCTTTAAATTGCAAAAGAATATTGACTAAGCAAATATGGAATATATTTTGGAATAATGCGATGATGTCATGAGATGGATTTGGAGGGTAGCAACCTATGTGGTTCTACTTATACAATGAAATGGACATTGGCATGTGTTGCATAAATGCAAACTGGGGTAGGAAATGATTTGGACCGGGGCAGGTGGCAAGATGGCTTCATGCCAGGTGGGCCTGTGTGGCAACAGGGTGAATTGAGTAATGTGAAGGCTGCGTGCCGGGATCTACGAGAAGAATGTCCTGCCCTGGACAGTTAAGGACTTCACCTTGCGAGCCTTTGAACTGAGTTACCCGTACAACCACTTGTCTGGAATGGGACAGACCTAGTTTAGTAGGGTTCTAATATCTTTCCTTTGACACCTCGGGCGATAGTTACACAAGAGTGTAACTGTGTGGGGGAGCGTACCTGTGCTACGGCTTGGTACCCATCCAACAGTATTCGCTTGTTCTAAACTTTGGCTCTAAGTGAGGGAAGTGTTAGAAAGGCAATATTGGGGAGGTTCATAGGTTAGATGTTAGTTTCTGAAAGACTTTGTTGTAATCAATCACCTGTGTGGTGAGCGACTGTATCTTGTGGGTAAAATGTACAACCTCTGCAGAGTGTGTGTTAAATCTATTCGAATAGCCGCGTCCGCGGTACTAGACAATGCTCGGGAATTACAATCAAGGGTTAGATTTTCAAAATAAAATGTGGAATGGGTGGCTGTGTGCCAAAGACTGGTGAATCAAACTTAGGGCTGTGTGCCAAACATTTGGAAAAGAATTGAGAAATTAATTATTATAGTAATGGTTTTTACCGCTTTTAATCTAATTATGATTATCTGTTACAAGAAATGCTGCTTCATGCAAAATAACCATTTAAGCCTTTCCTTTAGAATAAGCCATGCATGTAGTAATAGAACTGCATTGTGCATGACTTGTTGAGCATGTTGAATACTCACCCTTGCTTCAACAAAAACCTCAGAAGAAGAAGCAATACCAGCTTGGGAGGAGGAGTTTAACGAAGGTCCGGAGAATTAGGGTTGAGCCTCGTCAGTTGCCTGTGGCAGAACGAGGGGTTCATTGTCGTACTTTTGCTTCCGCTATTGAACTTGTGTTACTTTTGTTATTTATCGCCCTGCGTGGTGAATTATTGTAAGGTGACCATAAGGTCATGTAACTCATTTATAATTATGTTTGAGGTACTTAATTATTATTTCCGTTGTGTATGATTGTGGTATCTCAACCTGTTTATCCTGTGTGTACTAGCGTGATCCTGGACTAGTACAGAATACACAGAGGGTCCGGATTTGCCGATTCGGGTCCTGACAGAGTTGGTATCAGAGCCATACTAACTGTAGGACTTAACCCTAGTTAGACTGGCCGTTCTAGAAGGGATAAAAATTAGTTTCTAAAGATTAAAATTTGGCAAAAATAATCAATGAAATCTTGACTTATCCCTTCTTCCTAACTTCATACCTATGCTGCATTTTGCTATTACTTTTGTATTCTTTTAAAATTTTAGTACTGACAAGTTGATTTGGCAGATGAGGATGGCTCACTCTTTCGGCGAGCGTCACGGAGGTTACGCTGCGGAGCTTTGGAGGATGCTCCAGGTGCTTAGAGGTTTTGACCGCCCTCTTTACCGGTCTCGCACCTGGGTGGTCAACGGAATCAACCGCGGTTGGGTGATGACTTTTACCTTGTATGCGCGGGAGAATGCCCGTGCCAGTCGTCCGCTCCACCTCGCGGTGAAGCGGGCCAGCTACGAGGCGGGCATTCAGGAGTGTGCCCAGCTGGCGCTGCGGAGGATTAGCAGAGATCACGGCTATGAGCTGTGGGACACTGCTTTTCGTTTGCACCTAGACGCGGGTGGACCAATCCAGGCGCGCTTGGGGCTGGAGGGCGACGCTGCTGTCGTCCACTTGGGCCGGTTCGCCGCGGCTCAAGAGGAGGCCATGGATGCGACTACGTTGGAGCTGCAGTCTGTGTACTGCACTTTGGAGGAGACAGAGCTAGCCTTGCGGGAGACCAGGATGCATGCTGTTCAGAGGATTGGAGAGCTTGAGGAGGCCCTTTATGGTCAAGGGGAGCCTGAGATCGGGGTGGAGCTTGAGGATGAAGAGGAGGAACTAGAAGAGCTTGAGCCAGAAGAGGAGCAGGAGGTCGAGCTTGTGCCCGAGGATTAGCAGGCAGTAGAGCCCCTGCACTAGCGGGAGGGCATTGGGATCAGTTTGCCCCCAATGCCGGATCATCCGCCGGTGTATGCGCCAGGCGAGCCTCAGCCAGGTTGGCTTGAGGATTGAGTACTTGAGTTTGTTAGTCAGCAAATTTTGCGTTGAGACTCATCTGTTAGTCACGTCTTTAACTTCTAGAACTTCCCTTAGAAATGCGTGTTGTAATGAACTATTTTGTATGATGTTGTGATTGCTGGTGTGGTTGCATGGCCCCTAGGCCCTTGTAAGCAACCATACTTATCTATTATCTATGAATTGATGTTTAAGGGTTTTAGTTACACCTGTTTTCCCCCATATAAGTTCTTCTACTTGCCTATTCTTTCCCTCTCATCTCTAAACCGTCAAAGCAATCAACAGATGGTGAACACTCGCAACACCGGAGCCGGAGGCAGTGGTTCCCGTCAGGGAGGCAATCAGAGCAATGCATCACTTCCTCAGGTAGCACCACAGGTTGACATGCAGAATCTGGGAGCCTTTCTTGCAGCACAAACTCAGTTAATGCAGACAATGATGGCAACCGTGCAGCAGATCAACAACCAAGCAGCCGCCAACAACCAAGCTGTTAACAATGGTCCCCGTCCCTACTCAAGGCTGTCCGAGTTCATGAGGACACGACCACCCACTTTCTCAGGCAACGCTAGTCCATTAGAGGCAGATGACTGGTTGAGGACCATCAAGAAGAAGCTGCATATAACGCAGTGTGATGGAAATGAGAGGGTGCTAGGCCCTGTTTGTTTCAGCTAGGGATTGTGGAAAGCAGCTTTTAAAAGCTGGAAAGGCAACAAACAGCAAGCTTTTAATCTAGATTATAACAATCTGGAGGCCAGATTGTAGCAATCCCACAATCCACTCTTCCTTAGCTTTTTCCAGCTTTTTTTTGCAAAAGACCACAATACCCATCCAACTTCAACCAAAATTACCCACCATTGCCCCCAGCTTTCCCTAGCTTTCCCCAACTTCAACCAAAATTACCCACCATTGCTCCCAACTATAATCTGGTTACCAAACAACCATGAGCTTTTCAACCTCCAACTTTTTAACAATCCAGCTTTTACAATCTAGTTTTTAAAAGATGCTTTCCACAATCCCTAGCTGAAACAAACAAGGCCTTATGCCTCTCATTAGCTAGAAGGACAGCATCGGAATGGTGGGAAAACTACTGCGCAAGATCACAGGAAAACCCACAGGAAATCACTTGGGAAGAATTTGCCATAGCTTTTCGTCAGTATCATGTGCCAGAAGGTATCATGGAGTTGAAAAAGGAAGAGTTTAGAGCGCTGAAGCAAGGAGGCCAGTTAGTGGCTGATTACTTAAATAAGTTCACTCAGTTGGCACGCTACGCTCCAGAGGACGTGGCAACAGATAAGGCTAGGCAGTCTCATTTCATGAAAGGCCTTAACACTGGGTTGCAGGTGGGGTTGATTACCCACACCTTCCCTGATTTTCAAGAACTGGTAAATAAGGCACTTATACTGGAAGACAAGCGCAAGGAACTAGATGATGACCGCAAACGCCGCATGGCACAACAGGGAGGACGCCAGGGTCAACAAAAACCAAGGATGGTACCTCAGCAGTTCTCCATATTCGGTAGGGAAGCGAAGGTCGACTCTCATGGCCGATGCCAAGACCAACAGACAAACCCCGGACTCGGTCAAATAACTATTAGTCAGAATGGTGGAAACCAGCAGATGTCAGGAAGACGCTGCTACAATTGCAATGAGACAGGGCACTTCGCCAATGTTTGCCCCAAGAAGGGAGGTGTGACGCCAGTACGTTTCAACTTGGGAAACACACCTGCTAGAACCCCAACTCAAGGTGGAAGCAGAGGACCTGCTCAAGCTGGAGCCACACCCCAAGCAGTTGCACGAGGCAGAGTCAACCACGTCACTGCAGATGAAGTTCAAAACGCCATGGACATAGTTCTAGGTAAGTTTCTAGTCAACTCAGTACCAGCTACCGTTTTATTCGATTCCGGAGCATCACATTCCTTTGTTTCTCGAGTTTTTGCTGTGCAAAATGAATTGGGTATTGTCAACCTCAAGAATACACTTCTAGTCCAATCCCCTGGATCCGAACTTCGATCTAAGATCGGTTGTTCTGGGGTTAAGCTATTAATAAAAGGTGTAGAGTTCCTAGTGAACCTTATTATACTAGATACCCAGACCCTAGATGTTATACTAGGAATGGATTGGTTGTCTAAGCATAAGGCTGTATTAGACTGTGGACGAAGAGTTGTGTCTATTGAGAGCCTTGATGGCAGGAAAGTTGAATTTCAAGCAACGACAGTTCGAGAAGGGCAGTTGTTGGTAAACAGTTTAGAAACCATCAGTTTGAGGGATGTGCCAGTGGTCAGTGAGTATCTGGACGTTTTTCCTGAGGAGTTACCGAGAATGCCACCAGACAGCGACATAGAGTTTGTAATTGATTTAGTGCCTGGAACGGCACCAATAGCAACGAGGCCATATCGGATGTCCACCAAGGAGTTGGTAGAAATGAAGAAGCAGATCGAGGAATTAATGGAAAAAGGATTCATCAGGTCGAGCTCGTCACCTTGGGGAGCACCGGTCCTGTTTGTCAAGAAGAAGGACGGGAGTTTTCGGATGTGTGTAGATTATCGAGTGCTTAATGAAGTAACAATAAAGAACAAATATCTATTGCCCAGGATTGATGATCTATTTGATCAATTAAGAGGGGCAGGAGTTTTCTCTAAGATTGATCTTAGATCAGGATACCACCAGTTGAAGATTAAGACAGAGGACATACCAAAGACTGCATTCTCTTCAAGATATGGACACTATGAGTTCACTGTTATGTCGTTTGGATTGACAAATGTACCAGCATACTTTATGAACTTGATGAATAAAGTATTTATGGAATATTTAGATAAATTTGTGGTCGTGTTCATAGATGATATTCAGGTTTACTCAAAGACGAATGAAGAGCACGCCCAACATTTGAGGTTGGTTCTGGAAATGTTAAGAGGGCAGTAGTTGTTTGCGAAGTTTAGTAAATGCGATTTCTGGAAAAGTAAGGTAGAATTCCTAGGGCATGTAATGATTGCCGAAGGAATTGCAGTGGACCCAAGCAAGGTCGAGGCAGTGCTGCATTGGGAGCCGCCAAAGACGGTGACGCAGATTCGTAGTTTTCTTGGGATGGCTGGTTACTATCGCCGGTTTATAGAAGGGTTTTTGACAATTGCTAGACCTCTTACGCAATTGTTGAAGAAAGAAAAGAAATTTGTTTGGACGCCCGATTGCGAGAAGAGTTTCTGAGAACTAAAGAAACGACTGACCTCAGTACCCGTGTTAGTTTTGCCAGACGTGCACCAGAGTTTTGATATATACTGCGATGTATCACACCAAGGACTTGGATGTGTGTTGATGTAAAATGGAAAGGTAGTAGCTTACGCATCAAGACAGTTGAGGCCGCATGAAGAAAATTACCCAACGCATGACATAGAATTAGCAGCCGTAGTGCATGCCTTAAAGATATGGCGTCACTATCTTATTGGAAATAGATGTGAGGTGTATACAGATCATAAGTGTCTTAAATACATCTTCACCCAATCTGACCTGAACATGAGGCAAAGAAGGTGGTTAGAGCTGATTAAAGATTACAATGTGGGGATTCATTACCACCCCGATAAAGCCAACGTGGTGGCTGATGCCTTGAGCCGAAAAAGTCATAGCATAAATATGTTGGTAGAAGAGAGTCGGGCAGAATTGTGCAAGAATTTTCAGAGGTTAAGATTGGAAGTTGTTCCGGAAGGATTCGTAGCTACTTTAGAGGTAAAGCCTACCTTGGAAGACCAGATTAGGGAAGGTCAGAAGAATGATGAGAAGGTCTAGCGAATCAAATCCAAGATGGAGGAAGGCCAAGCAAAGGAATTTAAGCTGGATGATCAAGGTACTCTGTGGATGAGAGAGCGGATCTGTGTACCTAATAAAAAGGAGCTGAAGCAATTAATATTGGAGGAAGCTCACGACTCCAAGTATTCGATTCACCTAGGAAGTGCGAAGATGTACCAAGACTTGAAAGAAAGGTTCTGGTGGCCGAATATGAAGAGAGAGGTAGCTGAGCACGTAGCGCTATGTGATGTATGCTAGCGAGTCAAAGCTATGCATCAAAGACCCGCAGGACTGCTGCAACCATTGAAAATACCAGAGTGAAAGTGGGAGGAAATCGAAATGGATTTTATCACCGGTTTGCCAAGGACGCAAGGAGGTTATGACTCCATATGGGTCATAGTAGATCGTTTAACAAAAGTTGCGCATTTCATACTGGTCAAGACAACTTACTTAGGAGAAAAGATAGCAGAACTATACATGGCAAGGATCGTTTGCTTGCACGGAGTGCCGAAGAAAATAGTATCGGACAGAGGTACCCAATTTACCTCAAGATTTTGGGATAAGTTGCATACGGCGTTGGGCACCCGTTTGAACTTCAGTACAGCTTATCATTCGCAAACAGATGGGCAAACAGAAAGAGTCAATCAGATATTAGAAGATATGTTAAGAGCTTGTGCGTTGGCATATACAGCGTCTTGGGATAAATGTCTGCCATATGCAAAGTTTAGTTACAACAACAGCTACCAGGCTAGTCTTCAGATGTCACCTTTTGAAGCACTGTATGGTCGACCTTGTAGAATGCCGTTGAATTGGAATGAGACCGGTGAGCGTCGTGTCTTCGAACCAGACATACTCCAAGAAGCCGAAGAGCAAATAGCATTGATCAGAGAAAGGTTGAAAGTCGCGCAGTGTAGGCAAAAGAGTTATGCGGACAATCGCCGCAGGGATTTAAGCTTTGAGCCTGAAGATTATGTGTATCTCAGGGTTACACCTCTTAAGGGAGTCCAGAGGTTTCACAAAAAGGGGAAACTTGCGCCAAGGTATGTAGGACCGTTTAAGGTCATAAGCCGCAGGGGAGAAGTCGCATACCAACTGGAGTTACCGCAAACCTTAGTGGGAGTACATAAGTCTTTCATGTATCACAACTCAAGAAGTGTCTCCGAGTGCCTGACGAGCAAACACCCCTGGAAGCAATTGAACTACAGGAAGACTTGACCTACAAAGAGCAACCGGTAAAAATTCTGGACACAGTGGATCGGAAAATAAGGAGCAAGACAACCCGTTTTTGCAGAGTTTAGTGGAGCAATCACATAGAAAGTGAGGCCACCTGGGAACGTGAAGAAGATTTGAAAAAGGAATTCTCGAACCTATTCTTTAGTTAAGATTCGAATCTCGGGGTCGAGATTCTGTTAAGGGGGTAGGTTTGTAACATCCCAAAATTTGGCCTAATTTAAATTTTTGGAGTTATTTGAATTTATTTGAATTTTTTGTGAATTTTTGGATTTAATTAAGTTTAATTTGAATTTATCTTTCTCTTGAACAATTAAATATCAGAAAAGTAATTATCAAAAATAAATAAAAATATTTTATCTAAGTTCTAAATGCCATAAAATATTTTCTGAATTTTTCTAAAATTTTTCAGTATTTTAGAACCCTAAATAATTAGTTTGATTTTTTGGAATTATTTTAATATGAAAAATCCTAAGAAATCTTTACTTACAAGATGTTAGGCGAACCCAACACTTGCGATCGCTGGCCCATTCGGCGAAACCCTAATCGCCGCCGCCTCGAGCCGTCGGCGATCTCCATCGGAAGGCTGTGAGTGAGCCACGCCTTGCTCAAGCGGGGAGCGTCCGATCGCAGCCGATTGAACGGCGCGGATTGAGCCACGTTGCTCGGGAGGTGAACAGTCGCGCCGCCGTCGCCATTATGAGGTGGTTGGCTGCCGGAGATTGGCGAATGATTTGCGCGAGTACCAAAGCGTCGCCGAGCGGGTGAAATAGCTCATTGAAAACGTCTCTTCGTTCCGCATCTTATGTCCGTTCGCCCGTTCACTATCGTGCTCCGTAGCTCCTCCAATTGCTCACCGAAGTTGGCATTGTTGCCGCCTCGGTTTTCCTTATTTTCCACCGCCGACTGTCACTCTCCACCGCAACCAAGACCCGTCCCGAGTCCGCCGTGCCGAGACGCGTCAAGTGGATCACTTCTTCTAGTCGGAGAAGCCCGGAAACGCCGTCGGCTACTTCGTCTTCTCCGAGTCCGGTGACCAAGCGCCGCCGCACCTTCGTCAACACCCGCGAGCATTCCCGACTAATAGATCTCCATCCAACGCCTGAGGTAAAGCCACGTTTTCCCCTGTAGGACTAGGTTTGAACGACTCCGGTAGATCTCAGCCGTTAGATCGTAATCATGCGGTTCTAGTGAGGCCACGTAACCGTAGAAGATACGCTTGAAAATGGCCGTTAGATCTTTGATATTCGGGTCAGATTAAACCACGTAGGTTCAGTCAGCAGTGCTTAGCTCGGTTAACTGCCGCTGTTGGATCTTCATCCAGCCGCGCCAGTGAGTCCACGTAGCTGTCGGGACACGAATTCGCTATCCGGAAACCCTCTGTGTTTTCAGCACTAGTCCCAAGATCAGTAGTTAGTGCCCACAGTTAACAAAGATGAATATCACAATTATACACAATGGAATAATAAATAAAGAATTCATCTTTTAATATAACAGGTTGAACAACCTTAAGGTCAACATACAATTGTGAAGCCTATATGGCTTCAACTTAGAGTAAAACGAACAGCAGCGGAACGAAGAACATCGGTGAATCCCATCAAAATACCACAGGCATTTGACAAGGTTCAACTCCTAGATATTCGCCTTCTTGCAAAACTTCTCCTTCTTCGAAGACAAAGACTTCTCCTCAACTGGTGATGTTTTGTTAAAGCAAGGGTGAGTACATGTCGGGACCTGGATATGCAAATCCAAACCCTCAGTATACAAAGACTAGTCCAGATCACGCTTAGTGCACACAAGGAAACATAGATGACATATCATTCCATACATCGAATTAACTAAGAAGAAGCAAATTATTATTGAATAAAGCAAACGACCTTATAGTCAAGGTTCATACACCAATGCCTTTTGGCTTAAGAAACAAATGAATCATTGCGGCGAAATAAAATAACTTGGGCTATTCGACATGCCACGAGCAATCGTCTGGGAAACGCCTTCCTAGTCGGCGTTAGTCTTCATAGTACTCCTCCTCTTGGTACTCATTACGGTC
This sequence comes from Guadua angustifolia, assembly GCA_036346375.1. Taxonomy (NCBI): domain Eukaryota; kingdom Viridiplantae; phylum Streptophyta; class Magnoliopsida; order Poales; family Poaceae; genus Guadua; species Guadua angustifolia. Next base: position 30,629,005 of record CM070508.1, read on the forward strand.
CTTCCTCAACAATCTGAACAACAAGGCATAAAGCCGTGAGTACAAAGCGTACTCAACAAGCCGAGGGAAATGATGCAATATATTCATGCACGGCTTGACAAAGGATAGTTATATGGTTCATTTGCGTAAAAGCAATAACTTGTATTTAAATACAATAAATAGATTGAAGGCGATTGATAAAAACAATAATAAATAATCGGTAAATCAATGGTAGACAACATGAATGTAATGACGAGGCATCACCCTACATCATTGAAACAAGTATCAACCACACAATTCAACAAGATAGCTTGAGACAACAAAACAACGGTGAACTCCCGTTCACATCCCAACCATTCCACATTTCAAGAAAATACTCTATACCCCGTGTGAAATCCCGGGCTTGTCCATGACCATGACACGGCTATTCAATAGTTTACACTCTGCGAGAGGTTGTACAGGTTTACCCACAAGACATGATCATCTCTTAATGCCAAGCGCTAAGAACACACTTCCTTTGGTGTGTCGGCAGAGAGATCACTACAAAGCCTTTACAATGCATGTCTAAACCCATCTTCGCCCTCTAAGGTTTCCCCTCGGGGCCCCTCTTGAGCCATGTGAGTCTACTGTCCATCTGGACCCCACACCAACAATGGCAATACTCAAGTCTGGACATTGCAAATTAATCAGCTAGGTCCGTCCCATACCGGACTTGTGGTTGCACGGTTAGGCCCAGTTCAATGGCGCACAAAATTAAGTCCTTAAATTGTCTCAGGCAAGACAGCCACATCCCAATGTGCTAGAAAGCACCCCCTTTACTGCACGATCAATTGCCCGAGGGAAAACATTTTGTTCAACCCAAACCAATGGCATCCCCTGCCATGGTACAACAAGTTTTACAACAAGGGTCAATGACCACAATTCAATATCTCATTAAGTCAAGATTAACATTAATACTTATGTAATATGAATCCCATCGGACAACTAAGCATGGCTAAGCATAGCTACGATAACCCAATGCTTGGTACTATGATTATGTCCAACTAATAATGTCCCAACTTAAGGGTAACAATGGATACATGGCATTCCAATAATCAAAGGGGCATACTCAAACAGGTAAATAGCTACTCCCATAAACTAGCATTGTTACACAAATAGCATGCAATTGTATAAGACAAAGTACTTTTGCAAACATGGGTTCAATATGATCAAAGGTCTACGACTTGCCTTGTTGTTCAAGTGCTGATTCTTGGTCTTCAAAGTCTCTGTTTGCTCCTTGGGATTCAAGTCTCACCGGAAAATAAAGCAACGAAACCAAATAAATACAAAACAGAGGAGAAAACAAGCTCAAAATTGAAAATAAATGGCTCTGGAATGTAGAGCTTGATTTTACAAATTTAGAAATTTGAATCGCTCCAATCGGAGTTCGGACGAAGGAGAACGGGCTCCTGGAAGATTTAATTCAGAGAAAATCAAAGAAATTCATCAGGGGTGACACGTGTCGGCTTGTGATTGGCTGGGATTTTCGGTTTTTCGGAAAAATCAGAAAAGAAAAATAAATGCCGACTGACATGCGGGACCCACATGTCAGTGAGACGGTCTACGGTAGACCGGGAGCACCGAGGTGACCTTCGGGTGATGCGGTAGACCGCGTCGACGTGGCACACCACGTGGCGGCTAGGGCTGACATGGCGCTGACGCGGCGGCTGACGCGAGCAGCTGGTGGCGGCGCTGACGTGGGCTAGCCACGCGGCAAAATCCGGAACGTCGGATCCGAATCGGACGGCCACCGGGTAAGGAAGCGGGCGGTGGTGACGCGGCCAGATCAGATGCGTTGACGGACGATCCGACGGCCGGGAGCTTGCGAAGGCAGACGACGGCGAGAAGGGGCGGCGCACTCACCGGACTTGGGAGAGACGACGAAGGTTTCGGCGAAATCGGGCCGGAGTGGACGGAAGAAGTAGCGGGTCCGGAAGAGTTCGACGCGACGAACTCGATGGTGCCACCGATCACGACGGAGACCCACCGGAGAGGGAGGAAACGGCGGCGGAAGGTCTCGGAAGGCGGCGATACTTCGGCGAGCTCGATCTCCGGGACGGCAGCACCTCGGGCGGCGAAGAGTAGGGTGACGGATGCGGAAAGAAGTGGCGAACCTCGGGCTATGGGCGGCGGCTGCTTTTATAGCCTCGGGAGGCGTGAAAAACGCGGAGACCGAGGAAGGCGGCGTGCGGCGCAAGGAGTCCGGCGCGGCTAGGGTTTGGCGCGAGCGGCGCGACGTGGCTGCAATCCGGCCGTCTGTGAGACGCCGATCGGACGGTCGCAACGCGGGGAAGCAAATGGCCATTGGATCAAGATCCAACCGACCTCTAGGGTTTTGCAGACCGGTAGCATGAATAGGAAATGGGCTAGTGAGGAAATAGGAACAGGCCGGCAAATTCGCCCGGCGAAATTTCAAAATAAAAACGATTTTCCAATTTAATAATTACCGAAATTCATATAAATCCAAATAAATTCAAATAAATACCAAATAAATTCAGAAAAATCTCCAAAAATACGAGAAAAATTCCTTGAAGCACAAGGAACCCAATAAAACTGAAACCTTTAGTTTGATGCATAGATTAATCACATTAAATCTTTTAATTATTAGAAAATTCAATTTAAGCTTCTTAATTCCAAGAAATTGCAAATGATTCATTTTTGATTTTAAACATTCCAAAACTCAATTTTTGGGATGTTACAAACCTCCCCCCCTTAAATGGAATCTCGACCCCGAGATTGGATAACTAGAGAATAGGTGGGGAAACTCGGACTTCAGATCCTCTTCTCGCTCCCAAGTGGCTTCCTCTTCTGAATGATTGCTCCACTGGACTTTGCAAAAACGGATGATCTTGCTTCTCGTGATGCGCTCTGCAACATCTAAAATCTTCACCGGGTCGCTCTTTATAGGTGAGATCTTCTTGCAAATCGATAGCTTCCAACATCTGCTCTTCTTCACGCACTCGCAGCACTTCTTCAATCGAGACACATGGAACACATCATGGATTCCAAATAAGGACCGAGGCAACTCAAGCTTGTAAGCAACTTCTCCTCTTCGTTCCAAGACTTTGAACGGTCCAACATATCTAGGGGCAAGCTTCCCTTTTACTTGAAATCTCTTAACTCCTTTAAGAGGGGTGACTCTAAGATACACATAATCATTGGGCTCGAAACTCAAATCTCGGCGATTTATTATCTCGCATAACTCTTTTGTCTACTTTGAGCTATCTTCAACTTGTCTCAATTAATCAGACTTGCTCTTGACTTCTTGCAAGATGGCAGACCAAATAACATCTTTCTCCGTCTCTTTCCAATTAAGAGGGTTCTCGACTTTCTTCCATATAAGGCTTCAAAGGAGACATTTGCGAGCTTGCTCGATAACTATTATTGTAAGAAAACTCTGCATAGGGCAACACTTGTCCCATTTTGCACCATAGGTCAAAGCACAAGCTCTTAGCATATATTCAAGAATCTGGTTCACGCGCTCAGTTTGTCCATCAGTCTGAGGGTGATAAGCAGTACTAAACCTGAGATGAGTTCCCATAGCTTCATGCAAACTCTGCCAAAAACGAGAGGTAAACTGGGTTCCTCTATCGGAGATAATCTTCTTAGGCACTCCATGAAGACTGACAATCCTTGACATATATAATTCTACCAATTTATCTCCGGTGTAGGTAGTCTTAACTGGAATGAAGTGAGCTACCTTAGTCAATCGATCCACTATCACCCAGATCGAATCATAACCTGCTTGGGTCTTAGGAAGTCCGGTAATGAAATCCATACCAATTTCTTCCCACTTCCACTCTGGAATCTTCAAAGGCTAAAGCAATCCTGCCGGTCTCTGATGCTCTGCTTTAACCTTCTGGCAAACATCACAAAGAGCAACATACTCTGCAATTTCACGCTTCATGCTAGGCCACCAATACCTTTCCTTAAGATCTTGATACATCTTGGTACTTCCAGGGTGAATGGAGTATAATGTCTCATGCGCTTCTTTGAGTAACAGCTCCTTGAGCTCTTTCTGATCAGGTACACAAATACGATTCTCATACCACACGGTACCCTTTTCATCTTCAGTGAATCCTGGGGCTTTTCCTTTCTTCATATTACTCTTGATCTCCTTGATATCAGCATCACCAACTTGTGCTTCTCGAATCTGATCTTCCAACATTGGACGCACTTCCAAAGTTGCTAAGTAACCTTCTTGCACCACTTCTAGACTGAGCTTCTGAAATTCCTCATAGAGTGCTGGCTGACTTTCCTTAATCATCAAGGTATTGCAATAACTCTTTCTACTCAAAGCATCAGCTACGACATTGGCTTTGCCTGGATGATAATGAATACCAATGTCATAGTCCTTGATTAACTCTAACCATCTTCTTTGCCTCATGTTGAGATCGGCTTGGGTAAAATGTACTTGTGCTCTTATGATCGGTGTACACCTCACAACGACATCGATGAGGTAATGACGCTAAATCTTTAAAGCATGCACTCGGCTAATTCCAAATCATGGGTCGGATAGTTGACTTCATGTGGCCTCGGTGACGCCAAGCATATGCCACAACCTTCTTATCTTGCATTAGCACACAACCAAGTCCTTGACGGATGCATCACAAAATATCTCAAAATCCTTTACGATATCCGGCGAAAACAAGCCTTTGGGAAGTCGTCAAACACTTCTTTAGCTCTTGGAAACTTTGCTCACACTCGGATGTCCAAGCAAATTTCTTCTCCTTTTTCAAAAGTTGGGTGAGCGGTCTAGCTTTTCTGGAAAAACCTTCTATGAAACGGCGATAATATCCCGCCATTCCAAGGAAACTTCTAACTTGGGTTACCGTCTTCGGCGACTCCCAATTGAGCACATCTCGCACTTTACCAGGGTCAACAGCGACACCTTCGCCTGATATAACGTGACCTAGGAAAGCAACTTCCTTCATCCAAAACTCACATTTGCTAAACTTAGCATAGAGTTGATGTTCTCTTAGCTTTGTCAATACTTTCCGCAAGTGATCCTCATGTTCTACCTCACTCTTGGAATAGATCAGAATGTCATCGATAAAGACAACGACAAACTTGTCTAAATATTCCATGAATACTTTATTCATCAGGGTCATGAAATAGGCAGGGGCATTGGTCAAACCAAAAGACATCACGGATACTCATCTTGTCCATATCGAGTCACAAAAGCTGTTTTGGGTATATCCTCTTCTGAATCTTCAACTGATGGTAACCTGACCTCAAGTCAATCTTCGAGAATACTCCTGCTCCTTGAAGCTGGTCAAACAAATCATCAATCCTTGGCAGAGGGTACTTATTCTTAATGGTGACCTCATTTAGAGCACGATAATCTACACACATCCTCTGAGTTCCATCTTTCTTTTCAACTAGAAGAACTGGGGCTTCCCATGGCGAAGAACTTGGTCTAACAAAACCCTGATCTTGCAACTCTTTGATCTGTTTCTTTACTTCAGCTAACTCATTAGCAAGCATCCTATACGGTCTCTTGGAGATGGGTGGCGTTCCAGGAACTAGCTCAATCAAAAACTCTATATCTCTATCCGGTGGCATTCCTGCAACTCATCTGAAACACATCGAAAAAATCTCTAGCAATTGGCACATCTTCTAAACTTATTCCTTTGGCACTACACACTTTTATTCCTTGACCGATCTCTGGCAGACTTGAAACTTTAGCTTTGTTCCATCTGGACCGGTTAATGTGATCTCTATTTCCACAATCCAAAACTGCTTGGTTCTTAGAGAGCCAATCCATTCCTAGGATTACATCTAGGATTTGGTATCTAGGACAATGAGGTTGGCTAGAATTCTACCCTCCGATTAATATCTTAACTTCGGGGCAGCCTTGGTTCGTACTCAAATCCGAACCAGGTGATTGCACCAATAAAACAGTTTTCAAAGGCCTTGTCTTTAAGTGATGATTTGCAGCAAAATTTCGAGAAACAAACGAATGCGTAGCTCCAGAATCAAATAAAACCATGGCAGATGCTGAGGTGACTAGGAGCTTACCTAGTATGATGTCTGGTGCAGCTTGTGCATCTTCAGTGGTGACATGATTCACACGACCTCTTCCAATAGGCGGTGGAGTCCTGGTAGCTTGATTTGGAGTCTGAGACATTCCACGTCCTGCTCCTGGTGCGGGGGTCTTGGCTGGTGTTGATCCTAGGTTGAAACGAACAGGTGTCACAGCTTGCTTCCTAGGGCAGTTATTAGCATAGTGACCACGCTCATTGCAATTGAAGCATGTCACTCCTGCAGCTGGATTACTGGTCCTCTGAGGCGGATTGCTGTTGGTGTTGATGTTAGGGTTGCCTGAAGGAGCTAGGCGAGGTGCTGGTGCTGGTGTTCTGAATGCTGATGGAGGAGTAGTGAAACGAGCAGGCTGTTGAGCATTGGACCTGGCTCTCTGCGGGTGATTCTGATGAGCTCCATGTTGCATCATCTTCCTCTTGCGGGATTCTTCCAACTCACGACGGGACTCCTCAATTAGCATAGCTTTATCCACCAGATGCTGAAAATCTGAATAGTCGTTGCCAATGACTTGTACCTTTAAACTTGGGTTGAGCCCACGCTTGAACCTCTTCTGGCGAGCATCATCTGTGGCTACATCTTCTGGTGCATAGCGAGCAAGTTGAGTGAACTTATTGAGATATTCACTCACTGACATCCCTTCTTGCTTTAGCTCCCTGAACTCATTCTTCTTCATCTCTACCTTTCCATCAGGGATATGGGAATGGCGAAAAGCAGCTGAAAACTCTGCCCAAGTGATGGTTTGGGGGTCATCATGGGCGGCAATGTAGTTCTTCCACCATTCAGCGGCAGTGCCTTCAAACTGATGAGCGGCATAAAGAACCTTCTCATGATCTGTGCACTGAGCAATAGCGAGCTTCTTTTCAATGGATCGAGTCCAATCATCTGCATCCAATGGTTACGAGGAGTTGGAGAAGGTAGGCGACGAGTCCTCATGAATTCTCGCTAGCTTGGGTGAGGCGAGCCGAGGAGGAGTCTTGGCAACAATGAAGAAGCAGCAGACTTGATTTTGTTGGTTCAACAAGTTTGCTAGAACAGCTGCAGATCGATTCTGGCGATTCATCATATTATTCATATTCGCATCATTGTATTCATAAGCCGAGTCTGAGCTGCCAAGAAATGTCCCAAGTCCTGGTCCGTCACTCTGAGGAGGTGGTGGCGGGTGGCACCGGCGTTAGCATTAGCATTGGCATCCATCGCTAATCGCGACGGCTCGAGCAGTGTCAACCATCTGCGATGCAAAGACAAGGGTTTAATAGGTAAGAGGAAAAGCAATAGGAAAGTGGTAAGGTCCTCTAAGGGAAGAAGGTAGTACCCAAGAACAAAGGTCAATCCAAAGGCATAGCGAAAAGGCTACAAAATAAAGAACCAAATAAAGCTTTCAACTTAAGGTGCAGCTTGTAACACCGTCTTTGGAGGCAAGTGTACAACATACCCGGCACACAAGCAACAAAACTCCTAATATACGCGGACTAAACGTAGCTAAACCAAAAGAGAATGGCATGCTCAAACACCATAGAGCACCACAAACCTATCTTATATGGTAGTCTTCTCGGATATACTCTTTGACGGATTGATCATCGTCCCCGTTGATTTGGTTCCTTACAGAAGATCCATGGCTTTCAAGAAGTTTAATGGGATAAGATCAATTTAAATTTCAAAGCAATGTTTCAGCAAAGAAGAGGAATGAGAACCTAAGAATAAGATGAGGAGAGACAAACTATTAAATACCAATTTGTTGGTTTGATTTAGAAAATAATTTTGAAGACCATGCTAACTAAGAAAGCGACCTAACGTTCGATATGGCTCGATACCATCTCTGTCGGGACCGGATATGCAAATCCGAAACCCTCGTGTATACTGAGACTAGTCGAGGATCACGCTTAGTGCACACAAAGGAAACATAGATGACATATCATTCCATACATCGAAATAACTAAGAAGAAGCAAATTATTATTGAATAAAGCAAACGACCTTATAGTCAAGGTTCATACACCAATGCCTTTTGGCTTAAGAAACAAATAAACTATTGCGGCGAAATAAAATAACTTGGGCCATTCGACATGCCACGAGCAATCGTCTGGGAACGCCTTCCTAGTCGGCGTAGTCTTCATAGTACTCCTCCTCTTGATACTCATTACCGGTCCTTCCTCGAGAATCTGAACAACAAGGGCATAAAGCCGTGAGTACAAAACGTACTCAACAAGCCGTGGGAAATGATGCAATATATTCATGCGGCTTGACAAAGGATAGTTATATGGTTCATTTGCGAAAAGCAATAACTTGAATTTAAATACAATAAATAGATTGAAGGCGATTGATAAAACAATAATAAATAATCGTAAATCAATGGTAGACAACATGAGCGAATGACGAGGCATCACCCTACATCATTGAAACAAGTATCAACCACACAATTCAACAAGATAGCTTGAGACAACAAAACAACGATGAACTCCCGTTCACATCCCAACCATTCCACATTTCAAGAAAATACTCTATACCCGTGTGAAATCCCGGGCTTGTCCATGACCGCGGACACGGCTATTGAATAGTTTACACTCTGCGAGAGGTTATGCGGCTTTACCCACAAGACATGATCATCTCTTAATGCCAAGCGCTAAGAACACACTTCCTTTGGTGTGTCGGCAGAGAGATCACTACAAAGCCTTTACAATGCATGTCTAAACCCAAGATTGCCCTCTAAGGTTTAGCCCTCGGGGCCCCTCTTGAGCCATGTGAGTCTACTCCGTCCATCTGGACCCCACACCAACAATGGCAATACTCAAGTCTGGACATTGCAAATTAATCAGCTAGGTCCGTCCCATACTGGACTTGTGGTTGCACGGTTAGGCCAGCCTAATGGCGCACAAAATTAAGTCCTTAAATTGTCTCGAGCAAGACAACCACATCCCAATGTGCTAGAAAGCACCCCTTTATTGCACGATCAATTGCCCGAGGAAAACATTTTGTTCAACCCAAACCAATGGCATCCCTGCCATGGTACAACAAGTTTTACAACAAAGGGTCATGACCACAATTCAATATCTCATTAAGTCAAGATTAACATTAATACTTATGTGATATGAATCCCATCGGACAACTAAGCATGGCTAAGCATAGCTACGATAACCCAATCTTGGTACTATGATTATGTCCAACTAATAATGTCCCAACCTAAGGTTAACAATGGATACATGGCATTCCAATAATCAAAGGGGCATACTCAAACAGGTAAATAGCTACTCCCATAAACTAGCATTGTTACACAAATAGCATGCAATTGTATAAAACAAAGTACTTTTGCAAACATGGGTTCAATATGATCAAAGGTCTACGACTTGCCTTGTTGTTCAAGTGCTGATTCTTGGTCTTCAAAGTCTCTGTTCGCTCCTTCGGGATTCGCGTCTACCGGAAAATAAAGCAACGAAACCAAATAAATACAAAACAGAGGAGAAAACAAGCTCAAAATTGAAAATAAATGGCTCTGGAATGTAGAGCTTGATTTTACAAAAATTTAGAAATTTGAATCGCTCCAATCGGAGTTCGGACGAAGGAGAACGGGCTCTTGGAAGATTTAATTCAGAGAAAATCAAAGAAATTCATCAGGGGTGACACGTGTCGGCTTGTGATTGGCTGGGATTTTCGGTTTTTCGAAAAATCAGAAAAGAAAAATAAATGCCGATCGACATGCGGGACCCACATGTCGCTGAGACGATCTGATGAGACCGAGCACCGAGGTGACCTTCGGTGATGCAGAGATCCCAGCGACGGCGGCACACCACGTATGGATAGGGTCGACATGGCGCCGACGCTACGGTACGACGCGATGGCAGCAGGTGGCGGGCCGACGTGGGCTAGCCACGCGGCAAAATCCGGAACGTCGGATCTGAATCGGACGGCCACCGGGTAAGGAAGCGGGCGGTGGTGACGCGGCCAGATCAGATGCGTTGACGGACGATCCGATGGCCGGGAGCTTGCGAAGGCAGACGACGGTGAGAAGGGGCGGCGCACTCATCGGACTTGGGAGAGACGACGAAGGTTTCGGCGAAATCGGGCCGGAGTGGACGGAAGAAGTAGCGGGTCCGGAAGAGTTCGACGCGACGAACTCGATGGTGCCACCGATCACGACGGAGACCCACCGGAGAGGGAGGAAACGGCGCCGGAAGGTCTCGGAAGCGGCGATATTTGGCGAGCTCGATCTCGGGACGGCAGACTTCTCGGCGGCGAAGAGTAGGGTGACGGATCACGGAAAGAAGTGGCGAACCTCGGGCTATGGGCGGCGGCTGCTTTTATAGCCTCGGGAGGCGTGAAAAACGCGGAGACCGAGGAAGGCGGCGTGCGGCGCAAGGAGTCCGGCGCGGCTAGGGTTTGGCGCGAGCGGCGCGAAGTGGCTGCAATCCGGCCGTCTGTGAGACGCCGATCGGACGGTCGCAACGCGGGGAAGCAGATGGCCATTGGATCAAGATCCAACGGTCAGCCTCTAGGGTTTCGGGTAGACCGGGCCGGGCATGAATAGGAAATGGGCTAGCTGAGGAAATAGGAACGGGCCGGGCAAATTCGGCCCGAAGCGAAATTTCAAAATAAAAACGATTTTCCAATTTAATAATTACGTAAATTCATATAAATCCAAATAAATTCAAATAAATACCAAATAAATTCAGAAAAATCTCAAAAATACAGAAAAAATTCCTTGAAGCACAAGGAACCCAATAAAACTGAAACCTTTAGTTTGATGCATAGATTAATCAAATTAAATCTTTTAATTATTAGAAAATTCAATTTAAGCTTGGTTAATTCCAAGAAATTGCAAATGATTCATTTTTGATTTTAAACATTCCAAAACTCAAATTTTGGGATGTTACAAACCTCCCTTAAATGGAATCTCAACCGAGATTCGGACCGCTAAAGAATAGGTGGGAAACTTCGGACTTCAGATCCTCTTCTCGCTCCCAAGTGGCTTCCTCTTGAATGATTGCTCCAATCGACTTTGCAAAAGCGGATGATCTTGCTTCTCGTGATGCGCTCTGCAACATCTAAAATCTTCACCGGTCGCTTTTATAGGTGAGATCTTCTTGCAAATCGATAGCTTCCAACGGCATCTGCTCTTCTGGCACTCGCAGGCACTTCTTCAACTGAGACACATGGAACACATCATGGATTCCAATAAGGACCGAGGCAACTCAAGCTTGTAAGCAACTTCTCCTCTTCGCTCCAAGACTTTGAACGGTCCAACATATCTAGGGCAAGCTTCCTTTTACTTGAAATCTCTTAACTCCTTTAAGAGGGGTGACTCTAAGATACACATAATCATTGGGCTCAAACTCAAATCTCGGCGATTTATTATCCGTGATAACTCTTTTGTCTACTTTGAGCTATCTTCAACTTGTCTCAATTAACTCATTTGCTCTTGACTTCTTGCAAGATGGCAGACCAAATAACTCATCTTTCTCCGGTCTCTTTCCAATTAAGAGGGTTCGTGACTTTCTTCCATATAAGGCTTCAAAAGGAGACATTTGCAGGCTTGCCTGATAACTATTATTGTAAGAAAACTCTGCATAGGGCAACACTTGTCCCATTTTGCACCATAGGTCAAAGCACAAGCTCTTAGCATATATTCAAGAATCTGTTCACGCGCCGGTTTGTCCATCAGTCTGAGGGTGATAAGCAGTACTAAACCTGAGATGAGTTCCCATAGCTTCATGCAAACTCTGCCAAAAACGAGAGGTAAACTGGGTTCCTCTATCGGAGATAATCTTCTTAGGCACTCCATGAAGACTGACAATCCTTGACATATATAATTCTACCAATTTATCTCCTGTAGGTAGTCTTAATCGAATGAAGTGAGCTACCTTAGTCAATCGATCCACTATCACCCGGATCGAATCATAACTCGCTTGGGTCTTAGGAAGTCCCAGAATGAAATCCATACCAATTTCTTCCCACTTCCACTCTGAATCTTCAAAGGCTAAAGCAATCCTGCCGGTCTCGATGCTCGCTTTAACCTTCGGCAAACATCACAAAGAGCAACATACTCGCAATTTCACGCTTCATGCTAGGCCACCAATACCTTTCCTTAAGATCTTGATACATCTTGGTACTTCCAGGGTGAATGGAGTATAATGTCTCATGCGCTTCTTTGAGTAACAGCTCCTTGAGCTCTTTCTGATCAGGTACACAAATACGATTCTCATACCACACGGTACCCTTTTCATCTTCAGTGAATCCTGGGGCTTTTCCTTTCTTCATACTACTCTTGATCTCTTTGATATCCGCATCATCAACTTGTGCTTCTCTGATCTGATCTTCCAATGTTGGACGCACTTCCAAAGTTGCTAAGTAACCTTCTTGCACCACTTCTAGACTGAGCTTCTGAAATTCCTCATAGAGTGCTGGCTGACTTTCCTTAATCATCAAGGTATTGCAATAACTCTTTCTACTCAAAGCATCAGCTACGACATTGGCTTTGCCTGGATGATAATGAATACCAATGTCATAGTCCTTGATTAACTCTAACCATCTTCTTTGCCTCATGTTGAGATCGGCTTGGGTAAAATGTACTTGAGCTCTTATGATCGGTGTACACCTCACAACGACACGATGAGGTAATGACGCCAAATCTTTAAAGCATGCACTACGGCAGCTAATTCCAAATCATGGGTCGGATAGTTGACTTCATGTGGCCTCAGCTGACGCGAAGCATATGCCACAACCTTCTTATCTTGCATTAGCACACAACCAAGTCCTTGACGGGATGCATCACAAAATATCTCAAAATCCTTTCTGATATCTGGCAGAATAAGCACTGGGGAAGTCGTCAAACACTTCTTTAGCTCTTGGAAACTTTGCTCACACTCGGATGTCCAAGCAAATTTCTTCTCCTTTTTCAAAAGTTGGGTGAGCGGTCTAGCTTTTCTGGAAAAACCTTCTATGAAACGGCGATAATATCCCGCCATTCCAAGGAAACTTCTAACTTGGGTTACCGTCTTCGGCGACTCCCAATTGAGCACATCTCTCACTTTACCAGGGTCAACAGCGACACCTTCGCCTGATATAACGTGACCTAGGAAAGCAACTTCCTTCATCCAAAACTCACATTTGCTAAACTTAGCATAGAGTTGATGTTCTCTTAGCTTTGTCAATACTTTCCGCAAGTGATCCTCATGTTACGCCTCACTCTTGGAATAGATCGAAATGTCATCGATAAAGACAACGACAAACTTGTCTAAATATTCCATGAATACTTTATTCATCGGGGTCATGAAATAGGCGGGGCATTGGTCAAACCAAAAGACATCACGGTATACTCATACTGTCCATATCGAGTCACAAAAGTCGTTTTGGGTATATCCTCTTCTGAATCTTCAACTGATGGTAACCTGACCTCAAGTCAATCTTCGAGAATACTCCTGCTCCTTGAAGCTGGTCAAACAAATCATCAATCCTTGGCAGAGGGTACTTATTCTTAATGGTGACCTCATTTAGAGCACGATAATCTACACACATCCTCTGAGTTCCATCTTTCTTTTCAACTAGAAGAACTGGGGCTTCCCATGGCGAAGAACTTGGTCTAACAAAACCCTGATCTTGCAACTCTTTGATCTGTTTCTTTACTTTAGCTAACTCATTAGCAGGCATCCTATACGGTCTCTTGGAGATGGGTGGCGTTCCAGGAACTAGCTCAATCAAAAACTCTATATCTCTATCCGGTGGCATTCCGGGCAACTCATCTGGAAACACATCAGAAAAATCTCTAGCAATTGGCACATCTTCTAAACTTATTCCTTTGGCACTACACACTTTTATTCCTTCGGACTGATCTACGGCAGCTTGAAACTTTAGCTTTGTTCCATCTGGACTGGTTAATGTGATCTCTCTATTTCCACAATCCAAAACTGCTTGGTTCTTAGAGAGCCAATCCATTCCTAGGATTACATCTAGGGATTTGGTATCTAGGACAATGAGGTTGGCTAGGAATTCTACCCCTCCGATTAATATCTTAACTTCGGGGCAGCCTTGGTTCGTACTCAAATCCGAACCAGGTGATTGCACCAATAAAACAGTTTTCAAAGGCCTTGTCTTTAAGTGATGATTTGCAGCAAAATTCCGAGAAACAAACGAATGCGTAGCTCCAGAATCAAATAAAACCATGGCAGATGCTGAGGTGACTAGGAGCTTACCTAGTATGACGTCTGGTGCAGCTTGTGCATCTTCAGTGGTGACATGATTCACACGACCTCTTCCAATAGGCGGTGGAGTCCTGGTAGCTTGATTTGGAGTCTGAGACATTCCACGTCCTGCTCCTGGTGCGGGGGTCTTGGCTGGTGTTGATCCTAGGTTGAAACGAACAGGTGTCACAGCTTGCTTCCTAGGGCAGTTATTAGCATAGTGACCACGCTCATTGCAATTGAAGCATGTCACTCCTACAGCTGGATTATTGGTCCTCTCGAGGCGGATTGCTTGTTGGCGTTGATGTTAGGGTTGCTGAAGGAGCTAGGCGAGTCTTTGGTGCGTGTGTTCGAATCTTGATGGAGGAGTAGTGAAACGAGCGGTGTCGTTGAGCATTGGACCCGCTCTCTGCGGTGATTCGATGAGCTCCATGTTGCATCATCTTCCTCTTGGGGATTCTTCCAACTCACGACGGACTCCTCAATTAGCATAGCTTTATCCACCAGATCTTTGAAAATCAATAGTCGTTGCCAATGACTTGTACCTTTAAACTGGGTTGAGCCCACGCTGAACCTCTTCTCGCGAGCATCATCTGTGGCTACATCTTCGGTGCATAGCGAGCAAGTTGAGTGAACTTATTGAGATATTCACTCACCGACATCCCTTCTTGCTTTAGCTCCTCGAACTCATTCTTCTTCATCTCTACCTTTCCATCGGGGATATGGGAATGGCGAAAAGCAACAAAACTCGCCCAAGTGATGGTTTGGGGGTCATCATGGGCGGCAATGTAGTTCTTCCACCATTCAATGGCGGTGCCTTCAAACCGATGAGCGGCATAAAGAACCTTCTCATGATCTCAGTAATCGAGCAATAGCGAGCTTCTTTTCAATGGATCGAGTCCAATCATCTGCATCCAATGGTTCTGAGGAGTTGGAGAAGGTAGGCGGACGAGTCCTCATGAATTCTGCTAGCTTGGGTGAGGGCTAGCCGAGGAGGTCTTGCAACAACAAAGACGGCTTGATTTTGTTGGTTCAACAAGTTTGCTAGAACAATCTACAGATCGATTCTCGCCGATTCATCATATTATTCATATTCTGCATCATTGTATTCATAAGCTGAGTCTGAGCTGCCAAGAAATGTCCCAAGTCCTGGTCCGTCACTACAGGAGGTGGTGGCGGGGTGGCACCGGCGTTGGCATTAGCATTGGCATCCACCGCTAATCGCGACCGGCTCGAATCTAGTGTCAACCATCTGCGATGCAGCACAAGGGTTTAATAGGTAAGAGGGAAAAGCAATAGGAAAGTGGTAAGGTCCTCTAAGGGAAGAAGGTAGTACCCAAGAACAAAGGTCAATCCAAAGGCATAGCCGAAAAGGCTACAAAATAAAGAGCCAAATAAAGCTTTCAACTTAAGGTACAGTTGTAACACCGTGCTGGAGGCAAGTGTACAACATACCCGGCACACAAGCAACAAAACTCCTAATATACGCGGACTAAACGTAGCTAAACCAAAAGAGAATGGCATGCTCAAACACCATAGAGCACCACAAACCTATCTTATATGGTAGTCTGCTCGGATATACTCTTTGACGGATTGATCATCGTCCCCGTTGATTTGGTTCCTTACAGAAGATACATGGCTTTCAAGAAGTTTAATGGGATAAGATCAATTTAAATTTCAAAGCAATGTTTCAGCAAAGGAGAGGAATAAGAACCTAAGAATAAGATGAGAAAAGACAAACTATTAAGTACCAATTTGTTGGTTTGATTTAGAAAATAATTTTGAAGACCATGCTAACTAAGAAAGCGACCTCTACGATCGATATGGCTCGATACCATCTCTGTCGGGACCCGGATATGCAAATCCAAAACCCTCAGTGTATACAAAGACTAGTCCAGATCACGCTTAGTGCACACAAGGGAAACATAGATGACATATCATTCCATACATCGAATTAACTAAGAAGAAGCAAATTATTATTGAATAAAGCAAACGACCTTATAGTCAAGGTTCATACACCAATGCCTTTTGGCTTAAGAAACAAATGAATCTTGCGTGAAATAAAATAACTTGGGCCATTCGACATGCCACAGTAATCGTCTGGGAACGCCTTCCTAGTCGGCGTAGTCTTCATAGTACTCCTCCTCTTGATACTCATTACCGTCCTTCCTCGAATCGAACAACAAGGGCATAAAGCCGTGAGTACAAAACGTACTCAACAAGCCGTAGGAAATGATGCAATATATTCATGCACGGCTTGACAAAGGATAGTTATATGGTTCATTTGCGTAAAAGCAATAACTTGTATTTAAATACAATAAATAGATTGAAGGCGATTGATAAAACAATAATAAATAATGGTAAATCAATGGTAGACAACATGAACAGTAATGACGAGGCATCACCCTACATCATTCAAACAAGTATCAACCACACAATTCAACGGTATAGCTTGAGACAACAAAACAACGTGAACTCCCGTTCACATCCCAACCATTCCACATTTCAAGAAAATACTCTATACCCGTGTGAAATCCCGGGCTTGTCCATGACCGCGACACGGCTATTCAATAGTTTACACTCTGCAGAGGTTATGCAGGTTTACCCACAAGACATGATCATCTCTTAATGCCAAGCGCTAAGAACACACTTCCTTTGGTGTGTCGGCAGAGAGATCACTACAAAGCCTTTACAATGCATGTCTAAACCCATCTTGCCCTCTAAGGTTTAGCCCTCGGGGCCCCTCTTGAGCCATGTGAGTCTACTGTCCATCCCGGACCCCACACCAACAATGGCAATACTCAAGTCTGGACATTGCAAATTAATCAGCTAGGTCCGTCCCATACCGGACTTGTGGTTGCACGGTTAGGCCCAGTTCAATGGCGCACAAAATTAAGTCCTTAAATTGTCTCAGGCAAGACAGCCACATCCCAATGTGCTAGAAAGCACCCCCTTTATCGCACGATCAATTGCCCGAGGGAAAACATTTTGTTCAACCCAAACCAATGGCATCCCCGCCATGGTACAACAAGTTTTACAACAAGGTCAACGACCACAATTCAATATCTCATTAAGTCAAGATTAACATTAATACTTATGTAATATGAATCCCATCGGACAACTAAGCATGGCTAAGCATAGCTACGATAACCCAATGTTGGTACTATGATTATGTCCAACTAATAATGTCCCAACTTAAGGGTAACAATGGATACATGGCATTCCAATAATCAAAGGGGCATACTCAAACAGGTAAATAGCTACTCCCATAAACTAGCATTGTTACACAAATAGCATGCAATTGTATAAGACAAAGTACTTTTGCAAACATGGGTTCAATATGATCAAAGGTCTACGACTTGCCTTGTTGTTCAAGTGCTGATTCTTGGTCTTCAAAGTCTCTGTTCGCTCCTTCGGGATTCGCGTCTACCGGAAAATAAAGCAACGAAACCAAATAAATACAAAACAGAGGAGAAAACAAGCTCAAAATTGAAAATAAATGGCTCTGGAATGTAGAGCTTGATTTTACAAAAATTTAGAAATTTGAATCGCTCCAATCGGAGTTCGGACGAAGGAGAACGGGCTCCTGGAAGATTTAATTCAGAGAAAATCAAAGAAATTCATCAGGGGTGACACGTGTCGGCTTGTGATTGGCTGGGATTTTCGGTTTTTCGGAAAAATCAGAAAAGAAAAATAAATGCCGACTGACATGCGGGACCCACATGTCGATGAGGCGATCTGATGAGACCGGAGCACCGAGGTGACCTTCGGTGATCTGGTGATCGCGCGGCGACGCGGCACACCACGTGGCGGCGGTTAGGGTCGACATGGCGCCGACGCGGTATGGACGCGAGTAGCCGGCGGCGGCGCGTGCTAACCTAGCCACAGCAAAATCCGAACGTCGGATCCGAATCGGACGGCCACCGGGTAAGGAAGCGGCGGTGACGCTACGCGGCGGATCGAGATCGTTGGACGGACGATCCGATGGCGGGAGCTTATGAAAGCGAGCACGGCGAAGAAGGGCGCGACTCACCGGACTTAGGAGAGCAGCGAAGGTTTCGCGAATCGGGCGAGTGGGCGGAAGAAGAAGCGGTCCGAAGAGTTCGACGCGACGAACTCGATGGTGCCACCGATCACGACGGAGACCCACCGGAGAGGAGGAAACGGCGGCGGAAGGTCTCGGAAGCGGCGATATTTCGGCGAAGCTCGATCTCGGGACGGCGGCACTCTCGGCGGCGA
This sequence comes from Guadua angustifolia, assembly GCA_036346375.1. Taxonomy (NCBI): domain Eukaryota; kingdom Viridiplantae; phylum Streptophyta; class Magnoliopsida; order Poales; family Poaceae; genus Guadua; species Guadua angustifolia. Next base: position 30,647,473 of record CM070508.1, read on the forward strand.
AGAGTAGGGTGACGGATCACGGAAAGAAGTGGCGAACCTCGGGCTATGGGCGGTTGCTTTATAGCCTCGGGAGGCGTGAAAACGCGGAGACCGAGGAAGGCGGCGTCTTGGCGCAAGGAGTCCGGCGCGCTAGGGTTTAGCGCGGCGCGCGTGGTGGGTGCAATCCGCCGTCCGTGAGACGCCGACGGACGGTCGCAACGCTGGAAGCAGATGGCCATTGGATCAAGATCCAACGGCCTCTAGGGTTTCGGGACCGGGCGCATGAATAGGAAATGGGCTAGCCGAGGAAATAGGAGCGGGCGCAAATTCGCCCGAGCGAAATTTCAAAATAAAAACGATTTTCCAATTTAATAATTACGAGAAATTCATATAAATCCAAATAAATTCAAATAAATACCAAATAAATTCAGAAAAATCTCAAAAATACGAAAAAATTCCTTGAAGCACAAGGAACCCAATAAAACTGGAAACCTTTAGTTTGATGCATAGATTAATCACATTAAATCTTTTAATTATTAGAAAATTCAATTTAAGCTTCGGTTAATTCCAAGAAATTGCAAATGATTCATTTTTTTGATTTTAAACATTCCAAAACTCAATTTTTGGGATGTTACAGTACACAACCGTACTCAACAAGTCATGCACAGAATGTCGTTCTATTACTACATGCATGGCTTATTCCAAAGGAATGGATGAATGGTTCTTTTGCAATAAAGCAGCATTCACAAATAATCATAATAGATAGAAAAGCAGTAAAACAATAATACCAATAATAAATTTTGTAATCATTCTCAAGTAAAACATTTCTCATACTTAACCAATTTCCATATCACATTGTCCACATTCCCAACCTCATTTTTATCAAAATCTAACCCTTGACTGTAATCCCCGAGCATTGTCCAGTATCGCGGACTCGGCTATTCGAATAGTTTTTACACTCTGCAGAGGTTGTACACTTTACCCACAAGATACAATCAACTCATCACGTCAGCCGTGAATCGCCATACAAGAGTATGCGAATGAGCGATCATAACAAAGCCTTTCAAAAACTTCTATCTCAACCAAGGAACCTCTCCGGGTTGCCTTCACTATCACTTCCCTCACACTGAGCCGAAGTATAGGACCGACAAACACCGCTGATTTGGTACCAAGCGAACATAGGCACGCTCCCCATCTGATCACCCCCGGATGATCGCCACCGGAGGTATCAAAGGTGAGATATCAGAATCCTACTAAACTAGGTCTTCCCATTCTGACATGTGGTTGTACGAGTGACTCAGGTCAAAGGCTTGCAAGGTGAAGTCCTTAACTGACCAGGGCAAGACATCCTTCTCTCAAAATTGGCGCACAGCCCTCACAATACTCAACCCTCCCAAATGCCTCAATGGCCCACTTGGCATAAAGCCACTTGCCACTTGCCTCAGTCTAAATCCTTTATCACCCCAGTTGATTATTGCGCAACACAATGCCAACAACAACTCAACATCCATGTAGAACCACGCTGGTTCCACATATCAACATCATCGTGTGGCAACACGTCACACCATTTCACAAACACATTTTATAATCCATTAATCAGTATTATTCTTTTATTTTCAAAAGACATGAGTTGCGTGGCATGACTAAGCAATTATACACGGTCTAACCAACCCACGTTGGCAAGTAATAACAACCAACTAATAATCAACCATCTTAGGGTGACAAATGAATTATGGCATACAAATAATCATGGCAAGGTGATATTAGCAATTTGATTGTATAACTAATCCCAAATTAATTTAAATCATTTTAATTCTTGAACTAGCATGCAATAATTTGAATCAAAGTAAATTTGTAAAAGCGGCAATATGATCAAAGCACGACTTGCCTGGCCCTTGCAATTTATATTATTCTTTACTCTTTATCTTCGATCCTTGATCCTCGATCTTCAATCTCCGCTTGCTTGATCCTCAGCTCCTTCGAGCGACTTCCGGCAACGCATCTAACGATAAACAAGCACAAATAGAACAAAACTCAAAAAGCAAATCAAGTAAACTCCAAATTAAGAACGAATAGCATTGGGCACAACGGCTTAGATGAAATTAGGAACTTAAATGGATTAGGTCGATGATTAGACAAAAGAGAACGGGCTTTCGAAAAATACACTGAAGAGAAAGATTAATAACTGGGAAAGAAGGAATAATATTCCGAAGAATATTATCTTGGGTGGATCGCCGATGACATGTGGACTCTCGATCTATAGATCGGGTCCACGATGATATGTTAGTTCACCATGAACTAAGCAAATGCTCGAGGTTAACTTTAGATTGATCGGCGCACGATCAACCAAAAGGAAGATAGACTGATAGGCTAGGTCTGGCACAAGAATATGACATGTGGCTAATAGTCTATCGACCAAGACCACGAATGAATTCTAGGTTAATGGCAGATTAGATTTTCAAGGATAAGACAAGAACGGATGGGATCGACATCCACTACGGTTCGATCGAGAGGTTAGTCTTACATCGAGGACGGAACTCGACGACGACGAGACGGTGATGACAGGAATACAAGGCTGAACTCAACGTGATGGGCTAGATCACAATAAGGCGATAGAAAAGGTAAGGACATCACATTAGGGCTTCCACTTGCATGCACCCAAGCGATGACAGCGATACGATGAGAGCAAAGCATTAACGGCGAAACGTTAACGATGGAACGTTAACGGCGAAACGTTAACGATGGAACGCTAACGGCGAAACGTTAACGGCGGAGGCGAAGCGATGACGGGACGCTCAAGGTGGCGACCGTCGGTTGATAGATAGAGCAGCGAGGTCATGACATGGCCACGACAAACCAAAATGGTTGGCGGCACAAGACGACGTGTGGCAGCGGCAAAAGGCGGCGGCCAACAAATAAAAAGAATTTCGGTAGATGCAACAGCAAAGGGGAAGTGTCCATTGTGTAGAACGCAACGAGCGAACTCAACAATATTGTCAGATTTGGCAGTAACCCAACGGATTAATCACAAACTGCCGATTAACGGCTGTTACAGCTAATAGATTTAATAGCCATAACTACTAGAATAATGAATTAAAAATTACAAAAAAAAAATTAGAGAGCCTACTGAGATCCTAGAACATGATATGACGTGAAGAGATCGGATTTTTACCTTCGGATCAGCGAGGCATACGATGCCATTCCTTCTTTGTTAACGCAATCGATGGGGAAGATTGATTTTTCTGCACAAATCCTGTAGGTAAAACCTTGAGTTAGGGTGAGCACCGTGTAGGGGACATCAAGGGGAGTCTACCATAAAAATTTCACGGCCAAACTCGCAGAAACGAGGGAGAACGGGCTCCGGCAAGATTTGATCTTTGGGCGGCCATAACCTTTGATCCAGTGGATGAAATTGCACCAAATTTGGATGGAAGATAGAGGGTACCTTGAGGCATGACCTGACATAGAAGGATCTTGAAAAGAGTCGACGAGTTGATGGGGAACGTGCCTCAAAGTATGGCCGACGTGCGGCGGCGCTTCGGAGGATGAGGGCAAAGTTTCTCCGGTTTGGATGAGTTGATCTGAGGTGAGGACATGTGGGAGAGGTCATGGGAGGTCTACACAAGGTTGGGGTGGTGGCTAGATCAAGAGAAACCAGATTTGGAGCAAAACGGATCAAGTCGGCATTTATACGAGCATGTGGCGTACGTGCACAGACTTGGGGCGACGTTGGCCAATTGAGGGCCGGCCAGTGGTGGGGATGGGGTGGCAAGGTGTGGGGAAGCCCGTGGGCACGACGGCCGACGGCAGGGATGGCCGGAGCGACGGCGAGGGCGACGGCCGACGCGACCAAAAACGGTCCGAATGGCATGGTGGTCAAAAACACAATAAAACGCGGAATTTCTCAAAACTAGTGGGAGCACGGCGTAGAGAAAGATCATACTAGGCTATATCTAGAAGGAATTTGATTGAGGATTACCGGTTTGGGAGGAATTGGCGACGAACGGAACTCGACTTTACGACGAACAAACGCAAATTCCCGGAGCAATTCTTGACGAAACCTGGATTTTCTTGAGGGGTTATGATCTACACACAAATGCGCACAAGATGACGTGAATGGAAGTCGATTTGCCTTACCGGATCAAAATATGGCATGGCGATGTCAACGAAGGACGTCCGACGACCGTTTCTTCGATTTTTGGAAGGGCAAATGTTCTGGAAATGGAGGGCAATGGTGAGCATGAGATGGAGGACGTCGAGATGAAACTTTTGAGTACTCGCACACGTTGAGGGAAGAAGAAACGAAAGAGTTATGGCTAAAACAAGAAACGGCAAAGAAGTGATTGCAGCTTCCAATTTACTTGATTTCGGAGGGGGAAACTACAGGGGAATTGAAGCCCTTAACTAGACCGACGATTTGCAACTAACATCACTCGATTTCGTTGAGAATTGCAAAAGTTATGAGCATTTGAATATGGAGCCAGCCGTGGGAGCTGAAACGTGAACAGTACTGGACACATGAGGAAGATGAACAGTATGAATTTTAAAGCCCATGAGATAAAATAGATAACAAGATCTAAAAATACCGAAAAAGGTTCTAAAAATAATAATTAATAGAATGGAACCCAATAAAATTGGTTTCACTATTTTTGGATGAACTTTGGAATTTAGATTATTTTGGGACGAAAATAATGGATTTAATGAAAGCGCGAGAGATAAAATACCATAGAGATTCTATAAATCTTGGAAAAATTCTCAAAATCATTTTAGAATATTTGGAACCTAATTTTATGAATTTTGAATTTTTAGAGTATTTTGAAACTCGGGTGAAATTTCGAATAAGGACCGAAATTGGAAATTCTGACTTTGCGGACGGTAAAGGATTGAACTCCAATTTCGGAAGGATATGGATACCAGGTTAATTAGAACACCGAAGGAAATCCATGTTTTGAATTGAAATGGAATTTCAAAGGAAAGGTTTGAATTGGAATTTGGATATAGAATTGCCCAAACAATTAATAATTCAAATTAAAAATCCAATTAACATCCAAATATTTAAATTAATAATTTTAATTAATTTTTAGCAAATCTCAAATTTGGGAAATTCCCTGAGATACAAAGGACACTGTAAAAACTAAATTTTAAATTACTTGATGTACACAGAAGGCACATTAAATTGTTTTAGATTTAGAAAATTCTAAATTAAGCTTCTTTAATCAAATAAGATTGATGTAAAATTTTTGGAAAGCTAATTTAAATATAAATTTTTGAAAACCCAAATTTTGGGATGTTACAGTAGCCATCTTCGACGCGTTTGATAATGTCCGTCAGATCTAAGATCTGTGGCTGAAATCTCGCCACGTGGCTGTCCAAAAACCCTTGCAGCCGCCCGAGGCGAGATCCGGCCGTTGAAATTCAAACAAGCGGTTCGGATGGTGCCACGTGGTGAGGATTGACCGCGTGTGGACCGACCGTTGGATTTGAATCCAACGGGCGGGAACGCGTATGACCACGTGGACCAATAAGGCCATGCCATGTGTCGCCAGTTGGGCTGACCGTGCACTGTTCCGTCGGGCCCACCTGTCAGTCATGGGGAAGCCGTGAGGGCTAACGTCAGCATGACGTCATCCGAGGGGCCCACGGGTCAGTGACACTATTCGGTGGACCCGGTCCACCGTGAACCCAACCCGTGCCGTGAGCCCGGTTTATCGTCCTGAAGTGACGTGGCTAGCTCCGGTGCTGACATGTGTCGACCGAAAAAAATTATCCGGAATTTCCAGAAGTAAAATAAATAGTTTAAATCGGGTATTTCTTTTATTCTGATTATCCAAACTTATAATCGCTATAACTTTTGCGTCTTAGCTCTGATTTGGGTGATTCCAGTTCCTAAAAATTTGTAAAAATATGAACTATTTATTGGTGAATTTTATTTTATTTTTAGAGTTGATTTTGCTATTGTATGTTTGTTTGATGCGATTAGACTCTGAGTTGCCGGAAGTTGTCGGGGAGGATTTCGGAGAACCGTCGCAAGTTCCAGATCAGGATCAACTACTTTTTGAAGGAAAGTCATGCTTTGACCATATTGCTCCTAGAATTTTAAAATGTATTTCAATTTAAACTATGCATGCTATATTAACTAGAAAAATAACGTTGATTAATTTTGGGTAGAGTAGATAATACACCTACCTTGATTGTGCCACCTTGTTATATTACTTGTATGTCCTGAAATCTTTGTCACCCTAAGATATTAAGTGGAGTTGGTTGCTATTATGATGCCAACACGGGAGGCTAGACCGTGAGTAGATTGCTTAGTTGCTTGTATGCGTTGAATAACCTTTAAATTGCAAAAGAATATTGACTAAGCAAATATGGAATATATTTTGGAATAATGCGATGATGTCATGAGATGGATTTGGAGGGTAGCAACCTGTGTGGTTCTACTTATACAATGAAATGGACATTGGCATGTGTTGCATAAATGCAAACCGGGGTGGGAAATGATTTGGACCGGGTGTAAGTTCAACCTTCATTAGTTATGGTTTTGGTGTTAATAACAAATCTAATATTGAGATTATCCATTAGTGTGATTTTGTTATTAATGATAAATCTTATATCGAGACTAACTTGTTTATTTAGAATACCTTTGATTAGTCTCATCGCATTGAAAAATGGAAAACCCAAGGTATGTTTGCATATTCATTCTAGTATTAGTTGCATACTTTGGAGTCATGTTAAAATATGAATGTCCCCATTATATTAACCACAAAATGTGCATCATATTTCCCAATCCATATATTACATGGATGCACACACTTAGGGGGAGTTCGCAGTTTAACTTGAAAGTCTCTTTGCATTGATCGTTTCTTTATTGACACATATAAGGATCAAGACAAAGAAACTAAATCCTTGAGTATATATTTGAATTGCCTAGTTATAGTATACTCGTGGAAATATAGGATATGCTCCAATGCAATCAAATTGAATATGTGCATATTATATCCAAGTCAATCATACTTATGCACATATACATGTGGGGTGTATTTTATAGTCGATGACTTAGTGTAATGATCATTTCCATATAGTTTACACATAATGGATCATTACCTCTCATCAACATGAGTATATGAAAACTTGTGTAGTTAATATATACTCATAACAATTTAAATGATAATTTAAATTGAGTTCATCTGTCTTATTAATCATTAAAAGAACACTTCATCATGTGTTGATGGTGTTCCGTGATTAATTGAGGAGAAATGAATAGCTCTTAAGTATAATAAAGCATGAGTTGCATTATTGTACTTAAGACATATTTAATCATTCAAATTGATTTAGGTTGTGCTCAATGGATCTAAAGGTATCCATTATGTGTTAATGGAGTGCAAGAGATAATTGAGACAACCATGCATCTTGGACTAACTATTTTATGAGTTGTGATTGAGTTAGGTCCAAAGATGAATGAGATAATGAGAATGGGTCATGGACGGCATCATGAGTTGATGGGCGTCAAGAATGGTTCCCGAAGTTAAAAGAGGAGTCGAGTGATGATCCCGGGGGAGTATCAGAAGCGATGATCATAAAGACGCCAAAGGGGATTGCTTGCGCGCGGTGGCGAAGGTATAATTAGACAGGCTAAGGACTTTGTAGTCTTTGAGTCTAAGGTTTTTATCGCCGTGCTATTAAGAGGGGTTGTCTCCTAGCTTGAGCTTCATCATGTGTTGATGATCTCATTCCGCGTTCACTCGAGCTCAAATCATTTGGATTTAGTTTTTGCATGAGAGTTAACCATTTGGCATGTGTTGCGAATGGGTTAAACTTATGCTTGGTTGTTGTTGGTTTTCGCATAATGCTCTGATTTGCATGTGTTGCAAATAGGATAAGCTAATGCGTTGGCTTTTGCGTGAAGCTCACTTTTGCATGTGTTGCAAATAGGATAAGCTAATGCGTTGGCTTTTGCGTGAAGCTCACTTTTGCATGTGTTGCAAATGTTGAAGCTTCATGTTTTGGTTTTGTTCAAAACAAATCTTTCTAAAATCTGATGTTGCTTGGAGCTAAGTTTTGCATGTGTTGCAAAAGGAGAGAGCTCAAGCACGATTCGGTATTTGTGTGGTTGTATGGAGCTAGAGGCTTGCATGTGTTGCAAGTAAAGAGCTCATACGTGTGATTTGGTTTTAGTTGAAGTTTGATTTGTGGTTGCATGGGACTAGAGAATTGCATGTGTTGCAATTAGAGAGTTCATGCATCTTGATTTGATGTTGCTTTGAGCTAGACTTTTGCATGTGTTGCAAAGAGTAGTGCTCAAGCATGAAATTGGTTTAATGTGTTTTTGCAAGTTCGTTGTGCGAATAAATTGAGGTTTATGAGTCCGGAATTCGAGAGCGTGTGAGTAGGGCTTGCAACGGTGTTGGCAAGTTGATGGGTCTCGTGTTGACCTTCACATGGCTAGGGGATTAATCTCATAAACTCGAGTTTGATTTGCTTAATACGTTTTGCAAATAGTTCTTGAGTCGGTTGCGAAATGTGTTTTTGCAATTAGGTTTGAATTCTTTGAGCATGAGCTAAATTGGTGCAAATATGTTTTGCATGTGTGCTTGATCATGTGTTGATCACCTTGTGGCTCAAAGAATGGTTTTTGATTTTTCGGAAAAGAGTTTGCGCGAAAATCCGGAGTTGTGTCTGTCAGGGGCGGTGTGACCGGCCCCTGGTCGGTTGGACCGGCCGGGCGGTTGGACCGGCCCTGGTTCGGTCGGACCGGGTGGCGCGCGGTGCAACCGGGTTGGCTCCGGTGTGATTTTTCCAGAGAAGCGCGTTTGGCTCGTTTGTGTGGGCGGTCGGACCGGCGGGCGGGCGGTGCGATCGGCCGTGCGGTGCAACCGGCCAGGTTACGGTGCGACCGGCCGTGTAACGGTCAGAAATCCGACCGTTGCCCTGTGAGGGCCGGTCGGACCGGGGTAGGTCCGGTCGGACCGGATTTTCTCTGATTTTGCCCATTTTGCCCCCAAACGGCTAGTTTTCTTGTGGGGGCTATAAACAGAACCCTTGGGGGGCTTGGGCAGGATGTTGGTTGTGTGTGGGAGTTGTTTCCATGTGTTGCTCTTCTCCATTTGCTTCTTGAGCTTAAGTGTGAGCACTAATTGCATGTGTTGCAATTAGGGAGTGGTTTGAGAGCCTCTTGTGCATGTGTTGCACTTGAGGGAGTCCTTGTGCATGTGTTGCACGAGGTGATCACCGGGAGCGCATTCGTTGTGCTCGGTGAAGTTCAAGCAAGGAGCGGCTTGTTACTCTTGGAGGTTGCCGACTCCTAGACGGCGTAGGCGTCGTGCGCGGGAGCTCTCGAGGTGTGAGAAGCCCCGTCAAGTTTGTGAAGGTTCGGGTTGAGCCTACGCACAAGCGTGAAAAACCACGACTAGTGGAAACGAGGCGGGTGCTCGAGCGGGAGTTGGTCCAAGGGTTTGGGCTTGCCTCAACGTGGACTAGGGGAGATCGACAAGTCTCCGAACACCACGGAAAAACATCGTTTGCCTCTTGTCTCTTTTACTTTCAAGTATTTACATTTATTGTATATTGTTCAATTGCTTGATTGTAATTAGAATTGCTTAGTATTAGTTGTTTGTTCAACATAGCAATTCTAGTATAGAGACTCAATTTAGTTAGTGCACTAGTGAGCCTAGTTGATTTAGGCTTTAATTGTCAAAACCTATTTATCGCTTCCGCATATATCTTTGATTAGGTTTTGACTTAGGGGTGTATTAGAGCGAATTAAATTAGTGAGCGATTAATTTTATAAAACGCCTATTCACCCCCCCTCTAGGCGCATCCTCGACCCTACACCTAGGCAGGTGGCAAGATGGCTTTGTGCCAGGTGGGCCTGTGTGGCAACAGGGTGAATTGAGTAATGTGAAGGCTGCGTGCTAGGATCTACGAGAAGAATGTCCTGCCCTGGACAGTTAAGAACTTCACCTTGCGAGCCTTTGAACTGAGTTACCCGTACAAGCACTTGTCTGGAATGGGACAGATCTAGTTTAGTAGGGTTCTAATATCTTTCCTTTGACACCTCGGGGTGACAGTTACACAAGAGTGTAACTGTGTGGGGGAGCGTACCTGTGCTACGGCTTGGTACCCATCCAACAGTATTTGCTTGTTCTAAACTTTGGCTCTGAGTGAGGGAAGTGTTAGAAAGGCAATATTGGGGAGGTTCATAGGTTAGATGTTAGTTTCTGAAAGACTTTGTTGCAATTAATCACCTGTGTGGTGAGCGACTGTATCTTGTGGGTAAAGTGCACAACCTCTGCAGAGTGTGTGTTAAATCTATTCGAATAGCCGCGTCCGCGGTACTGGACAATGCTCGGGGATTACAGTCAAGGGTTAGATTTTCAAAATAAAATGTGGAATGGTTGGCTGTGTGCCAAAGACTGGTGAATCAAACATAGGGCTGTGTGCTAAACTTTTGTAAAAGAATTGAGAAATTAATTATTATAGTAATGGTTTTCACCGCTTTTAATCTAATTAAGATTATCTGTTAAAAGAAATGCTGCTTCATGCAAAATAACCATTTAAGCCTTTCCTTTGGAATAAGCCATGCATGTAGTAATAGAACTGCATTGTGCATGACTTGTTGAGTATGTTGATGTCGACGATCGGGATCGTCAACCGCAAAAAAGAGGTAGGGGTCAGAGAGTTTATGGGACCCGAGCTGCGTTTTACTCGAACGAAGGAAGAAAATCGATCGGGGCGATGGTCGGAGCAAGGCGACAACGAGCACGAGACAAGAGTTTATACTGGTTCGAGCCCCCGTGAAGGTAATAGCTCTACTCCAGTCGCCTCGCGGCGGTGATTCTTGTTATATGGGTGTACAGAGCAGTGTTTACAACTTAAGACAGTAATGGTGATTCCTAACTCGAGCTGCTGTGTGTGTTGTGTTGTCTTCGTCTCTCTGGAGCTCATGCATCCTTGGTCTTTATACTTCCTTTGTACGCAACGGCCGGGAGCAAACCTCGGAAAGGGGGCCTCCGTGCACCTTGAGGGCTGGCAAAGAATCGCCTCAACTTGCGGCGACTCTGAGTCACCCCCACGACCCGCTCTCTGGCAACCGTCAGTCAAATGCCTGATCCGAAATCCTAGGGCGGACCAGGGGCTTCAGGCGAGACCCCGCTCGAGCTCGAGGTCGAGAGGTGCCGAGCTCGGGTGCGCCAAGGCTTCGTGGTCGAGCACCCCAAGCAGGTACCTGTGTCGCGTCGGGGCCTTCCGAGCATGGGAATCATTGACCACACTCCGGTGGTCAAGGGTACCCGGCCCTCATCGCCTAGCCCCAAGGCTCTAGGTCGAGGGGACCCTCGGATCGACCTCGAGCCTTATTCTTGAGACGAAAAAAACCTTCATAGGTCTTGACTCCTTGGTCGAGGCTCAAGGAGACCACAAGGCAAGTCTCTTGGCCACGACACTGGCGACCTTCGGATTTCGATGTTGGTACGGATGTGAGCGGTTGGTGGGCACCTGGCGGCATCTCGACTCCGTAGCCCAAGCCTTAATCACAGCCGTCAAGTCATAGTTGGCACGCCTTTTAAGGCGCCAGGATCGGATTTTACCGTGTTGCGGTTCATAATCCCAGCGCCACATCTTCAAAGAAAAAAAGCTCTCGCCCTTGAGCCCTTCGTTTTCCAAGTCCTCTCGCCGAGCAAGGTCCTCCTCTCCCCTCGAGACAAAACCAGACGATCGCCATGACCAAGTTAGGAAGGAGCACTCTGTCGGATTCGAGGATGAGAGAGCTCGAGTCCCTGGGGCTGCTGGACCCGTTTGTATGGCGGCTGCCGGGCAACGAGACCGAGCTGCGCCCCAAGGACGATGAGATCGTCTGCACCGAGCACTACGTCCTCTTTGGCTTGCAGACCCCGGAGAGTGAGTTCGTCGCGAAGGTCCTCTCCAGCTGCGACATCGAGCTCATCAATCTGGTGCCAAACTCCGTTCTTCTCCTCACCATCTTTTCCCATCTATGAGAGGGGTTCCTGGGGATTCTCCCGACCCCCTCGCTCTTATTTCTTGCATTTCTTAGCTTCCGCCCGAAGGACCCGTGGTCGGCCGCTCTACTTCCAAGAATCTGTCGGGCTCAAGTGGGCCTTCCCTAAGTTCCAGCCCCGGGATTCCCTCGGCCCGTGGAACGAGCGCTGGTTCTACCTGAAGAGGGGCGAGGCCAGGACGCTGGTGTACGAAGGAACCCCCATCGCCAACCGCAAGAAGGAGACTCCGGAGTCGACAACCTCGAGGTCGACGAGGAGGCCATCGCCTCATCCATATTCGCGCCACGCTGTCTTAACGGGCGAGCGATCGCTAACGATTTCTGCGGAACTGCGGTCCCTCTCGGCAGAGGGAGCACCCTCTTCGAGATCCGGGGGTCCGACGATGCTACCCGCGAGGGCACGCCTAGTAAGTCTTTTGTCTCAAGGTTCCGCTTATGCACACCCTTCGATCCTCTCTGATGGCCGCTTGTCTGCGGTGGCGAAAGAATCACGGGTCTCCGCCAGATGGTCGAGATGTTTGGGAAGCCGGCGCGACGAGTACGCCATCGCAACCCCGCCCCAAGAATGTACTCCGTCGAAGGACGAGGTAGGTCACCCACCAAGCGCCGAGTCTTATACCCACGAGCCCCTTCCTGAGCCCCGCCCGCACGCAGGCCCATCAGGAGTTACTGGACACGGCCAGGAGAATGCTCCCGCTGCCCGGCGGGGGCAGGGGCAAGAAGGGGAAGAAGCGACCTCCACCGGTCGGACCAAGCCGAACGGAGGCGAAGAAGCGCCATGTCGAGTGGGGAGACCGTGCCATGGTAAGGGCCCTTCTGGTCGAGCCCCCGAGCTTGTGTTTTCCCCCGCTTTGCCGCTTTGACGAAGTTTCCTTCGTAGTAAGCAGAGCGCTTGCTGCCGCCGCCAGTCTTCGAGTACACCCCGAGCCTCGAGCCCGAGCCCTCGCCATGGCGGTGATGCGAGCGGCTCGGACCCCGAGACCTCGTGTCGCGAGGACGCCATAACGTGACATCCCCTCAACATCGGGGCAGCAAGACCTTCGACGAGGAGGAGACTGGTGACCCAGGTAAGCCCCTGGCATCCCAGTCTGCGCCGCCCCTTTCGTACCTTTCTGGCTTAGTGTATGCTTTTGATCGCAGACCTCGAGCACCCGAGCTCGAAACTTGCCCGTTTTGACGATGGCTATTGTCCAGGGCGAGTCCGAGTCCGAGGAGGAGAACGCCTTCGAGCTGGTTCCACGTCGCGATCGTCGCGGGACACGCACTTCTTCGGGCCAGCCCTTGGTCGGTGAGTTCTACCAAGGGCTCGACGACTCGTCCGAAGAAAACGAGCCCGCGATCGTATGGACTACGACAGGCGAGGCCCACGGCGCAGATGTCGCCGACGGATTTCCGACGCCTGCGTGAGGATACTCAGGCCTTGAGGCCACGGCTGAAGTGGCCTCAAGACCCCACCACCACGATCGCTCCGGCGCCGAGGTCGCGACCACGGATCACCGGGGCGATCGGGCCGCAGAGCCCACAGACCTCCCGGCCGTGGCGTGTCGAAGCGCCGAGGCCGCGGCACCCGTGCCACGGAGGTCGGGAATACCGAGGCGGATCCGCCGCCATCCCTTGGCGCCGAGACGAAGCGACCCGACCGTGGAGATCGGGCTGGCTCTGCCGCTATGTCCTCCCGTCGGCGGCCTCAACCCACGTAAGGAGGTAGCGGATAACTGCCGCCCGGGCGGGACTCGAGTCCCGGCCCAAGTCGCCATCGGTGGCCGTGGTCGATCCCACCGACCGGCAAGGGCCGACGAGGAGGAGGAGATCCTCGCGATTGTATTGACGATCGCGAGACTTCACCACAAGACGCTGGGGGCGACTTCGGCGAGGTGAGGGTCTTCCCGCCGACTTCGTAGCTCGCAGCTTGACTTCCTTGTCCCTCTCACTTTTGGGCCATCCTTTCGTCGTGAAGGTGATCGATCCGCGCCTCGAGGGTTACAAGGCCTCGAGAGTATCTTTGTCGTCGGGGGTCTCCTCGACGCAGTGGGAGGCGTGGGAGGTTGAGCGTCCGGCCCGTCAGGCACTATTGAGGTCGAGCAGGGGAGCTCGAGCGAAGGCCCAAGAGCTCGATGATCTACGCCGGACGATGAGGGTGCAGGAGATAGTCCACGCGAAGAGCTCGAGCGACCGTGGTCTCTGAACGTGACTTCGTGTTAGGGGCAGGAGCAGAGCGCGCCGCGTTCAGCCCACGGCGCCGAGGCCGAGGGGGCAAGATCAAGGCTCGAGAAGGCTTCATGCGAGGCGCTAACTCCCGAGCCCAAGGCCAAAATACTCCAAACAAGAGGAACTTGGGAGCGCCAACAAGACACTTGAAACCGAAAGGTGCCAAGGTCAAGGACTGGAGAGGGCAGCCATGAGCGGTGCACATTCTAGGGCGAGGGCATCCCCGAGCTCGAGGCCAAAATCCTTGAGCTTGAGGGGAAGCTCGAACGTGCCACCAAGGCGCCGAGGTCGAACAGCTTAAAGTCGAGGCGCCGAGAAGGTTCCCGCGAGGTCGCCCTTGGGCCCGGACTAAGGTCCCGGGCTCAAGAAAAGCTCGAGCGCTGCGGTAAAGCAAATAAGAATGCCTGCCCCATTTTGAAGACTAACGACGCCGAGCCGTGGATGCTTCCCAAAAGCCCTCCGGCCTGTGGTGAGATCGCAACCTCAAGGCAAGAGTGGCCTAGCTCGAGCAGAAAAGCTTACCCGCCGAGATGGCCGACCAGAAGGAAACATCAAAGAGCGCGAATGTACTAACAAAAGTGGTTTGTTTTTGGTGTACAAAGAAACCTCGTCCTGTTGTAAATCCGTAGCTTGGGGATACTTGAAGTCTTCCTTGCTTTGCTTATTGGTCGCTCCGTGCTTTCTGGTCGTGGCGCCGATAGGGTAGCCTTACCCACCCCGTTGGTCCGAGGTCGAGCGACGTGCCTCTGCACAAGACTTAAACATGGATGAGAGGCCACGACCGCAAAGTGGAGGAACACCGCAATGGTAGAAGGGCACGGCGATCATCGTTAGTGCTCGAACGGTCCTTGCGACCATGCATATCGCTTCGACGGCTAAAGCGGCGAGGTTCTCAAATGAGCCCGAGCACAGGAAGAGCTAGATTGTGAAGAGGTTCGCTTACGCTTAGCTCGTTCACGGGCGGTGAACGCCAAACTGCGCCGCTAGACCAGAGCTTAATGTGTTCACGCACGAGGGTCGTGTTCGAGAAAAACAAACGAGGAACCGCTCAAAAAGAAATAGCAAGAATATCGGTGAAGCGCATATAGAAAATGAAAGATCGGCTTTATTGAAATGTGAGGCATAGGGTTTACACATAAAACTTCCGGTTGATCTATATTCCACGAGCTAGAGAGCTCTCGCCGTCGGGCATCGCTAGCCGAAGCGCCGCGGCGATCTGCTGAAACAACTCTATAGGGCCCTCCCACCGGGATAACTTGTTGGTGCCGGGCGAGCTCAATCCGCCTCGGGGCTAAGTCCCCAACAAGGAGCTTCCTAGGTCGCATCGACCGAGACGCATGTCCGCGAAGAGTTTGCGTAGTGCGTTGATCGTGCAAAGGCACGGCATCTTACTTCTTCTGCGAGGGTGAGGTCGAGAGACCGTTCAAGGCCAAGTCGACTTGGTCGACTGCCGACTCGGCAGAGCCCGCGTGAGGACTCGGGAGGCGGATCGCTTCTTGCATCAACACGAGCCGAAGGGTGTGGACCCCGTGGCTCGGCTTGTTGTGGTACGAATAGACCATAGGACGGTGGGAAGTTCGCCCACCCAGCCTTGCCAGACGGTCCGAGCTCATCTGACTCGCTTTTGACGCTCTGAACGATTTGTTCGCTGGCACGCTCCGCCGCTCCGTTGCTCTAGGGGTGAGCCACCGAAGCGAAGCAAATTTTAATGCCGAGTTCCTCGCAAAACTCCTGGAACAACTCGCTGGTAAACTGAGTACCGTTGTCAGTGATAATCTTGCATGGAACCCCGTACCTGGTGACCACGAACAAGCGAAAAAAATGAACTGCCGCCCGAGCAGTTATGGTCGAGACCGGCTCAGCCTCTATCCACTTGGTGAAGGTGTCGACAGCGACGAACAGAAACTTCTTCCCTCCGGCTGCTTGAGGAAAAGGACCGAGGATGTCCAATTTCCCAGTCGAGAAGGGCCACGCGAGCGGATGGTCTGGAGCGCGTGGCGGTTGATGCGACTTCCGGCGTGGAATTGGCGAGCTCGGCAAAGCGGACGATATCACGAGCATCCCGCAAAGCACCGAGGGCCAATAGTACCCCATGCGGAAGGCCTTCCCACCATTGTCCTGTCGAAGAGTGCGCCTACGAGGCCCGAGTGAATGTCATGCAAGAGGGTACTTACCTCCTCCGTGGAGATGCACCGTCAGATGCCGAAACATTGCGCTCAGAAGCTCTCCCTCGACAAGCGTGTACAGACTCGCCCGGCGCTTGATCCGGCTCCTCCCGGCAGGGTCGGGTGGCAGGTCGCCCCGAGCAAGGAAACTGTGGATGGCCTCGGCCCAGGAGGGTGTACCTTCGACCATGGCGAGCGCGACCTCTTGGTCGGAGATTGACGGGGCCGCTAGTGTCTCCAGGATGACGTCGGGTGGGACTTCGTCGTCGGAGGAGCCAAGCTTGGAGAGGGAGTCCGCGCTGGAGTTGTCCTTCCTGGGGATGTGTTTGAGCTCCAAGTTCTGGAACCACTTCTCCATCTTGCGCGCCTCGGCGAGGTACTTTGTCATCGAGTCTCCCGAGCACTGGTAGTCCTTGTTGAACTGATTGATGACGAGCCGAGTCGCCTTCACGACCAGCGGCGACTCCCAAGGCCTTGCAAACTCGCAAGCCGCCAAAAGAGCTTCAGATTCCGCCACATTGTTGGTCGCCGAGAAGCCAAAACGAATTACGATACCTCGGCTTGTCGCCGCTGGGTGAGGATATGGATCCCACTTCAAGCGCTTGAAGGATCTCGAGCCGTCGAAGAACATGACCGGGGCTTTTCGTCTTGACACAAGCTCGGGAGCGGGCTGCGACGCTCGCCGACCACGGTCGACGAGCACTTGCGACTTTATGGTCGTCGCGCGCCACGACCGGACGTCGAACGCCGCCAGCCCATGGCCCACTTGGCGATTCACCCGCCACCTCCGGTTCTCAGATGTCCCCGAGCGGAAGTTGCTCGACGACCACGGAGTGTGCCCGAAATAGTGCCGAGCTTGCGAAGCCATGAGGAGAGCATATAACAGCTTCTATACTGCGGGTAGCGCCTTCGGGCCGCAAGACCTCGCTGCATAATAAATGGGGTCTTCTTGAGGCCCCGCTCCGCTACCAAGACAAAGACTAACAAAGATGGGGGTGGCCGCGAGGTATAGCAAGAACTTCTCACCGTGTTGTGGCGTTAGGGAGGGGGGTGGGGACGACAGGTATGCCTTCGTCGTCGAAGGATCGCTGGGCCTCTGAGTCCACTCGAAGCCCCCGAGCTTGCGCAAGGTTTGGAAGAATGGGAGCTCAAGGCCGCCGAGCCTCGAGATGAATTGCCGAGGGCGCCATGCGCCGATGAGGCTTTGCACCGCTGATCGAGGCCGGGTGCCATCTTTTCGATCGCCTCGATCTTCTCTGGGTTTGGTCCAACCCCAGAGCCCCCGATCATGTAGCCGAGCACCTTACCGGACGCTGCGCCGAACACGCACTTCTCGGGGTTGAGCTTGATCTTGTGCTCGCTCAGTTGGCGAAGGTCTCCTCGAGGTCGCGAACGTGGTCGCCCTCGGCGGGGCTTTTGACGATGATGTCGTCCACGTAGACCTTAAGGTTCCGCCCGATCTGGAGCTCGAAAGTCTTGGTCATTAGACGTTGAAAAGTGGCCCCCTCATTGCGCAGACCAAATGACATGGTCGTATAGCAATAGGTGCCAAACGGCGTGATGAAGGAGGTCTTGCTTTCGTCGTCGACCGCCAGCTTGATCTGGTGGTACCCCGAGTAAGCATCCAAGAAGCTCAGTATCTTAGCATTCGCGGTGGAGTCCACGATCTGGTCGATGCGCGGAAGCGGGAAATTGTCCTTCGGGCAAGCCGAGTTCAACCCCGTATGGTCGACGCACATTCTCCACTTTCCTCCCTTTTTCTGCACGATGACCGGGTTGGCCAGCCACTCGGAGTAGTTGATCTCACGAATGAAGCCGGCCTTCAAGAGCTTGTCGAGGTTCTCCTTGATGACTGCGACTTTCTCCGGAGAGAAGCGACGCAGCTTTTGGCGCACAGGTCGGGAGCCAGATCCCACCTGCAGTTTGTGCTCAATCACCTCCCTCGGTACACCGGGCATATCCGCGGGCTCCCAAGCGAATATACCCTTGTTGGCGCGAAGGAAGGTGACGAGCTCGAGTTCCTATTTGGGACTCACCATCGGAGACGTGGACACACGGTCGGGTCGCTCGCCGAGCGGCACGACTGACCTTCGTTCTCATTGGTCAGATCGCCGCCTTCCAAGCGGGCGTTCTTCGTCGTCTCCTCGATCACATTGGGCAAAGATGCTGCAAGGGCCAAGGCCTTGGTCTCACAACCCATGCGCCGCTTGTAGGTCGCCCAAGACGATGATGACACCGCTAGCTGTAACTTCATGCATCGATGGCCATAATGGTTGGCAGCCATGAATTTGACCAAGGCAGGTCGCCCGAGGATGGCGTTGTACGGGAGGTCACCCTCGACCACTTCGAAGGTGATCAACTCGGTGCGAAAGTTGTCAGAGCCACCGAAGGTGACTGGCAAGACAACCTGCCCCAAGGGGGTGGTCGAACTCCCGAGGACTATCCCGAAGAACGGTATGGTGATGCTCTTGACTTTCGATCGGGGAATCTGCATCCGGTCGAGCGCTCCTGCCTGCAGTAAGTTAAGAGAGCTGCCGCCATCGACCATGACGCGACCGATCGTGGTGTTGCTGATGGTCGGGGTCACGACCAAGGCGGTCTTTAGGTCTCGAGCCATACCTGGGAGAGCATCCTCCGGGGAGAAGGTGATGGTGGCACCGCCCACTTGCGAAATTTGTCGGTGGGTTTACCGTGTCGACACAGTAGATGGTACGCACGGCGGCCTTGACCTCGCGCTGACCGGTAGGCCGACGAGCCATCAAGATGACGCCGATCCGGCGCCGCCTTTGCCGAACTCTAGGTCGAGGTCGTCGCCCCACTCCGTAGCCGCAAGATTCACCCGTCGGGCTGGTCGTCATCCTTCGAGAGCATGGGCATCTCACCCGCCCATCGTAGAAGGCGTCTAGCTTATCTGCCAAGCCTGCAGTCCGTAGATCGTGGCGGCATACTGTGGAAAAGACAGAACTTTATTTCGTCAAACCCCGCGCGCCCCTCGACCCCCGGCTGCCGAGCATCGTTCGCGGGACCGCACGTTAGCCCTCCCCGCTGGGCTAGCTCTTCACTGTGCGGTCGGGTCGGCCTTGGCGAGGCTTAGAGTCCTCTGAGCTTGGCCTCGACCTCGAGGACCTCGCGCTGCCATCCGCCGAGACGATCACTCGCGGTAGCCCTCCGCCACCTCTGCGATCGCGCTTCGCTTCTTGGTGGTGGCGCCTTGGTGGCGCCCACAGTTGGACGGGCCGCCTCTGCTTGGTTTAGACCAAGCTTACCTTGGTCGTAGTCGCGTTTCAGCGGACGGCATCGTCCGCGTCTTTGCCGCCATGCGGAAAAGTTTGTTGACGCTGAGCCTCGAGGTGATCTCTGTGTTGGTGAGACGCCGATCACGGACCCGAACTTCAAGGCCTTGATGACGGCCTCATCGAAATGCTCGGGATCGTTTCCTTGTGCGGATGAATCGCCGCACAAAGTCGCGCAGATGGCTCGTTCTTCCCCGGATGACACGATCGAGTCTTTCTCCTGCCTGCCGCCCGTAATAACTCTCGAAGTTGGAGCGAAGGCGCTCTGATCTGGCGCCACGACTGAAGGAGCCATGCTTGATTAAAGAGCCAGTCCTAGCGCCCGTCCCGTAACGGTCGGAGGTAGTTTGCCATTACGAAGCTCGTCCCTCCACCGCCAGATAGCGGTCGAATAGATGGACAGAACTCGTCGGGGTTCTGGTCCCATCGGCGCCGACAACGGTAGCGGGCTTGAACCGAAGCTGCCACCGCGACGTGACGAAGGCCGTCGAGTACGCCATGCAACAGAGGTCGGAAAGACGCCGGCCATGGTCATTGTCGTGCCGACAAGATCCTCGCATCGCCGGACTCGAGTCGAGGCTCCCGGCGCCGATTGCCGGAACGACCATGGTGCCGAGCACGGAATCACCCGGTGGTAACGCAGCGGTCTCAGACTCGCGATGCTCGGGCGAACGCCCCGGAGAGGTCCGCAGACCTGCGCCGGCCGACTTCGAGCGGCCCGGCTCGGCTGGTCTCGTTGGCGCGGTGGGGGACGCCGGCGTCCGCTGCCGGAGTTTCGCCCCGAGCCTATTGCTCGGGGCTAACTCTGTCAGAAGGTGTCCGACGCGATCGATGGCGCGACGTGTTGTCACTTCTCGGGAGCGGTCCCCGAGTGTTGACTTTGATGTCGCGGAGGTGCCACCTCGGCCGCAGCCGATCGAGTTCTCGCCGGGGCTCGCCAAAGAGCTCCGACCTCGCCCTATCGGGGTTGGCTATGACCCGGCGATAAGCGAGGCGCCCCGGAAGGGGAGCTCGTGGCCCGAAGATGTGCTGGCCTTCTCCTGGGCCTCCCGCCGGAGAGCTATTATGGCTTGGTTGATGGCAACCTGCACCATCCGGCGAGCGTCTTCCGGGGTCTGCGGATCAAGGTCACCCGCATCTCCCTCAATGCCTTGCCCGTCCGCCACGTAACATGCCGCCGAGCGGCAGCGCGTAGGGCGTGAACAGGACACGGAGTCGAGTCCGCTCTCAAGAAAATTGCCGATAAAGGCGCCATGCTCCTCGAGTCTTGGTGTCGCTCCTCTGAAAAAGAGCAAAACAATCGGCCCCACGGTGGCGCCAAATTGCCGACGATCGGGATCATCAACCGCAAAAAGAGGTATGGGTCGAGAGTTTATGGGACCCGAGCTGCGTTTTACTCGAACGAAGGAAGAAAATCGACGGGCGATGGTCGAGTAAGGCGACAATGAGCACGAGACAAGAGTTTATATTGGTTCGAGCCCCGTGAAGGTAATAGCTCTACTCCAGCCGCCTCGCATGGTGATTCTTCTTATATGGGTGTACAGAGCGGTGTTTACAACTTAAGACAAGAATGGTGATTCCTAACTCGAGTCAGCAGTGTGTGTTGTGTTGTCTTCGCCTCTCTGAGCTCATGCATCCTTGGTCTTTATACTTCCTTTATACGCAACGGCCGGAGCAAACCTCGGAAAGGGGCCTCCGTGCACCTTGAGGGTCGGCAAGAATCGCCTCAACTTGCGGGCGACTCGAGTCACCCCCACGACCCGCTCTCGCAAACCGTCTATCAAATGCTCGATCCAAATCCTAGGGCGGACCCGGGGCTTGAGCGAGACCCCGCCGAGCTCGAGGTCGAGAGGTGCCGAGCTCGGGTGCGCCAAGGTGGTCGAGCGCCTCAAAGGCGCACCTGTGTCGCGGTCGGGCCTTCCGAGCATGGGAATCTGCGACCACACTCCGGCCGGTCAAGGGGTACCCACCCTCGTCGCTTGAATACTCACCCTTGCTTCAACAAAACCTCGGAAGAAGAAGCAACACCACTTGGGAGGAGGAGTTTAACGAAGGTCCGGAGAATTAGGGTTGAGCCTCGCCGCCTGCTGGGCGTAACGAGGGTTCATTGTCGTACTTTTGCTTCCGCTATTGAACTTGTGTTACTTTTGTTATTTATCGCCCTGCGTGGTGAATTATTGTAAGGTGACCATAAGGTCGTGTAACTCATTTATAATTATGTTTGAGGTACTTAATTATTATTTCCGCTGTGTATGATTGTGGTATCTCAACCTGTTTATCCTATGTGTACTAGCTTGATCCTAGACTAGTACAGAATACACAGAGGGTCCGGATTTGCCGATTCGTGTCCCGATATCCTCCAACTCCTCAAGCACCTCTGGAATATTGGCATATCCTGAAGCCCCATCTTTAGGAATGCGATTGCACCTAATCTTTTTCCACACTCTACTATATCCCCTGCTTTGCTTTTTTGATTCCTCTTAACTTCTTTTATAGCACACAACAAATACCTTGTGCAAAGTTGAGACTTTGTGTAAGCAAGCCCATCAACAAAACGAGTGGCTCACAGCTTCCGGCCAGCAAGTGCTCAAGATGAAAGACACCGAACTGGTGACACTTAGGGCTGAGCTAAAAACTACCAAGACTGAGGCTGAGAAGCAGAAGGGAGAGGTGAAGAGGCTAAAGGTGGAGGGAGAGAAGCTAAAGGCCGAAAAGGCTACTGCCATTGCTGTGTGACTCAAGACCAAAGTCGGTCAAGACAAGCTAGAAGTAGGTAGGAAGGTGGTCGAGGTCAAAAAGGTTGTAGTAGATGCAGCACTTGCCATTCTGCAGTCGAAGGCACTCGAGCACATGATTTCATCTGCACATCTTGCGACTTCCCATGTGCTTGGCCTAGTGAAGAGCCACCATCTTGGCCTGGACCTCTTGATTTTGAATGAAGGATTCTCATGTGAGGAGAGTGAAGTTGCTGATCACATTGTGTCCTTTAGAGACCTTACTGAGAGGTTCATGGTCCAGTTGGAGCTGTCTCTTGCTGGCGATGCTAACGATGCCATCTAGAATTCTTAGTCCTAACCATGTTGATTGTAATTTTGCAACTACGTCTTTAATGACAATACTAATTAATTTTATTTTCTGTCATGCTTTGCCTGCTATTTCCTTATCAATGAAATAGAGTAACACAAGTAGGTGCAAATCTGATTTACCACTCATAGACTCTCAGTAAGCAACTTTGTTGCCATGCGTATGCCTGATTGTATCTGCACACAAGGCTAAAAAACTTTCGTCAAATAGCTAAGCCCCCGACCTTACACTCGGAGAGGCTGTATATAACATAAATATTATTTAAGTTGAAGTGAAACTACATGATTTTTGCAAGTCTTCATCGGCCATATGACTCAGACTTTGTAGCAAACAGGAACTTGCTAAGCAGCGTATGTATAACTGATAAGAGGCCTCGTCTCCCACCAACTGTTGAGCTTTAGATGTCTAACAATCTGGTGCTCGTATGTGCGGAGGACAGAATTGCTCGTCATTGGGTTCAGGCATGGACACACTTTGGTTTGGTTTTGTTTGCTGACATGCTAAGTATGTGATCGAGTAAATGCATGTAAAAATTCACATGTAAAAGAAAATAAAGAATAATATGCAAAAGAAATAAAGAAACTATGCCTACAGCTCCTCGCTCGATAACTATATCGACCAGAAAATAGAACAAGGTGTTGAGTAACCAGCAGACCCTGACTCCTTACTTGATGATGCCATCGAGTAAGGAGTAGATTGACGTAAGCACAAAGCTATGATATAGCACCTAACTCTTTACCCAATAGATGGATCGAGCAAAAAGTGGAGCATTAGCATCACAAATACCTATTGCAACTCCGAACTTCTTACTTGATAGATGTGTCGAGCTAAGAGTGGAGCCAGGTAAAGGAAGGATCAAGTGATATAGCTCCCAAACCTCTACTCGATGAGTGCATCAATGCGATGGTAGAGCAAATACGCTGATAAATGCATGATGTAGCTCCCGACTTTCTATTCGACGACTATATCGAGGAGAAAGTAGAGCGTGAGCATCATAGACGGTAGCCCTCAACCATACACTCAGGCGCATGAGCCCCCAAGCATTCTAGAAAAGCTTAGAACTCTTTTTAACTCCATTATAATGATTAAATATTGTTACAACCTTCGCGCCCCTTCTGCTTCCACACAGTACGTCATAACTTAGCTTCTCTTCGGTTCTCACATTTATGTGGAAGTGCAAAAGATGCCTCGTGGATTGGGACCAACACAAATCTAGACAGGTTGCGGCCTCAGCATGACTCGTTCCCTGAGCTATAAATAGATGGGACTTATAGTCATCTATCAAAACTCATCTCTTAGTTTTCCTTCTACTCGCGACGCCTTAACTTTTTCAATTGCCTTCATGGCTTCCACTCCCCTGTCACCCCATCCGCAAAGATCCTTGGAGAATCCCCTCTCCCTAAGCCACTGGCCATCGTTTCTCCAAGACAGATCATCATCTCCTCTGATGAGGAAGAAGAGATGTTTGGGAGGCCATTGAGAGGGAGGTTTGGTCGAAGGAGGAAGATGAGGTTACCAGCATGCTGCGTGTCGTTGTTGAAGAAGACGATGCCACTTCTGCTACCATCGCAAGAGCAGATGTCACCATCGACACATGAGGAGAAGAAGGTGAAGCTACCGATGGTGGCAAAGAAGGAGAAGCTTGAAATGGCTTCATCAGTTCGGTGCCTACTCGCCCTCCAAGCCCTTGCAGTGCTTCGAGACTTTTGACAACGGAGAGGTCACCTTCTCCATCGACAAGCGACTGGGTCTTTGCCGCCTCTTTAAACACATACAGAGGGCATAGGACCATCCCAAGGACCCTCCTTTTCCAATCCCCATAAGTGGAGGCGGTGCGATGCCTCCGAGGACAAACAACCATAGGATACCTGCCTTAAAATATAATAGGATAACTATTGTTAGTAAATTTAATAAATTCTTACTTGCTTGAATTTTTGTTGTTCGATGCCTCAAATGCACTATCTTTTTTATTTATGTATGAAATCTTCTCAGTTGATCAATGTTTCATGAATTGTCTAGCATCGTTCCTTCTAACGTAGATTGCCCTTTTCCTATGTGATGCACTTCATCAAAATTCTGTTACTCCCTTTTCGGTAGAGTCTACCATCTACCAATGTGTATAGCTTGGACTTAATGCAATTTTCTCAGCTGAGGCATCATCGCCAGGGATCTCTTGACCTTCGGGATAGGCTTGGAATGGAGTCATCCAAGTTGGTTCGCGTTCGAGTAGTGCAGCTTTCGTGTCTATGGATTCTCCTCACGACTCGACCGAACAAAGCATCGGTCGAGTTAGGTAACATTTGTCTCCGTGACGGAGACAAATGGTTTAACGAGTTTCTCAACGAAGACTCCTATAGGCTTGGGTGAATGGGACAAAGCGAGCCTGGCAAGTTCATCAATAGCGAAGTTATTACTTTGCCTAATATGTCTTACCTTGAGCCCTTCGAACTAATGCTCTAGCTTGCGAACCTCATTTAGGTATGCCACCATGTTGTCATCCGATCTCTAGTACTCCTTTTGCACTTGGTTTACGATTGGCTATCAGTCCCCTTTCACGAGTAATCGCTTGATCTCATGTGACGCCACTATTTGGATCCCAATGACCAGTCCCTCATATTTTGCAACATTATTTCAAGATTAAAAATCAAGTTAGATGACATATTTGAGCTCCTCACCTGTCGAGGATTTGAGCATGATGCTGGACATCAAGCCCTGAAGCGTGAGCGATCCATCAAAGAACATAGTCATGTAGTTATCGATCGTCTTGTGCTCCTTTTCCTCGACGTGCGTCCATTCCGCGATGAAGTCTACTAAGACCCCTGACCTGACGGTGGTCCGCGGCACAAAATCAACCTTGAACTCGTTGAGTTCGACCACCCACTATGCAATTCGTCCTGTCACCTCTTAGTTGCGTATTACCTCCTTGAGCGGATACGTCATCATAACCATAATCTTGTGCACCAAGAAGTAGTGCCTTAGCTTTCATAAAGTCATCAGGACGGCATACAATATCTTCCATATTTGAGGGTATCGCAGCTTGGCATTGTGCAAGACCTCGCTCACGTAGTACACCGGCTTCTGGACTTTGGCCTTTTCCTCAAGGCAATCCCACTCGACCACCAGGATTGTACTTACTATTTGAGGGGTAGCTGCAATATACAAAAAGAGCTCTGCTTTTTCGTTAGGTGAAATCAAAATTGACGGAGACGATAAATACCTTTTCATGTATTGAAAAGCTTTTTCTGCCTCCTCAGCCCACTTGAAATTGTCCTGTTTCTGGAGTAGTTTGAATAAGGGTAGCCCTTGCTCACCCATTCAAGAGATGAATCAACTAAGAGCTGTGATGCAGCCCATGAGCTTTTGCATTTCTGTCAATGTCCGCAATGGACACATCTGGTCGATAGCCTCAATTTTGCATGGGTTGTCCTCAATGTCTCGACTGGACACTAGAAAACTGAAATGTTTGCTGGACAGGACACCAAATGTGCACATCTAGGGGTTAAGCACCATTCGATACTTTCCAAGGTTGTCAAATATTTCCTCGTGGTCACTGATTAAGGTGCTCCCAGTTTTTGATTTAACCACGATATGTTAATAGCCTATGCCTTGACCTACGGTGCTAAACGGGATAAGTGTTTGCCCTATGCAAAGTTTTCTTCCAATAATAACTATCAAGCCAGTTTACAAATGTCTCCTTTTGAAGATTTATATGGAAGAAAGTGCAGAACCCCTCTCAGTTGGAAGGATACTGGCGAAAGAGAGTTATTTGGTCCTGTCATACTGCAAGAAGCCGAAAAGCAAGTTCAGTTAATCAGAGACAAGTTAAAGATAGCTCAAAGCAGACAGAGGAGTTATGCAGATAATCGTCACCGAGATTTGAGTTTCGAGCCCAATGATTATGTGTATCTTAGAGTCACCCCTCTAAAAGGAGTTAAGCGATTTCAAGTAAAAGGAAAGCTTGCCCCTAGATATGTAGGACCATTCAAAGTCTTGGAAAGAAGAGGAGAAGTTGCTTACAAGCTTGAGTTGCCTCAGTCCTTCGCTGGAATCCATGATGTGTTCCACGTGTCGTAGTTGAAGAAGTGTCTGCGTGTGCTAGAGGAGCAGATGCCATTTGGAGCCATCGATTTGCAAGAGGATATCACCTACAAGGAGTAGTCTGTGAAGATTTTGGATGTTGCAGAGTGCATCATGAGAAGCAAGATCATCCGTTTTTGCAAGGTCTAGTGGAGCAACCATTCAGAAGAGGAAGCTACTTGGGAGCGAGAAGAGGATCTGAAGTCCGAGTTCCCCCGCCTATTACCTAGGCAGCCTGAATCTAGTTTTGGAATGTTTGAAGTTGAAAAATGAACCATTTGCCTTTTGCTCAAATTAATCAAAGCTTAATTGGAGTTTTCTAAAAAGGAAAAGATTTAATTTGATTAATCTATGCATCAAACTAAAGATTTCTACTTTTTGTTGTGCTTCAAGGAATTTTTCTGTATTTTTGGGGATTTTTCTGAATTTGTTTTCTATTTATTTGAATTTATTTGAATTTTTGGAATTTAATTATTTTGGAAATGATTTATAATTTGAAAATCCCGCTCGAGCTGAATCTGTTCTCAGCCCAGTTGCTATTCATCCCTTGGCCCACTCCATTTCCTCTTGTTCCGGCCCGGTTCCCCTCCGCCTCGCCCTGCTTCCCGCGTCCGCTCGACCCAGTCAGCCCGCGAGCCATCGTCGTCCGATCAACAACGCCTGTACGTTCGGGATGCTACCACATCACCCCGCGCTGCCGCCGCCGCATCTAGCCCTAACCCTAGCCGTCATTTTTGGCGTCCGTGCTGGGCCCACCTCCCGGGGCTAGTTAAGGCTCCGCCAACCCCTATTCGAGGTTAATCCCATCGCGCTGCACTCGCTGCCCCTTCTCCCGTCGCCTGAGATGTCGCCGTCGCTGAGAACAAGCTCGCCAAAGTTTCTCGCCACCCGAGCACCTTTTCCGCCATCGTTCAGCCGCTCCAGCCCTCCTCTGCCGTCGTCGCTTGCACGACCGAGTTCATCGTGTCATCCCCTTTCGGATCCACCTTGCCCTGAGCCCGAACCATCGCTCATTCGCCATTTGCCCCTTCATCTTCCTTGGCTCAAGTAAGTTGTGCTGCCACCTCGCCGTTGCTCTCTGTCAGTGAACCTCGGTCGTCTGATCGTGGTCGTGCGCTCCTAATCTTGCTGCGTATCCTCATCCGTGCCCTTGCCTTCTCCACCGTCTGATCCAACCGAGCCGCCGGATGCGCGACACGTGGCCAGTCCGTGTCAGCCGCCATGTCAGCGTTTGCGTGGGTGCCACATCAGCCGACACCTTAGCGCCGTGCCAACCAAGCTGCCACGTTAGCCTAGCCACTGTTCCGGGAGCCCAATTCATCGTGGACTGCTCTGTGGCTGTGGACTCGGTCTATGGACCATGGGTCCCATATGTTAGCGAAATACGTATTTTTGGGTTTATTTTTATTTAGGAAATTGATTTGTTGACATCAGCAATTGTGCAATAAATTGATTTTCCCGTAGAAAAATAAATCAGGGAATTTGGATTTTCTCTTTTTCAGCCAATTTCTCTGAATTTAATCTTCTAGAGGCCTGTTCTCGCTCATACGAACTCTGATTGAAGCGATTCAAATTTCTAAATTTTTGTAAAATCGAGCTCTACCTTCTAGAGATATTTATTTTCAGTTTTGAGCTTATTTGAGTTTCTATTTTATATTTATTTGATTTTGTTACTTTCTTTTTGGTAGACACAAGTCTCGAAGGAGCGAACTGAGACTTCGAAGACCAAGACTCAGCACTAGATCAGTAAGGAAAGTCATAACCTTTGATCATATTGAACCTATGTTTACAAAAGTACTTTGTTTTGTATAATTGCATACTATTTGTGTATCAATACTTAATTTATGGGAACAGTTATTCACCTAGTTGACATTATGCCACCTTGACTAATGGAATGCCATATACCCATTGTTAACCCTAGGTTGGGACATTACTAGTTGGACATAATCAATATACCAACAATGGGTTATCGTAGTTATGCTTAGACCTGCTTAGTCATATGTTGGGATTCATATCACATGTGAATTAATGTTAATCTTGACTTAATGAGATATTGAATCGTGTTTGTTAGCCACTATTGTAAAACTTGTTGTACTATGGCGGGGTTTGCCATTGGTCTTGGTTGAACAAAATGTTTTCCCTCAGGCAAGTGATCGTGCAGTAAAGGGGGTGCTTTCTAGCACATTGGTATGTGGTTGTCTTGCCTGAGACAACTTAAGGACTTAATCTTGTCGCCATTGAACTGGGCATAACCATGCAACCACAAGTCTGGTATGGGACAGACCTAGCTGATTAATTTGCAATGTCTAGTCTTGAGTACTGCCAACTGGTTGTGTGGGTTCCAGGATGGACGGGTAGATTCACATGGCTCAAGAAGGGGCCCTAAGGGGCGAAACCTTAGAGGGCAGAACCGAGTTTAGATAGTGTATTGTAAAGGCTTTATTATGACATCTCTGCGACATACCAAAGGAAGTGAGTTATTACTGGTTGCACTAAGAGATGTTCATGTCTTGTGAGTAAAGCTGTACAACCTCTACAGAGTGTAAAACTATTCGAATAGCCGTGTCGATGGTCATGGACAAGCTCTGGGATTTCACACGGGGTATAGAGTGTTTCATGAAATGTGGAATTGTTGGGATGTGAACGGGGAGTTCACTGTTACTTTGTTGTCTAAAGTTACACTGTGAATTTAGTGGTTTGATACTTGTTTTGGATGGTGTAGGGTGATACCTCGCCATTCTGTTCATGTTGTCTACCATTGATTTACCAGTTATTTATTATCGTTTTCATCGATATGCTTTCAATCTATTTACTATATTTCAAATTCAAGTTATTGCTTTCTGCAAATGAACCATATGGCCATCCTTTGTCAAGCCATGCATGAATATTGTATCATTTCCCTACATGACTTGCTGAGTACTTTTTGTACTCACGGCTTTATATCTTTGTTGATCAGTTGCTGAGAAAGGATCAAGAAATAATGAGTATCAGGAGGAGGAGTACTATGAAGACTATGTGGACTAGGAAGGCGTTTCCCCAGACGATTGCCTGTGGCATGTCGAATGGCCCAAATAATTTATTTTTTGCTGCAATATTTCATTCGTTTCTTAAGCTATAAGGCATTGATGTATGAACCTTGACCATAAGGTTGTTTTCTTTAGTTAATAATAATTTGCTTCTTCTTAGTTGTTGCAATGTATGGTATGATATATCATCTATGTTTCCACTGTGTGCACTAGCGTGATCCTGGACTAGTGCAGTATACGTAGAGGGTTTTGGATTTGCAAATCTGGGTCCCAACAGTTTTCTTGCATGGTTTTCAAAGCACACCAACTAGACCGGCTATCCTATCAACTAGATTGCAATCTGACGACAATCCTTGGTCCACGCAATGTCTAGCTAGCATCTTTTCCTTTCTTTGTCTTCTAAGCTTGCACCGACTCCATCTCCGATCATCTTCCAGTGATCCTCGACTGTCTGGACCTCCTATAAAATATCTAAATACTGGGTATGAGCACGCACCAGAAACTCAAAGACTATACTATATATGCTCAAGCAAGCATATGGAAACTCCTGATATCGTGAGCCAATCTCTATGGGATAAGATATACACAGAGATGGTCTCTCCATACATGGAAGGACTTGATCGTTTTCCCGCTACGAGGAAAACGACTCAAGTATGCCTGATATCTAGTGAAGTTTCGATATGCTACGAAGATCACGCGATGATGGACTCCTCATCGGCTATGATTTGACATCCCAAACTGACAACAACTCGACCTGAGGCAAGGCTACCCCAACTATATAAGGATAAGTGTTGGCATCTGTCGTGCTCTGAATTTGCAAATCTGGACACTCTGTGTATTTTGCACTAGTCCAGGATCGCACTAGTGCACACAGTCTAAACAGGTGTCGGGACCCGACCGCAACTGAAACCCTCAGTTTTCAAAGACTAGTCCCGTGATCATCGCTAGTGCCCACAGCTAACAAAGATGAATATCACAATCATACACAACGGATTAATACATAAAGAATTCATCTTTTAATATAATATGTTGAACAACCCTAAGGTCAACTTACAATTGTGAAGCCTAGATGGCTTCAACTCGAGTAAAACGAACAATAATGAACGAAGAACGTCGGTGAATCCGTCAAAATACCACGGGCATTTGACAAGGTTCAACTCCTAGATATTCGCCTTCTTGCAGAACTTCACCTTCTTCGAAGACAAAGACTTCTCCTCAACTGGTGATGTTTTGTTATAGCAAGGGTGAGTACACAACCGTACTCAACAAGTCAGGCACAAAATGCAGTTCTACTACTACATGCATGGCTTATTCCAAAGGAATGGCTGGATGGTTCTTTTGCAATAAAGCAGCATTCACAAATAATCATAGTAGATAGAAAAGCAGTAAAACAAATAATACCCATAATAAATTCCGTAATCATTCTCAAGTAAAACATTTCTCATCCTTAACCAATTTCCATATCACATTGTCCACATTCCCAACCTCATTTCATTTTCAAAACTCTACCCCTTGACTGTAATCCCCGAGCAATGTTCAATACCGTGAACACGGCTATTCGAATAGTTTTTACACTCTGCAGAGGTTGTACACTTTACCCACAAGATACAATCAACTCACCACGTCAGCCATGAATCGCCATACAAGAGTATGCGAATGAGCGATCATAACAAAGCCTTTCAGAAACTTCTAGCTCAACCTAGAAACCTCTCCGTGTTGCCTTCACTATCACTTCCCTCACACTGAGCTGAAGTATAGGACCGACAAACACCGTGGATGGGTACCAAGCCGAAGCATAGGTACGCTCCCCCATACAGTCACCCCTCGGGTGACTGCCACCCCGAGGTATCAAAGGTGAGATATCAGAATTCTACTAAACTAGGTCTGTCCCATATCAGACATGTGGTTGTACGAGTGACTCAGTTCAAAGGCTTGCAAGGTGAAGTCCTTAGGGTGACCAAGGCAAGACTACCCCAAACAATTCACCAACCATACCATCACATAATTCACCAACAGTACCATCTCATAATTTACCAACAACACCGCCAAATACCCAAGTGACATATCCAATGCCACTCTTGCCACTTGCCTCGGTCTAAAACATTTTACCACCCCAGTTGATTATTGCGCAACACAATGCCAACAACAACTCAACATCCATGTAGAACCACTCTGGTTCCACATATCAACATCATCGTGTGGCAACACGTCACACCATTTCACAAACACATTTCATAATCCATTAATCAGTATTAACCTTTCATTTTCAAAAGACATGAGTTGCGTGGCATGGCTAAGCAATTATACACGGTCTAACCAACCCACGTTGGCAAGTAATAACAATCAACTAATAATCAACCATTTTAGGGTGACAATTGAATTATGGCATACAAATAATCATGGCAAAGTGATATTTAGCAATTGGGTAGAATAACTAATTCCCAAATTAATTTAAATCATTTTAATCTTGAACTAGCATGCAATAATTTGAATCAAAGTAAATTTGTAAAACTAGGAGCAATATGATCAAAGCACAACTTGCCTGGCCCTTGCAATTTATATTATTCTTTACTCTTTATCTCGATCCATGATCCTCGATCTTCAATCTCCGCTTGCTTGCTTCTCAGCTCCTTCGAGCGACTTACAGCGACGCGTCTAACGATAAACAAACTCAAATACAACAAAACTTCAAAAAGCAAATCAAGTAAACTCCAAATTAAGAACGAATAGCATTGGGCACAACGGCTTGATGAAATTAGGAACTTGGATGGATTGGGTCGACGATTAAACAAAAGAGAACGGCTTTCAGAAAACACACCGAAGAGAAGGATTAATAATCTGGGAAAGAAGGAATATTATTCCGAAGAATATTATTTTGATTGGATAGCCGATGCCACATGGACTCTCGATCTATAGACCGGGTCCACGAAGTTACGTTAGTTCGCCATGAACTAAGCATATGCTTGTGATTGGATTCAGATACAAAGCAAGTTATAATTAATACATTTTTTAGAATATGGTAGTATATATATCAGATAATGTTTTCCAGTTATTCCCTCATTATTTTATATTTACATACGATATTCTACAGACTGCCGAAAAGGCTTATACGACCACACTTTTAGCGCTATTGCGGTTCAGTTTTCTTTTTTCGTTTGCGGCTGCACCAAATGGGTTAATGTAACCATTTTTCAGGGCTTATTAGGGAATATCCCTAAGAGTGTTTTAAAGTTGATTCCGCGATGTTTCTCATTCGTTCATGGTGTTTTTCTAATGAATAGTGATTTTGCCTTAATATGAGCTGAACTCGAAGTTGATCAAACTGATGTTATTTTGGTATGGCAAGCTAAGGCATATCATTTCTGGGTCATAGAAGTTGGTTTAGTCGGATTTAAGGTCCGTTTGCTAAAGTTTCGGCTATTTGTTCATTTTACCGATTGCATGTTTGGCTAATGAGCAAATAGGGCAAACTAATGAATAGTCTAAATATTTTTGTATATTTGTGATCTATGCTATCCCAGAAGTGCACTAAACTGGTTTCACCACTTGTTGAGCTCATTTGATACATATTTTAACCATTTGAGTCTTGCATGTTATTAAGGTATTTGCACAATCAATACTTGATACAAAATACATTTAAATCTGAATCTTTTCATAGAAATGGGTTCTCTGGGGTGGCAGGGACATGTTTTATTTATTTCATGATTTATGGAGCAAGGAAACATATATTTGCTTCATATGACCTAAAAGGTGACTTTCATTCAAACTCTAATTAAAAGTTTTTGCTGCAAGTAACATATAACTTTTTATTACATATTTTGAATCCTTACTGAGTAACTTAAGATTAGGAACTGAGTTTGCATTAATCGGAGTTACACAGCAAAAGTTATAAGTGTTTTCTTGTGCAATGCAAAAGGAGAAAAATAAAAAATAATAAGTGCAAAAGTGGGGATTCGAACTCTGGACCTACCGAATCCACACACTGGTGCACTACCACTACACCATGAACTCTCCTGTGACTAAGTCCCATGCTTAATTACTTGGGCTTACCAACACGAACCCTAGAGCTCCAAAAATACAACAATGGCGCTGCTCGCCGGGCTTGGAGCAGTCGGCAAGGCTTGAAGAGATGACCTGGAGGGACTCGGCTAGGCTGGAGCAGCACCTGGGTGAGGGAAAGAAGCTTCCTTGAGCGGCGCAAGGAGGAAGAAGAAGGGAGTTGCTTCGGCTGGTGCCGGTCTGTGCAGGCTCGGCTGCATGCATGACACAGAGCGGACTCGGGAGAGTGAAGAGCAGCGATGTGCGCATGGAATGGGTAAGAGCTGCTGCAAGGAGCTCACCTGGTGTGATTGCTATCGCCTGCACGGCTCGCCCAGGTTGCTCCGGCGTGGCCTGCTGCTGCTGTTTGTGGGGGAGATGGAGGCGCTAGCTTGAGGCAGCAGGGGGAGGCGCCACCAGGAAGAGGGCTGGAGGAGGAGGCCGACCAGGAGGAGCTGGAGGGAGTGGCGCCTAGGGAGGAGCTGCAGGAATGGCGCTTGGGGAGGTGTTGCTGCTTTGGGGAAGAAGAGAGACAAGTGAGGCGGAAAGGATAAATGAGAAGAAGTGCTTGGCGGATATGGGCGGAGGCGAGGAAGCAAAGCTAGCGGGAGGCATCCGCGTGGAGCAAAACCTCTGCCGGGCAGCGTTTGTCCAAAAAAACCGTGCCATGGCACGTTTCGGGCAGGGGTCTGGGGAGCTAAGTCCCCTACAAGAGCAGATTTTATGTCTTCTTTGACCACTTAGTTGTACTATCAAACAGGCTTTAAAATTTGTCAAACTTGGTAAGAATGTTGTTCAAGTGTTAAAGTATGCAATGGTATAACATGCACAGTCTGCAATGCATCACAGCTCAAGTTATTGAATTTTGAAAAGTGCCTCAGAACCACAAATTCACAGACTTAGCTCCTGAAAGTTTTCTAGTGCTGCAGTTTGTGGTTTTCAAGCATGTTGTGTTCACTAATTAAAATAGCTATTGAACTCCATTTCACATGAAACTTGGCCGAGATCATATTCAAGGTGTTGTTGAATGAATAAGGTAACATGCACACAAACATAGTCTTATTAGGTCAATTTATTCGCTTGAGAGAAATGGTTCATGTTCACAATATATAGCCTTAAGCTGAAATTTTTCTAAGTGTTGAGATTGAGATCAATTAAAATATCTTGGTACCACCAAATATTTTATTTTTATATTAACAAATATTTTTATTTTGTTAAAGCTTTCGGAAAGGTTTTAGAAAATATATAATTTGACAAATGTAGGAAATTTCGCAGAAATTCCTTTAGGTTTATTTATATTAATTAAGATAGTTTTAGCAAATCCAACTCTTTTATTTTGTCTCCAAACTGTATTTTTAATGGATGAGACTTTTGGAAAGGTTTTGAAAGGGTATTTGGATATAAAGTTGCCCGAAAAATTAATAGTTTGAATTAAAAATCCAATAAAAAATCCAATTAACATCCAAATGTTTAAATTAATAATTTTAATTAATTTTTAGCAAATCTCAAATTTGGGAAATTCCCTGAGATACAAAGAACATTGTAAAAACTAAATTTTAAATTACTATGCACACAACAGGCACATTAAATTGTTTTAGATTTGGAAAATTCTGAATTATGCTTCTTTAATCAAATAAGATTGATGTAAAATTTTTGAAAAGCTAATTTAAATATAATTTTTGAAAACCCAATTTTTGGTATGTTACAAACCTACCCCTTAATGTAATCTCGCCCCGAGATTCGGCCGACTAAAGAATAGGTTCGGGGAAACTCGATCTTCGAGGCTCTCTGCACTTGCAGTCAACTGCACACTTGACAGGATTGCTTAGAGGTCAAATGCTGGATAACATCCTTCTACTGGGTCTAATTCTGATAGGCTTCTCTTGACAGCGAAAGCAACTTGCTATTTTGCAGTCTTGATCAAAGATTGAATATCATTTCTGTTGAGCTGGTTCTTGAGAACAGCTCTTGATTTGAGGAACTCAAGCTGATTGATAATTGCTTCATTGCGCTTGAAAATCTTGGACGATTCATTGATCCTTGCAAATTCACTACCAATGTCCTTACTTGACTTTTCAAAAGCATGGGTAAAAATAACATCTTTGATGATCTGTTGGCCTGGTATTATCTTTGTCGGTCTGGTTTTTGAGTAGCGACTGGAGACTCTATATCAGCTAGATATTCTTTCCATAGCAAATTAATGCTTCAATTACCACTGAAGTAATGGTACTGGTCTTCGATATGGTAAATCAACAAATTTTGTCTTTACATCACATTACTGAGAACTCAGGCTCTATGGCCAACATACACATGAACATTATCTAGTAAAGTGAATGCTCAAAAATATGTCAAATCCTTTATTGCCACTAATACTTTTGATTTAGAATTCTGGGTACATTTATTCCACAAATAGGAATTTGCTAAGTGAATTCCTTGATATTACTCTTATAGACTAGAGTATAGCATCACGGCTTCTGGAACTTTTTGGTAGCTTCATCAGTCAATCGTCTTTTCGACAACTGCTTCTTGGAACAATCGGCTTCTGTTGTTGCTTCAGGCATACTTGGCAATACAGGCTCAACCGAGGTAGCTTCAGGGACAATTTTAATTCCACAAGGTACTTCATATTTGAACGGGCATTGCTTGGCAAAGTGACCTCTTTCACGGCAGGCATAGCATAATCGATTCTTTGATGTTGTACCATGCGATCTTGGTGTTATGCTTTGAACCGAACAGACTTTTGGGATGACTGAAGGTAAAGGGAATGTTTGATGCTTCTGGAAACATTGTCTGGCATAGTGACCTTGTTTACCACAAAGGAAACAACTTCCTAGTGAATTTGATTTCCTCCTTTTATGAGGTAAATTGCTAGATTCTTGGTATTTCTCCTTTAACTGCTCCTGTGACAAGGCATGAGTAGATGACAACATGCCTTTCTTTGCCAACTCTTCAACCACAGTGGCTCGAAAATTATCTCGTTGACATTGCATTGTAGAGGTCAATACTGAATACATAGCACACTGGCTTGGGCAATGATCTTGGCCTTCACAAAGAAAACATGAAATTTTATTATTCGGACACTCTCTAAGAGAATGGTTCCCTTCACAACTAGAACAATTGATATGATGCTCGTCCGAGGTATGTCCTATGACTCCACAACGGATACACACGATCCTCTGATTTGCCTAGTTGGCAACTCTTTAAAGAACAACGTCCAGATTGGTTGTGGTATGCAGGAGTTGCATATTCCTCTGAATTGGTTGCACCTTTCAACGGAGCATGAAACTCACGGAGCGCAGTAGTGAATTCCTTCCAAGTGATAATCTTATCCTTACCATGGATAGCACGGTAGTTTTTCCACCAAGCTAATGCTGCACCTTCTAACTGACTGGTGGCATATAAAACCTTATCTTTATCATCACACTGTATGAAAGATAGCTTCTTTTCCATGACTTGAATCCAGGTTTCTGTACTTTGTAGAGAGGTGATTTCTTCAAAAACGGGTGGCTTGGTTTCTATGAACTGTGCAACCTTGTACTGAGAACGTACTGTTGAATTTTCAACCGGTGGAATTGGAGATTGCTTTTGGTCAATATCTGCTCTAACACTGATACTAGTGGCAAGATCTGAACTGACTTGGACTGCTTCAGGAATACTGCCAAGGCTATCACTGGAAAACTTCTCCATTTGTTGACTGATCAAGGTTAATAGGCAAGAGGGAAAAGCATAGGTAAGTAACCAAGATCTATTACGGGGATTAGGTTTAACCCAAAACCTCAAATTATACGATCATTATTTACAACTTGGTATGGTTGCTCACAAAAGCCTAAGGGCCATGCAACACATACTACAAACTCAGCAAACAGAAAACCAAATTATCCTAAGCACACAAGTTTAACGTCTAGAAAGGGTAACACTCCTAACTTAGACAGACGCGACTCTCACACATGAGTCTCAACGGCTACTTAAGCACTGATTCTTCGAATTTTCTGTACACTTCATTGGCACTGGTTCTTTTACCTTCTGGAATACTTCATCGGCACTCTTTCCTTGAGCTCGATGATTCCTGTCTTCACGATCTTCAGATTCAGCAACAGCATCCAGTGCTTTCTCCTAAAGTGTGAAACATCGTTATCTATTCAAGACAACTGAGGTAAGATTTTTAGCTTAAATCGGCGGGGAAAGATAGAAATTTCAGCAAAAGGGGAAAGGAATGGAAGAATAAGATAAGTCAAGAACTTGTTATTCTTCAAGTTAAATTTTCTCTTTAGAAAATAATTTTGAAGTTCTTAAAGAACGGCCAAACTATCTAGGGTCAAGACCTACAACAAGATGCTCGATACCATGTCCGTCAGACCCGAATTGCAATCCGAAACCCTCTCGTTTTCAAAGACTAGTCCCAGGATCAGTCGCTAGTGCCCACAGTTAACAAAGATGAATATCACAATCATACACAACGGATTAATACATAAAGAATTCATCTTTTAATATAATATGTTGAACAACCCTAAGGTCAACTTACAATTGTGAAGCCTAGATGGCTTCAACTCAGAGTAAAACGAACAGCAGCGGAACGAAGAACGTCGGTGAATCCCGTCAAAATACCACAGGCATTTGACAAGGTTCAACTCCTAGATATTCGCCTTCTTGCAGAACTTCACCTTCTTCGAAGACAAAGACTTCCCCTCAACTGGTGATATTTTGTTATAGCAAGGGTGAGTACACAACCGTACTCAACAAGTCATGCATGTAATGCGTTCTATTACTACATGCATGGCTTATTCCAAAGGAATGGATGGATGGTTCTTTTGCAATAAAGCAAAGATTCACAAATAATCATAGTAGATAGAAAAGCAGTAAAACAAATAATACCCATAATAAATTCCGTAATCATTCTCAAGTAAAACATTTCTCATCCTTAACCAATTTCCATATCACATTGTCTACATTCCCAACCTCATTTCATTTTCAAAACTCTACCCCTTGACTGTAATCCCCGAGCAATGTTCAATACCGTGAACACGGCTATTCGAATTGTTTTTACACTCTGCAGAGGTTGTACACTTTACCCACAAGATACAATCAACTCACCACGTCAGCCGTGAATCGCCATACAAGAGTATGCGAATGAGCGATCATAACAAAGCCTTTCAGAAACTTCTAGCTTAACCTAGAAACCTCTCCGTGTTGCCTTCACTATCACTTCCCTCACACTGAGCCGAAGTATAGGACCGACAAAAACCGTTGGATGGGTACCAAGCCGCAGCACAGGTACGCTCCCCCATACATTCACTCCTTGGGTGACTGCCACCCCGAGGTATCAAAGGTGAGATATCAGAATCCTACTAAACTAGGTATGTCCCATATCAGACATGTGGTTGTACGAGTGACTCTGTTCAAAGGCTTGCAAGGTGAAGTCCTTAGGGTGACCAAGGCAAGACTACCCCAAACAATTCACCAACCATACCATCACATAATTCACCAACAGTACCATCTCATAATTTACCAACAACACCGCCAAATACCCAAGTGACATATCCAATGCCACTCTTGCCACTTGCCTCGGTCTAAAACATTTTACCACCCCAGTTGATTATTGCGCAACACAATGCCAACAACAACTCAACATCCATGTAGAACCACTCGGTTCCACATATCAACATCATCGTGTGGCAACACGTCACACCATTTCGTAAACACATTTCATAATCCATTAATCAAGATTAACCTTTCATTTTCAAAAGACATGAGTTGCGTGGCATGGCTAAGCAATTATACACTGTCCTAACCAACCCACGCTGGCAAGTAATAACAATCAACTAATAATCAACCATTTTAGGGTGACAATTGAATTATGGCATACAAATAATCATGGCAAAGTGATATTTAGCAATTGGGTTGAATAACTAATTCCCAAATTAATTTATATCATTTTAATCTTGAACTAGCATGCAATAATTTGAATCAAAGTAAATTTGTAAAACTGGGAGCAATATGATCAAAGCACAACTTGCCTGGCCCTTGCAATTTATATTATTCTTTACTCTTTATCTCGATCCTTGATCCTCGATCTTCAATCTCCGCTTGCTTGCTTCTCAGCTCATTCGAGCGACTTACACCGACGCGTCTAACGATAAACAAACTCAAATACAACAAAACTTCAAAAAGCAAATCAAGTAAACTCCAAATTAAGAACGAATAGCATTGGGCACAACGGCTTGATGAAATTAGGAACTTGGATGGATTGGGTCGACGATTAGACAAAAGAGAACGGCTTTCAGAAAACACACCGAAGAGAAGGATTAATAATATGGGAAAGAAGGAATATTATTCCGAAGAATATTATTTTGATTGGATAGTCGATGCCACATGGACTCTCGATCTATAGACCGGTCCACGGGTTACGTTAGTTCGCCATGAACTAAGCATATGCTTGTGATTGGATTCAGATACAAAGCAAGTTATAATTAATACATTTTTTTAGAATATGGTAGTATATATATCAGATAATGTTTTCCAGTTATTCCCTCATTATTTTATATTTATATGCGATATTCTACTGATCATTAAAAGGCTTATACGACCACACTTTTAGCGCTATTGCGGTTCAGTTTTCTTTCTTCGTTTGCGGCTGCACCAAATGGGATAATGTAACCATTTTTCAGGGCTTATTAGGGAATATCCCTAAGAGTGTTTTAAAGTTGATTCCGTGATGTTTCTCATTCGTTCATGGTGTTTTTCTAATGAATAGTGATTTTGCCTTAATATGAGCTGAACTCGAAGTTGATCAAACTGATGTTATTTTGGTATGGCAAGCTAAGGCATATCATTTCTGGGTCATAGAAGTTGGTTTAGTCGAATTTAAGGTCCGTTTGCTAAAGTTTCGGCTATTTGTTCATTTTACCGATTGCATGTTTGGCTAATGAGCAAATAGAGCAAACTAATGAATAGTCTAAATATTTTTGTATATTTGTGATCTATGCTATCCCAGAAGTGCACTAAACTGGTTTCACCACTTATTGAGCTCATTTGATACATATTTTAACCATTTGAGTCTTGCATGTTATTAAGGTATTTGCACAATCAATACTTGATACAAAATACATTTAAATCTGAATCTTTTCATAGAAATGAGTTCTCTGGGGTTGCAGGGACATGTTTTATTTATTTCATGATTTATGGAGCAAGGAAACATATATTTGCTTCATATGACCTAAAAGGTGACTTTCATTCAAACTCTAATTAAAAGTTTTTGCTGCAAGTAACATATAACTTTTTATTACATATTTTGAATCCTTACTGAGTAACTTAGGATTAGGAACTGAGTTTGCATTAATCGGAGTTTCACAGCAAAAGTTATAAGTGTTTTCTTGTGCAATGCAAAAGGAGAAAAATAAAAAATAATAAGTGCAAAAGTGGGGATTCGAACTCTGGACCTACCGAATCCACACACTGGTGCACTACCACTACACCATGAACTCTCCTGTGACTAAGTCCCATGCTTAATTACTTGGGCTTACCAACACGAACCCTAGAGCTCCAAAAATACAACAATGGCGCTGGCTCTGGCTGGGCTTGGAGCAGTCGGCAAGGCTTGAAGAGATGACCTGGAGGGACTCGGCTAGGCTGGAGCAGCACCTGGGTGAGGGAAAGAAGCTTCCTTGAGCGGCGCAAGGAGGAAGAAGAAGGGAGTTGCTTCGGCTGGTGCCGGTCTGTGCAGGCTCGGCTGCATGCATGACACAGAGCGGACTCGGGAGAGTGAAGAGCAGCGATGTGCGCATGGAATGGGTAAGAGCTGCTGCAAGGAGCTCACCTGGTGTGATTGCTATCGCCTGCACGGCTCGCCTGTGTTGCTCGGCGTGGCTCTTCTTCTTGCTTGTGGGGAGATGGAGGCGCTAGCTTGAGGCAGCAGGGGGAGGCGCCACCAGGAAGAGGGCTGGAGGAGGAGGCCGACCAGGAGGAGCTGGAGGGAGTGGCGCCTAGGGAGGAGCTGCAGGAATGGCGCTTGGGGAGGTGTTGCTGCTTTGGGGAAGAAGAGAGACAAGTGAGGCGGGAAAGGATAAATGAGAAGAAGTGCTGGCAGTATGGGCAGGAGGCGGAGGAAGCAAAGCTAGCGGGAGGCATCCGCGTGGAGCAAAACCTCTGCCCGGGCAGCGTTTTGTCCAGCAAAACCGTGCCATGGCACGTTTCGGGCAGGGGTCTGGGGAGCTAAGTCCCCTACAAGAGCAGATTTTATGTCTTCTTTGACCACTTAGTTGTACTATCAAACAGGCTTTAAAATTTGTCAAACTTGGTAAGAATGTTGTTCAAGTGTTAAAGTATGCAATGGTATAACATGCATAGTCTGCAATGCATCACAGCTCAAGTTATTGAATTTTGAAAAGTGCCTCAGAACCACAAATTCACAGACTTAGCTCCTGAAAGTTTTCTAGTGCTGCAGTTTGTGGTTTTCAAGCATGTTGTGTTCACTAATTAAAATAGCTATTGAACTCCATTTCACATGAAACTTGGCCGAGATCATATTCAAGGTGTTGTTGAATGAATAAGGTAACATGCACACAAACATAGTCTTATTAGGTCAATTTATTCGCTTGAGAGAAATGGTTCATGTTCACAATATATAGCCTTAAGCTGAAATTTTTCTAAGTGTTGAGATTGAGATCAATTAAAATATCTTGGTACCACCAAATATTTTATTTTTATATTAACAAATATTTTTATTTTGTTAAAGCTTTCGGAAAGGTTTTAGAAAATATATAATTTGACAAATGTAGGAAATTTCGCAGAAATTCCTTTAGGTTTATTTATATTAATTAAGATAGTTTTAGCAAATCCAACTCTTTTATTTTGTCTCCAAACTGTATTTTTAATGGATGAGACTTTTGGAAAGGTTTTGAAAGGGTATTTGGATATAAAGTTGCCCGAACAATTAATAATTTGAATAAAAAATCCAATAAAAAAATCCAATTAACATCCAAATG
Organism: Guadua angustifolia; assembly: GCA_036346375.1. Taxonomy (NCBI): domain Eukaryota; kingdom Viridiplantae; phylum Streptophyta; class Magnoliopsida; order Poales; family Poaceae; genus Guadua; species Guadua angustifolia. The sequence continues at coordinate 30,690,337 of CM070508.1, forward strand.
TTTAAATTAATAATTTTAATTAATTTTTAGCAAATATCAAATTTGGGAAATTTCCTGAGATACAAAGAACATTGTAAAAACTAAATTTTAAATTACTATGCACACAACAGGCACATTAAATTGTTTTAGATTTGGAAAATTCTGAATTGTGCTTCTTTAATCAAATAAGATTGATGTAAAATTTTTGAAAAGCTAATTTAAATATAATTTTTGAAAACCCAATTTTTGGGATGTTACAACAGGGTATAATATCACATCATACACAGCGGAATATTAAACAAGTACTACAAACATGTATATAAACGAGTTGTGTGACCTTATGGTCCCTTACAATAATCTGCCACACAGGGCTTACAATAAGCAGAGTAGTATAGTTCAACAGCGAAATGGTAAAGAACATCGTAGTGATCCATCTTCACCACAGGCGCCCTGACTGAGGCTTGCTTCCCTAGTTCTCTGGCTCTTCAACGAACTCCTCTTCAAAGGCAGGCGTAATCTCTTCTTCTGGTAAGTTTGTCCGCAAGGGTGAGTACACACCGTACTCAACAAGTTATGCACAAAATGCAGATCTATTTACTACATGCATGGCTTATTACAAAGGAAAGTCTCGATTGGTTATTTTGCTTTCCATCAATATTTCAAATTACTATTTACTTAGGTTCAAAGCAGCAAAACTTTAGTATCATAGTAAGTATCTCAATTGTTTTCCACAATATTTTGGACATACAGTCCTTAATCATCTTTCATCATTAACTTTGGCATACAGCCCTCCACCCCATTTTATTTTCAAAACACTACCCCTTGACTGTAATCCCCGAGCATTGTCCAGTACCGTGGACTCGGCTATTCGAACAGTTTCGACACTCTGCAGAGGTTGTACACTTTACCCACAAGATACAGTCGCACGCCACAAAGGCAATTGACTGTAACAAAGCCTTTCAGAGACTTCTATTTCCACCTAAGAACCTCTCCGGGTTGCCTTCACTATCACTTCCCTCACTCAGAGCCGAAGTATAGGACAGACAAACACCGTTGGATAGGGTACCAAGCCGAAGCACAGGCACGCTCCCCTGTACATTACCCCCGTGTAACTGCCACCCCGAGGTATCAAAGGTAAGACATCAGAATCGTACTAAACTAGGTCTTCCCATTTAGACATGTGGTTGTACGAGAGACTTGCAAGGCGTTAAGGGTATGATGAATAATTGAGCTTCCAGATAAGGAGGGTTACTGATTTCGTTAAGAAGAACTAGTTAGTTATTCAAAGACAACCAAATTTATTGGATGGTATAGCCTGATTAAATTGGAATGATAGGTGATTCTAAAATGAAATGTTGATTAGAGTCATTACAATGATTGTGAGTCAGGAAACTGTTTGGAGGTTCAAAATTTGTGTTCCGGTAAGTCTAGTGTTGATCAGGATTGAGAGGGCCTAGAATCTTCTATGGATGAATTTATTATAGTCAGATGTTGATGTAAAGTACCAGAGTATATTAGCGCGAAGGCATGAGAGTTGTTAAATTATGTTGCTTATGAGTCAATTAAATGGTGGACCGACAAAAATGATTTAATCAATGTGAAATTTAAAGAATGAGTATGTGGAATAGTTGTATAAATGATGGGAATTTTGTCTTGGGAAAATGTCTATCTGGGAGTTATCTATTGAAAATGACTAGTGGTGGGTATATGAATAGGAGGAGGAAGGTAAAGGAAGATTGGGTTTGGTAGCTTCCGTTCAAACCTGTGTACTTTTTAGGATTTGGTGGAAATGATATGGCTAGAGCGTTGGAGTACTAGAAAGGATGAGATTTGAGATGAACTTCCTTCGGTCCTAAGGATTTAAAATGAGGATGTAAGAGTCGTCCTGGAAGTAATTGGTTGATGGAATTCGGAATATTTTATCTCATCAAACCACGGTAGTCTTTTGCTTTGGTTAAGAGAGATGGCCTGATTGATTACGATGGGATTTACGCTCGGAAAATGTAAGGTTGGATCGTGTTTTAGCGTGGGAACTGAGTTATTTTATGAGGGTTTCATAAGCGGTTTTGCTGGGATTAAGTTCTCGTTTTCTTGGGAGAAAAGTTTGGTGATTTTTGTTGTGATTGGATGGGTGACCTAGAATTTTGTCCTCTCTTTCGCGATGTTGATTTTGGCTAGCGTGAGAGGCTTTGCCTTAATTATAGTAAGCTGAGTTGTCTTTCGATTATAGTCAGCACTTTGCGTGGGATTTCTCTTTTAATTGGAGTCCTCCCCGAGGCAAATTTTATTGTATCGATTTGAAAGTGTTAAAGGTTTTTATGATGTTCGAGAATTGAGTCTTCTTTTGCAAATTTGGCCTTGGAAGAAGATTATGAAAGATGATCGGGCTCTATTAAGATCCTCTCTCAGGTAGATTTTAATGCTTTGTGTTCAAGATAATGTGTGTGGTCCATGTGGTTTAAAGAGAATGGTAGTTCCTTTGTGTTCTAACTGGAGTTAAAGAATATGGAAGCTTATGGTGTAGTGTTGAATATAATAGTGAGAATTGGGTTTTCTTTGGTCTTTGGGATTGCAGCTGTAAAAGTTTAATGCAGTGTTTCTCTTGAAAGTTGAGTTCTCTTTGATGTGCATTTTATCACCTTACTTGAAAAGGGATGGAAGTGGTTAGCCTTGTTATTGGGAATCAATGGATTTTGGGTGGATAATGAATGAGGATTATACTTTTGAAGTGGTTCCTTGGTGGTGTTCGTTTAACCCTTATTAGTGAACTACTTGGAAGTTGATGGTAATTATGTCACCATTTCTAGCATGCGACTGAACTTTTGGGTTAAGACGGTTGCAGCGAATGATTTCATAATTTGGTGTGTAATGTTCTGTGGTGAGCTTTACCCTGGGCAGTGGTCCTTTGAGGTAAGGTAACCTTGGTAGAAGAAAAATATATATAAAAAAGAAATTTATATTGTGGAGATATGGTTGGAAGGGAAATTGTGTTTTAGTGAATTAACTGTTTCGATGGTATTTGTCGGTAATGGACCTTTTGATAAAGAGGTCAATCAATTGAAAGAGGAGATAAGAGTATAGCAATTGAAATTGAGTATGGATTTGGAGTAGGGCATAGAGGTTGGTATCCTAGTCATCCGAGGAGGATCATTGGTTGTTCGGATGTCGTACGCTTTAGTGTCGACAAAAAGATTGTCTAATTTTGTCAGATTGTTTGAGAGTGGTATGATTTGGGATTTTGGGCCTATTGATTGACTATGACTGAGTTGTTGAATGAGGAGTAGCACTCATTTGAGCTAAGTCAAATCGTTTTGTTAATCGTTGGATTTGTGGTTTTGGTTTATCGTTTATAGCCGTTGGAGTTGTTGCGGGTGTGTTTTGAAGTGGTAAAGAGTTTAAGACCTCTATGTCTTTGATTTGTAAAGTTGGCATTCTTTGAATTCGGGGTCGAATTCCTTTAAGGGGGGGAGAGTGTAATACTACGAGAAAAAAAAATCTCTCTCTCTCTTTGTGTGGCTACAATTGCTTCATGTGGCTGATATTTTTTTTGGTTCCCCAGCCGATTTCCCATTCCCTGGCCGCATGTTCCAAGTGCTGGTCACCTGCTCCCTTCTCCACCCGAGCTGACTCCCCTGCGCCCTCTTAATGGCGACAGCAACAGCAGGTGCAGCTCCAGCCAGCCGGCTCCCGTCCTGCTCGGCGCCCTCCCTCTCTTGGCTGAGCGCCTCTCCCTGCGCTCATTTCCTCCCGGCCGGCTGCTCCTCCCCAGCGTCTCTGCTGATCCCGGCCGACGCATCGAAGCAGCAGCCCGGCCAAAGCATCGAAGCAGCAGCAGCGCCCTGGCCTTCCTCCTTGCTGGCGCGCCCTCGCCTCGGCTCTGGCAGCCCTGGCCGAGTTCCCCCTGCGCCCTCCCGGGCCAGCGCCTCCCTCCCCAAATCGTAGCAAGAAAGATCGGGCAAAGAAGAATAAATCGGTCAAGAGGCAAGAAGGCAGCAAAGAAGACCGCCCCTCGCCTTGCCTTCTTCTTGTGGTGAGCTTCAAGCACAAATGAAATTTGAGGTATTTAGTTCATGGGTGCATGTCAAGTGTTTGTGGTAATGCCTACAAGAGCTATTAGTTCCTCATCTCAAGTTGCACTGGCTATATGTGATGATAGGTGCAAAGTGATGTTTGGAATCTGAGATTGTGATGCTATAATTGTGATTTCTTAGTTGTTCTATGATATGAGATGCTTAGTTATCTGTGGTGGGTTCGAGTGACTAATTGCGGGATGGATGTGCCTAGTAAAATGAGGATTTGGGTTGAGTCTAGGCTGTGCTTGCTGGTTTTTGATTGAATAACTAAATCATGATGGCAATGGCTTCCTAATGGTTCCTTTGCTTGTACTGATGCATACCAAGTATTTTTGTATACCGGTATTAGATTCTTGAGGGTTTTATATGCTGTTGTTTAGGGAATGAGATATATATATTTACACACACAGATGTGTGTTATTGGTATATGAACCTTGTAATATCATTCTTACATCGGTAATGTTTGTGAATTTTATGCTGCGACTTGATTCTTATTACTTGTTGCTTGGCTCAATTAAAATGAGTGAGTTAAGAATTGTGTACTACCAATTGATGATGAACGGATATTGTGTATAGATCTCTGAGTGATTCTTGTTATGCTGTGATTATGAGTACCTTACATGTATTGAAATGGCCGCATTCTTAGTGAAAAAGATGCCTTACTGGTTAATGGTTTTGGTTTAGCCATTAGAGGTATTTTTGGCTTGTAGTGATGCTAGAAGACTCTTATACTGATATGTGTTTAGCTTATGCATGGACATTAGTTTTTGAAGAAGTCAGATATGCAAATGAGTTGTTTTCCTTTTTGTTGCTTGTTTCGAGTGTGCATAAAGTTGAGTTGGATGAGTATTGTTTAAATTGCAGAGAAGGTTCTGTCGGGAGTGGCCTCGACCGTATACCACTCCATTCTTCGTCGGTAAAAGGCAAGTGCATTCCCTAGATTGTGGCTAGGAGGATTAGTCGATTGTTTGCTCTTAGCGTACGTAATTGCCGATGAATACGCAAGAGGTAAGCTTTGCTTGTATATAGCTAGAAGGTGCTTCATCTTATGAAAATATTTATGATGATTAAAAGGTTAAGGGAAGGGATGCAAGTACACTGTGCTATTGAGTGTGGATGTGTGTTCATATGTGATGCTTCTTAATTTAATTGTTGCTCTGTTAATTAGATGAACTCTAATTGAGATCGAGTTTTAGTAAGGTTGATTATAGCGAGTTTGTTGTTTGAGTGATTGGAGCTAATATGAGTTTGGTTCCAATGGTTAAGTCATTTATAAAGATAGTACATGTGAGCATCTAATTGCAAGTGTATTGTGTGAATATGGCTCGGGGCCATAGGATGTAGTTGCATGACAGAAACGTTATGAGTTGCCATATCTTATGGTTGAATCTGATTTTTACCAGTGTCGCTGGTGACTTATGAATGTGAGAATTGGCTATGCGTATGTATGTGGTTATGGTATGTTAGTGTTGGCATTGAATGAAAAGTTGCATTTCATTCATGAAAATTGCATTTGTGCATTCATAATGGAAGAGGCGACCCATTCTGATGCGGGTCTCTGTGTTCACACGTAGTGAACATGAAAGTCCTACCTCGTAGTCTCATTCATCGAGGTGAATGTGAGCGAGACAGTAAGAGTAGGCACCTTCCATCTACGGGATGGAAGGGACGTGAGGGTGCACACCGACGGGTGGGCACTCGGCAGTACCGGTACGTGCATGGAAATGAGCATTCATGTGCATTGCATCTTTCATAATGAGTGTTGTGGTAAATGGTGTGTCATTTGGATAGTGATTGTGGTAATTGAAGGTTGATTCGTGGACTCAACCCAAAAAAAAGGGAGATTGAATTGAATTTGATGAATTAGCGCATTTCCTTGTCTTGCTACTTATGTTGTATGAATATCGTGGAGTGAAGTCGAGTTATGAACTCAAATTCAAGTAATGAAAATGGTTTGAGTTGCAATAAGGGGTGGTTAAGTCGGGAGACGTTGGATTTTGAGTCAAGTAATGTTTCTTTGGCGATGAATGGTTTTATTATCAAGTTTATTACTTGATTGCGATGAATTTTGGTTTAGTCAAGTTTTGTTTTAAATGGGTACAAATGCGTATTTTCCGGATGTTGCTTCCTTTTGTATTACTTGCTTTTATGGTCAAGTTCTTGTTTTACTTACAATAAGCTGGAATTGTTACGCTTGTGTACTTGGCTGAGTTTTGGACTCACGCTTGTTGTTTCTTGTTTTAGGTACCTTGAAGTTGGCTCGTTGGGATGGGAGTAGTAGCACGTACACGACTTCAATCACTACCACCTCATTTAAATTAACTTGTAAAGTCTGGCTATAATTAATAAGGTTGGAATGTGCTGTTCGTCGTGGAGGAATTTATTACCGTCGATTGGATGTGTGATTGGTTAACTAAGGACCTGCTAGAATGATATCATATTATTTGCAATGTTTTCTGTCTGCTGAGTGGATGTCCTCTGTCTAGAGAGGTCATGCCGAAATTTTGTAAATTTCGGTGACTTAGCTTTAAACTGGTTTAGAGATGTTCAAGGTCGATTTCAATCTTTTAGTAATGGTAAAAGGTTCAGTGTTTCGTTCGTTGAGTTATTAGTTCATTTGGATTTCTTTGTCAAGTTTCATTTCTTCGGTCTTGTTGGAGACACTCTGGACCAGTATGGTTCCGAAGTGTTGAAAGCGTCATTTAGGGTCTTTCGGTAGCATTCGTGGTGCGTTTGGCGCCGGGGTGTTACACCACCAAATGCCACGAAGGCCCACCTGGCACGAAGCCTCGGTCCACTTGTGCCCCGGTCTAAATCAATTCCATCCCCAGTTGTTTACCAGTGCAACACATGCCCGTAATCATCCTTCATGTAGAACCACACAGGTCTCTACATTCCAGTGTCAATACCAACATCATTCCACCTTTTATCAAAATGTATTCACCATTCTTTAGTCAAAGTTGCATTTGTAATTGAAAAGATCATTCACGTTATATGCATGACTAAGCAACTATTCACGGTCTAGCCTCCCGTGTTGGCACAATATTATCAACCAACTAGTATTGTCCACTTAGGTTATCAAAGGAATCATGGCATACAATATTAATAACAAGGTGATATTAACAATTTGGTTGATCAGCTAATTCACCCAAAATATTTGAATCTATTTTTAGATGAATTAGTATGCATAGTTTGAAACAAAATACATTTCAAAAACTTAGGAGCAACATGGTCAAAGCATAACTTTCCTTCGAAAAGATGCTGATCCTGATCCGGAGTTGGTTCTTGTTCTGAAAATCCTCCCTCGAAACCCTCCAGCAGATTAACGTCTACGCGAAATCAATGTGCACACAATAAACATATTTTCCAGGGAGCAAACTCAACTCTAAAAATTCCACAAAATTCACCAATAAATATATCTTGATTTTAAAATTTTTTATAAATTGGAATCACTCAAATCGGAGTTAAAACACAAAAGTTATAGCCATTTGAAGTTTGAAAATAAATCAAAAAGAATAAGCCGAATTTCTTTATTTATTTTTATACGGGAAATTCGGCATTTATGACGTCAGCATGACCATTTATGACGTCAGTACCGAAACCATTTTCGGCCGAATTATTTTTCTAATAGAATCGGAATTATGACGCCAAGATGACGCCACTCATCGACGTCAAGATTCATCGTGCAAGATCGACAAGTAGGTCCCACTGATGACGTCACTGCTGACGTCAGCATGACACGTGTCATGATCTGGTCGTGACACATGGCAGTGAACTATCAACCGAGAGCTCGATTTAATCTTGTCCGTCCGATTAAAAATGAACGGCTAGATCAAATCCCGATGCTTCGGTTCGTTTACTCCGGAGTCGACACGTGGCGCCATCGCAACGTGTCCTGGTTCATTGCAAGAGAAGCATTTCTTGACAGCAGACTGCTGACTTCCTACTGGTGCATTACCTCCTGGTGCTGGTGTTTGAAAGTTTTGATTAGTGGGGCGAGATGATAGAGTTGATGTCATGTTGGTCCACTGAGGTTGAATTCTGGCAAACTGTTGCGGTGCTATCCTTAATCTAAGATGATTAGGCCGTCCTGCTTGACTAGCCATACTGCGCTTACGATCTTCACCCAATTCCTTGCGCTTATCCTCAAGGATCAAAGCTTTATTAACTAACTCCTGAAAATCAGGGAAGTTGTGGGTGATCAGTCCCACCTGTAATACAGAAGTTAAACCCTTCAAGAAACGGGACTGTCTAGCCTTATCTGTGACCACATCCTCTGGTGCATAACGGGCCAATTGAGTAAACTTATTCAAGTATTCTGCCACTGACTGGCCTCCTTGCTTCAGAGTCCTGAACTCTTCTTTCTTAAGGTCCATCATACCTTCAGGTACATGATACTGACGGAAGGCAGCTGAAAACTCTTCCCAAGTAATCTCCTGTGGGGTTTCATGTGTTGCGCAATAATTCTCCCACCATTCTGTGGCAGTGCCTTCTAGTTGGTGTGATGCATACAACACCTTCTCATTGCCATCACACTGCGTGATATGCAACTTCCTTTCAATAGTTCTCAACCAATCATCAGCCTCCAAAGGGTTAGCATTGCCCGAGAATGTTGGTGGACGGGTTCTCATGAAGTCTGACATCTTAGAATGAGAATGCGGCCCATTATTGCCTGGTTGCACATTGTTGTGGCCGGCAGCTTGATTGGTCATATTCTGCATTTGTTGCATCATCGTTTGCATAAGCTGGGTTTGCGTGGCTAAGAAAGCTCCTAAGTTCTGCATGTCTACCAGTGGTGCTGGCTGTGGTGACGCTTCCTCATTGAAACTGTCATTCCGGCGAATGCCACTTCCTGACGCTCCATTGTTACCACGAGTGTTTACCATCTGCTGAGTTCTTTTTGGGTTAGGTAAGGTAGAAGCAGCATAGATGAGATGCAAGAATTCCTAAAGCGGTAGAATTAGGTTTAACCCAATAACTTAAGCAATCAATATTAGTAACTTGGAATGGTTGCTTATATAAGCCTAAAAGCTTTGCAACACATAGAACCAATTCAACCTAAACACGCAAAACTACCGTCTACATGGGCGACACTCCTATCTTAGGAAACGCGACTCCCACACATGAGTCTCAACTGGCTATTTGAAGCACCGAGTCTTGATACACTTCATTGATCCATCCTTCCATGAACTTGATGATTCTTTCCTTCATGATCATTATGGTAGCAGCAGGCACTTGATGCCATCTCATAAAGTGTGGTATATCGTTTTCTACTCAGATAACTCAGGTAAGATTTTAACTCAATTCAGCAGAGGTAAGAGAAAGAAATTTCAACAAGGGAAAAGAAAGAATTTTTGGTAAGGACAGAAATAGAAGAATGGGATAAGTCAAGAACACATTATTCTTCTGGGTTAGGTCTTTTACTTTAGAAAATAATTTTGAATGACTTATAGAGACGACCAACTATCTAGGGCCAAGACCTACAGTCAGTATGGCTCTGATACCACCTCTGTAAGGACCCGAATTCACCAATTCGAATCCATTGTGTTTTACCGCACTATTCCCAGGATCAACACTAGTGCACACAGTTTAACATTGGTAAGCATCATATCATACACAACGATAAGAATAATAAGACTTCATTTATTTAATATAACTAGTGTATGATCTTATGATCACTTACATTATTTAGCCACATGGGCTAGACTGAAAGTAACTTGAACAAATGCAGCGGAAAGATAGCAAAAGACGTAGATGTCCCATCAGCACACCACATGCGACTGACAAGGATTGGCCTAGTGACTCGCGTCCACCTGAAAGTCCTTCTCCAATAACGGCGATGATTCCTCCACTGTTGTTGGTTGTTAAGCAAGGGTGAGTACACCAACACGTACTCAACAAGTTGTGCACATAATGCAATTCTACCATAGCTATATGTAAGGCTTATTCCAAAGGAAAGGCTAAAGGTTCATTTGCAATAAAGCAGTATTTAAGAACACATACATTACATAGATTGAAAAGACAGTAAAACAAATAATAACAAGTAAATAGATTTAGTGATTCTCAAATAAACCAAGTTTTCCATCCTAAATCAAGTTCCATTATCCACATGGCATCTTGCCATCCCATCCAGTTGTTCATTTTAATTAACTACCCCTTGACTGTAATTCCCGAGCATTGCTCAATACCGTGAGCACGGCTATCCGAATAGTTTGTACACTCTGCAGAGGTTATGCACTTTACCCACATGATACAACCATGCACCACACAAGCGAATGATTATAACAAAGCCTTTACAATGCATCCTCTTAACCCAGTGCTACCCGCTGAGGTTTCAACACTGAAGGGTTACACCACCACAACAGGGCCCCCTCTTGCGCCATGTGAGTTTTCTCCGTACACCCGGACTCACACCACCACGATAGCACTCAAGCTAAGCATTTGCAAATTAGTCAGCTAGGCTGCCCCATAACAGACATGTGGTTGCATGATTGACTCAGGTCAAAGACTCGCAAGGTTAAGTCCTTAGGATTGATTAAAGCAAGACTTGCACATACCCTCAGCTCCACTGAGCCCACCCTGGCACACTTGCCCCTTACCACTTGCTTCAATCTAAAATGATTAACCTCCGGTTGGTTACCAAGCACCACGTGCTATTCACAAATCAACATCGTTGTGTGACCTCCCTGCCACGACAACTCAATCGCTTTGTGTGACCACACATGACACACAAATTAACATCATTGTTCTATATTCCATTAGTCAAGATTAATAATCAACATTTCATGAACATGTGATGACGTGACATGGCTAAGCAATTCTATTCCATTCTAACCATCCCATGTTGATTTCATTATCAACCAACTATAGTGAACCAACCTAAGGTGACAAGTGGATTATGGCATACAAATAACAAGGTAGGGTGTAATTCAAAGGGTACGTTAACTATTCCCAAAGTTAAGTTGAAATCAGTTGTACACATAAAATATTATGCAATAGGGTAAATCAAAATAGCAATTTTGCAAACATGGGTGCAACATCATCAAATCACAACTTGCCTTGGTTAAGCTCCTGATCTTTGTCTGATTATTGCTTTTGAGTGGCTAATTCCTCCTCCGAAACCTCGCACAATTCAACGTCTACGCGAATCGAAAAGAAATAGCAAATAAACACCAAAACCAAAGATCAAACGAACTCAAAAATTCAAATAAAAATCACCAATGAATAGATCTCAATTTTACAAATTTTTAGGAATTTGAATCACCTCAATCGGAGTTCGTATGCAAAAGTTATAGCATTTAGAAGTTTGAAAATAAATTAAATTGAATTTCTAGATTTAACAGAATTATTTTTATAAAGAGAAATCCGAATTATGACGTCAGCTGACGTCAGCTTGACCTGAACCAATGCAGATGATACGTGGCATGATCTGAACCGTCTAAAACTGATCTAATGGTTCCTATTTAATCACCGACGTGGCTAAACTACAGCCATCCGATCTAGATCGGACGATCGAGACTAAACCGAGCGGTTTACTGTGCACATAAATGACGTGGCACAATCGTAGCCCTTCATCTACGATCGGACGGATCTCACTTACCCGAGCAATTCGCTGTTCATCGGAGCGACGTGGCTTGATACCGCTTGTCCAATGGCGATCCGACGGTCAGCAAAGCTCGAATTCGGCAATGGAACTCCGGCGGCTTGAGTTCACCGGAGCTGAGAACGAAGACCTCCCCAACGGCACTCCGATGCTCTCCGGTGACCAACAATCGGCGGAACAGAGGCGACGCGACTTGGTGAACTCAGATCCGGGCTTGAATCGTCGGAAGAGAATCTCGGTGACGGCGAAACACGGCGCAACACCTTCGGAAGCTTCGGCGAGCTCGCGAACCTTCGTGGCGGACTCTCCGGTGATGATGCAATAGCGAAGAGACGCGGCAAGGGACGAGGAACCTCGAAAGGGGTCTCGCGTCCTTAAATACCCAGCGAGGTGCGGAAATCATGGAAAGAAAAACGGCGGCGGCGGAATCGACTCGGATACGGCAGCGGCGGAGTTCGAGTCGGAAACGATAACTAGCGACCGCACGATCTTGATCCGATGGCTCAGATAGAAGGTGGAGTCCAAACCGGTACTGATTGAAAATGACCGTGCGATGAAGATCTAACGGCTGTGATCGCTAGGGTTTCATTAAATGACGCGGCTCAATATAGACCGTTGGATTTTAATCTTATGGTCTTGCGCGATGGTGGCGCGAGCGTCGCCGATCTTTGGGCGAATGACGCGATCTTTGGTAGAGCCCAAGATTGTTCACCTCGATTTACTCCGGAATTTTTAATTAAAATAAATAAGGAAATTCATTTGATTTATTTGGGGTAGTAAAAATATCAGAAAAATTCCAAGAAAAATCTCAAAAATACTTTGAGACATTCTGGACTTAAATAAAATATTTTTGGTAAAACTTTATTTTAAAATTTTCTTTTTATAATTATTTCTTGACAAAATACAATATGTTTAAATTCAAAATAATTCAAATAAATCTCAGAAAATCCAAATAAATTCACAGAATTCATAAATTGCAATAAAATATTAATAAATAAAATGAAAGACAAAATTTGGGATGTTACAGCTGCGACGCTTCGTGGCTCTATCCCGAGCGTACACACGTGACGATCCAACGGCACGGGCGAGTCATGGCCGTTCGATCAAGATCGCTCGGTGGAAAAGGGGCGACGCTAGGTTTCCCGGCCGAACGGCTCGTGCGGTGCACACAGTAATGGGCTTGGCCCATTACTGTTCATTGGATTTTTCTCGCTTTTCCGAATAAAAATAATTCCCGAAATTAGATTAAATTATTTGAGGCATTAAAAATATCAAAAAATTTCTAAAAAAAATCCAGAAAATATTTTAAGACATTTTGAACTCAAATAAAATATTTCCATTTCTATTTTGAAAAAACTTATTCATTATTTAAATAAATTTTCAAAGAAGTGTTAAATCCCAGAAATTCAAATAAATTCCAAAAATTCTCAAAAATTTCAGAATAAATTATAAAATTCAAAATAACCAAATTTTGGGATGTTACAAACCTCCCCCCTTAACAGAATCTCAACCCCGAGGTTCAGGTCTGGCTAGAGAATACTTCAGGAAACTCTTTCCTCAAATCTTCCTCACGCTCCCAAGTTGCTTCGCCTTCTGAGTGGTTGCTCCACTGGACTCTGCAAAAGCAGGTTGACTTGTTCCTGGTTTCACGATCCATGGTGTCCAAAATCTTCACTGGATGTTCCTTGTAAGTTAAATCCTCTTGCAGTTCAATAGCATCGATAGGTGCTTGTTCCTCCGGTACTCGCAAACATTTCTTCAATTGCGACACATGGAACACATCATGTACTCCTGCTAAAGACTGCGGCAGTTCCAACTAGTAGGCGACTTCACCTGTGCGGCTCAAGATCTTAAATGGTCCCACATACCTTGGGGCAAGTTTTCCTTTTGCATGAAACCTTTTCACTCCTTTGAGTGGCGTGACCTTGAGATAAACATAATCTTCTGGTTCAAAGCTCAAATCACGGCGTCGGTTATCGGCGTAACTCTTTTGCCTGGATTGTGCAGTCTTCAACCTTTCTCGAATCAGAGCAATCTTCTATTCTGCATCTAAAAGTACGTCTGGTCCAAAAACATGACGTTCTCCCGTCTCATTCCAATTTAATGGTGTTCAATACGGTCGACCATACAAAGCTTCAAATGGAGACATTTTCAAACTAACTTGATAGCTATTGTTGTAACTGAACTCAGCATATGGTAAGCATTTGTCCCACGATGTGGTATATGACAATGCACAAGCTCTTAGCATATCTTCAAGTATCTGGTTAACCCTTTCGGTCTGACCATCTGTCTGCGGATGGTATGCCGTACTGAAATTCAGTCCGGTGCCCATTATTGTATGCAACTTATCCCAAAATCTTGAGGTAAATTGGGTACCTCTATCCGATACTATCTTCTTAGGCACACCGTGCAAACACACAATTCTCGACATGTATAACTTGGCTAACTTATCTCCTGAGTAGGTTGTCTTTACTGGTATGAAATGTGCAACCTTTGTTAACCGATCCACTATGACCCATATGGAGTCATATCCACCTTGGGTTCTTGGCAAACCAGTGATAAAATCCATCCCGATTTCCTCCCATTTTCACTCTGGTATCTTTAGTGGTTGTAGCAGTCCAGCTGGTCTCTGATGCATTGCTTTGACTCTTTGGCACACATCACATAATGCTACATGCTCAGCTACTTCTTTCTTCATATTTGGCCACCAAAATCTTTCCTTGAGATTCTAGTACATTTTTGCACTGCCGGGGTGAATTGAATACTTGGAATCATGTGCTTCTTCCAGTATCAACTGCTTCAATTCCGGTTTATGGGGTACGCAGATTCTGTTCTTTATCCACAAGGTACCCTGCTCATCTACTCTAAAGTCCTTGGCTAGATCTTCATCCATTTTGGATTTGATCCTATTAATCTTCTCATCATCTTTTTGACCTTCCCTGATATGCTCTTCTAGGGTCGGCTTAACTTCCAAGGTAGCTAAGAATCCTTCCGATACAACTTCCAACCTTAGCTTCTGAAGTTCTTTACACAAATCAGACTGATCTTCTACTATCATCAAATTCATGCTATAGTTTTTCCGACTCAAAGCATCTGCCACCATGTTTGCTTTTCCCGGATGGTAGTGGATTCCGATATTGTAATCTTTGATTAACTCTAACCATCTTCTCTGCCTCATGTTAAGGTCTGATTGAGTAAATATATACTTTAAACTTTTATGGTCAGTATATATTTCACATCGGTTTCCGATGAGATAGTGACACTATATTTTAAGAGCGTGCACTACAGCGGCTAACTCTAAATCATGGGTCGGGTAATTACTGCTCATGTGGCCTTAATCGCCTTGGACGATACGCCACTACTTTTACCGCTCGCATCAAGACACATCCCAGTCCCTGACGCGAAGCATCACAATATATGTCAAAATTGTCCTTAGTATTCGGCAACACCAAAACAGGTGCCGAAGTCAAACGCTTCTTCAGCTCTTGAAAACTCTTTTCGCACTCAGGCGATCACGCAAACTTTTTCTCCTTAAGCAATTGCGTGAGAGGTCTCGCAATTGAAGAAAATCCTTCAATGAACCGGCAGTAATACCCCGCCATACCAAGAAAACTTCTAATTTGGGTAACTGACTTTGGTTGTTCCCAATGTAATACTGCCTCCACTTTCTTCAGATCGATAGCTACTCCTTCGGCAGTCATTACATGACCCTAAAACTCTACCTTCTTTTTCCAGATGTCACACTTACTGAATTTTGCATACAACTGATTTTCTCTTAACTTTTCCAAGACCATCCTTAAATGTCCAGCATGCTCTTCCTCTGACTTGGAGTAAACCAAGATGTCATCAATAAACACGACGACAAACTTATCCAAATATTCCATGAATACTTTATTCATCATGTTCATGAAATATGCAGTAGCATTAGTTAGTCCAAAGGACATGACCGTGAATTCATAATGCCCGTATCTAGATGAGAAAGCTGTCTTTGGTATATCTTCAGTCCGAATCTTTAACTAATGATATCCTGATCGAAGATCTATCTTAGAGAAGACTCCTGCTCCTGTTAGCTGATCAAAAAGATCATCTATCCTGGGCAATGGGTACTTGTTCTTTATCGTCACATCATTGAGTGCACGATAATCTATACACATTCTGAAGCTTCCATCTTTCTTCTTTACAAACAACACCAGGGCTCCCCACGGTGACGAACTTGGTCTTATAAATCCCTTCTCCAGTAATTCTTCGATTTGTTTCTTCATTTCTACCAATTCCTCAGTAGACATCCTATAGGGTCTCTTGGCTATTGGAGCTGTTCCGGGTACTAACTCGATGACGAACTCAATCTCCCTGTCTGGTGGCATTCCGGGTAAGTCCTTGGGAAACACATCTGGATATTCGCTAACTACCGGAACATCTTTCATATCAACAGCTTTCACACTGTTAATCATTAATTGACTACCCTGAATAGCAACTACTTGAATCTCCACCTTCTTGCCATTTGGGCTCTCAATGGTTACAACTCTCCATACACAATCGAGCACTGCTTTGTGCTTGGATAACCAATCCGTTCGCAGAATAACATCTATGGTCTGAGTATCCAATATGATTAGGTTCACTAGGAATTCTATTCTGTTTATTATTAATTTTACCCCAGAACATCCTACTTTAGCTCGGAGTTCTAATCCAGGGGTCTGGACTATTAGTGTATTCTTAAGTTTAACCACATCCAAATCATTTTGCATGACAAAAGCTTGAGAAATGAATGAATGTGATGCTCCTGAATCAAACAAAATGGTAGCTGGTACTGAGTTGACTAGAAACTTACCCAGTACGACATCCGTGGCGTTCTGAACTTCATCCGCCATGATGTGGTTGACTCTTCCTCGCACAACAGATTGTGGTGCTGCTCCAGCTTGAGCAGGTGCTCTACTTCCTCCTTGGACTGGTGTTCTTGTAGGCGTATTACCCAAGTTAAAGTGAACAGGGGTAACTCCTCCCTTCTTGGGACAGGTGTTGGCGAAGTGCCCCATCTCGTTGCAGTTATAACAACGTCTTCCTACCATTGATGGGTTTCCTGCAGCTTGACTAATGGCTCTTGCAAGTGTCTGCGGATTCTGACCGGTAGGTCACTGTACAGGTAGTGGTGTTCTCGCGCTGCTTCCCGGCTGAAACCTAATAAACTGTTGGGGTACCACCCTCCGTCTCCGCTGTCCCTAGCATCCTCCTTGCTGTGCCAAATGATGCTTACGGTTGTCATCCAGCTCTTTGCGCTTGTCTTCCAAGATGAGTGCCTTATTGACCAACTCCTGGAAATCCGGAAATGTGTGGGTGATCAGTCCCACCTGTACTCCAGAGTTGAGCCCCTTCATGAATCGGGACTGTCTAGCCTTATCAGTAGCTACGTCCTCTGGCGCATAACGAGCCAATTGAGTAAACTTGTTAAGATAATCGGCCACAGATTGGCCTCCCTACTTCAAAGATCGGAACTCTTCCTTCTTGAGCTCCATTATACCCTTGGCACATGATACTGACGGAAGGCACCTGTAAACTCCTCCCAAGTGATTTCCTGGGGATGCTCGTGGGCGCACAATAATTCTCCCACCATTTTGCAGCAGTCCCTTCTAACTGGTGAGAGGCATACAAAACTCTCCCATTGCCTACACATTGGGATATGTGCAGCTTCCTCTCAATCGTGCGCAGCCAGTCATCGGCTTCAATGGGGTTGACGTTCCCAGAGAAGGTTGGGGGTCTAGTTCTCATAAAGTCTAACAATCTTGATTGATGTCCATGGTGTACAGCTTGGTTGTTGTTGTTGGCTGCAGCCTGATTCTGCAACTGCTGCATCTGTTGCATCATAGTCTGCATCAGCTGGGTTTGAGCATTCAAGAAAGCTCCCAAATTGTTCATGTTCACAGGTGGTGCAGGCTGAGGATTTGGTGCGTTGTCTTGATTTCCACCTTGCTGAGATCCGCTTCCTCCGGCTCCACGGCTTCCACGAGTGTTCACCATCTGAAGAACAAGGAATTTAGGGAAAAGAGGAAATAGAGTGCACAAGTATACAAGAATCTTATGCGGGGAGAAGATTTGACTCGAACATAAGCACACAATTTTATTTAATATCATAGGGATATGGCCGCTCACAAGTGCCTACAGGCATTGCGGCACATACACATTAAGCAAACATAGAGATTGTTCGTCACAATAAACCATAACATGACATAGAGTTCATAAAATTCAATCAACCAACCGTTCTAAGGACGGACTCAAATAAACTTGACTCGAGACATGAGTTGACTCTGATGGAAACTGAAACTCTCAATCGTCGAGCCATCCAGTCAGGTCCTCCAAAGTAGTATCAAGGGCGAAAAGTCTTGGCGGCTTAGGGGCAACCGATCCTAATGCCCCACTTCTTTGTGATCTGAAGGAACCCACTGACTCGGCTGGCTCCGAGGCTACCTACTTGGGTGGTGGTGGCTCTGGCACTACTTGCACTGGTGCCTCCTGAACTGGTGCCTCCTGCACCGGCGCCTCCTGCTCAGGCTCAGGCTCCTCAGGGTCAGGGTCGTGCAGCTCAAGCTCCGGCTCTGGCTCGGGTCCCTCCAGTAACTCCTCCAACTCGCGAATCCTCCTGATATACTGGGTCATACCCTCTCTAACCTCCTGCAGCTGGGTCCTGAGCTCCGCAACCTCATCACGAGCCCTCTGCAGCTCTTGGACTGTCTCGTCCAAGGTCTCCTCCTGGGCGATGACATATCTCACCATGTGGGTGATCGTAGCGTCGTCCTCCTCGATCGGGTCCCGGTCGAAGCGGTTGTCCCGGCGCGGATGGTGGCGAAAGACAGTGCCCTCTAGCTCGGCAGAGTAAGTGCGGGCGATCTGCCACATCGCAAGGCGTGCGTTCTCCTGGATGCTGGCCTCGAGTGTAGACCTCCTGCAGCTGACGTGAACCGGACGACTGGCTCTCCCCCTGTCTCGAGCGTAGACAGTGACCTTCACGTCCCTGGCGACGTCCAGCCCAGCACGAACCACCGAAGTACCTCAATAGATCGGCCTCACGAAGCCCTCCAAAAACTGCAGCAGATACCACAGCTCAGCAGCGAAGCCTCCAGTGCGCTCACCAAAGGTGTGGATCCTCCTCATGTGCCAAAATACACCTCGTTAGCACTAATTTTTTAAAAATCATAAAGTAATAACAGAAAATTGCAGCATAGATGCGATTTTAAGAAGAAAAAGATTAGTCAAGATTTCATTCATAATCTTGTGCAATTTTAATCTTTTAGAAATTAGTTTTATCTATCTCGGCCAGACTACCTAGGGTCAAGTCCTACAGTCAGTATGCTCTGATACCACCTCTGTTGTGCCCCAAATCTGCAAATCCGGACACTCTGTGTATTTTGCACTAGTCCAGGATCGCGCTAGTGCACACAGGCTAAACAGGGTATAATATCACATCATACACAGCGGAATATTAAATAAGTACTGCAAACATGTATATAAACGAGTTGTGTGACCTTATGGTCCCTTACAATAATCTGCCACACAGGGCTTACAATAATCAGAGTAGTATAGTTCAACAGCGAAATGGTAAATAACATCGTAGTGATCCATCTTCACCACAGGTGCCCTAACTGAGGCTTGCTTCCCTAGTTCTCCGGCTCTTCAACGAACTCCTCTTCATAGGCAGGCGTAGTCTCTTCTTCTGGTAAGTTTGTCCTCAAGGGTGAGTACACACCGTACACAACAAGTTATGCACAAAATGCAGATCTATTTACTACATGCATGGCTTATCACAAAGGAAAGGCTCGATTGGTTATTTTGCTTTCCATCAATATTTCAAATTACTATTTACTTAGGTTCAAAGCAGCAAAACTTTAGTATCATAGTAAGTATCTCAATTGTTTTCCACAATATTTTGGACATACAGTCCTTAATCATCTTTCATCATTAACTTTGGCATACAGCCCTCCACCCCATTTTATTTTCAAAACACTACCCTTGATCAGAATCCCGAGCATTGTCCAAGACCATGGACTCGGCTATTCAACAGCTTTTAACACTCTGCAGAGGTTGTACACTTTACCCACAAGATACAACAGACGCCACAAATGCAATTGACTGTAACAAAGCCTTTCAGAGACTTCTATCTCCACCTAAGAACCTCTCCGGGTTGCCTTCACTATCACTTCCCTCACTCAGAGCCGAAGTATAGGACAGATAAACACTATTGGATAGGGTACCAAGCCGAAGCACAGGCACGCTCCCCCGTTAAGTTACCCCCGTGTAACTACCACCCCGAGGTATCAAAGGTAAGACATCAGAATCCTACTAAACTAGGTCTTCCCATTCAGACATGTGGTTGTACGAGAGACTCAGGTCAAAGGCTTGCAAGGTAAAGTCCTTAACTGTCCAAGGCAAGACTTCCTTCTCTCAGATTGGCACACAGCCCTCACATCACTCAAACCCACCAAATGCCACGAAGGCCCACCTGGCACGAAGCATCGGTCCACTTGCCCCGGTCTAAATCAATTCCATCCCCAGTTGTTTACCAGTGCAACACATGCCCGTAATCATCACTCATGTAGAACCACACAGGTCTCTACATTCCAGTGTCAATACCAACATTATTCCACCTTTTATCAAAATGTATTCACCATTCTTTAGTCAAAGTTGCATTTGTAATTGAAAAGATCATTCACGTGATATGCATGACTAAGCAACTATTCACGATCTAGCCCCCCGTGTTGGCACAATATTATCAACCAACTAGTATTGTCCACTTAGGTTATCAAAGGAATCATGGCATACAATATTAATAACAAGGTGATATTAACAATTTGGTTGATCAGCTAATTCACCCAAAATATTTGAATCTATTTTTAGTTGAATTAGCATGCATAGTTTGAAACAAAATACATTTCAAAAACTTAGGAGCAACGTGATCAAAGCATAACTTGCCTTCGAAAAGCTACTGATCCTGATCTGGAGTTGGTTCTTGTTCTGAAAATCCTCCCTCGAAACCCTCCAGCAGATTAACGTCTACGCGAAATCAATGTGCACACAATAAACATATTTTTCAGAGAGCAAACTCAACTCTAAAAATTCCACAAAACTCACCATTAAATATATCTTATTTTACAAATTTTTAGAAATTGGAATCACTCAAATCGGAGTTAAAACGCAAAAGTTATAGCCATTTGAAGTTTGAAAATAAATCAAAAAGAATAAACCGAATTTCTTTATTTATTTTTATGCGGGAAATTCGGCATTTATGACGTCAGCATGACCATTTATGACGTCAGCACCGAAACCATTTTTGGTTGAATTATTTTTCTAATAGAATCAGAATTATGACGTCAGCATGACGTCACTGCTAACGTCAGCATCTATTGTGACAGCACTGACAAGTGGGTCCCACTGATGACGTCACGGCTGACGTCAGCATGACACGTGTCATGATCTGGTCGTGACACGTGGCGGTGAACTATCAACCGAGAGCTCGATTTAATCTTGTCCGTCCGATTAAAAATGAACGGCTAGATCAAATCCCGATGCTTCGGTTCGGTTACTCCGGAGTCGACCCGTGGCGCCATCGCAACCCTCAGATTACGATCGAATGGTCGAAATCAATTAGAGCGATTTCAACGAAGCAGCGACAGCGCTGGCTCCTCGGCTCCCGTGTACACGCGTCGACACGGGACTAGCCCGGCGCGCGGCGCGATCCGATCGTTAATTTCAAAATCAACGGCCCAGATTAAATCGGAATCCCGCGGCGTAACAGGCGACGCGACTACTCCGGTGCACGACGCGTGGACGCATCCGCACCGCACGTCCAAGATCCAACGGTCTAGATCTAATCATCCGTATGCTAGTAACACAGATCTAACGGGTGTAATTATCTAAACTACGTGGCTACATTACAAGCGCACGATCAAGATCTAACGATGGATAATTGAAGATGATGTTTACTGTACCATGGCTGCGTGGCTAAATCTAGATCATCCAATACGAATCCGACGGCTGTTATCTAGCATAATTTTGAGCACACGTGGGCGTTCCCACTACGGGCACGTGGCGCTATCCTAACCATCATTTACAAATCTACGGCTAAAATCTACCGCAACACTGTTGTGGTCTCTATTTAGAAGGAATACGTGGACTCACTAGGACGGTGCGATGCAGATCCAACGGCTGATGTAACTCACGAGCTCGGAGATGACATAGCAGCGTTCGAAGACCGGAGCTAGGTAAGACGACCACGCGCGCGGTGTTTGGATGCAGTTCCGGCGAAGTGAAGTAGCTCCTCGGACGCGTCACGGCTTGAGGCTTACCTCGGTGGTCTCAATGGCGGCAGAGAGTCACCGGAGAGGGCGCAAACAGCGGCGGAACGTCTCAACACTACGGCGGTTCTTGGGAGGCGTGAACGGGCTCGAAGTGAGCGGAAGAACGTGCTTTATACCGTACGCTGGCTAATGAAGCGGAAGAGATGCACGGCGGCGAGTAATGGCGACGTTTTGCTTCGGTGGAAATGGTGTGGCGACGGTGCTTCTGGAAACGGCTGCGACGCTTCGTGGCTCTATCCCGAGCGTACACGTGTGACGATCCAACAGCACGGGCGACGAAACGACGCGGGCGAGTCATGGCCGTTCAATCAAGATCGCACGGTGGAAAAGCAGCGACACTAGGGTTCCCGGCTGAATGGCTCGTGCGGTTCACACAGTAATGGGCTTGGCCCATAACTGTTCATCGGATTTTTCTCGCTTTTCTGAATAAAAATAATTCCTGAAATTAGATTAAATTATTTGAGGCATTAAAAATATCAAAAAAATTCTAGAAAAAATCCAGAAAATATTTTAAGGCATTTTGAACTCAAATAAAATATTTCCATTTCTATTTTGCAAAAACTTATTCATTATTTAAATAAATTTTCAAAGAAGTGTTAAATCCCAGAAATTCAAATAAATTCCAAAAATTCTCAAAAATTTTAGAATAAATTATAAAATTCAAAATAACCAAATTTTGGGATGTTACAGCACCCCCAGGGTAACAAGCAATTCTCAAACTACAAGCTATCCAGAGCCAGATGAGCGAGAAGACCTTTTGAGCAGAGCATCCAAGAGCCGGCAAACTACGCTTCGTCAATCCTTAGCCGTAGCATAGCCACCCTCCAAGTTCAATCTTTATTTTATTTAAAGCTAGGCATTCTGCTTTGTACTTTGTTCATCAACTCCATACATCATCCCCACAAGAATAGGGTATTACTCCATCCAGAGGCCCGAACCTGTCTGCATTGTGTGCCTCCAATTTCGTGCCTAACTTTGCTAATTCGAAGGTAGCCAAAGCTATAAGTTTATTATTGATTTCTAACTTTTGACAGTTAGTGTGCCAAATAGGGGCCTTCATCAGTTTTTGCAGATCAGACATGTCTTCGGTGTGTGTCCATAGCATAGTCTCCGTCGTCGACCCTTGCGGCCACTTCGGCTTGATTGCCTTCATTGACCAAGCTCTGACTGTCAGATCTGAGATAGCCTTCGAAACCATTCTTTACAGATGGGGGCTAGCTTTATCGAGTCCCGCTCCTGGGACCCACGCCGAGAAGTGTGCTTCATAGACTTCGACCCTATGGAGCCCAGCATCCTCAAGTATGTTGAAACAGAGAGTGACACTGACAACGATGGCCTCAGCAACTAGAACAGCAGTCACAGCATTTGCCGAACAGATCGATGCGTGTTCATGGCCAGAGCCAACAATGGTGCTACTATCGAAAATTCCCAAGAAAGGGATCCAGGGATAGACACCACAGATGGTCAAGGACACCAATTCACCCCGTGCACACCTCAAGATCCTAACACAACAACAATTGTAGCACAGGCGGCCGCAAACGCTGTTGCTCCCAACACTACAGATCATCGGTGAGATCTAACCGCCACGGCTACAGCCAGGATTGTGGCCAATCTGTCGAAGCAACTAGATCTTCATAATCTAGTGATGCCCCACCCGTGAGCACCAGATTTTCAGGGACAACAAATTCTTCGGCAACACGAACACAATGATAGGCCTGGCCGTGTCATAGGAGCAACAACCCATCAAAGCCACAATAGCGACATCTTTAGTGCCCTTGAGGCAAATATTTAGTGCGCTCATATGCTACTGAAATCTTTTCACCACTAAATCCAGGCAACCCAATGACTCTAGTGTTCGACCAGATGAAAACGCTACTCGATGCAGTGCAAGCTCTGACCGCTTGAGCAGCCAACTTGAGGTTAGGTTGCCCCAGCCAACAGGGTGCCAGGAGCCAACTGTTGGGACCATCTCACAATAGTCATCGAGCGGCAAGATCAGTGATGGCTAGCTCTAGCGATCGTGCCTCTAGGATAGCCCATTCCAACCTCCACTAGAGACACCCTAGGGATCTTCGAGACCGTATTCCACATGATCGACGAGATTTACATCAAGTCCTTCGCGATTGAAGGGAAGAACATGACCGCAAAGACCGCGAGCAGTGGGAAAATGAGTCCCCACTTTTGAGGGGTCAATCTCTCGCACTTCAGGCCCGATGAGGCGAATCTCTGCCCTCAAGGGGCCGCTTGCGGCACGGCACAAGTTCCAACCTCAACAAGAAGCACGACAATGTCCACGGCAAAAGACCCCTGAGGACATCGATGAGGGGTGCAAAGCATTCACTCCCGAGCTACGCGTAGTCAGATGGCTAGACAAGTTCAAGCCAGGCAATATCGAGAAGTACTCGTGCAAAATCAACCCCATCAAATGACTGTAGATCTACACTACAGTCATGATGGCTACCAGAGGAAATGAGAAGATGATGGCCAACTACATGCTCACCACCCTAGATGGTGCAGCGAGATCTTGGTTACTCAACCTCCCACATCAATCGATATCATCATGGGCGAAGTTGTGGGCCCAGTTTGTCACCAATTTTTAGGGTACATATGAATACCCTAGAACATGTAGCGACTTGCATCGGGTGACACAGAAGCAAGGAGAGTCATTGCGTGGCTTCATCTGATGCTTCAGCAACAAGTGCAACTTGATACCTGACATCTCAAACGAAGCGGCCATAGTGGCCTTCGAGAACGATGTCAAGGATAAATAGTTGAAGGAAAAGCTTGCTACTCAAAAAATCAAAACCACTAAGGAGCTCTTCGAGTCGGCAGACAAGTATGCCATAGGCGCTGATTATAAAGCATTCGAGTGATTATAAAGCAGTGCAGGGCGCATGTAAAAAAGGACGAACACACAAGAACTCGAGCATTAGACATCGCCATTGTTGAGCTTGAGCTGTAATACACTTCTGTACTCGATAGTAACAAAGATCACCGCCGTAGGGCGATTGGAGTAGAGCTATTACCTCCGCAGGGGCTCGAACCAGTATAAATCCCCGTCTCACGCTCGTTGTCGCCTAGCTCCGACCTCCGGCACGTCGAGCCCTTTTCCTCATTGAGCCAAGCCCCGCTCGGGTCCCAAGTTTTACTGACCCCTGTTTCATTTCTATGGTTGGCGATCCCGATCGTCGACAACTGGCGCCCACCGTGGGGCCCGATTGGCTTTGCTTATTTGCAGGAAAACTCCAAGATCTTGAGAGCATGGCGCGCTTCGTCAACGGACATTCCTCGAGCGTGGTCTCGGGCACGGACTCCGATTCCGTGTCCCTATTTTCACCCTCGCCACCACCACGCGAACGACACGTCTCAATGGCGGACAGTCATGGCGCGGGAGAAGCTGCGGACGGTCGTGACCCGCAGACTCCTGAGGACGCCATCCGGATGGTCAATGTCACCATCAACTGCTTATAACCGCCTCCCATGAGAAGACCAGAGAGGGGCAAGATTCATCGCTATCCTGCACTCTCTCGACGAGGGTTGGGCATCCCTTGACCGGCCGGCGCACGGTCAACGAACCTCCCAAGCTCGGGAGGCCTCGACCACGACCGGGGCGTGTGCCGGGATGCTCGACCTAGAGCACATCGACCCGAAAGACGGCCCGCGACGACCTCGAGCTCAGTCGGCTCGCTCGTCGAGTCCACCCTTGGATTACGGATCGTGCATTTGACCGGCGGTTGCCAAAACGTGGGTCGTGGGGATGAAGCAGGTGCGTGCATCAAGTCCGGAGCAGTTACTGCCAGCCCTCAACGTGCATGAAGGCCACTTCCCGGGAATCTCTCCCGTCCGTTGCGCGCAGAGGAGGTATAAGACCAAGGTTGCGTAGTCACTCAAGGGACACGAGGACAACACACAACACGCCATAGCTCGAGCTAAGACATAGCCATCGTCGAACTTGAGCTGTAACAGACCCCTGTACTCAGAAAAAGTTAAGAATACTGCCACAAGGCGACTGGAGTAGAGCTGTTACCTTCACAGGGGCTCGAACTAGTATAAACCTCTGTCTCATGCTCGTTGTCGTCTGACTCCGACCATCATCGCGTCCACTCCATTCCTCGGTTTGAGCGTAGCGCAGCTCGGGTCCCATATCACACTGACCCCCCATCTCATTTCTTGCGGTTGGCGATCCCGATCGTCGACACCCTCCTTCAGGAGAGCGCCTCCGCGCTATCGCCCGGGTCATGGTTGATCCCGATAGTGCGAGGTCGGAGCTTTTTGGCTGAGCCCTGGCCGAAGAGCTCGATCGGGCCGCGACCGAGGCCATGCCACCGCAGCACCGAAGCCAGCACTCGGGGACCCACTCCCTGAGAAGTGACGACAACTCATCGCGCCGCCGCCAGTGCACCCGTCGGACGCCACCCGCGCAGGGGGCGCCCTCTCGCCAGCAGCGGTCTCGGGACGTGGCTCTAACGCCGCCGCGTCTCCGTCCCACAAGTACCAACCCGAGCAAGGTTAGGCGCGAACCGGGCTCCCGGAGCTCCACGCTGTCCAAAGAAGGAGTCGAGGCCTTTCCTCGATAACCCGCCCGGCGCCGTCCAAGATCGTCTGCAAGTATCTCCTGTGACTCCGCAGCAGCGTCATGGTCGTTCTCGCCAAAGGTCGGGCCGCCGAGGCAACCTCGACTCCGAGTCCAGTGGCAGCGAGGGCCTTGTCGGCGACGACCACACCCGACGTGCGCCTGTCCCGGCCTACGGCTGCATGGCGTACTTCGACGACCTTCGCCGATTGCGTTGGCTGGCTCGGTTCATGCCGATGTTAATAGACCGCTTCGATAGGACCAAGAACCCCGACGAATTCCTATCCATCTACTCGACCGCCATCTTGGCGGCTGGAGGCGACGAGCTCGTGATGGCGAATTACCTCCCGACCGTCCTGGACGGTGCCGCGCGGACCTGGCTCTTCAACCAGAAGCCTAGCTCCTTCAGGTCGTGGCGCCAAATTCAGAGCGCCCTCCGCTCCAACTTTTAGAGTTGCTACGAGCGGCCGGGGAGGGAGAAGGACCTACATAGCGTCATCCAGGGAAAGAGCGAGCCACTTCGCGACTTCGTGTGGCGATTTATCTGCACAAGAAACCTGATCCCGAGCATCTCCGACGAGGCCGTCATAAAGGTGTTCAAGTTCGGCGTCCGCGATCGGCGCCTCACCGAGCACCTGGAGATTACCTTGAGGCTCAGCGTCAACAAGCTTTTCCGTATGGCGGAGCGGTACGCTGATGAGGACGATGCTATCCGCTGGAAACGCGACTACGACCAAGGTAAGCTCGGTCTGAACCCCACAGAAGCTGGACCATCCAACTCCAAGGGCGCCGACCATGGCGCCGCTGCCAAGAAGTAGAAGCGTGACCGCAGGAACGGCGGAGGACTGCCACGAGTGATCGTCTCGGCAGACGGCCAGCGCGAGGTCCTTGAATTCCGAGATCGAGCTCGGGAGGAGTCCCGACCACGCCAAGGTTGGCCTCGACCTCGTCAGGTGCAAAACCAGCCCTAGCAGGGGGGCCGGCGGCCTGGGCCCCGGCGGACCGATGCTCGGCCGCAGGGGGCTGAGGGGCGTCCAGGATACGATGAGGCGAAGTTCTACTTGTTCCATAGAGCAGCTGGCCACGACCTGCGAACCTGAAGGGCTTGGCAAGGCAAGCTGGAGGCTTTCTACGATGGTAGGGGAGAAATGCCCGTGTTACCGAAAGAAGACGACCAGCCGGACAGGGTGAACGTGGGGCGGACCAGGATGACCTCGACCTGGAGTTCCAACAGGGCGAGCGCCGCATCGATGTTATCTTCATGCTCGTCGGCTTATCGATCCGGCGAGCTCAAGGTCGCCACGAACCATCTTCCAGTCGCCACGGAGGCCCATCGAGCAAAGATCGCAAGTGGGTCAGCCACCATCACCTTTTCTCCGTGAGGACGACTTCAAGGTATGGCCCGAGATTTGAAGACCGCTCGTCGTGACCACGACCATCAAGAACACCGCCGTTAGTCGAAGTCATGGTCAACGGCGTAGCTCCTTAACTTGTCAGCAGTCGAGCGCTTGAGCGGATGCTTGATTCCCTGCTGAAGGTCAAGAACATCGCCGCCCCTTCTTCGATCGCCCTCGAGCTCGACCGCCCTTTGGGGCAAGCAGGGGAATCGTCCCTCGACTCCACCGATTCACCCAAATGCACAAGACATCTCAAGTGAATCAAGGAACCTCGGCGTTCGCGATTATACCCGTGTTGGTCCCAGGAAAGTTCGCCAACACGAGCATTCTCATCCAACAGTTGACATCACAACACATACATAATTAGCGGAAGCATAAACGTTATTACATACCAAAAGGAGGACTGCTGTCCATAACGACATATTTAAAGTTATTACATCAAGTAGCAGCGGAAATCACAAGATAAACAACAAAAGGGCCAGCATGGCATGCCCCCAAACCCTCAGGCAACCAACTGGGGCAAGAACGGCGACTAAACGTTAGCATCATCGAAATCGCCCTAAAAAGTCCCCGTAATGCCTCATCCTCACCGCAGCAAGTGGATAATCCGATTGAGTACAAAGAGTGTACTCGCACAATAATATACATTTCATGCTGATCTCTAGCTACATGTGGTTGCTACATCCAAGGAAAGGCATAATGGCAATTTCGCATAAAGCAACATTGGTTATATAAATTGTAAACATGTATAGATTGAAAAGAATTGCATTTGGTAAACATTTGAAAGATCTAATACATAATATAACATCATCATAATCACATTCACATCATGCCTTCAAGCATTCTCCTAATCATGAGTTCCATCGCCATGTTCAATTGCATACACACAAGTACTCCAATACTTGTGTATCTCTTTTCCCATTCCCATCCCATTCTTACCAAGACCTTAATACTCGCCCGAAGGATCGACAATTCAAGAGATCGCCCTTAACCATGGACGCGCTATTCAATAGTTTAAACTCGCAGAGGTACGACTTTACCCACACGACACGCCACACTCGTGAGCCAAGCTATTAACACATTTCCTTAGATGTGTCGGCCGAGGCTAACGTGACAAACCATTTTCCAAAGATGCATGGTAGTGTATCTAAACCATCCGGATGATCGTGACCCTCGATCCCGCGTGCCCGAGGCTCGGTGTGTGTGGATCAAGGAGTACACCCGTTGTTGGATATCCCCAACTCAACAAAGTCGAGGGACTCGAGGACCTTCCTTGGCGCCCCACTAAGCCCAAGGAATTCGGCGACATTCCTTGACGCCTACTAAGCTCAAGGAATTCGAGTGCATATGGTTTACATACCCTAGTCATACACAAGTACTTGGTTACGCCGGTCCCATAAACGGCGTGTGGTTCGCACGATAGTTACTCAAAAGACGCCACCAGATTTAATCCTTAGGTCCTTAACCAATATCTCTACTCATTAATCAACAATTAAAATCAACTTCATCATAATAATTCTCAATCATTATGACCAATGGACTAAGTCCATCTATCGCGTTTCTAACGATGTTCTAAGCATGGCTACAAATCGCACGAACCCATATATTAATAATAAACCAACCATCTAGGGCGACAATGGAACATGGAAAGAATATGATAAGGGGATGGCATCACAAGGTGGTAATAGCTACGAATTTCTACCCAAACATAATTGTAATTGAAAGTAAGCATGCAATTGATAAAATACTTCCAAAACATAAATTGCAATTAGTAGGAGCAATCATGGTCAAGGAGTAAAATAGTGCCTTGCTGCTCGATCTTGGTCTCAAAAGCGTAGTCGTACTCGGGAGTGCCTTCCGA
Organism: Guadua angustifolia; assembly: GCA_036346375.1. Taxonomy (NCBI): domain Eukaryota; kingdom Viridiplantae; phylum Streptophyta; class Magnoliopsida; order Poales; family Poaceae; genus Guadua; species Guadua angustifolia. The sequence continues at coordinate 30,720,166 of CM070508.1, forward strand.
AGCGTCAACACCTAACGAGAAGACCCAAATCCATAAACACCAAATCAAGAATCCAAAGATGCACATGAGTAAAAGATGCATGAAATGCTCATGATGTGTAATACTAATCAATATATGGAAGTACTAATTGAGTTTTGCGTTAAAAGTTCAAGTCTTAAGACTTTTATTGAATTCTATTCGGACTATCCGAGTGTCACTTCGACCGTCTCGAGCAGACCCTCTCGGTATGAAGTTGAATTATGTTCGGACTATCCGAATGTCACTTCGGAATGTCCGAGTGGACCCTCTCGGTTAGCCAATTTAGTTCTCGCTAATTCCTATTCGACTATCCGAAATTCATTCGAGTATCCGAAGGTGTTCGAATATCCGGGTGAAATCTCGACTATCCGAGCAGACACCTCTCGTTAGCCAAAACAGCCCTCGGTCGAATTTCTATTCGACTATCCGAACTTTGTTCGGAATATCCGAAAATGTTCGGAATGTCCAAGTGAAATCTCGGATTATCCGAGCTAGGCTTCTCTGTTTTAAAAACGACAATTCGTGTATTGGCTTCTACGCTTTATAGCAATGTACTAGGACTTAAAAAGGGTGGTCTAGGGTAGAACCTTACCACTACAAGGTCACGTTTGCACTTGGTGAAGATTGGTTTTGGTGAGGGAATGACGAAAAGTGTCGAAACGCCGGTTCTCACGGTTCGTCACCTCCTTGCTCGCGTAGACGACAATGCCGCCACTTGCTCGTGCTCCCAAAGAACAACTAGCCCTCCTCCTCAAGCTTCCACGTGACATGCACGAATCGATTCATGGTTGGATGATGGATTACATGGGAAAAGAAAGGAAATGAGTTACAAGGTTCTAAATTTCAGAACATGGAGGAGAAAGAAACGATTGCTACTCACCCAAAACTTGATGCCTCAAAAATCCACTTGGATGGATTTGAAGCTCTTGATCTTGGCTTCAAGATGGTGTAACATGCACAAACCAAAACCCAAGTTTGGAGGGGATTTGAGGGGGAGAAATGGCAAGAGGTAAGGAAGGTGCTCTTGCTGTTTTTCAGGATGCAGCAGCAAATGAGCAGGAAATGGAGGAGAAACCAAGGTGTATCACTATATATATGGCTGCCACTCATGCCTTACATGTGGGGCTAGGTCCCACATGTCATAGGGTAGGTGGAAGAGTGGGTATGGGTGGTTGAAGTGAGAAAAGCATGGAGAGGATGTGCAGTCCACAATTTTCTATGCAATGGTAGGTCCCATGTGTCATTGACTTGTCATGTACATAGGTAGGGGTGAGTGATGTAGCAACTAGTAGGGTAGGTATGTGCAGCCTTCACTCCTCTCTCTAAGAACATGGCCCACATGTCATTGACTAGGCAAAACAACATGTGTGCAGTTTTGAAAAATGATTACTAGATTTTTGGTTACTCCCTATTTATGCAAGATGAATGCCCTAACCCTTGTATGATTATAATTAATTTAGGATGCAACGATTATTATGGAAGATGTTAACGCGACAAGCCTCACTTACCGGATCAACGAAAATTGGCTGTTACAAGCCTCCCCTTAAAGAATCTCGCCCTCGAGATTACACCGCTTCATTGAAGAGGTAGGGTATTCGCTCAAGATGATCCTCCCGCCCCCATGTGGCCTCATCAGGTGTGATTACTCCATTGAACCTTAAAGAATTTGATGGAGTGGTTTCGAGTAACACGCCCCTCTCGCCGAGAATACAAATGGGATGCTCCTTGTAGGACGATCGGGTTGTAATTCGAGAGTGTCCAACTCAGGGCTTCAGCTTGGGACACGAAGGCATTTCTTCAATTGAGAAACATGAAAACATCGTGCACATCGGCTAGTGAAGAGGGAAGCTCCAATTGATACGCCATCGCTCCTCGCCTTGCAATAATCTGAAAGGTCCGATATAACGAGGGGCTAGCTTTCCTTCACTTGAAACCGATTTAACACCCTTCATCGGTGAAACCTTGAGATAAACATGATCACCAACTTCGAACTTGAGTTCACGGCGGCGGCGATCAGCGTAGCTCTTTTGACGAGATCAAGCAGATCCGCAACTGCTCACTTAATAAATCGGACTTGCTCCTCCGCTTGCGACTAGTTCGGGACCAAAGAGGGTCTTTCTCCGCACTCGCACCGCTTAAGTGGAGTTCGCAAGATCTCCCATAGAGTGCTTCAATGGACTCATTTGGAGACTAGCTTGATAGTCGTTGTTGTAGGAGAACTCCGCGAAGGTAAGCATTTCTCCCAATTCTTGCAGAGGTAAGGGCACAAGCCCTAAGCATATCCTCAAGAATTTGGTTCACCTGCTCAGCTTGCCCATCTGTGCTCCGAGGATGATAAGTCGTGCTAAAGAGAGTTGAGTCCCCATGGCCTTGTGGAGGCATTGCCAAAAATGCGAGGTAAACCGGTACCTCGATCCGAGACAATCCTTTTGGGAACACCATGAAGGGACACAATTCGATGAAGGTATAACTCAGCCAACTTACTCATCAGATCCGCTGCCTTGACAGAAGGAAATGAGCGATCCTCGTTAGTCGGTCAACGACACCCATATAGAATCAAAACCTTTTTGCCTTGGGCAACCCGTGATGAAATCCATACTAATCTCTTCCCACTTCCACATAGGAATGGGTAGTGGTTGAAGTGTAGCTGCTGCACGCAAATGGTCGGCTTTCACCCGCCGACATACGCCGCGACTCGGCGACATACCGTAATTTCGCTTCATCCGGTCCACCAAAGTCTTGGCTTAAGATCTTGGTACATTTTCGTACTCCGGGATGAATGGAGAATGAGGAATTATGAGCTTCATCAAGAATTAGTGCCCTCAATTCCTTACAATTTGGCACCACTAGCCGTTTGCCGAACCACAAGACACCTTGCGAGTCCTCGGTGAAGCAATTGGCCTTGCCTTGCTCGATGCGGGCTCGGATGAGTGCTATGCCCTTGTCTGTCTTTTGAGCCTCTTTGATTTGGTCCAATAGGTTAGATTTAACTTCCATGACAGCAAGGAATCCCTCCTTAACCACTTCTAGGTTGAGCTTTCGAAACTCGGCGCACATGGCATCCGATTCCGGTTCTCTCGAAAGATGATTGCATTGAGGCTTTTCGGCCAAAGCATCGGCAACAATATTGGCCTTTCCAGATGATAATGGAGTCCCATATCATAATCTTTGATCAATTCAAGCCACCTTCTTTGCCTCAAGTTCAAATCGGCTTGAGTAAAAATATACTTGTGCTCTTGTGATCGGTGTAGATTTCACAACGACACGATGAGGTAATGTCGCCAGATTTTTAGAGCATGCACCACCGCCGCTAGCTCTAAATCATGGGTGGATAATTCATCTCATGAGGTCTCAATTGCCTCGATGCATACGCCACAACTCGGCCTTCTTGCATAAGTACACAACCTAGCCCGAGGCAGGATGCATCGCAATATATGTCGAAGCCCTTGTGAATATCCGGCAGGACTAAGACAGGTGCAGAGGTTAAGCGATCTTTCAACAATTGAAAGCTTGCCTCACATTCTACTGACCATACGAACTTGTTCTCCTTCTTCAAAAGTTCGGTCAGTGGCTTCACGATTTTGGAGAAGTTCTCCACGAATCGGCGGTAATAACCCGCGAACCCGAGGAAACTTCAATGTCCGTGGTGTTCTTAGGCTGCTCCCAATCAAGCACGGTCTCAGATCTTGCCGGGTCAACCGCAACTCCGCCTTCCGATAGCACATGGCCCAAGAAGGCAACCTCCTTTAGCCGAAATTCACACTTGCTGAATTTTGCGTAGAGTTGGTGCTCTCGCAGCTTTTCTAGGACTACCCGAAGGTGTACCTCATGCTCCTCTTCAGACTTGGAATAAATGAGAATATCATCAATGAAGATGACAATGAACTTGTCGACATACTCCATGAAAACTGAATTCATAAGGCTCATGAAGTATGTCAGCATTAGTCAAACCGAAAGACATAACAAGATACTCATATAGACCATAACGGGTGGAGAATGCCGCTTTTGGAATGTCTCCGATCTGATCTTAATTTGATGGTAGCCTAATCTCAGGTCAATCTTGGAGAAGATATGTGCTCCAACTATTTGGTCGAACAAATCATCGATCCGCGAAGTGGATACTTGTTCTTGACCGTGACCTCGCTTAATGGGCGGTAATCAACACACATCCGCAGCTATCATCCTTCTTCTTCACAAATATCGCCGGCATCCCCAAGGTGAGGAGCTCGGTCGAATGAAACCCTTCTCTTGCAGCTCCGTAAGTTGTTTCTTTAACTCGATCAACTCATTTGGAGGCATACGGTAAGGTCGTTTTGATATCGGGCCGCTCCGGTAGAAGCTCAATGACTAACTCAATCTCCGGTCCGTGGCATCCTCGCAATTCCTTCGGAATACATCCGGTAATCACACACCACCGAATGCTACTAATTCCAAGGAATGGCTCACCCTTCAAGGCATAGAGGTGAGCATGATCTCGACTTGATGCAAACACCACTTGTTTGCCGCTTGCTAGTGAGTGAGATAGACACCTTGCACAATTGATGCATCCTTGGTGCTTTGATAACCAATCCATCCCAAGGATAACTTCAATTCCTTCCGTCTTAATCATGATCAAATCAGCTAGGAACTCTACCCCATTAATTTCAATCTTTACCTCCCGGCAGACTCGATCGGTCCTTAATTCCGATCCTGGGGTTTTAATGAGAAGTGGTGGATGCATAAGATGGATAGGGAACTCATGATGCCTAGCAAACTTCTCCTTAACAAATGAATGAGATGCTCCGGAATCAAATTATCCGGACAGCAAGTCACACAAATTTAAACTCTACATGTATGCAGCAAGAAAACATGCACCAACTCCAAAAGACATCAATATAAAAAAGGTTCTTAAGCCACAACATCATCCATGAAAGCAAATAACAAGGTCCCGATACAATAGCACAAGTTCACGACCCGTAGGTCAAGGGCGACAGCTAAGGGTGACTAAAACCAATAGCCCAAAACTCATCTGTCATGTTGAAAAGGATAAGAGGAGTTAGAAACTTATTTGCATAACCAAATGAACATAAGGGTGAGATATAGAACTAAGATGGGTAAGAAATAAAGGAATTGCACAATGTTATTAGTTCTGAAATTATTTGATAGCAAAATAGTTTTTGACTCAAAACATCCTCTAACTAATCGTAGCATGGCCGTTCTAACCTCAACAAGATGGCTCGATACCAAGCCTGGGGGAACCGTCCCTCGACTCCACCGATTCACCCAAATGCACAAGACATCTCAAGTGAATCAAGGAACCTCATGCGTTCGCGATTATACCCGTGTTGGTCCTGGAAAGTTCGCCAACACGAGCATTCTCATCCAACAGCTTGACATCACAACACATACATAATTAGCGGAAGCATAAACGTTATTACATACCAAAAGGAGGACTGCTGTCCATAACGACATATTTAAAGTTATTACATCAAGTAGCAGCGAAATCACAAGATAAACAACAAAAGGGCCAGCATGGCATGCCCCCAAACCCTCGTGCAACCAACTGGGCAAGAACGGCGACTAAACGTTAGCATCATCGAAATCGCCCGGTAAAGTCCCCGGTAATGCCTCATCCTCACCGCAGCAAGTGGATAATCCGATTGAGTACAAAGAGTGTACTCGCACAATAATATACATTTCATGCTGATCTCTAGCTACATGTGGTTGCTACATCCAAGGAAAGGCATAATGGCAATTTCGCATAAAGCAACATTGGTTATATAAATTGTAAACATGTATAGATTGAAAAGAATTGCATTTGGTAAACATTTGAAAGATCTAATACATAATATAACATCATCATAATCACATTCACATCATGCCTTCAAGCATTCTCCAACCATGAGTTCCATCGCCATGTTCAATTGCACACACACAAGTACTCCAATACTTGTGTATCTCTTTTCCCATTCCCATCCCATTCTTACTAAGACCTTAATACTACCAAAGGATCGACAATTCAAGAGATCGCCCTAACCATGGACGCGCTATTCAATAGTTTAAACTCGCAGAGGTACGACTTTACCCACACGACACGCCACACTCGTGAGCCAAGCTATTAACACATTTCCTTAGATGTGTCGGCCGAGGCTAACGTGACAAACCATTTTCCAAGATGCATGGTAGTGTATCTAAACCATCCGGATGATCGTGACCTCGATCCGTGTGCCCAATTAACTCGTCTGTGTGTGGATCAAGGAGTACACCCGTTGTTGGATATCCCCAACTCAACAAAATCGAGGGACTCAGAGGACCTTCCTGGCGCTCCACTAAGCCCAAGGAATTCCGGCGACATTCCTTGACGCCTACTAAGCTCAAGGAATTCGAGTGCATATGGTTTACATACCCTAGTCATACACAAGTACTTGGTTACGCCGGTCCCATAAACGGCGTGTGGTTCACACGATAGTTACTCAAAAAGCGCCACCAGATTTAATCCTTAGGTCCTTAACCAATATCTCTACTCATTAATCAACAATTAAAATCAACTTCATCATAATAATTCTCAATCATTATGACCAATGGACTAAGTCCATCTATCGCGTTTCTAACGATGTTCTAAGCATGGCTAAGCAAATCGCATCGAACCCATATATTAATAATAAACCAACCATCTAGGGCGACAATGGAACATGGAAAGAATATGATAAGGGGATGGCTCCCAAGGTGGTAATAGCTACGAATTTCTACCCAAACATAATTGTAATTGAAAGTAAGCATGCAATTGATAAAATACTTCCAAAACATAAATTGCAATTAGTAGGAGCAATCATGGTCAAGGAGTAAAATAGTGCCTTGCTGCTCGATCTTGGTCTCAAAAGCGTAGTCGTACTCGGGAGTGCCTTCCGAAGCGTCAACACCTAACGAGAAGACCCAAATCCATAAACACCAAATCAAGAATCCAAAGATGCACATGAGTAAAAGATGCATGAAATGCTCATGATGTGTAATACTAATCAATATATGGAAGTACTAATTGAGTTTTGCGTTAAAAGTTCAAGTCTTAAGACTTTTATTGAATTCTATTCGGACTATCCGAGTGTCACTTCGGACTGTCCGAGCAGACCCTCTCGGTATGAAGTTGAATTATGTTCGGACTATCCGAATGTCACTTCGGAATGTCCGAGTGGACCCTCTCGGTTAGCCAATTTAGTTCTCAAGCTAATTCCTATTCGGACTATCCGGAAATTCATTCGGAGTATCCGAAGGTGTTCGGAATATCCGGGTGAAATCTCGGACTATCCGAGCAGCACCCTCGGTTAGCCAAAACAGCCCTCGGTCGAATTCCTATTCGGACTATCCGAACTTTGTTCGAATATCCAAAATGTTCGAATGTCCAAGTGAAATCTCGGATTATCCGAGCTAGGCTTCTCTGTTTAAAAAGCGACAATTAGTGTATTGGCTTCTCGCTTTATAGCAATGTACTAGGACTTAAAAGGGTGGTCTAGGTAGAACCTTACCACTACAAGGTCACGCTTGCACTTGGTGAAGATTGGTTTTGGTGAGGAATGACTAAAAGTGTCAAACGCCGGTTCTCACGGTTCGTCACCTCCTTGCTCGCAGAGACGACAATGCCGCCACTTGCTCGTGCTCCCAGAACAACTAGCCCTCCTCCTCAAGCTTCCACGTGACATGCACGACCCGATTCATGGTTGGATGATGGATTCCATGGGAAAAGAAAGGAAATGAGTTACAAGGTTCTAAATTTCAGAACATGGAGGAGAAAGAAACGATTGCTACTCACCCAAAACTTGATGCCTCAAAAATCCACTTGGATGGATTTGAAGCTCTTGATCTTGGCTTCAAGATGGTGTAACATGCACAAACCAAAACCCAAGTTTGGAGGGGATTTGAGGGGGAGAAATGGCAAGAGGTAAGGAAGGTGCTCTTGCTGTTTTTCAGGATGTGCAGCAGCAAATGAGCAGGAAATGGAGGAGAAACCAAGGTGTATCACTATATATATGGCTGCCACTCATGCCTTACATGTGGGGCTAGGTCCCACATGTCATAGGGTAGGTGGAAGAGTGGGTATGGGTGGTTGAAGTGAGAAAAAGCATGGAGAGGATGTGCAGTCCACAATTTTCTATGCAATGGTAGGTCCCATGTGTCATTGACTTGTCATGTACATAGGTAGGGGTGAGTGATGTAGCAACTAGTAGGGTAGGTATGTGCAGCCTTCACTCCTCTCTCTTAAGAACATGGCCCACATGTCATTGACTAGGGCAAAACAACATGTGTGCAGTTTTGAAAAATGATTACTAGATTTTTGGTTACTCCCTATTTATGCAAGATGAATGCCCTAACCCTTGTATGATTATAATTAATTTAGGATGCAACGATTATTATGGAAGATGTTAACGCGACAAGCCTCACTTACCGGATCAACGAAAATTGGGCTGTTACAGGCAGGTGGTCTTGCCCGTCACCTTCGGCGACTCGGCCAATTTCCGCACGGAGCTGATAACCTTCGAGGTGGTCGAGGGGACCTCCCGTACAATGCCATCCTCGGGCAGCCCGCCCTGATCAAGTTCATGGCGGCCAATCACTATGGCCATCGGTGCATGAAGTTGCCTGGCCCCAATGGCATTATAACCGTGCGGGGCGACCTACAGGCGGCACACGGGTGCGAGACCAAGGCTCTGGCCCTCGCCTGCATGCTGCCCCAGTGAGGCCCGGATGCGATGGTGAAGAGCGCCATCAGAAGGCAGCAATCCAGCCCGATGGGGGACAAAGGTCAGGCCGCCGAGGAAGGCGACCCGGCCAGATGCATCCATGTCTCGGATGAGCTGAGTTCCAAATAGGAACTCGAGCTCATCACTTTCCTCCGCGCCAACAAGGGCATATTCGCTTGGGAGCCAGCGGACATGCTTGGCATCCCGAGGGAGGTGATCGAGCACAAGTTACAGGTGAGACCCGACTCTCGACCTGTGCGCCAGAAACTGCGTCGTTTCTCCCCCGAGAAGGTCGCGGTCATCAAGGACAACCTTGACAAGCTCTTGAAGGCCGGCTTCATTCGCGAGATCAACTACTCCGAGTGGCTGGCTAACCCAGTCATCGTCCAGAAGAAGGGCGGAAAGTGGAGAATGTGCATGGACCACACGGGCTTGAACTCGGCCTACCCGAAGGACAACTTCCCACTCCCGCGCATCGACCAGATCGTCGACTCCACCGCGAACACCAAGATGCTGAGCTTCTTGGATGCCTATTCGGCGTACCATCGATCAAGTCGGGGCGATCGGCAGCGAGAGCAAGACGCCGCTCATCACCCCTGTTCGCACCTACTACTACACGACCATGTCGCTTGGTTCGCGCAATGCGGGGCCACGCTCCAAATCTAATGACCAAGACGTTCGACCCCCAGATCGGTCGCAACCTTGAGGTCTACGTGGACGACATCATCGTCAAGAGCCCCTCCGAGGGCGACCACATTTGCGACCTCGAGGAAACCTTCAACAACCTGAACAGGCACAAGATCAAGCTCAACCCCGAGAAGTGCGTGTTCGGCGCCGCGTTAGGGAAGGTGCTCGGCTACATGATCGGGGGATCGGGGGTTGGCCCAAACCCAGAAAAGATCGAGGCAATCGAGAAGATGGCGCCCCCGACCTCGGTCAAGCAGGTGCAAAGCCTCACAGGCCGCATGGCCGCCCTCAGCAGATTCATCTCGAGGCTCGGCGAGCGTGGACTTCCGTTCTTCCGGGCTCTGTGCAAGCATCGGAGCTTCGAGTGGACACCGGAGGCACAGCGGTCCTTCGATGAGCTAAAGGTATACCTGTCGACCCCACCCCTGCTTACAACCCCGCAGCCCGGCGAGAAGTTGTTGCTCTACCTTGCGGCCACCGCTCAAGCTGTTAGTGCCGTCCTGGTGGCCGAGCGGGGATCCCAGTAGCACCCGATCTATTATGTCAGTGAAGTCCTGCACGGCCCGAAGGAACGCTACCCGTAGGTACAAAAACTGCTATACGCTCTTCTCATGGCTTCGCACAAGCTTCGACATTATTTCCAAGCACACTCTGTGGTCGTCCCGAGCAATTTTCCGCTCGGGGACATCTTGCAGAACCCAGAAGGCGGCGGGCGAATCTCCAAGTGGGCTATGGAGTTGGCGGCATTCGATATCCAGGTCGTAGCCCGAACGACCATCAAGTCGCAGGCACTTGCCGACTTCGTGGTCGAGCAGACATCGCAACCTACGCCCAATCCAGAGGTCGAGGACGAAAAGCCCTGGACCATGTTCTTCGACGGCTCGAGGTCCTTCAAGCGCTCGGGGGCTGGAATTCTTATTCTCACCCCGCGCGGCGACCACTTGAGGTACGTAGTTCGCTTTGAGTTTCCAGCGACCAACAACGTGGCCGAGTATGAAGCTCTCTTGGCAGGCCTACGAGCTTGCAAAGCGTTGGGAGTGCGTCAGTTGGTCGTTAAAGGTGACTCCCAGCTCGTCGTCAATTAGTACAATAAGGAGTACCAGTGCTCGGACGACTCAATGGCGAAGTACCTAGCCGAGGTGCGCAAGATGGAGAAATAGTTTCAGAACCTAGAGCTCCAGCACATACCAAGGAGAGACAACACGGGTGCCGACTCCCTCTCCAAGCTCACCTCCTCCGACGACGAGGTCCCGCCCGATGTCATCCTGGAGACCATGGTGGCTCCCTCGATCTCTTCCCAGACGGTCCTGCTCGCCGTGGTCGAAGGTACTCCCTCCTGGGCTGAACCAATCCTTAACTTCCTTGCAAGGGGCGACCTACCGCCCGACCCTGCCGAGAGAAGCAGGACCAAGCACCGGGCGTGTTTGTACACGCTCGTCGGGGGGACGCTCTACAGGCGGAACATTTCCGGCATTCTGACACGGTGCATCTCTACGGAGGAGGGTAAGTACCTGTTAAATGACATTCATTTAGGCCTCTGCGGAGCGCACTCTTCGTACAGGACGATGGTCGGCAAGGCATTCCGTATGGGTATTACTAGCCTTCGGCACTTCAGGATGCTCGTGACATTGTCCGCACCTGTCGAGCATGCCAGTTTCACGCCTGGAAGTCACATCAACCCGCATACGCGCTTCAGACTATCCCGCTTGCCTGGCCCTTCTCGACCTGGGGGCTGGACATCCTCGGCCCTTTTCCTCAAGCGGTCAGCGGCAAGAAGTTCCTGTTCGTTGCTGTGGACACTTTTACCAAGTGGATTGAAGTCGAGCGGTCTCGACCATCATCGCCGGGCGTCCGTCCGCTTTTCCGCTTGTTCGTGGTCACCGTGCACGGGTCCCATGCAAGATTATCACTGACAACGGTACTCAGTTTACTAGTGAGTTGTTCGAGGAGTTTTGCGAGGGCCTCGGCATCACAGTGTGCTTTGCTTCTGTGGCTCACCCCCAGAGCAACGGAGCGGTGGAACGCACCAACGCCAAATCGCCGAGTATCCAAGAAACGAGTTGCAGATGAGCTCGAACGCCACGGCAAGACCTAGGTGGACGAACTTCCTGTGGTCTTATGGTCTATTCGTACCACGTCGGTAGAGCCACGTGGTCCACTCCTTCCACTCGTGTTCGCACCGGCCGCCCCGCCTCCCCGAGGATTCTGTTGAGCTCGCTAAGGTCGACAGTCGACTGTGTCGACTTCGAGCATGAACGGTCTCTCGACCTTACCCTCGCAGAAGAAGTAAGATGTCGTGCACTGCTACGATCAATGCACTACCTGCAAGCTCTTCGCAGACATGCGTCTCGGTCGGTATGACCTAGGAAGCTCCTTGTTGGGGACCTAGCCCTGAGACGGATTCAGGGCTCGTCCAACACCAACAAGCTATCCCCGCGGTGGGAGGGCCCCTATAGAGTCATTTCAACAGATCGCACGGGGGCTTACCGGCTAGCGATGCCCGATGGCAGAGAGCTCTCTAGCTCGTGGAACATAGATCAGCTTCGGAAGTTTTATGTGTAACCTCTATACCTTAAATTTTCAGTAAAGCTGTTCTTCTATTCTCATCCTTTATAACTTTTTCATTTGTAACTACACTGTCATTACTTCTCGATATTCTTTCGAGCACGACCTTCGTGCACTGCGCACTCGCTCTTGGTCTAAAGCCCCGCGAGCTTAACGTTCACCCCCAGTGGTCGAGCTAAGCGTAGTTTAATCTATTCGCAACTGCTCTCCTCGCGCCCAGGCTCGAGCCAAAAGCCTCGCGGGTTTGACCGTAGTATGAGTGGTCGTGGTCGTGATTCGAATGTTAGTCTGGGTGCGACCACCTCTTTATTGAACTCGCTTTTGTCACGTTCTTTCCCTGCGAACCCTTCCTCAACCCTGCAGGTCGTGGTCAATTGTCTGAGTCTAAGTCTTATGTCCAAGGCCGACGCTGCTCGACCTTGGACCCAACGGGGGCTGGACGAGGATACCGCATCAATGCACGGCCTAAGAAGACTCGGACTAAGAACGACAAGGGCGGACTCCAAATATCCTCGACTATGAAATTATACCAAGACAAAATATTTTCTTTGTCCTCCAAAAGGAATTTGGCTCTGTTAGAACATTTTGCTCTAAAGCGTTTCTTACAGGTCGGCCATCTCGCGGGCAAGCTTCTCCTGCTCGAGCTCGGCTACCTTGTCTCTCAAGGTCGCTATCTCACTGTCTTCGGAGGGCTCGCGTGGAGGCATCCGCCTTCCTGTTAGTCTTCGAGTTGGGCCAGGGCGCTCCTCGCCGCTTTGCTGACGCACCCGAGCTTCTCCTCGAGCCCCAGGGTCTTGGCCTCGAGCCCGGGAGACGCCTTCTCCATAGAAGTTTTCTCCAGCGCCTCGACCTTGGACCGCTCGGCCTCGAACGCCTTGCTGGCGCGCTCGAGCTTCCCCTCAAGCTCGAGGATTTTGGCCTCGAGCTCGGGCGACGCCCTCACCGTGGAGGACGCCTGCTCCGCAGCGGCCTTCTCCATCGCCTCAACCTTGGCCCGCTCGGCCTCGACCGTCTCGTTGGCGCGCCCAAGCCTCTCTTCGAGCTCCATGACCTTGGCCTCAAACTCGAGGGACGCCGCGCGTGGAGGATGCTCGCTCCAGCACAGCCTTTTCCAAAGATTTCGACCTTGGCTCGCTCGGCCGCGAGTGCCTTGGCCGACCACGTGCGCTCGTACTCCACGGCCTTGAAGCCATGCTCGCGCTCGGAGGTCCTGGTCTGCTTGAGCTCGGCCGCATGGGCGACCTCCTGCGCCCTCATCGTTCGGCGAAGATCGACAAGCTCCTCGGCCTTCTGCTCGAGCTCCGCTTGATCGACCTCGATGGTCCTGATGAGCCTCGTGCGCTCAGCCTCCCGCGCCTCCACCACGCTCAGAGGCCCCTCAAGCTGTCGGCGTGCTCTCAAGGCCTTGCGGCCCGAGGAGACATGGTCGATCGCCTTCACAACAGAAAGGGTGGCCCGAATTAAGAAAGGAAACAGGGAACTCAGGCTAACAAGCTACGAGGTGCGCGGAGGGGCCCTTACCCTGCGAAGTGGATTCTCCAGGCGTGAGCTGGTATATTCTTCATGATCGTCGATACGGTCACGGGAGATTTCCACCTCCTCATCGCCCACTGCTCCTGGGGTGAGGTCGACCGCAGCCCCCACCGACGCACTGGGGCCAGGATCTTTAGGCTCCGCGCTAGGCGCGACCTGGGATTTTGTTGCCTCCTCCAGACGGTTCGGCTCGCCGGTAGGGGAGGGGGCGACAACAACGCTGGCCCCTACCTCCGTGGTCAGGGCTCCGCTCGCCTCGGCTCGAGGGAGCGGCGATGGCCGGCTCATTGCAAGGCCTCTGCGGGCGCGGACAACCTCTGTGGCCTGGGGTGCCATGACCTCATTACCCAACGCGGGCGCGGCTGCGCGGGTCTGCGACGCTCATGCGGCGGTGCCATCTTCGGTGGCCGGTGGCATCGCGACTTGGGCGCCCGAAGCGACCGTGGTTGGGTGAGCCTGGGGCAACTCCGCGGCGGTGACCGTGGCAACCTGGGTGCCTTCCCCCGCGCTGACCTCAGGAGGGTCAGCAACTGCGACGACTCCCGTCTCGCCAGTGCTGTAATCCTCACTGGTCGCGGGCTGGTTTTCCTTCTCGCCCGTGTCGTCGACCCCTTGGTAGAACTCACCAACCGGGGCAGGGTTCGGTGGCCCCGAGGGAGTCCGCGTCGGGCGTGATGGTCAGCGCGGGACCAGCACGAAGACGTTCTCCTCCTCCTCGGACTCGGACTGCATACTCGACAATGACCATCGTCCAATCGGTAAGTCTCGGCGTGGGCGCTCAAGGTCTGCGATCAAGAACAGGCACTAAGCAGGAAAGACACGGAGGGGGCAGAGCGAACTGAAAAGCCAAAAAAACTCACCCGAGTCACCAGCCTCCGCCTTGTCGAGGGTCGGCGTGAGTCTTGCTACCCCGGTGCTGCAGGGGCACTTCGCCTTCTCACCCCACTAGCCTGGGACCTCGGAGCTCACGCCGGGTCTGCGTCATCCGCGGCGGCAGACCTGGAAGCCCGACCTTGGGCACCCTGGGCTGGCTGGGGGCATGAGGTCCTGGCGGCAGCGTCCGCACTCTGTTGCTGCAAAAGGGGACCCAAATCAGAAGGCGAATGAGCACGAGCAAGGAGCCTGGGGGCTCAGCCATGGGAATCCTTACCGTGGCGCGGTCACCCCACTCGACGTGAGGCTTCTTCACCACCTGGCGGTCTCCCCGGGCACGAGAGGCCTCTTCTTCCCCTTCTTGCCGCCGGGCAGCGGAAGCATCCTCCTGGCCGTCTCGGTCAGCTCTAGGTGATCCTGCGAGCATATGGGGTTCAAGAAAAGCTTCTTGGACGCTCGAGTTGAGTTCTTGGTCAGGGAGGCCTACCTCGTCTTTGCGGCGCAGTACATTCCTTGGCACGGGCTCGTCGAGGGTATAGTCGTTCACAGCTTTCCCGAACATTTCGTTCATTCAGGCGGCGATCCAGGACTCCCTCGATGCTGCTAAAGAGGCCATGTCATCAAGAGGAACCAGGGAGAAAATCCGCTGCAAATATTGAGGAAACACAACTTACCGACCGTCCCTTCGCGAGTCACGTCG
Organism: Guadua angustifolia; assembly: GCA_036346375.1. Taxonomy (NCBI): domain Eukaryota; kingdom Viridiplantae; phylum Streptophyta; class Magnoliopsida; order Poales; family Poaceae; genus Guadua; species Guadua angustifolia. The sequence goes on from CM070508.1 coordinate 30,735,253, forward strand.
TCGCGACCCTGGATTGCGTAAAAGGGGTGCTCCCTCCACCGCAGGGGGAACACCCGACCTCTCAGGATGTCGTTGGCGATGGCCTGCCCGGTGAGGCCTCGCGTGGCGCAGATGTGGATGGTCGCGATGGCCTCTTGGTCATCGTACAGGTTGCCTAACTCCGGGGTCTCCTCCTTCCCGCCGAGGGGCGTACCCTTGAACTCCAGCACGCCGCCCTCGCCCCGTTTCAGATAGAACCATCGCTCGAACCACGGGCTGAGGGAGTCGCGGTAGCGCGCTTGCGGGAAGGACCACGGAATCCCCGTCCACTGCCGGAAGTAGAGGCACCCGACCACGGGGTCCTTCCCGGTGCGGAAAAGGGGAGAAGAAGCGAAAAAACAGAGAGGGGGTGGGAAGGATCCCAAGGAACCCCTCGCACAGGTGAGAGAAGACGGAAAGCAGAAGGATGGAGTTGGGTACCAGATTGATCAACTCGATCTCGCAGACGATGAGGACGTCTGCGAGGAACTCGCTCTCCGACGTCCGAAGGCCGAAGAGCATGTACTGCTCTGTGCTGACGAGCTCGTCGTCCCGTGGCTGCGGCTCGGTCTCCCCGTTCGGCAGTCGCCATGAATATTGATCCAGTAGCCCCAGGCTCTCGAGCTCTTTCATCCTCGACACCGTCAGAGAGCTTTTCTCGAGTTTGGCCATGGCGATCGAGAGGGAGCTTTGGTCGGATGAAGAAGGGGGGCTCAAAGCAAGAAGACAAAGGCTACGAGGAAGCAGAGTTTGGAGAATGGCGGCGGACGCAAGTTTTATGGGGCCAAGGCACTACGGGCCCGTAGATCGAGGGCATTTCGAAGGGCGCGCCGGTCAGGTGATGAGACAGGAGTAGTTCAAGGCCGCGCGGCGGAATCGAGGCGTCGCGAACGGTTACGCTGTCCGGTCGTACTGGAGTTTCGAAGATCAAGAGGCGCCAGGTGTCGTTTCGTTACGGCCTAGCATTATGTTTCCGCCTGACCTCGACCTCAAGCGCGAAGGCTCGGGAAATCGGCCCCGTCTGAGGCTCAAGGTCGGCCCGTGTCCCTGCCCCGACCTTAAGCCTCGGGGGCTAGCTAACGAGGGCTGGGCGTCCCTTGACCGGTCAGCAGGCTCCCAGGCTCGGGAGGCCTCGATCACGACCTGGGCGTCGTTGGGCCCCGCGCGACCTCGAGTTCGAGTGGTGAGAGGCCTTATCCCCGCTCGCCCTCGACCTGGACCCGGGCGTGCGTTTACTCGACGGTTACTGAGATCAGTGTGACTGCGTCAAGGCGGAAGTGGGCGGCATTTTCGGGGCAGTTGCAGCCCACCTTCAATGCGCACGGAAGCCACTTCCCCGGGAATCTCTCCCACCCATTGCAGGCAGCATTTGAGTGATTATAAAGCAGTGCAGGGCGCATGTATAAAAGGACGAACACACAAGAACTTGAGCATTAGACATCGCCATTGTTGAGCTCGAGCTGTAATACACATCTGTACTCGATAGTAACAAAGATCACCGCCGCAGGGCGACTGGAGTGGAGCTATTACCTCCGCAGGGGCTGGAACCAGTATAAATCCCCGTCTCACGCCTGTCGCTTAGCTCCACCTCCCACACGCCGAGCCCTTTTCCTCATTGAGCCAAGCCCCGCTCGGGTCCCAAGTCTTACTGACCCCTATTTCATTTCTGCGGTTGGCGATCCCGATCGTCGACAGGATAAATAAAGAAATTCGGTTTATTCTTTTTGATTTATTTTCAAGCTTCAAATGGTTATAACTTTTGTGTTTTAACTCTGATTTGAGTGATTCCAATTTCTAAAAATTTGTAAAATCAAGATTTATTTATTAGTGGATTTTATGGAATTTTTAGAGTTGATTTTGCTCTCTGTAAAATATATTTATTGTGTGTACATATGATTTGGGTAGACGTTGATTTGTCAGAGAGCTTCGACAGGGAAATTCCAGCACAAGAACCAACTTCAGATCAGGATCAATCACTGTTTGAACGCAAGTTATGCTTTGACCATATTGCTCCTAAGTTTTTGAAATGTATTTTGATTTAAACTATGCATGCTAAATTAATTAAAAAATGGATTAAACTAATTTGGGTAATTAGATAATCAACCCATCTGTTATTATCACCTTGACTGTAACAATTGTATGCCATGATCATTTGTTGCCTTAAGTGATATTATTAGTTGGATGTATTGATATGCCAAAAGCAACATTGACTAAAGGAATAGTGAATGCATTTTGTTAAAAGGTGATATAATGTTGGTGATGACATTGGAATGTAGAGACCTGTGTGGTTCTACATGAAGAGTGATTGCAGACATGTGTTGCACTATTAAACAACCTGGGTGGGTAAAAGTTTTAGACTAGGGCAAGTGGATCGGGGCTGTGTGTCAAAAAGAGCCTGTGTGGCAAATGAGATGGCTGTGAGCCAAAGTTTTGGGAAAAAGGAAGTCTTGCCCTAGTCACTCTAAGGACTTAACCTTGCAAGCCTTTGATCTAAGTCTTTCATACAACCACATGGCTGGTATGGGACAGACCTAGTTGAGACCTCAGGTGGTTTTGGTATGTGGATGTGGTAGGAAGGGTGTAGTGTTTACCATTGTGGTCTTAAATCTCTTCAATGGTATGTGTTGGGCCTGTACTTCTGCTTTGTGGGAGAGAAGGGACAGTGGGAACTATATCGGGAGGTACGCGTGCGAGGATGGAAGTTTCGGAAAGACTTTGTTATGGTTACTAGCCTGAGTGGTGATTAACTATATTGTGTGGGTAAAGTGTATAACCTCTGTAGAGTGTACAAACTATTCGAATAGCCGTGTTCACGGTATTGAACATTGCTCGGGGATTACAGTCAAGGGGTAGATCTTCGAAAATGAAATGGGGTGGAAGGCTGTGTGCCAAGGGTAATGATAAAGTTGATTAGGGACTGTGTGTCCAAAATTATATGGAGAAACAATTTGAGAAATATAATAGTTATATGGTTTTGATGCTTTCAATCTAAATTAATAATTGTTCAAAATATTGATGCAATGCAAATCAACCAGTTGAACCATTCCTTTGTAACAAGCCATGCATGTAGTAATAGAACTGCATTCTGTGCATGACTTGTTGAGTACGGTGTGTACTCACCCTTGCGGACAAAATTTACCAGAGGAGGAGACTACGCCTGCGTATGAGGTGGAGGAGTTCGTCGAAGAGCCAGATAACTAGGGAGCAAGCATCTGTCAAGACGCCTGTGGCCAAAGATGGAACGTCACGACTTTTATTTTTCTGCTGTTGAACTCTATTTTCTCTTATTATTGTAAGCCCTGCATGGGAAACTATTGTAAGGGACCATAAGGTCATACAACTCGTTTATATACATGTTTGAAGTACTTATTTGTTATTCCGCTGTGTATGTTGTGGTATTTTAACCCTGTTTAGTCTGTGTGCACTAGCGTGATTCTGGGCTAGTGCGGAATACACAGAGTGTCCGAATTTGCAGATTCGGGGTACGACAGCCTCCAAGCACCTTGAGGACTTGGAGGGCAAGTAAGTGTCGCACCGATGAAGCCATTTTGAGCTTCACATCCTTCGCCAGCATTGGTAGCTTCACCTTCTCCTCCTCGTGTGCCGGTGGTGGCATTCGCTCTCGCAAAGGTAGCAAATGTGGCATCGTCATCTTCAACGATGACGTGCAGCTTGCTGGTAACCTCATCTTCCTCCTCTAGCCAAACCTCCTTCTCAATGGCCTCCCAATCGATGTCTTCCTCCTCATCGGAGGAGATGATGTTCCTTCCCGGAGAAATGATGTCCAACGACATAGGGGGAGGGCACTCTTCAAGGATCTCTATGGTTGGGGATGATAGGGGAGTGGAAGCCATAAAGGCGATTGAAAAAGCTAAGGCATCACGAGAAGGGAAAAAGAAAAAGATGAGTTCTGACAGGTAACTGTAAGTTCTGTCTATTTATAGCTTAGGGAACGGGTCGGGCTAAAGCCACAACGCATCTAGATTTGTGTTGATACCAATCTACGAGGTGTCTTTTTGCATTCCCACATAAATGCTGGAACCGAAGAGACGGTAAGTTATGAAGTGCCGCATGGAAGCTGAAGGGGCACAAAGGCTGTAACAGTATGTAATCATTATAACGGAGTAAAAAAGAATGCTGAGCTTTACCAGTATGCTTGGGAGCTCATGCACCTAAGTATACGGTTAAGGGCTACTGACTATGATGCTCACGCTCTACTTTCTCCTCGATATAGTCATCAAAACAGAAAGTCAGAGGGCTACATCATGCATTTTTTACCACAATTGCTCTACCAACGCCTCGATGTACTCATCAAATAGAAGGTCGAGAGCTACATCGCTCGATCGTTCCATTACCTGGCAACACTCTCGGCTTGACACATCTATCGAGTAAGAGGTTCAGAGTCGCAACAGGTATATGTGATGCTAATGCTCCACTTTTTGCTCGATCTGACTATTGGGTAAAGAGTCGGGGGCTACATCACAGCTTTGTGTATATGTCAATCTAGTCCCTACTTGATGGCGTCATCAAGTAAGGAGTCGGGGGCTGCAAGTAACTCGGCACCTTTTTCCTATTTCCTGGTCGATACAGTTATCGAGCAGGAAGCTATAGACATAGTTTCTTTATTTTCATTTGCATACCTTTATTTTTTTACATGCAAACTTTTTGCATGCATTTACTCGATTGCATACATAGCATGCCAGCAAACAAAGCCAAAGCGTGGCCATGCCTGAACCCGACGACAAGTATTTCTATCCTACGCGCATATGAGCACCAGAATGTTAGACATCAAAAGCTTAGTGGTCGACGGGAGACGAGGCCTCTAGTTGATTCTACATGCGCGGCTCAACAAGTTAATGTTTTCTACAAAGTCTGAATTATATGGTCGATGAAGACTTGGAAAAACCATGTAGTTTCACTTCGACTTAAATAATACGGCCTCTCCAAATGTAAGCTCAAGGGCTTAACTATTTGACAAAAAAAATTTAGCCTTGTGTGCATATACAATTAGCGGCGAAGTTGGTTATTGAGAGTCTGTGAGTGCTAAATCGGATTTCCACCTACTTGTGTTACTCTATTTCATCGACAAGGAAATAGCAGGCAAAGCACGATAGAAAAGCAAATAAATTAACATTGTCATTAAAGATGTAGTGGCAGCATTGCAATCGGTATGGTCAGGCCCAAAGAATTCTAGTTGACATCATCAGCGTCACCAGTAAGAGACAGCACCAGTAAGAGACCTCTCAATAAGGTCTCCGAAGGACTCGATGTGATCGGCAACTTCGCTCTCCTCACATGCAAATCCTTCATCCACAATCGAGAGGTCTAGGCTAGGATGGTGGCTCTTCACCAGGCCAAGCACATGGGAAGTCGCAAGTTGTGCAGATGAAGTCATGTGCTCGAGTGTCTCTAACTACAGAGTGGCAAGTGCTGCATCTACTACTGCCTTTTCAACCTTGACCACCTTCTTGCCCGCTTTCACCTTGTCTCGACTAACATTGTCTTTGAGCCATGTAGCATCGGCGGTAGTCTTTTCGGCCTTTAACTTCTCTGCCTCTGCCTTCAGCTTCTTTGCCTTTGCCTTTAGATTCTTTGCCTCTGCGCTCAGCCTTTTTGCCTCACCCTTCTACTTCTCGGCCTCAGTTTTGGTAGTTTTTAGCTCAGCCCTGAGTGCCGCCAGTTCAGCGTCTTTCATCTTGAGCACTTGCTAGCTAAAAGCCGTGAGCTGCTCGTTTTGTTGATGGGCTTGCTCGCAGAAGGTCTCAACTTTGCGCAACGTATTCGTTGCGCACTAAAAAAGAAGTCAAGGGGCATTAAAAAAGCAAAGCAGAGAATAAAGTAGAGCATGGAAAAAGATTTGGTGTAAATCGCATACCTAAAGTTGGGGCTTCAAGACAGACAATATTCCAGAGGAGCTTGAGGAGTTGGAGGAGGTGGAGCTATTGTTGTGGCTAGAGCGACCGGAGGGGCAAGGATGACAGTGACCGTGTCAAGAGACGATAAAGTAGTGGCAGCGATATCATCGATAGCACCACTAGATGCACCTTTCCTGCAAGAGATTTTTTACATGACATCTCTAAAAGAAGAAGAATTATCAGGAAGGAGAGGTAATTAACTTCGCTAGTCGAAACATCGGCTTCACATTCTTCTTCTGTGCAGCTGCCTTCATCAGGACTAGTCTGGTCCCGGTAGCTAGCTTCTCGCTCGGCCCAACTGGTTAAGGAGATGCCGCTAGCGACCAATGGTGAAGCCTGCACACAGATGATTACTATGAACAAAAAGCCTATTGCAAACAAACTTAGCAAGCACTAACCGATGGTGGTGTTACCTGCTCAACCATTCTGGTCGATAAAGACCCCATTCGAGGAGACCTCTGCGTGGGAATCGCCAATCTCTGTACATCAGCTCCCCAGGCAGCCCGCTGGTCCTCCAACATCTGTTGGATTACGTCAGAAGCAATCTCATAGCATCCAAGCAAGCGATTGAAGGTCACCTAGTCAGATGGCCTCGTCAACGAGGTCTAAGGCCGTTTGGTTGGTCGATGGTGTCGAAGGTTAGTGATCGACAACATACTCATATTCGGGTACCTTCGGGGTATGCAGGATCAAACACACAATTGGGGGCACGCAATGTAGACAGGTTCGAGCCTCTTGATCGAGTAATACCCTACTCCTGTGTCGGCGATGGATCAGATCGATGAACAGATTACAAGTCTAGGATGCTAGTCCTGATTACAAGGAAAAATATGAATATGGGGGTGGCTAGATTATGGCTATTAGATGTCTGCGTGCAGATCTTGAAGCTTACGCTCTAAATTGGCTTGTTGAGATCTGTGATTGGCTGGCTTCCGATTAGCTTGTTTTGGACGACGTCCTCCCTGGTCCTTATATAGCGGGTTGGAGTACCGAATCGTAGCTAACAAGGAGTCCTGTTGCCATTGTGATCTCCGTATCGCACCTGAATTTCCATAGATGGCTGACACATTCGAGTAGGTTTTCTCGTATCGGGAACACGATTGAGTCCTGCCTTGTGTGGGGATATCTCTTCTCCATATATCTTATCCCATTGAATTGGGCTTGAAATATCTACAGTTCCCAAATTCTAATAGAGATGTATATGGTAGGGCCTTTGACTTTATAGTGCATGCCCATATCCCATATTTGGATATTCCATAGTAGCCCCCGAACTCTGCTTAGCGAATGGTCCGTTTGAGTGCTTGGTCGATTGTCGCCAAACCTGGTTTGGTCGGACAATGCCTCGCCTACTTGTGGTCGAATGATTCAAGCAAGTTGGGAATTGCTAAGTATCGAGTAGGGTGCGTGGGGTCAAGTGCCTTGCTGTAAGCCCAACTCGAATGCTTAGGGTAACCTTACTTCGCTAGATATTGACCAGTCAACCCGACCCTGAGTGGAGTTGGAACCGTTATCAGAAATTCTGAATGTTGAGCAGTTTCAGCATTTATTATTACTATATGAGGCACTACGGCAAATGCAGTGCCATCATTCCACTTTTCTCGGCGATTAACGTGCTATACGGTGGGAAATGAACCATTGTGTTTGGACACTTTCTACCTATAAATCCTTGGATTTGGAACTGTAGCCATTTCATTCTTGAATCCTCATCCTTTCTCTCGAAGCCTCCATTTTGCCTCCTTGAACCCTTGCATTTCCACGTCTTGAGAGATTTCTTTTTTTCCTGTTCCAATGGCGTCTGCTAACCCTAAGACCGCTGTGCAACTGAAGAAGGAGACTGCGATATCGCCAGCTGTGGGGCCGATCTTTAGCGATGAGACTTTTCAGCAAGTGTGGCAGAAGTCCACCATGACAGAGAAGCGTCTTGCGGAGTTGGAGAAAGGCGGCTTCATTCCTCCTTTGGTGTTCTTCCACTAGAGGTCATCTGTTGGTGAGGATTATCCGACTCCTAAGGATGAGGATGAAACTGTAGTTTTTGAATTCTAATGATCAGCTTTCCCCCATTTGCTTTTCTGCTTGCCATTTTGGGCTTCTATGGAATCCAGCTTTTTCACATGAGCCCCAATTCGATCATGGTGCTCAGTATTTTCGCTCATCTCTGTGAGGCCTTCCTGGGTATTAGGACCAGCCTCAATCTGTTTCGCCATTTTTACTGCTTGAAGAGAACGACCAAAAATGATGTCATCAGGGGTGCTGGATTTCACCTCCGCAGTGGTGCTGCTGGCGTGTATATTCCTGTACCAGTGACTTCTTCTTGGCAATCGGACTGGAAGAAGCGGTGGTTTTATATCACCTCTCCAGACATAGTCAATTTTCCTTTGTCTTATCAACCATTTTTCTCATGCTCTACTGACCTCTGGACGAAGGTCCCTCCGTCGACGGCGCAAAATATGTGTTACATCATGAAGATTGAGAAGCTGAGGAAGAGGGGGCTAACCGGGTGGCATGTTACTCGTGATTTCCTGATGCGGCAATTGAGTCTGCTGAAATGCCGAGACAACCTGGCTTGGGAGTACTCTAGGGTCGATGATGTGACTAGAGATAGCTCTGAGAGTAAGTGTGATGACTTCTTTTGTCACTTTTTCCCTTTTGCCATGACTGGTGTCTAACAAACTGATTTATTGACCAACAGTTCTGTCAGATGCCAACATCTCTGCTTGATTGAGAAAAATCTTCCATGGCTCAGATCCTGGCCCTTGCGGCATAGAGGCCTACTCTCTAGCCAATCCTCGACCAGAGGTATGCATCGAGTGATGACCAATCTTGCCATACTTGAACATGCGTCATCGCTTAACTGATTCTTACTTTTTAGGAGGCCGAGCAAGACGAGTACAGTGGGCTGCTCAAGGGAGCCACTGTGCTTGACGATAGGCCTACTCGAGATGGCGGGCAAGCATCGGGCTCAGCTCCTAGCAATACGGGGCCGTCCGCGGAGGACACAGCGCCCATCATAGCACCCAGTGAGCTCAAGGCAGCTCAGGAGCAGGAGGTGGTGGATTCTCCTCGAACGGGGAGATCGACATCGCCATCACCCTAGCCATTGACAAAATGTCATCGGATGTCACCGAGGGCTTCTGACCAGGTGATATTCAATCGATCGCTCGGATGCTATGAGATCTTTGCTGACGTAATTCGATAGCTTCTGAAGGACCAACAGGCCACTAGGGGTGCTGAGGCACAAAGTCTGGCTGTTGCCTCACAGGTGTCTCATGGAGATCCTCCATCGACCGAAATAATCGAAAAGGTAGAGTGGTTATTAGATACTTACTTGACCTGCTCGTAGCCTAAATCATTGCTCATGATCGTCTTATGTGGGCAGGCTGTTCATTCAGTCATTGATCAACCGACACCACCTCTCTAGCTGGCTGGGTCGGTCGAGAAGGCGACTACCGGGGCCAAGCCGGTCCCGAGGAAAACTACTGCCTTGAAAGGAGTTATGAGGGTGATGCTGAAAATGGGAAGGTAAAGTTACCTCTTTGTTCATTCTTCTGCATCCCCGTTTCTTCTGAAAGGAGCTTTTTGTAGGAAAAGTGCATCTAGCAACGTGAACGAGGGTGCTAGCTACTGATCCCTCACAGTTGTCGGACACAGTCGAACACGTTCTGGCTAGCACCTCGCCGCCGTCGGACACGATCGCACCTGCGTCAACTAGCGCCCTGCCTTTATCAGACACGGTCGCGATCACTCCAGCCTTCGGGGCACCAGCTGTGACCACTACGGCCACAACCTCATCTCTTCCACCCCTCCTACGCCCCTCGAATATTGGTTGGTCTTGAAGCCGTAGCTATAGGTATGTAGGCACATCCTGTTGCTTTCTTCTCCGCCTTGGATTTATTTTCCACCCTGCTCTTCTTTTTTAGCTTCTTTTGACTAGTTTTCAACAACATGTTTTAGAGACCTTGCATTATGTAGAAACATTTTGTGAGCAGGCTCAACAACAAAACGAACGACTCTCAGCTTCCTACCAGCAGGTGACCCAAATGAAGGACTTTGAGCTGGCAAATCTTCGGGTGAAGCTGAAGGCGATCAGGGCCAAAGCTAATGCGGGGGTGAAGAGGTTGAGGGCAGCCAAGGCCGAAGCTGATGTGGAGGCATGAAAGATGAAGGTAGCCAAAGCCACGGCTAATGCCAAGGCGCAAAGGCTAAAGGAAAAGGTGGAAGCGCTAAGGGACAGGAACACCTCTCTGGATGCCATGTGCGCTAGAGCCAAAGCCAACCTAGACAAGGCGAAGGTAGACCTGAAGGTGGTTGAGGGGGAGAAGGCTGTGACAGGCATGGCGTTAACCACTCTGTAGTCGAACACCCTCCACAACATGGTGTCGTCGGCTCGCCTTGCGTCGTCATCCCTGCTCGGCCTCGTGAAGAACCATTTTCCAGAGCTAGACCTCTCATGCTTGGAGGATGGTTTTACTTGCTAGGAGGGTGAGGTCGCCGACCTTGTCGAGTCCTTTCAGGGTCAGGCTGAGAGGTTTCTGGACGGACTGGAGTTGTCTCTTGATAGCGTGGCTAGGCCAAACCCTTAGGCTTATTGTGTTGAAGTAATTAAACTTACGCTGATGCTGTGGTCTCTTGATGAAAGTACTAACTGACTTGCTTGTCTGTCCATATCTTGCCGTTTGATTCCTTACCAATGAAACAAAGGAGACACGAGTAGATGCAATTTCGATTAGCACTTATAGACCTCTAGCCTCTTGCACTTAGGCTCTAAATGTACCTGCACACAGGACTTAAGACACTATAAGAAACAGGAAAAAATTCGTGGGCCAAAAACCCACGAATTTAGGCCAAAACCCACGAATTTAAGTTAAATTAGGTGGGCAAACCGTCAATTTAGTTCACTTAATTTAACTCGACGAAATTAATCAATTAAATTCATGGGTACCCACAATTTAAATTAAATTAAATGGAGTTCTTGAAAAAACCCACAATTTAAGCTAATCAAATTAAATTGTAATGAAAAACCCACGAATTTAACTGTTAAATTCGTGGGCTGAAAAAACCCACGAATTTAACTGTTAAATTCGTGGGTTTTTATTGGCTCACGAATTTATCAGACATTATACACAAATATATATATATATATAGGGTTTAGGGTTATAATTGATACATTATACACAAATATATATATACATTATACATATATATATAAGTCACAAAGTTATAATTGATAATGAGAAAAATAGAGTGCATCGATGTTTGTACTGGATCCTTATGAAAATACTTATTCAAAAAAGACACTTAGTTAAGTAAACCATGCAGGTCTTTCTTAGTCACCTAATGATCATGAATCAATTTATTTGGTGCATTGTCGAAGAATCGGATGATCGATTGTTAGTCATGTCGGTTTGAGATTGCAATGATCCACCTTATTCTGTTGACATGATCATCACAGGTTTTAGAGAGCAAATAAGGTGTTGAATCTTAGCAGTTCAAAAGATTTTAGAGCAATGCAAAATAATAGGAATGAGTAAATAAGATTTACTATCAAATAAGAAATAACAGTTGTTAATACTTCATAAGAGAAAATATTAGATGCTCGACAATGTTGACACCCATGCTTAAGTTTCAGATGCATGTACCTAGTAAATAAACTCAATTTGTGTATATATATATATCACACTCAATACATATAACCATATCGATCACGCATATATATATCGATATGCATCTCATTGAACACAACCATCAAATTAGCATTTACGTTCCACTGGTTTACAAAACAGTTTTAGATATCAAACCGATTCACTAAGGTCAATTATTGTGATAATCAAGCGATTCCAATCAAGTAGAGAAGCAAAACCAGACCCATTGATGGATTTCACAACAAGCATGAATGCAGTGTGTTATAGCAAAATCTGAAAACTTATTTAAATGTAAAACTTAGAAAAATCTGTTAATAGCCTCAATCTGAAATGTTAACCTCAATTGTCATACCAAAGAAGTAAACTTAACTAATTCTGCAACTAAACTAATTCTGAAACGACAATTTCTTATAGCACAATCTGAGTACTAAACTAAATCTGAAAATATTTGCAAGAGTCTAAACTAAGTCATCGAAATGTACAAAATTTCGGCATGACCTCTCTTGTAAATAGGACATCCACTCAGCAGACAAAAAAACATTTGCAATTATAATATATATATATATATCAATCTCTCAAACCAGAAGGAGACATTCTAGCAGATCCTTAGATAATCAATCACACATCCAATGGCAATTTGTAAACTACGTAATGACGTACAACACATTACAACCACAATAGATACAATACACATTCCATCACAATAAGTCGATCACAATCTATCCATCACAATCCAAATCCGACGACCAAGTCATAAAGTCCAACAGTAATACACCAATCGAGCTCACAATGGAATTCATGCCTTGGGGTTGTTGGAGTTGTGGGCGCTACCACCATCGCCGGCACTGTTGAAGATGTCTTCTATGATGTCGTCGTTAGTACGTGCTGGAGGGTGTGACCCAGAAACCTGTAAGTTCAAGACTAACTTAGGTTGTGTTACAAGTAACATATCGTATAATAACAAAATTTGATGTAGGTTGTGTTACTACTTAGGTTGTGAATGGTACCATATGGTCATATGCAATGAGAATGTCACGGATCAAGGCCAAGTCCAGAACTTTGATTTACTATGAAAGTTCAAGAGCGAGAAGGGTTGCTAGTGCTCCACCTAAACTATATCCAATAACATAGATATGCCACATAGATATGGTTTCTGCATCTTCTTCATCCCTGCAGTGGAGAAATGATATGCTCTGTGAATAGAGCTTGAGAAAAGTAGAAGATTCAAGTTTTTAGTGCAAAGGGTTGTTTTTTCGACAATAGTTATCTATGTGATAGCAGCCAAAATTCTATATGGAGAACAGCAATAATATGCTACAAAAGGCAGAGCTTGAATTTTTCCTGCTTCACATTGGACTAATTGCCGCTTTAGTTTGCGATGAGAAAAGTCAGCTATTTCGTTACAAAATACTTACATAAATCCTATGGCATATTTGATGAGAACCATGATCCTATTATTCCTAGCAGAGTCATATGCACTTAAGAATCCACTGTGAACCTAAAACATGATATGATAAGAAATTGGTTAGCAGCAAGTGACAAGAAATACACAAACAAGTAGATGAAGAGATATGTAGCTAACTTGAACTTCTTGTTTGAAGTCACCACCCATCCTCTACAACAACAACCAAGCCTTTTGTTTTAAGTAAACATACAATAAAGCAAAATATGTTGCAATGATAGCACTTCTTTAAAATGGACACTTAACAGACCAATGAAAGGGGAAACAAATGTGGCTTATTGAGAGTCTTAACCAGCAAATACAAGCATTAATTTACTCTGCAAATCCTTCCATCTTGATTGAAAGTACATACAGAAAAAAAAGTTAACAAGAGATATGAGTATGACAAAGTAATTAGTGATTTTTCTATTCATAGTAACACAAGTGAGGCCTTCATGTTGTTTCATACTTGCTCAGTTCCTCGAAAGGCAAGTGATGTGGCATCAGGCAACCGTTTCCCTTGTTAACTGAAAGGATTGTGCAAACTTCGAACTAAATTTAGAACCCGTTCAAAGCCTTCAACAGAAAAAGAAAATAAGCACATACCTTCAGATTGGATATGTCCCTTCTCTAGTAAGTTCATGCTAGCCAAGTTGTCCAATGCATTTGACACCTCCTATTAGGGGTGAAAACGGAACGGAAAGTTTCCGACCGTTCAAGAAAAAAGGAAACGAAGCTCATTTTGGAAGCGGAATCGGAAAGTGTCGACGCAAACGAAGCGGTAATTTTTTTCGAAGCGGAAGCGGAAGCGGAGAGCTAGTTCAGCGGAAGCGGAATCGAGCGGAAATTCCGTTTTAAATCCAAATTCAAACCCAGCCACCAATCGCCCACGCCCACCCCACCAATAACCCTAGCTATTGAGTATTGGCTAGCAGTGCTCGGCTGCTCCTCCATTCTTTCTCCGGTCTCCGGAGACTCCAGGCGGCAGCCGGCGCATCTCCTCCTCCACTGGTGGCGCATCTCCACCGGCGGCATCTCCTCCTCCACCGTGGCGCATCTCCTCGAGACTCGGGCAGCGCATCTCCTCCAGTGGAGGCCGGCGCATCTCCTCCAGCTCGAGGCTCCAAAGATCTCCACCGGCCGGCCTCCACCGCGACTCCACGGCCCTCCCTCCGCCTCCACCGCGACTCCACGGCCGCCCTCGACCTCGCCGCGCCCGACCACACCGGTCTCCATCAGAATCGGAAATTTTAGATCATGATTGTCTTTGGATGAACTGCTGATTTTGATTGGTAATTGCATTTGTTTACGCTTCTTGATGGTGTATAATTTTGACTAGTTTACGGAGGATTCAATGCTAAACACTTGAGCATATAAAATCCTTTATACGCAACCGTTGGAATATTGAGCCCGAGCATATGTCTTGGATGAACTTCGCAACTTAGTTTTATACAGCTTCATTTTGGAGTTTCAAGTGTTCTGTTTTGGAGGTTGTAGTTTTGTGTCATTGGCGTGTTTCCACTACGGTCCTAAAATGCCCGATCGTAGTAGCTTGTGCTTGCTCGTGCTTTGTTAGGAAGTTACGTAGCTTGCGATGGTTTGGCAAAAGGTAAAAAGATAATTGTGTTTTGGTTAAACAATGTTTATATGCCCTTGTACATACCATACTAAGCTCAATGTTGGCTAATGTTACTAAGATATTCTTTGTAATTTGAATAGATCATGTACTACATTCTTGTGAAATTTTCGTTTTGCGTTTCCGTATCCGCTCCGCTCCGTTCCATTTCGTTTCGTCACTATCCGCTATCAGATCCGTTTCCGGGTTTCGATTTCGTTTCCGTTCGGTAAAAATATGGAAATGGAAGCGAACAACTATTTACCGATTGTTCTGTTCGTTTTCACCCCTACCTCCTATACAAAAGGATGGAGGGAAGGATTAATGCTTTGCGACAACAAAACAAAGCTATGTACATTCAATCGAGAGCTGCAGAGGTGACTAATCAAATTAGCTATGTACCTATGGATCGTTGTTGATTAAATGGTGAAAGCGAAAAAAGTAGATAAGTCAATTAAAATATCAACTTAAACCTATATGAAGTTGATCAACAGCCCTGGAGATGGCATCAAAGGAATAAACCTAACTTTGTTATTAATCTTGTGGAGCTCGACAATATTTTCCAATAAAGCTTCTCGCACAACATAAATTAGTTAATGTGGTATTCGCAAATAGAACAACATATATAAAGAACAGATCTGTACCAACAAAATTTCAAAGGACCTGGATGCCAAGCGAGTGCTCAGAGCAACAAAATAGGTAGATGCTAGATACTTACTTTCCTCCGGAGTGTCATACTTTCGAATTTTACCATCTGAGTCAAACAAGTGCATGTTTGTCGTTCCAGTTGTAGTTGTCAACTTGAATTTCTTCTCCAAGCCTTCTTCCTTAGCTATGTTCATATTTTCCTCACTCAATTTGACCACAAATTCCACACTTGCGTCATCTCAGCGGATTGGCAACTCAATTTGACCATACTCATACTAAGTCACCGAAATGTACAAAATTTCGGCATGACCTCTCTAGCAAATAGGACATCCACTCAGCAGACAAAAAAACATTTGCAGTTATAATATATATATCAATCTCTCAAACCAGAAGGAGATATTCTAGCAGATCCTTAGATATTCAATCACACATCCCTGTGATGCTTCTCCTTGTGGTGGTGGCTGCATGTGCGGAACGTGATTTTACGAGCTAAGTGAATTAGAAAGTAATGAGCTCAAGTATCTTTACCTGGGGCATAACAGGAGGGCGAAACACTAGCACGTTAGGTCTAAGAGATTGTGACAGTTGTTGCATATAGATTGTTTGTTAGATTTTAATCACAATTGTACAATTGAGCGATTTGTTTAAAGTTGAGATTGTACCTGCAGATACATTTTCATGTATTCTGAGTCTTCTCGGCTTCTGCGAGCTTCCTCTCGTGCTTGACGAGACTCTTCTCGCTTGCAGAGCCTCCTCTCGCGCTTTGCGAGCCTCCTCCTGCGCTTGTGCTTCCCGTGCGGACCTCGACGAGCGAAAGCAAGACTCCCACAATGAGGAAACCGAGCCTCGTGGAAGACGATCGCAGTCCACAACTCCGTCCCCCATGGCCCACCTACAAACGATATATACTGAAATGTGACCATGCAACATTTTAGTTATTCATAGAGCGAAAACAATTAAAATTAGTTTTATTAATGAACCTCCCATGCTCTAGGCCCCCTCCAGTGTGGTACAACACTTCCACATCGATCGGCGCGGCCCTCCAATCAAACTCCGGCCCATGACGTTGTGTCATTTGTTCTGCATATGACGTCTGCAAAACAGCATATTGGTGCTCCCGGATGTAAATTTGCACAAAACATATTGTGCTTCATATAATCCATGATTTTTTGTATCCTATAGTCACAGATGCACTTATTCATCAATTGTAGTAGTAGCAATTTGAAATGTCCATATATCGTCAGGCCTATTCTGCACAGTACAATATTTTGTGATTTATGATCCTGCACCATTTTTTCCTAGATAGACCTCGAATTTGGTTGTTTTATGACACATAGGAACCATCGGTATGCCACTCTTTCCCTATATCCCCATTTCATTATATTGAACTACAGTTTAAATTGTTGAATACATGAAGAGAGGTGTTACTTTCATTTTCAAACTACAATGATGGGTAATTTCCTTGGATAAAATTATAGATCACTTGTAAGGTTCTGAAAATGCTATAGACAACGTTGAAATTGAGTCTTGATTGGTTAAATTGAAGATGATAAATAAGAAGGAACGAGCTATATCGATCGGCTATTTCATTGTGCCACTAATCGACATGACAACGGTATCAATGTAATCTGCTCTACACCATTTTCAAATGAATTAATCATTTCACCTGCGAGAAATGGCAGCTCGTCGGAATCGGCGCGGCGCCGGTGGTCGGCGATAGGGCGGCGGCTGGGGCGCGATGCCGGGTGGTCGGCGATGGGGCGGCAACTGAAGCATGCGGCGGGCGGCGAGACAAGCGGGCGGCGGCGGTCGCGTCTTGGTGGGGTGAGGCGCTGCGCGTGCGATGGGCGAAGCGATGGGGCGGGCACGCAGGCAAGCTGGCGGCGGCGTGGGAACGCACGGGTGGGTGAGAGGCGAGCGAAGAGAGAGAGGGAGACGCGCGGGCTAGTTTAAAAACAGAGCGTTAAATTCGTGGGCTAGGCGGCCGACGAATTTAATTAAATTTGTGCGCTACTTTAAAAAACCGACGAATTTAAAATATAAATTCATGGGTTTTTTTTGGGCCCACAAATTTAATTAAATACGTGGGTTTTTTGTAAACCGACGAATTTAAATATATAAATTCGTGGGTTTTTTTTTGGCCCACGAATTTTTCACTGTTTCTTGTAGTGAGAAAAAATTCTTGTCAAAGTCCTGAGCCCCCGAGCTTACACCTGAAGAAGCTGAACATAATATTGGTGCAATGTAGACAATATTACGAGCTACACGATTCTTTGCCAGCCTTTATTGACTGTATGACATAGACTGTGTAGCAAGTATGAGCTTTGTCGGGCAGCGCATGTAGAACTGACTAGAGGCCTCGTCTCCCACCGGCCGCTGACCGTTAGATGTCTGACAATCTGGTGCTCGTTTACACACAGGATAGAATTTTTCATCGTCGGGTTCAGGCATGGTCGCGCTTTGGCCTCGCTCGCTGACCAGCTAAGCACAATGTTGAGTAAATACGTGCAAAGGGATTCACATTTATTTAAAATAACAAATGATTTGTGCCTACAGTGTGCTCTACTCGATAACTGTATCAACCAAAAGAGAATTGTCAAAGGGCATAGAATTAGAAAAGGTATCAGGTTACATGTATATCGAATTACCTGTAGCCCTCAACTCCCTACTCGATGAAACAATCAGGTGGGGAGTAGAGTATAGCAAACACAATGCTATGATTCGGCTCTTGGCTTTTACTCGACGGCTGGATTGACATGTCAGTGGAGCGTTAGTCTCACGCATCTGTCACGACTCCTAGTCCCTTACTCGATAAGCGTCTCAACTCGAGGACGGGGCTAAGCAGAGGTGAGAACTTGAGCAGCGTAATCTTTGACCTCTTACTCGATAAGTGGTTACAGTGACTGGGCATGAATGTCCTTTTGAAAACAACACTCGACCCTATGCCTCGGTGTGCGAACCCCCGAGCATATTTGGTGGAGTTCAACGTCTGGAGAAAGCATGACGTTGCCCTAGACTTTCTATTCTATTACGCCATCGGGGAGACGGTTGGGCATAAGCGTCACGTCCGGTGTCCTTCGATCGTACACTTAGGTGCACGAGCCCCCGAGTGCACTGATAAGGCTTAGCGCTGTTTTTACTAAGCTATTATTACTAAGGACTGTTGTAGCCGTCGTGTTCTTCGGTCTTTGCGTGGACCATCATCATTCGATGTTTCTTCAGCTTCCGCATTAATGCAATAATGCAAAGGAATGCCTTGTAAATCGGAACCGACATGGACTCCCGCTGAATCGCAACTTTTGGCTTGACCCGCTCCTGGGGCTATAAATAGACGGGACGCGTGGTCATTTGGCATTGTAACACCTTTAGTTTCTTTGAAACAACCTCATGGCCTCCTCGCCACCTCCGTCTCCCTCCTTAGAGATCCTCGAGGGAGCTCATCCTCAGGAGGCTTCCCCTGAGGTCCCTCCACTGCCTCCAGTGATGGCGTCCTCACGATGCGTCGTCATCATCCTTTCTGAGGACGAAGACGACGAGATCGACTGGGATGCAATCAAAAAGGAGGTCTAGCCTGAGGAGGAAGAGGAGGACATCAACTGGAGAGTAGTGGAGAGGGAGGTGTGGCCTAAAGAAGAGGAGGAGGTGACGAGCAAGCTACGGGTCGCCTCCCCACAATACCATGCGACCTCTGCTCCCCCTACGAGGGCTGCTATCGAATATCCAAATATGGGATATGGACATGCACCAAGAAGTCAAAAATCATGTCACGTACATACTTGCCAATGTCAGAATATTCCGTTTATCTCTAGCCCGGTCTACGGATAAGGTATATGCGGAAAGGATATCCCTTGCAGGGAAAGCTCCAATCCTACTCCCGATACAAGGAGACCTACTCGGATATGCTCAGCAGCTATGGAAGTTCAGATATGATATGGGGGTTATAACGACAGAAGGACTCCTCATCGACGACGACTCGATACTCCAGCCCACTATATAAGGACCAGGGAGGACGTCATCAAGGATGAAGCCGAAAAGAGCTAGAAGCGAGTGCAAGCCTGAAGAAGCTGTTGCGACCCTTAGCACTTTAGCAATGTAGCATAAGCCATAGTCTAGCCATCCCCCAGATTCGTAGTTCTTCCTTGTAATCAGGGATACCCCCATCGATCTGTAATTTCTTCATAGATCTCAATCATCGCCGATACAGGAGTAGGGTATTACTCATCAACGAGGCCCGAACCTGTCTACACCGCGTGTTCCCTCTTGTGTGTTTGACCCTGCATATCTCGAAGGTACCCAAATATAAGTGTGTTGTCGATCACTCACCTTCAACAGCTGTCGCCTCCTCCAACACTAGAGGAGAAAAAGGCGAGACTACCGGCGCTAGCGGTGGAGGTGAAGCTCACAACAGCTTCATCGATCCAGCGCTTGCTCGCCCTCCAACCCATCATGATGGTGGTCGAGGGCATTTGGTGGCAAGGGTGGTGGATCCCCTGCCATCAACCGGCCAGTGCACCCTTGCCACCTCTTCTAGCCCACTTCAACGAGGGCGCAGGCCCATTCCAAGGACTATCAGTTGCTTGGCTCGGAGTGAGCAAAAGAGGAGGCAAGATGCCTTCGAGGGCAAGTAGCTGTAGGGAGCTTAGAATAACCTATTTACCAATGTACTAGAATACTTTTGTTAGTCATGTAAATAAAATGAACTTTTACTTACTTGAAATTTTCTCGCTTTGTTTTATTTTGTGATGTTTTCTCTTTGATGTGTGGAATTTTCTTTGTTGCTCGATGTTCCACGAGTTGTCTAGTATCACATCGTCTACTGTAGATAGATGCACTGATCCTGGTCGAGTAGCTTTGACTACCACGCAGGGGCCTTCCCACTTAGGCGATAATTTGTTGCGATTATCTCGCTTCTGCACCTTTTGTAGTACTAAGTCCCCAACATCAAGCTCTCTTCCTTGGACCCTTGTGCTGTGATATCTGTGCAAGGCCTGTTAATACTTGGCCACTCGAATAGATGCTCGATACTTGTACTTTTCAAGCAGATTTATGTCATTTGCTAGCTCTTGCTCTTGCTCCTTTTCTGAGTAGTTCTCCACTCGAGGTGATTTGAACGTTAACTCAGTTAGAAGCATTGCTTCTACTCCGTAGACCAAGAAAAACAGAGTTTCACTAGTGGCTCGACTAGTCGACGTTCGAACGGCCTATAGCACCGAGGGAAGTTCTTTCGCCCACTTGTTCTAGTAAGCCTTTAGCCTATCAAATACGCGAGTCTTAATCCCCTGCAAGATCATGCCATTAGCGCATTCGACCAGACCGTTACTCTGAGGATGAGTGATAGAGACGAAGCAAAGTTTAATTCCTAGTTTCTCGTAAAAGATCGTAAAGGCACTACTCCTGAACTGGCTGCCGTTGTCAGTAATCACTCGATTCGGGATGCCAAATCGAGTAACGATGCTCCTCATAAATTTCTTGGTTGCTTCTGAGGTGATGTTTCTAACGGGTTCGGCCTCTATCCACTTAGTGAATGTGTCGATTGCCACGAATAGGAACTTGTAACCTCCTTGGGCTCTAGGGAACAGTCCCAAGATATCCAAGCCCCAAACAGAGAAGGGGCAAGACAGAGGAATAGTTTGCAGTGCTTGGGCTGGTCGGGTGGTTTGCTTGCCGTTGAATTAGTAGCTTTCGCATCGAGTAACATCCTCATCTGGTCGAACACTGGCGTCATAGGGTTAGCCGGGTCCAACGATGGAAGATATTTCAACAGCGTGTGAGTGCACTAGATATTGGCTTTAGGAGTACTGAAGATGTTGCTGTTATGGGTCAAATGAGATGTTCCTAGAACACGGCCATGTGCGCCATTGTGGTCGCAGTGCCAAAGAGTCTGCTGTCCCTGAAAACCTAGCACCTGCGGACAAGGCGTCGCTGGGTTGTCAAGGTTAAGATGCTTAGACAATTTCGCCGTGATCCCTACAATGGCTGCGACGGTTTGGTCACGATGATGGTTAGTCGTGCCAGGAGCAAAAACATCCATGGCTGCGCATGTTGCAGCGGCTACTACTCTAGGGTCCTGGGGTGTGCCTAGAGGAATGTGAGGCTCCTAGGTCCCTTTCTTGGGAACTTTCGGCAGTTCTACCATTGTTGGCCCTGGCCATGAATACGTGTTGATCTGTACTACTGTTGCACTGACTGCTAAAGTCATCGCTACTACTATCGCTGTCACTCTCCATGTCAATGTACTTGAGAACACTGGGCTCCAAGGGGTCGAACTCAATGAAGTACACTTCTCGACGAGGGTCCTCAAAACAGGACTCGATCAAGCCGATGTGCTCAAGATTTCCAAGTGATCCCCATCGATATAGCATGGTTCCAAAGGTGATCTCAGATCCTACTGGTGAAGCTTGGCGGGTGTTTGGAATTCCGGCATGGGCGCGCTTCGAAGACATGCTTGATTTGTAAAAACAGTTGGAGGCCCCTACCTAGCGTGCCAATGATCAAAGGTTAGTGACCGACAACACACTTATATTCGGGTACTTTCGGGGTATGTAGGATCAAACACACAGTTAGGGGCATGCAATGTAGACAGGTTCGGGCCTCTTGATAGAGTAATACCCTACTCCTGTGTCAGCGATGGATGAGATCGATGAACAGATTACAATTCGAGGATGCTAGTCTTGATTACAAGGAAAAATATGAATATGGGAGTGGCTAGACTATGGCTATTGGATGGCGATGGCTTGAAGCTTACATTGTATGTTGGCTTGTCGGGATCTGCGATTGGCTAGCTTCCAATTGGCTTGTTCTAGATGATGTCCTCCCTGGTCCTTATATAGTGGGTTGGAGTACCGAGTTGTAGCCAACGAAGAGTCCTGTTGCCGTTGTGATCTCCGTATCGCACCTGAATTTCCATAGATGGTGAACGTATTCGAGTAGGTTTCCTTGTATCGAGAACACGGTCGAGTCCTGCTTTATGCGGAGATATCTCTTCTCCATATATCTTATCCCATTGAACTGGGCTCGAAATATCTGAAGTTCCCAAATGCTGATAGAGATGTATATGGTAGGGCCTTTGACTTTATGGTGCATGCCCATATCCCGTATCTAGATATTCGACAGATGGGGCACTAGAGATACTGACCTCCTTGCTCAAGGAGACCCAGTTGCCTCTTGCTCCAGAGCCGCTTTACCCTCGCTGGGGTCAATGACAGGTGTTGTATCATTCAAGGGAGGAACGACACTAACGAGAGTGGAGCCCCGTGCTTAATCATCGTCTCCAATCAGCTCATCATCTAGGCTGATGACTCCCTCAAATTGTCCTTTTTCATCATCAAACTTGGCCTCTTGAGGATATGCTGGGTTAAAGAAGATGACAGGTGCACAAATGAGGCATTACAAGCCATAATTCAGTACTCACCTCTGGCCGAGGATTGGCTAGCGAGTATGCCTCGATGCCACAAGGGCCAGGTTCTGAGCCCTGGAACATCTTGCTTCAGCCTAGAGGAGGTGTTCGCGTCTGACAGATCTAGCAAAAAGCAAGTCAGTTTGCTACTAGGGGTGGGCATTCGGTTTTTTCAGTTTTAAAATAATTTGGTTTTTGAAAACTGGAAACCGAATTTCTTGGATAAAAATAAAAAACCCAACTGAATTAACCGAAATGTTTCGATTCGGTTTTTCGGTTAACCGAAATATGAATAACACTAGGTAAATTAGATTTAATCATTCTCATATTGCAACCCAAAATATGGATAAACCCACACAATATTCATATGTAATTACAGTATAAGCATAATAAAACATATGAATATACTAAACATATGCATAAATGTATTATTACATGTGAATTGTTTAGTGGTTTTAAGAAGAATACTATAAAAACGGTATTGTATATGTGTTATTCGGTTATTCGGTTATTTCGATTTTTGAAAGCGAAAAACCGAACTGAACACCGAAAACTGAATTATACCAAAACAAAAACCAAACCGAAAACCGAAATAACCAAAATAATCGGTTAATTTGGTTCGGTTCGGTTCGGTAATTCGATTTTGGTTTAAAACTGCCCACCCCTATTTGCTACTCATCGACTGAAGCAAAAAGACAACAACAGTACTACTAGTGCTTACTTCCAGGATTATCCCTAGTGGCATCATTGACTCCAAAGTAGTCCTAGGCCAATTGATCCTGGTGCTTCAGCAGACTCGATCGGTGTGTAATGAAGTCTCTGGCAACATGCCACCCTATCAATCCTTTCTTTCTCAGCTCCTTGATCTTCTGAACATAATGCGCATTGTGAGAGGTCGAAGGAGAGACTTTCGCCCAAAGGTCAATCAGATTAAGGAGGAGTGGTCGATAGGGTAGTTCACTGTGTTCGAAGAGGTGATGTAAAACCACCGCTTTTTCCAGTTTGACCGCCAGGAAGAAGTAATGGGAACAAGAATATACACACTAGACACTCTATTGCAGAGATGGAAACCGACACCCCCAACAGCATCATTTTTTGTCGCCCTCTTCGGATTGTAGAAGTGGCAAAACAGATTGAGGCTGGGCTTGATACCCAGAAAGGCCTCATAAAGGTGGACAAATATGTTGAGTATCGTAATCGAATTGGGGCTCAAGTGGAAAAGCTAGATCTGATAAAAGTCCAAGACGTCAAGCAAGAATTAGGAAGGGGGAAAACTGAGTCCACAACCTTAAACACAATAGTCTCATCCTCATCCTTGGGGGTGGGATATAACTCACCTAGTGATAGCCTCCAATGAAAGAACTCCTGAGGAGGAACGAAGCCATCTTTCTCTAATTCGGTGATACGCTTCTCCGTCATCATCGACTTCTGCTACACTCTTTGGAAGACCTCATCCTCAAAGTCTACTTCAGCTATCTCAGGCTCCTTCTTCGGTAGCAGAATGACTTCGGCACTAGCGGAAGGGCTAGACGCCATCAAGAAAGGTGTGGGAAGGATTCTTCGAAGGTGGCGGTGCTAGGGCTTAAAGAGTGTGATGGAGGTTTCGAGAATAAGGCTAGAGGTGAAAAGCAGGGAATTGTTACAGTTCCGAATCTAGGAATTTATAAACCAAAACCTCTTCAGGCAAGTGGTTCACTCCCTGCTGCACGGTGCCTTAATCGGCGAGAAAAGTGAGATGATGGCACTGCACCAGTTGTGGCGTTGCAGATGAGAGCAATAAATGCTCAACTACCTAACGTTTAGAATTTCTGATTTTTATTCTAACTCTACTCAAAGTTGAGTCAATGAGTCGACATCGAGTAACATGTGGTTACCCTAAAAACTCAAGTTGGGCTGACAGTAGGGCACTTGACCCAGCACATTTGTACTCGATACTTAGTGGTTCCAACCTACTCAAGTCGTTCGACCACAAATATGCAAAGTATTACTCAACCAAGCCAAAACTTGGCAGTAATCGACCCTGCGCTTAAATATGGGGTATGAGCACGCACCGAAAACTCAAAGACTATACCATATATGCTGAAGCAAGAATCCAGAAACTCCTAATATCACGGGCCCAACTCTATGGGATAAGATATACACGGAGAGGGTATGTCCATACAGGAAAGGACTCGATCATTTTCCCGCTATGAGGAAACTGACTCAAGTACACCTGATATATAGGGAAGTTTGGATATGCTACAAAGATCACATGACGATGGACTCCTTATCGACTATAATTTGACATCCCAAACCGACTACAACTCGACATGAGGCAAGGCTACCCTAACTATATAAAGATGAGGGTAGGCATCCCTAGGGAAACAAGCAATTCTCATACTACAAGCTATCTAGAGTCAAACAAGCAAGAAGACCTTTTGAGCAGAACATCCAAGAGCCTGCGAACTACGCTTCGTCAATCCTTAGCCATAGCTTAGCCACCCCCTAAGTTCAATCTTCATTGTAATTAGGGCTAGGCGTTTTGCGTTGTACTCTATTCATCGACTCTATATATCATCCCCACAAGGGTAGGGTATTACTCCATCCGAAGGCCCGAACCTGTCTACATTGTGTGCTTCCGATTTCGTACCTAACTTTGCTAATTTGAAGGTATCCAAATCTATAAGTTTATTGTCGATTTCTAATCTTTGACACCTCCAACGCTCCTCACCTAGCCCCGGTCATCCTCCGCCTCACCATAATCAAACTATGGCATCCTGTAGCCATCAAAGACAAGAAAAATCCATCACATAGCAATGTCCAAAAAGATATGAAATAAACATCACAGAATCATCAAGAATATCCAATTTCACTCATAAGGGCCGATGCTACCACCTTTTGGCCGGTAGCACCGCCTTACAGCCAAAACCAGAAAAACACCCTCTCTAAAATTTTCATATTGCTTCAAAGGACCGGTGCTACCACTCACCCAGTAGCACTGGGCTACCATGGTTGGTAGCACCACCCGACGATCATCCCTCATAAAGCACCTCTCTGGAATTTTCACACCGACCTAAGGCCGTGCTACCTCTCGGTCGGTAGCACCAGGCTACCATGGTTAGTAGCACCAGTCTCTCGGGATTTTCCACACCGCTTTGGGTCCAATGCTACCGCTTCATTTGGTAATCTTCTTATTTCTATAATTCAGAGCAGGAAAAAACAAACAGAGCTCAAATTGCTTCAAATTGAAAATCTAATTCAAATCAAACTCAACCCAAAATATATCAATCTCAAATTTAGTCAAATACTCATCACCAATATGGATAGACCTCCACATGGTCTTTTAGTAACCATATTAGCCTTTCTTTGAATAAGCCTTTCATGTTGTTATTAGGCTTGTATTATGTGGTGCAAATTGCTAAGTACCCATGTACTCACCCTTACTATAAATAATGCTGCGTAGTTGCTGAAGACATTCATCAAGACGTTAGTGTCCAAAAAGGATTACTTTGAAAATCATGAAGAGCTAGGTTGTGCTACCCCAATCGATTACGTGTAGGCATATGGATGGGTTTCACGTGAAGATATTCCATTTTCTTTCGATGCAGATTATTTGAGTTGTTCGCCTCATAAAGCAATAATTGTAAGCCCTGATCATAAGATGACTACTCTGATATTTAATGTTAATTGATTTTTCTTTAATTATTATGCATATGAAATGATATTTATGAATGTTGCCATTGTGTGCACTAGTATGATCTTGGACTAGTGAAGTATATACAGATGATCAGGATTTGCATATTCAGGTCCCGACATGTGTGAAGATAGTTGTCATTCCTTCCTCACATGCCATTTTCATCATTGTGTAACATGGATTAAACACTTTACATATGCTTGCATAAATTATACCGTAACTCTTTGAATTTGTAAGGCTATATCACTTTGCCTCTTTAACATGTAAATTACTCCCTCCTGTTACAAATAGTTATCATTTTGGATATATGTGCAATTAACCTTCGAAACATTGATAGTCAATATCATTTTAAATATTTAAATTGAATACATGAAAATCATATGTGTATATTTATCTTAAAAAGTACTTTCATAACATTATAATTTTATTGGGTTTTACAAATATATTATAATCTAAATTAGACTGATCGGGGCATTGGAAGTGGGGCTCTCCTCTTTCCCAATCTTCTTCCTCCTCATTTTCATTCTTAAAACAACTAATGCAAATTTTGATCTAGACAAGGGAAGTAGCTGTTGGATTATTTGGGCCAAGCCCATTTAATTGAGACAATAAATCCTAGAAACTCTCAAAGGCCCACCTCATGAGGAGGCATGTGCACTAACAATAGTACCACAATGCTAGCCTAAAGTGGTGAACACTAGTTTATATAGTGGAGTGTGATCCACCATGGTAGAACCATGTGGGAGAAAGGGAGAAAGAATACACACCCACGCGCTCACCTCGCCGGGCCGAGTCGGGCTTGGGCACGGGCCGGGGCGGGGCGAAGGGCGCTGGCGTGCGACACCTGCGTAAATGGTCCATCGAAATCCGGTCCAGGGCCTTGCGCAGACACGACCTCCTTTTGCAGTTTATTCTTTTGCTACTCGAGATCGTCGCGGTTGCAGTATGAGATAAGGACTCCGTAACAGACTCCGATCGTGGCACGTCTTCGAGTCGTGTTCGATTACGGACAGTTGCAAGGATTCTCCTTTATTTGCTACGCCTCTGTCGATAGAAGTGCAGAAGTTCCCACGCCTAGGGTTTTGCTAGTTTCTCTCGCTGCACCGCCATCTAGTCTACTCTGTCCCGTACGCCGGTGTGCGCCAGCGAACGGGAGAGGAGGTCTCCGTAACCATACGTCCTCGAGTTCTTGCACCGGCAGAGGATGAATCGGGTTTTTGGGAAGCGCTTGGCGCGACTGCTTCCACGACATCATCACGGCTCGTCTCCCTCGACGTTCGGGCGCTGCTACTCATCATCGCGCTCGTCTTCGGCGCACTTCCGTCCCCAACATTGTACGAATCACAACAGCTACTCCTTCGTCTGCACACGAACAGTACATGCTCATTGTGATGTCTTTGTTATTTATTTCTAATCTGCTGATTGTGAGCATATTAGTTGGATTTATGTGTAGTCTCCCTGCAAATGCATCTAGGGTTTGGTTTTGTTATTTGTTACTAATCATCTATCACATGTTGTTCATGATCTACTCTTGGATTAAATTAAACCTGAATGTGCCGTGGCTTTATTTCTAACAATCCAAAAACCTGATTTTAGGTGCTTAGGTTTATCAATGGTTGGCTTTGCCGAGGCACTGAGGCCGAAAAAATTCGCCGGTGTGCACTTCAAGAGATGGCAAACAAGGGTCACTTTGTGGCTCACAGCTATGAACGTATTCTGGGTGTCAAATGGCAAACCAGAGGATATGGAACCAACTCCTGAAAAGGAGAAGGCCTATCGGGATGCCAACACACTCTTTGTGGGAGCCGTTCTTAGTGTTCTTGCCGACCATCTGTGTGATGTGTACATGCACATAATAGACGCAAAGGAGCTGTGGGATGCACTGAGTTCTAAATTCGACATCGACATCGGCGAAGGAATCAGTATGTCATGGAACAAGATATCCGACTACAAGATGGTTGATAACCGCTCTATGGTTGAGCAAGCCCATGAAATACAGTGCATTGTGAAGAAACTCGAACTCCTCAAGTGTACCTTACCCGACAAGTTTGTGGCAGGAGGCATTATTGCCAAATTACCTTCTTCATGGAGGAATTTGGCCACTGCTCTGAAACATAAGAGACAAGAAATCTCTGTTGAGAATTTGATCGTGTCTCTTGATGTTGAGGAGAAAGCTCGGGCTAAGGATGCACCTGCGAAGGGAGTCGAGGGAATGTCAAACACCAATATGGTGCAACAGCACGGTAAGAACAAAGGGAAAAATGAAAGGACCGGGGATGTCATCTAGAGGGGGGTGAATAGGCAAATTAAAAATTGCAACAGAATAAAACAATCCTGAGGGGTTCAGCCCGGACTCTCCACGCTTTCACTCCGGATACTCCGGTATATCCGGATTATCCGGGGTCAAGTATGCGGAATGTCCGGGTTAGGTACCTCGAGATGAGATTTCAAATCTCTTCAACTTTTAAGCAATCCACTTGAACACAAAGTATCTAAACACTATCAGGTACCTGGAACAAGTAGAGATCTAGGGGAAAACTCAGTAGAAAAGTAGATCGGGCAATTTCAAGATTCAAAATACAAATACTTTAGCAAGAATAAGAAGTAACCATGTAGACGATGATTTTTCACCCGAAGTTCGGATCCTTGAGGGGATCCTACGTCTCCGTTGAGGCGGCTCAGTCAAACTTGAGCCAGGGTCTCTTTCAACCCTCTTCCTCCCGGTGTTGCACAAATGCACTCGTCGGTCTTCACTCCTTGATTCTTTTCCTTACAGAGGCGGAATAGGCCTTCACAAACTTCTCACGGCCAACCACACAAAGCATCGGTGGTTCGTAGGCGACCTCCTAGCCGTCTAGGAGTCCCCAACTTCCAAGAGTAACAAATGCTCATGAAGAACGAACTTGGAGATGAACTCAAGTGCTCAATCAACTCAAATCTCACTCAACCTAGCACCTCACTCATCAAACTCTTCCCAACCCTTCTCACTAAGGGGATCACTTAGATCTAAGGGTAAAGAGGTGTTTTGGGGGCTCAAGAACAAGAGGATAGCTCCTCAAATCAGTGGGGTAATGGCCACTTTGAAGTTAAGAAGGAGGGGGTTTTAAATAGAGGTTGCCAAAAATTAGCCGTTTGGACTGCGCAAAACCCGGATACTCTGGACAACCCGGATACTCCGGACTCAACCCGGATACTACGGATAACCTAACCGAGAGGACGAACCCGGATACTCCGAACTCAACCCAGATACTCCGGATTGGCACTGAGCAGCCCGACGAAAACGAGCATAACTTTTGACTCCGGACTCCGATTTCAGTGATTTTTTACTCTATAGGAAGCTAAGAACAAGGGCTACACAACCCACAAGATCTCACTGCCCAAATCCCAAAGGATAGGAGCAGAATTCACAAAGAATCTAAGAGAGACCTTAAACTCTCACTTTCTGACTCTACTAACACTTCTCTCCCTCACACCAAACCACTTACACCTTGATGTACAAGATGTGACTTATGTCTCTCAAACTATTGACAAGGATAGATCACTTGAGCACTTGACACATTTAAAAGTCATTCGACGTCGTATCCCTCTTAATAGTATGGCAATCCTTAGACTCAAATTAAATCAAAGATAATACAAGTCTAGAAATAGTCACTTGTCGTCTTCTTTCTTAATACCGGTGCATGAAGACCTTCACCATATAATTGATGACATCTTTGCCTTGTTCAACTTGACTCGATTCACCTCATGAGACTCTTGTCCTATCAACCTTGACTTGATCATCCTCTCCGACGATCTCCACGCCAAGTCAATCTTGACTTAGTCCTCAACTCTTGGTGACCTCGGCTTAATGGTCATCCTCCAAGATACCTTGGTCATCATACACACACGAGACCTAATTCTTTCCAAACCACTCATGAAAAACATTAGTCCCAAAAGCTCAATAGATATGAATAAATTGATATTTGTGAGCAATTGATTACCACAAGTGTTTCATATAAAGAAGCACAACATAAATGGAAACACTTAACATAAGAAATGTTCTCTACTAAGTACATCATGATGAATATGTAGTTGATCTATATGCACTAGATAGATAATTGCCAATATGATGAATCAATTAAATCATGGCAAGGATCACAGTCTTTACTTAAATGAAGCACATGATAGAATGTACACGAATTGTACATGTGCAAATAATATTTGGAATAAGAGTAAATATGTGATCTAACTCTAGATTAAACTTCACTAAGAGAAGTGCATGAGAAGATACACAACTAAGATATGCATGCACCAAGTCAATCTATAACAATGTGAAGTTTAACTCTAGTTAATACATGCATACTAAAAGTAAAGCACATAATGAACTTAAATGAATATATATGCACAAATAAATATGACATGAACTAATGTGCATATATATAATCAACATGTTACTTGGAGTTCACTATGCATTTGCACAAGAGGAATGCAATAACAAATATAGAAGGGATATCGAGATTGCATACCTTATCTTTGCTTACTCATCCAACTTGATTTTCCTCTAAATAGATGAGACTAATATTCAACTTGGCAATAAACATGTTAGTCTCATAGCAATATAATCATATTAGAAGTTTGTCATTTGTTAAGCACTAAGTTAAGTATTTACATAATTACATAGATTGTCATTATATGCGTTTGTCATTAATCACCAAAATAATATACCAAAATAATATAAGTGCCTAGATGCACTTTCAAAAAACAACAAAGCCAAACAAACCACAAACTTCAAGAAGAAAAAGATGAACAAAGATGATATGCTTTGCTATGTGTGCAGTGAGACTGGGCATTGGGCCAAGAAGTGTCCTCACCGTAAAGGTAAAAAGGCTGATCAAGGACAGAACTTAAAGTCTGTCAACGTGACCATTGGCAACACTGGAGATGGAACTTCTGGGTATGGTAATTTACCTCTCGTTTTTTCGGTGAGTCACCCACCAACCGGTGGATTGATCTTGGTGCTAATGTGCATGTATGTGATGATAGATCAATGTTCTCTTCTTACCATGTCGTTCGGGATTCCTCCATCCTAATGGGGAATGAGTCACATGCTTCTGTTCGTGGTGTTGGCATGATAGATTTGAAGTTTACTTCGGGGAAGATCGTGCAACTGAAGAACGTGCATCATGTCCCTTCAATAAATAAGAACCTGGTCAGCGGTTTCCTTCTCTATCGAGATGGGTTCAAAGTGGTGTTTAAGTCTAATAAAGTAGTCGTGTCAAAACATGGACTTTTTATTGGCAAAGGCTATGAATGCGGAGGCTTGTTCCGCTTTTCCCTTTCTGATTTCTGCAATAAAGTTGTGAACCATATTTGTGACAATTCTAATGGAGGTGAGGCTAATGTTTGGCACTCACGGTTATGTCATATCAATTTTGGTTGTATGTCTCGGCTTGTCAGTATGAATTTAATTCCAAATGTTACTTCTGTCAAAGGTTCTAAGTGCCAAAGCTGTGTGCAATCCAAGCAACCTCGTAAGCCTCACAAGGCAGCTGAGGAGAGACATTTGGCACCATTAGAACTCATACATTCAGATCTCTGTGAAATGAATGGTGTGTTGACGAAGGGTGGAAAAAGATATTTCATGACTCTAATTGATGATGCTTCTAGATTCTGCTATGTATATCTGTTGAAATCTAAAGATGAGGCTTTAGACTACTTTAAAATCTATAAGGTAGAGGTTGAAAACCAATTGGAAAGAAAGATCAAAAGACTTAGGTCAGATCGTGGTGGAGAGTATTTCTCTAATGATTTCAATTTATTCTGTAAGAAACATGGGATTATTCATGAGAAGACGCCTCCCTATTCACCCCAATCAAATGGGGTTGCCGAAAGAAAGAACCGCACTCTAACTGATTTGGTTAATGCCATATTAGACACTGTGGGATTATCTAAGGCATGGTGGGGGGAGGCCCTGTTGACCTCGTGTCATGTTCTGAATAAAGTTCCTTCCAAGAATAAAGAGAAAACCCCATATAAAGAATGGGAAGGGAGAAAACCATCACTCTCTTACTTGCGCACTTGGGGGTGCTTGGTGAAAATCAATAACTAAAAAGCGCAAACTTGGACCTAAGACTGTAGATTGTGTCTTTCTGGGATATGCTCATCGCAGCATTGCCTATAGGTTTTTAGTAGTGAAATCGGAGGTATCTGACGTGCTTGTCGATACAATTATGGAGTCTCGAGATGCAACATTCTTTGAGAGCATCTTTCCAATGAAAGATGTACATAGCACTTCTAGCCAAACTCCTGAGATAATTCCCGAACCAACTACTCAATCTGAATATCTTAAGTAAATGCATGAGCAAAATCCTGAGGAGGATGATAGTGAGGCTCCAAGGAGGAGTAAAAGACAAAGGACAGCTAAATCCTTTGGTGATGACTTCACTGTGTACCTTGTGGATGATACTCCCAAGTGTATTTCAGAAGCTTTTGCATCTCCAGATGCAGACTATTGGAAGGAAGCAATTCGTAGTGAAATGGATTCCATTCTCGCTAACGGTACTTGGGAAGTCACAGATCTACCTCATGGTTGCAAACCTGTGGGTTGTAAGTGGATATTCAAAAAGAAGCTTAGTCTGATGGTACTATTGAAAAGTATAAGGCTCAGCTTGTGGCCAAGAGTTATACCCAAAAAGAAGGCGAAGATTTCTTTAACACTTATTCACCTGTTGCTAGATTGACTACTATTCGAGTTCTACTTTCCTTGGCTGCCTTGCATGGTCCTCTCGTTCATCAAATGGACGTTAAGACAGCTTTCCTTAATGGAGAGTTGGATGAGGAAATTTACATGCAACAGCCTGATGGATTTGTAGTGAAAGGTCAAGAAGTCAAAGTGTGTAAGTTGTTGAAATCTTTGTATGGTCTGAAACAAGCTCCTAAGCAATGGCATGAAAAGTTTGATAGAACTTTAACATCTGCAAACTTTGTTATTAATGAGGCTGATAGGTGTGTATATTATCGCCATGGTGGGGGTGAGGGAGTTATTCTGTGTCTATATATTGATGACATATTGATCTTTGGCACAAATCTTGATGTAATTATAGAGGTCAAGTCTTTCCTATCTCATAATTTTGATATGAAAGATCTGGGAGAGGCTAACGTAATTTTGAACATCAAACTAATCAAAGATGAGAGTGGGATTACACTTTCGCAATCTCACTATTTTGAAAAGGTCTTGAACCGCTTTGGCTTCTTAGAGGGCAAACCTTCTCCAACACCATATGATCCTAGCTTGATTCTTCGAAAGAATAAAAGAATTGCTAAGGATCAATTGAGATACTCTCAGATAATTGGATCTCTCATGTACTTAGCTAGCGCTACAAGGCCAGACATCTCATTTGCTGTGAGCAAATTGAGCCGCTTTACATCTAACCGGGGTGATGATCATTGGCGAGCACTTGAGCGAGTCGTGCGCTACCTGCTAGGTACCATGAATTATGGGCTTCACTATACCGGGTACCCAGCAGTACTAGAGGGTTATAGTGATTCAAATTGGATATTCGATGCTGATGAGATCAAGGCCACAAGTGGATATGCATTCACACTTGGTGGAGGTGCTGTTTCATGGAGGTCTTGCAAACAGACCATTTTGACGCGGTCAACCATGGAAGCAGAACTCATCGCTCTGACACGACCATTGTTGAGGCAGAATGGTTGCGTGAACTCTTGATGGATCTTCCAGTGGTTGTAAAGCCGATTTCGGCTATTCTTATGAACTGTGATAATCAAACAGTTATTATCAAAGTGAACAGTTTTAAGGACAACATGAAGTCATCAAGACATGTAAAGAGACGTTTGAAGTCTATCAGGAAATTGAGAAACTCCGGAGTGATAGCTTTGGATTATATCCAAATAGCTAAGAATCTGGCAAACCCTTTTACAAAGGGTTTATCACGCAATGTGATAGACAATGCATCGAAGGAGCTGGGTTTGAGACCGATGTGAGTCATACCATAGTGGTAACCCAACCTATGTGATCGGAGATCCCGTGAATTAGAATCTAGGAAGAACAAACTATTGGTTGACTGAAGGAGAGTATTTTCTAATCCACTCCACTGAAGATGCAATACTCTCTGAATCTGTATGATAGGTTGGCTATTGACTTAATGTGTTCTGTTGGCTTTAATTATCAAAGATGTTGTCCTACAGAGCATTCTTGAAAGAACACACCTATACGAGCTTGACTGTTGAAAGTCGCAGTCTATGAGACTTGGGTAATCTCTAGTAAGCTCATGAAGAGACCATGGAGTACGACTTATATGCTCCACCCGAGGGGTAGCCTATTGGCAGCCAAGTATCAACTAAGGCTTTAAGTGAAACTCAGTTGCACAAAACTTGCAATTCAAGGCTTAGTCCATTGTTCAAGTTGTGGCTGAGTGTAATTTGGAGTCCTAGGTGCAATTCAAGGCATAGTCCATTGTTACTGAAACGCTAGTATATCAATAGCTTTGGGAACAGGCAAAACTGTCAGTGGGACTTTGAGATCTGATGGGGGATTGTTGGATTATTTGGGCCAAGCCCATTTAATTGAGACAATAAATCCTAGAAAATCTCAAAGGCCCACCTCATGAGGAGGCATGTGCACTAACAATAGTACCACATTGCTAGCCTAAAGTGGTGAACACTAGTTTATATAGTGGAGTGTGATCCACCATGGTAGAACCATGTGGGAGAAAGGGAGAAAGAATACACGCGCGCGCTCGCCTCGCCTCGCCAGGCTGGGGTGGAGGGCGCGGGCGTGCGGCACCTGCGTGAATGGTCCGCCGTAATCCGGTCTAGGGCCTTGTGCAGACGCAGCCTTCTTTTGTAGTTTATTCTTTTGCTACTCGGGATCGTCGCAGTTGCAGTATGAGATAAGGACTCCGTAACAGACTCCGATCGTGGCACGTCTTCGAGTCGTGTTCGGTTACGGACAGTTGCAAGGATTCTCCTTTATTTGCTGCGCCTCTGTCGACAGAAGTGTAGAAGTTCCCACGTCTAGGGTTTTGCTAGTTCCTCTCGCTGCGCCGCCATCTAGTCTACTCCGTCCCATACGCCGACGTGCACTAGCGAACGGGAGAGCAGGTCTCCGAAACCATACGTCCTCGAGTTCTTGCATCGGGAGAGGACGAATTAGGTTTTTAGGAAGCGCTTGGTGCGACTGCTTCCACGACATCATTACGGCTTGTCTCCCTCGACGTTCGTGCGCTGCTACTCATCATCGTGCTCGTCTTCAGCGCACTTCCGTCCCCAACATTGTATGAATCACAACAGCTACTCCTTCGTCTGCACACGAACAATACGTGCTCATTGCGATGTCTCTGTTATTTATTTCTAATCTACTGATTGTGAGCATATTAGTTGGATTTATGTGTAGTCTCCCTGCAAATGCATCTAGGGTTTGGTTCTGTTATTTGTTACTAATCATCTATCACATGTTGTTCATGATCTACTCTTGGATTAAATTAAACCTGAAAGTGCCTTTGTTTCTAACAGTAGCATACTAGCATGCATGAATCATTACAAGCTGATGGTTACTTCCTGGTGCAAGCAATGAGGTAACCCACTAAAAGTGACCCATCATTTTTTTTTGTGAAGGAAGTTAATTAAATGATCGTTTTATGTAAAACTGATGGAGTACGATGGATACCTACAAATGAACATTGGGATATTTTCTTGTACGTGGAGCTCGAGCATTACACCTCCACCTCCTCCTTTAAAGGTCATCTACTCTATATATAGCTCATTCAAAAAACTAATATACACTTTTCTAAGAAGACCAATATACACTATATAACCAATTCAGTAATATTTAAAGGCAACGTATTCTGTGCACATAGACCCTCCCGTGTACACACCGTGCACACCAACTAAAAAGAGTCGTGAAAAATTCTGAAAAAAATTGTAGATGTACTTCATAGATTACTCTACCTATGTATGAAGTTTTAAAATCAAATTCACTATATATCAAGAGTTACAAAAAAGAGAAAATTCTGACAAGTTTTTAGAATTTAAACTTGTCAGAATTTTCTCTTTTTTATAACTCTTGATATATGATAAATTTGAATCTACCATTTTATGCATAGGTAGAGTAATTTATGAAGTACATCTACAAATTTTTTCAGAATTTTTCACAATATTTTTTAGTTGGTGTGCACGATGTGTACATGGGAGGGCCTGTGTACACATGATACATTGCCATATTTAAAAGACTTGAAATTTAAGCTCATGTTGATCGATCTACACCTCTTATGCACCGATTGGAATGAAAAAAATTCACAAGAAACAGTTCGATTTCCGTAGAAATCGAGTATATTGTACAAATTAAAAGACAAATTAAGTGGAATACTCCTAGGTACTAGTCATATATATTACTACACCTTATAATTTGTATCCTGGAAGCATCATTATAAAATTAGAAGCAAAGTCAAACAATCAATGTGTTGACACGAAGTTTGTTAGCGGTAGGTGCTCAATCAAAGTGCGTAACTGAAGGGCTGTCCAAGCAACGTATAAAAGGCAACGTATCATGTGCACACAAATATTTAGTGAAAACCTGGTGCACACCAACTAAGAAAAGTTTCAAAAAATTCTGAAAAAAATCATGGATGTACATATCAGCTTACCCCATCTACATATAAAATTTCATGATCAAATTCGTCCTGTGCTAAGAGTAATAAAAAAGACAAACTTGATCATGAACAGGAATAGTTCCTGTTCATGATCAAATTTGTTTTTTTTGTAACTTCTAGTATAGGATGAATTTGATCATGAAATTTTATATGTAGATGGGGTAAGCTGATATGTACATCCATGATTTTTTTCAGAATTTTTTGAAACTTTTCTTAGTTGGTGTGCACCAGGTTTTCACCAAATATTTGTGTGCACAGGATACGTTGCCCGTATAAAAAGGCAAGGCTAACTCACAGTAACGCATTTCGCTGAAAAATATGCTACTGAGGGAGGAGTATCCTTGCAGTAAGATCGAGCTGCATGCTTTATTTAGAGTACTCTAGATGAGCCTATGTTTCTATATGACTATCATCCCACCAAATGAAATTTTCATTTTTCATCTTAGGTATATTGCAAGATGAATATCCTAGAGTTAACAAAAAAAATCCAGTTGTTTTTTAGAGAAAAATGTTGGCAACTCCCATTAATACTTTTTCAATTAGGACTCTACCAACTGGGTTCTAGCAGGTGAACAACTAAATATATTACTTTCACTTGCCCATGGCATGGACATGGACAACTAAGATATAGAACTATTTAATTTATACACAATATGCTTGATCTCATAATGTGACAGTAATGCAGCTTCAGAAGCATCACTCTCTCGGCCGTCTGGTTGAAATTACCAGCTCTAATAACAATGGATTTGCCAAAGGTCGTCCGCTAATCCTTTTCCCTTACTTTAGTTTGTTGGTTATTTAATTATCCAAGGAAATTTGTTGAACTGGTACTTAGCCTTTGAATTTTGATGCTTTTGGAATTTGATCATGTGAACTTAGGCCCTGTTTGTTTTAGCTTCTGATTCTGGATTCTGGCCCCAAAAGCATAATCAGAAACAAACAGCCTGATTCTAGAATCTGATTCTCACAATCCAGCCCACCCATATACACTAGAATCCACAATCCACTTCATATGTGCTTCTGGATTCCAGCTTTTGGAGAATCAGCTTCTCTACAATCACAATCCAGAATCAGCTTTTAGAGAATCCAAAGCTGAAACAAACAGGCCCTTAGTGCGATTGGTAGTACAAAAGCAGCCGCCGCACTCTCTTGCATGTCTTTTCTTTTCTTCTCGTCTCTTCTCTCTCTTCTTTTTTTAGAATTGCTATCTTCCGAGGCACAGGTCTAGGTTTTCAGCGAGAGAGGTAGCCCTGGATAAGCAATTTCAATCTTCACTTACCTCCGTTCGAAACGTAGAATTGCATTTTTCTTAGAACAAAAGTTGTTCAGATCTGCTTTGGTGCTGGATGGTAAGAGCAGTATATGTGTTCCCCCCTTCCACCCAAGTTCAAATCCTAAGACCTACCTGATACGCTCAACTTCTTTCTAATTAGTGACTATCGGAGCTCTAGGCCAGTTTTTTGTTTTCTACGAACATAAAAGTATGCATGCAGCGCCTCAAAAAAAATAAAATGCTAGTCCACCAAGACATAGGGCCTGTTTAGGGGAGCCGTAGCTTTTTTTAAAAGCTACTTTTTGGTTTTTAGAGCTAAAAAGCGGTTGTAGTTTTTTTATAAGAGACTGTTTAATAAATAGCTAATTTTTCTCAGCAATAATTTACAAAAGCAGATTTAGCTCATCTTTTGGTTTTTGTTAGTTATATATAAATTTTGACTTATATCAAAAATCACTTAAAGCTAAGTAGTTTAGAAGAGATTATTGGCTTTTCAGAAGCTGAAGTTGATTTTAGCCCCCTCCTATGGCCTTATTTGACAGAGCTCTAGATCCCAGCTCCATCTCAGATCTAGAACTTGTAGGCTAAAATAAAGTGAATTAATTTTATATTTTTAATCTAAAATGTAAATTAGATAACCCACCTAAACACTCTTAATATACCTACAGCTCCAGCTCCATATATTTCTGAAACTAAAAATGCCCCGCTCCATCAACTCTACGGATTTTAGTAGAGTTGGAGCTGTCCCTATTAGGGCCATAACTCAAGTGTAGATGCCCCACTATCACAGTTGTACATGTGCATCAAGATTATTGCAGGTTATTTTATTTTCTGATTTTTGGCTTGATTTAAGAAATAAGAGAGAAAATATAAACACCGATTACAAGGAGAATAAAGTACACAGTTATACCAAAACATATAATATTGACGTACCGTGGCGTATGTACACAATTTTACGAGAGAGAGAGAAAAATATTTTTTTTCAACATTTGTACCGTAAATATTGTACTTGGTACTTCTATAGTTAATTATACTGTATACACACGGGAGAAAGAGGGAGAGATGTACTCAGGACAGTGATGCACTCCGGCGCACGCCAGCATGGACAGAGTACCTCGGGCGGGGTTTCAAAATATAGACGAAAATTGTTTCAAAATCACGATTTTTTTTACCTATTGAGTTGGTTTGACATTATAAATCAGATGATAAACCGATCTAACTCAAAAAATTAAAAATTTTAAAAAATATTATGCAACATAAACCGGTCAAAAATCAGTAAAAATCGCTCAAAAAATCGGTCACAAAAAAAATCGTTTGGTCGGTCTATGTTCTATTTTTTTATTTTTTTTTGTTCAAAATTTTGATTTCGGAACTCTTCGATTTTCGATGATTTTTGATCGATTTTTGACTCGAATATTTCCGAATTTCGATTTTTCAGTTGCTTTTTCGATATCGATATTGTTACCTGACCTTGGGCACATCCACACATCATTGGCAATGTGTATCAGCCTGGAGGCTAGAGCACCTTGGTGACACCGGTGAGAAAGTAGATAGGCCTCGAAGCTGGCAATGTTGTAAGTCGAGGAGACAGAGTGAATAGAAGGTTTTAAAATTTTATTTGGTCAAAACTGACTTTTTAATATAGAAGCATAAATCAAAACGGTTTTACCCAATTAAAACCTAAATCAACTAGATACACTAAGTGCACACAACCTAAGTCTAGATCTAGTTTTGCAATCCTAGGGTGACAAGCAAGCATTTTAATTCTAGGAATATAAACTACAAGAATGCAAATTAAACAAAGAAAGCAAACCAAAAGATGACATATAATTTCTTTAGCATGGTGTTTGGAGACTTCCAGTTTTCGAAATCTACGTTGAGGTAAGCACAAATGAATTGGATTGGCTCTATGAATTAAGCCTAATACCATAAATCCACTAATGGTAGCTCTTTACTAGTGCATATGTTACAACAAATCAAGCCTTCTCATAAACTTCTTGAGAAGATCACTAAACAACAATATCTCTACACCATCTAGGTATTGATAAACACCAAGAGTAACAAGCCTAACCTCTTGATTGACACTCACCAAATGCAACATATGCACAAGTAAAGATCCTCAATATATGTTGAAAAAAAATAAAGGGATCAATACTAGTTAAACCTCAAAATACAGAATGGACTCCCCCTAAATATGCACATACATACATATGAATTGGAAACTATGCACATATCCAAGTTGAAACATTTGTAGAGTTCACCCTGTATTTTGAATCCAACAAATGCAACAAGATATGATAATATGACATTGGATACATACCTTCGATATTTCTGTCTTTCCATCCAAATGATATTGATCAATAGCACACTCAACAAAGGAATTAGTCTCACATTTAGATTTGTCATTTGTCGGCGTATTTCACCTGACAAGATCCCGTCAATGAACAGAGTAGCTACTCCCTAGACGGAAGATATGGTTCGGTAGAGGGCATCTTCATGGCTGAAAACCCTAATGTCTCTCAACGATGGATCCGGGAATTAGCAAACCAGTGGACACAGCGATTTACCCAGGTTTGGGCCCCCAAGCTTGGGTAATAGCCCTATGTTCTGCCTGTTCTTTGTTGAGGAAATGTGGGGGTGTTTACAATGGCTGTCTGCTCTGTGTGTTCTCTACTTCAGTCGACCAACCGGCCTCTTCCTCCATGCACCGAGGCGCTCTTATATAGGCGAGCCGACCTGGGCAGGGGAGAAGGAGGCGTTATTCTTATCTACAACACATTAATTACATCCATCATTCTAACTTCCATGTCGACCCACGACTCATTTATTACGCACACCTCCGTGGCCTTGTCCTTCGAACCTCATTTAATGTCGGTGAGAGGCCTCGCCCGGTTCGCCCGGGACACGATGCCCCCGGGACGGGTTTGGTAAGAGGCGTCAGAGGGATGAGCCGTCGTCGTGTCAAAAGCTGAATCCTTTACAATTAATGACCCTGACACAAGGTGCCAGGGGAGGAAAACTTCGAGGCGAAGCCTTCCCCACATTCCTTTGGTTGCCTTCGTGGCCTGACAAGGGGGGCCTAGACGCCCGCCCACTCATCAGGTCGCATCATAGGCCACGTGGGCGCTTCGCCAATGAAAGGTGGCGTGACCGCCAGTCGCCGCCAGGCGGCGTGGGCTTCTCGCCCGGCGGCGGCACGATCGCCCGGCTGCCCACTAGGGCGCCACGTAGGCCGCTCGCCCGGTGAGCAGGGCGTGACCGCTAGGTTGCTTGCCAGGGGGCCGCGTGGGCTTCTAGCCCGACTGCCCGCTAGGGTGCCACGTGGGCCGCCGCCCATGAAAGGTATGCGTGACCTCCAGTGCTCGCCAGGGGTCACGTGGGCTTTCGCCCAGCCAGGCGGGCACGATCGCCCGGCTACCCGCTAGGGTGCCACGTGGTCGCTTCGCCCATGAGCAGCGTGACCGCCAGTTGCTCGCCAGGTCGCGTGGGCTTCGCCCAATGGCAGGCATGATCGCCTCACCGCTCTCTAGGGTGCCACGTGGGCTTCTCGCCAAACTGAGCCAGGCCACTCTTTGGGCCTATCACTTCTGCGGCGGAGAGGGTACCCCGGTGCAAAGTACACCGACATCATTAATCACAAAAACAAATTTAATGGTGCTTGAACTTACAGTATCCTCTTTTGGTGGTTGATGACAAATCTATTATCAATAACCATATTTGGATATAAATCAACACATAATAGGAATTTAAGCTATTGGACAATATATATGCATATCAATAAGCAGTTCAAGCATTATACAAATGGGAATGACATGCTTATGCACATGATGCATATGTCAGGTTCTTGGTTTGAATGATATACTCCTCAAGACATGCATAAATCACCCAAATGTGGGAATTTTATCAAAGCTCACAAAAAATTCTCCTCCTTTTGGCATTAATCACCCAAAAATGCAAAATAAAAGTAAGCTAAAATGAAGTCTTTCCAATATAAAGAGCCTGGCAATGGATTCATCCAGATTTAGTCACAAATAGCAAGCAACAGATACACATAGCTGATAGCATCTAGGCCCCCAAATTGTTAATTTTGTGTTAATGATATAGTTTTGGTGTTGATGACTAAGTCAATAACTTTTGAAGCTATGAAAGATATTGGTTGGTGCATCAAATGTCTACTAAAATGACAAGGATAGGGTGCCTTGTTACTAGTTTTTGGCTTGGGAGATGATTCAAGCCAAGTAGCTAGGGTTATTTCTTTTGGCCGTACTATAAAGGGGGACTGTACACAAGCTAGTAAATTGGTTCACAATGCTAAGACGAATTAGAACTACCTGGAGTTAAAAAAATTGCTATATCATCTGTCTTGGAATCTAAAATCTCTCCTTCAGCCTAAATGTCTCCCCAGACAAAACTTCGCATTTCATTCATTAAGTCTAGAGCAATCTTAGCCAAAAACCCGCTACCACCGGACCAATCCTTTTAAGTATGGTGCTAAAAGACTTTCACCCTAACCGAGTGTTTCCCTTTCACGCCGGATCGATTTCCGCCTTCTCTTACTTTTAGTCTGGTGCAGTTGTAATTCTCTCGGTTAAGTCTTCCTTGTCCCAAAAAGGTCCGCATAATAAAACTCTGTGAAATCTCATTTTCGATGGACCAAATTTTTCAGTCCGGCACGCATATAAAAGTTTTACCGATTCGCCGGACCAAAGTCTTGTCTTCCATTCTTTAGGTCCGTGGCAAGTAAATTCCTCACTCAAAATCAAACCGAGTATATTCCATTCACGACGGACTAAATTGCTCCTTCATGAAATTCAATCCAGGGCTAAAGCAATTGTCTCGGTTAAACTTATGCTATGTCAAAATGTCCGTTACTACTCTTCTCCTGCAAAACCCTTTCACGATGGACCAAATATTTTGGTCCGGCACTCTTGTTGAAGTCTCATTCCTTCGTCAGACAAAAATCCTCCCAACTTCCTATGTACGACAGACTAAAGTTTTTAGTCCGGCGTAAATAATCAATATTGGTCTGGGGTACATAGGATCAGTATCACTAGCTTATTTCACTAAGTCCGTGGCAAACGTGGAATCTTCATTTTTGATAGTCTGACACGTTACAACGGTCACAGTGGTAGGTGTAACGGCTATTTCCTGTCCAAATGCCTATATAAGCATTTCCTGAGCCATCTACCATATAATTTTTTGATCTCCTTGTTATTCTAGCATCCTTAGAGCATTCATTCTCACAAGGAGATTGTGCTTCACTCTTGAACTCAAAACCTTAACACTTTCAAGTGTTTTAGCTCCAAGCTTAAGTCTAGTAGTGGTGTGCTGAAGTGAACCAAGAGACAGGGCTTGTGTAGAAATCAATTACTCTTGAATCCTTGTGATTCTAGATGGCTTGGAGGC
Source organism: Guadua angustifolia (assembly GCA_036346375.1). Classification (NCBI taxonomy): domain Eukaryota; kingdom Viridiplantae; phylum Streptophyta; class Magnoliopsida; order Poales; family Poaceae; genus Guadua; species Guadua angustifolia. The sequence goes on from CM070508.1 coordinate 30,778,926, forward strand.
AGTGAAGGTGTGACCTATCCAAAGGAGATTGTGGAAGGCCACCTTGTTGTGAGAGGTTTGGAACTCACCTCACCGGAGTGGTGAAAGAGTTACCTGAGTGGAGATCAAAGCTACTACGCTAGCTTTGGTGGAGCTATACTTCGAGAGAAGTGCTCTAACGTGGAGTAGGAGAGTGGTTCCGAACCTTTAGCTGCTATTATTGCTGTGTTTTTCATTCTGCTATCTTACTGTGTTTAGCTATCCTCTTAAGCAAGCATTACATCTTGAAACTAAGAAGTTAAAATTTGTAAAAGTTGCCTATTCACGCCTTTCTCTAAGCCAACTTGATCCTTCAAGTGGTATCAGAGCAAGGTTTACCTTAGCAAGCTTAATCAGCTTTGGTAAATGGCCGAGGGAAATGGATCCGTAACTGTTAGTATAGGAAGGGTACCAGTTTTCGATGGTACAAATTATACTTACTAGAAAATTAGGATGAGATGTTATTTAGAAGATGTCGGATATGATGTGTGGAGGGTCACAGAGAAGCCTTTGCCTCCACACACCATGGCCGAAGGGCAAGCTGTGTATGGTGAACCCACCCTTAGTGAGATCCAAAATATGCAGTATGATGTTCAAGCCCGAAATGCTATATTTTCTTGTCTTTAGAAGTATTTGATCGTGTAAGTAATCTTACCTCTGCTTATGACATATGGACAACACTGCAAGAAATTCATGAAGGAACATCTGATGTAAAAGAAGAAAAATACTTCGTAGTAAGAGAAAATTTTGATTAATTTAAAATGCTTCCTCATGAAAATTCTAATGATATGTTTTCTAGGCTTAATCAAATTGTTAATGAGCTTAAAGGCCTAAGAACTAAACTTTCTGATGTTGAGGTATGCAGGAAGATGATAAGAGTGCTGCCTCGGGCCTATCACAGCTTGATGACTTATCTATCTAACAGTGGTGATCTCAAGCGACTTATAGCAACCGAGCTATTAGGAAAAATTTTAGCTCATGAGCTCATCTTGGCCGAAGAGGATGCCCCAAAGAAGAAGTCCATTGCTCTCAAGGCCAAGGAGAAAATACAGGACTCCTTAGAAGATGAAGATGAAGAAGAGTTCAGTGATGATGAAGATGAGGATTGTAATACCGCAAATCTTCTTTGCCTGGATTTTCGCCAGATTTGTTTTCCACCTTCTTGATTCAAGATTCAGCCGTTGCGCGGTTATTAATTCTATTAAAGGTTTTGGGTTTATCCTGAATTATTTATCGGAATGGGTGTTTTTCTCCGTGCCGTTTAGTTTTGCGGCAAGTTGTCTATCCTGACAATTGCCGTTTCATGCCAAGAATTTAATTTTTGGTTCGCGCTAATGGTTGAAAATTGAATTTTTGGTTTTTGGAGGGGGTATTTGGGAATTTTTCCCCTCCCCCACCTAACCTCTCTCTCTCCTTTTTTTTGTGTGGTTGAAAATGCATGGAGGTAGATTTTTTCCCCAGCCGACATTTTTCCTGGCCATTCCCTAGCGCAAGCCTCTCTGGAGCAACTCTCCCTGGCGCAGCAACTCTCCTGGCGCGGCTTGCTCCCCCTAGTGCTCTCCCTCCCTGTGCCTCAGCTGTGGGTTCCCTGGCCGGCGCTCACCTTTCCTCCCCCATTCGCCACCTCTCCAGCGAGTGCATCCCTCCCAGCCGCCATGCCCTCCCCTGCCGGTGCTCACCCTGCGCCCTTCCCCTGGCCGGCGTCGGCCTCCCCCTCTCTGCTTAGCGTCCTAGCAGCAAAGCAGACCAATGAGGAGCAAAGAAGAAGAGCAGCCTGTGTCGGCTCCTCCCGATGGCTAGCGCCTCTCTTCCTTTTCCCCCACGCCGATCAGCAAAGACTAAAGAATAACAACAGCACCACCAGCAGCAGCCCTTGCCTTCGCGTGGTGAGAAATCAAACAAATTGAAGTGTGGTGTTTAGTTTCCTTGTGCATGCTAGGTGCTTGATGAAATGCCTAGCTAGGTTTTCATGAGAATGAAATGACTCTTACATGCTTGAGTTTTTGATTTGGTTGATCTTATCAATCCTAAGGTCATATGTTGTCTGAGCACTGCGATTATGAAGCCTATATATATATATATTCATGCATGATTTTGAGATATCAAGACAGAGAGATTTGAATGAATACTTGTGTTCTGCAACAATATGTGGTAAGGATTGCAAGGCTCAGATGAAAAGCTATTAATGTATTGATGTTTGATTCGAGTTATTTATATATGCGTTTGCTGATTCTTTTGAGGGTGAGATTTTTCTGAAATTTGCACTTATGATTTAGCAAAGGAATTTTAGCGATGATGAATGCCTTAGTAAATCGTAATAAGCGCCTCGAAATTGGTCACTGTCTTGCCTTCGAATGGTGGCAACCATTGCTCCATGAAAATATATCTCAAACTCTACTTCGGTTTAATTATTTGACAATTCTCTCGAAACAAGAGTTAGCTTAAAACAGTATGTTTGTCACCCGAATCTTTGTATATGTTGGTACCAAGGATTAAGTTTATTTTCGCATCATGAGCCTTATTTCTGTTATGTTAAGATTTATAACAAAGATGGTTTGTAAAATGTTGTGATAAACCTAACTATTATCTATGAACATCGATGTAAATGCAACAGAATGTTCGGCTATTTGACTATTTATATACTTTAAACATGGATAAATTCAACTGAAAGTACCGTAAATACTTTACATGGTCAGTCTATTTCATCCTAGCATTGAATTTACTCTCTGAAGCATTCCATAATCCATATGGACCATAACCTCGAGTATAAGCAACACCAATGTAATATCTCAGAGAAAACAATTGCATTTGCCATTTACTAAAACTTGGTTACAACAGACAGCTGAAATGCTTGGTTTCTATGCGGATGGTGAATATGATCTAAGTGGTTCTGCTGTGGGTGCCGTAAAGAAGGATAAGGTCATCGATGAGTAATGGCCAAAAGCAGACCCTCCTTGATTGATCAGCTCCCAAGAAATGATGGTGTAACAACTACTGTTGGTGAAGCTCTCATGGCACCAACTGTCATCTATGTTAAGCAGAGATGGCTGGAAAATGTTGAAATGGGGATGGGGGGTGGCCTCGACCCCGCGTCACTTCGTCTTCGGTTAAAGGCAAGTGCACCCCTAGAGCGTGATTAGGATGTTAATTCCTTTACTTGCGATAAGAGTATGAAAATTCTAATGATTTGGTTTTGTTAATAGCATATCTAGAAATGGTTCTTAGTATGATGATGAAAGCGGAAAGAGACCATTTTGAGCACATTGGCATGATGCATTGCATGACAGATTGCACAGGAGACATTGGTATAAGATTTACCTCTTGTATGGGCTTGAGAATTGTTATATGGACTAGTCGGTTAATCTTTGGTGTGTTCAAGAATTTCCCTATTGTTTCTATGTTTATGCGATATGTTTTTAGTCATGGTTAAGAGCAAATACTTGTGATGCCGTGTATGAATTGTTTATAAGCATCATTTGCATATGTGCATTCATTACAGAAGAGGCGACCCATGTTGATGTGGGCCTCTGTACTCACACGTAGTGAGTACAAAAGTCCTACCTCGTAGTCCCATCCACGGATGGAAGCGAGTCGATGAAGAGTAGGCCCATGCACGGATGGTTGGGATTGAGGGTGCACACCGACGGGTGTGCACTCAGCTATACCGGTATACGCTATGACAATGTGCATTATGAGCATGCATGGTGCATTCATTTTATGAATTCATGAGAAAAAAAGGAATGAGAACATAAAGGCATTGCATTGTGTGTTGCATTTGGTAAATGTTAATTGATGAGAATGGAAATGACAGGTTGAGTATTGAGTCGTGGAATCATCCTGAAATGATTGTTGAGACATGAGTAAGGTTTATTTATGTTTCCGAGTTGGATGTGGTAAGTAGGGTTAGTTTCTGTTTCCTTAACTGATGATTTCAATTAAGTATTGGTTATGTCAAAAGATGAAGTAGTTGTGTTCTTATGTTTGGTTGTATATGAATTCAAACCGTTTCTCTTATTTACGGATATCAATTAAAGAAACTTTTACTTTATGTCTTGAAGCATTTATATTCTAGTTGAATTCATTACTTTCCATACTTGATTGCACTTTGCTGAGTCTTGGACTCACGCTTGTTTGTTTTCTTGTTTTAGGCACTTTGAAGCTGGCTCGTCGGGTTGGGAGTAGTAACACGCACACGACTTTAGTCTCCAACAATTAAATTAACAAATTCGTTAAGTCTGGATGTAATTAATGTGGTTGTAATGTATTGTTCATTGTGGTGAAGTTTATTATTTTCTGTTGGGTGTGATTGATTAACTAAGGACCTGCTAGGATCATATCATATTGCAAATGTTTTCTGTCTGCTGAGTGGATGTCCTACTTTCTAGAGAGGTCATGCCGAAATTTTGTAAAATTCGGTGACTTAGTTTTAAGCTGGTTTTAGAGTTTAGCGGTTGTTTGCAGGCAGTTCGTATGGGTGTTAGGTTTTTATGTCTTCTTCGGTAAATCCTCAGTTCTATTGATCTTATTGTGGAGAATTATCGTGTGTTGGTAAACCTTTGGACCTGTGTGGGTCCGAGGGGTGTCGCTAGTGAATCAGGGTTTTAGTAACATCCGTGGCGCGTATGGGCTCCGGGGTGTTACAGTTGGTATCAGAGTGGGCTTCAGGTCCGTGATGCTAGAATCTAGAAATTTATTCTTGAATGAATTAAAAATTTTGCTACATGAAAGTAGAAACATGGTTTAGGTTGAACTTGTAAAATGTGGCCCTAGGGCAATAACTTTAAAACTTGAAGTAGAATGACGAATTAATTTAAAAATCTGACACACTTTGATGCACAGTAGGAAGGGATGGGATATCGTTGTATTATGTTACAATGCTTAACTTGATATTGATGCTATGTTGATACTTATGGTTATGTTATTTGTTAGTTTTGATAAGGCTATGGTAGTATGTTGGCTATGATTTTGAAGTGGTATATTGTCTTGTGGGGTCCGGTGGGACTCTTTGTGCCGAAGGATTTGGTCGGGTCATGTAGCCGTGTTGGTCGGTGTGGCAGTTGAGAGCCAGCACCGGAGGATTCATAACCTCGAGTGAGGAGAGTCCTTGTTCTTCTGTCATAAATTGGAGTACGCTATTTGGGTTTTGTCTTCTTTTGGTCTTCTTGGATTTAAGACAAAGAAAAGAGTATTATGTTGCGCCTCCTTTGGTTGCTTTGCGGAGAAAGTCATGAATTTCTTCGTGTGGTCGTTCTCCAAGTTGAAGTTTTGGTGAAAACTTAAGTCGTGAGAACTTAAGGTTTGGGGCTTTAAAGGAAAAAAAAGTGTTATTCGACCGATTCGCTTTTTCTTTCCGTGAACTTATTTGTGTAACTCCTTTCCTTCGTGGAATTTTGGAGTTTGAGGTTTGGTTGGGGAGTTGTTGAATGACAGGGCTTGAGTCCTGTCATTTCCTAAGTCTTTTGAGAGTTGAGCTTCTTTGGAAGATTTGATTGGCTTTTCTGGAAAGATAAATGCGACAGTCAGAGTAATTTGTGGTTAGATGAAGATCTTCCCGTAAAAGATTGATAGAAGGATTGTGTTGTTGGGGTAGTTGACCCTAAGTTGATAAGATGTTAAGGACTCTAGTGTGGGTCTTGGTGACCCACAATTATAAGTGGAGGTCTGGAAATAGTGTTGACGTAAGGTTAAAATTGATTATGATGACGAAGGAATGACAAGTTTGGGTGAGGAACTTGTTTTAATTAGGTGATGGGATTAAATTGTTTCGAGGTGTCCTCAATGGTCGGATCGTGTGGATTTATAATAAGTGTTATAAGGTGTGGATAGTATAACCTAAGGCGAGGTTGTAATTAAAGTGCGGATAATCATTGGATTGAATATTTTGGAGCTTGGTTTGCTCTTTAGCGGTGGATGGCCTTAGAGCCATTTTGGCGATTTAGGTCTCAGGGAGACTTTGCTTAAATTATTGGGGACTTGAATAATTGCTCTAATGTGTTCGTTGTATTATTATCAAATAGGAAGCATGAGGGCAGGATAATCTTTCTGAAGGTTGCTTTGAAAAGCGATGTCGTAGAAATAGATTAAGCAGTGGTGTTGATGGTCAGGTTGATTACGTGTCTTTTTAGTAATTAGAATTTGATGTCTTTGGCTTGTCATTTAAAAAGATTGGATGCGGGTTCTTTGTGTGAGTATAATTTAAAGATTTATGCTCTCTGGTTTCGTTTTTAAACCTTGGTGGGAGGATTGTCGGATCCGTTGTCCCATGGTTGTGTGGGATTAAATTGTTGGTGGGCTGGGTGGAAACGGTCGCTAAATGCATTATTTCCTTAAGTTGTCGGAACCCTCGGTCTCATGGGTTAGACTCATTGTGGGGTCAGTCGGAAATGAATAGTTCGATTATGAGCCTTTTCTTTGAGTGGTTGTCTCGTTGTACGAGACAAGTTTGAAAGAAGGTAAAGTCTCATGAGGATATCAAAAATTGATGCATATCGGGGAAATAATTTTCTGCCTAAGAATGGAAATTCTATTCCCTCTCTTTTTGGGGTAAAGGTGTAGTTGTCGATTGAAAGGAGATTGGGGACCCAGGAATGGTTTTCTTTCTCGAGGTGTCTTGTTTTTCCTTAATCGAGTGTTCTCTCGATGTGAAGTTTTTCACCTTGGAGTTTAAGGTGATGGATTTGGTTTGTGTTGGTAAAGAGGATTTAGTTCTCTTTGCTTCTTTTGTGACTACTTTTGTAGAAAGATTTGTGTGAAGTTCTTCGTCTTAGTTGAGCTTTCCCTGGTGTACATTTTATTGCTTCGACTTTAAGTTGAGGAAAGTGGTTAGTTTTGTTAAGCAAATTCAGATTTTCTTTGTTCTCTAGTGTGGGACAAGAAAATGCTTGGACGTGGGTCCTTGGTTGGGTGTAATAGAAAATTATGCTCTTTGATTTATTTGTTGAGAGTGAATGGTTCCGTTATGACTCTTTTCTTCGAGTGATTGTCTCTATGCACGAGACATGTATGAAGAAGGCAGGGCGTGATTGTGTATTGTGATGGAATTGGGATTTGTGCCCGATCGGGTGATTCATTTTGATAATAAGGAATGGCTTTGACCCTGTTGTTTCCAGGGCATCTATTGAAGAGATAAGAGCTGTGTTTTGGTTCCTGGAGGATTCCGGTGCTAATTGGTTAGAAATAGTGATATGTTCGGAACTGGCTAGAAGCTTGTTGGATTGAAACGCCTTGTGTGGATCTGGGGTTTAAGTTAATCGACCCGTGGGATAACTATGATATGGTTTGATAATGATTATGTGGTTATAAAGGTTAATCAATGAGGAGAGATGTGAATCAGGATTTGCTTGGTTCTTAGGGGATTTGAGTTTAGAACCCTAACTGTTCAATCGAATAGAATTCAGTGATTTGGTGAAAATTGGTTTAATGCTTAATAGAGTGATGTGGCTTGTGTTAATCAGGTCATCTCGAGTTTGTTGATCTGTGAGGTCGAGGTTGAGAGAGAGGAGAAAGTTTTGGTGAGTGACATTGAATAGAGAAATGAGAATTGAGTTTGGGAGTTAGTATTATGATCTTCCGGGAAGAATCGTTGGTTGATTGGAGGTTGTATATTGAAGCGTTAAAGAAGAGTTGTTTGAGTTGTTAGATTAGTGTTGGTCTTTGAGAAAGGCCTAGCTTTCGAGTTTTGTACCATGCGAGTTAAGGAGTTAGAGTGAGTATTGATTTGTTGACGAATGAAATGAGTTCAGTTGTTTGCTCCTTTTATTTGGCAAGGACCGTGGTTTGAGTTGTGGAGTTTTCTCTTGCGTGAGAAGTTCCCGGCTTGTTCTTTATGGACTTATTGGCTTTGGCAATTCAGTTTCGGTTGCTCTTCTGGGTGAGTTTGAGGTGTTCAGAATTCGAGGTCAAATTTTATTAAAGGGGGGAAGAGTGTAATACCGCAAATCTTCTTTGCCTGGATTTCCGCCAGATTTGTTTTCCACCTTCTTGATTCAAGGTTCAGCCGTTGCGCGGTTATTAATTCTATTAAAGGTTTTGGGAGTAGTAACACGCACACGACTTCAGTCTCCAACAATTAAATTAACAAATTCGTTAAGTCTGGATGTAATTAATGTGGTTGTAATGTATTGTTCATCGTGGTGAAGTTTATTATTTTCTGTTGGGTGTGATTGATTAACTAAGGACCTGCTAGGATCATATCATACTGCAAATGTTTTCTGTCTACTGAGTGGATGTCCTACTTTCTAGAGAGGTCATGCCGAAATTTTGTAAAATTCGGTGACTTAGTTTTAAGCCGGTTTTAGAGTTTAGCGGTTGTTTGCAGGCAGTTCGTATGGGTGTTAGGTTTTTATGTCTTCTTCGGTAAATCCTCAGTTCTATTGATCTTATTGTGGAGAATTATCGTGTGTTGGTAAACCTTTGGACATGTGTGGGTCCGAGGGGTGTCGCTAGTGAATCAGGGTTTTAGTAACATCCGTGGCGCGTATGGGCTCCGGTGTGTTACAAGGATGTAAAGAAATTGGCCTTACTCATGAGAAGAGCTAACAAAATCATGGGAAGAGTTAACTTCAAAGATAAAGGAAGGTCAAATTCTTACTACTCAAAGAAAAATCCATTTGTTAATGTTATCTGCTTTGAGTGTAAGGAAAAAGGTCACATAGCTGCTCGGTGCCCAAACAAAATTAAGAAGAAAAGTAAGTACAAAGGAAAAGATGATGAAGATGAGGAGAAGGCTCATGACAAGCCCAAGAAGAAGCATTTCAAGAAGGGCTACTCCAAGAGATTCTCAAAGAAAGGAAAAGGAGAAGCTTATATAGGGGAGTAGATCATTAATGAAGAAAGCCCAAGTGGAGAATCCTCCTCTGATGAAGAAGACACAAGAACAAAAGGGTTAGTTGAGCTTGCATTGGATGAATCTACTCCACCTCCACCTTCATTTCCTCTGTGTCTAATGGCACGAACTGATGAGGACAAAGTAGGTGATTCTCCTTCTTATGATGAACTAGTAGAGATAATAGAAGAGCTAAATAATGCTTTGCATGACAAAACAAATTCAACAAAATCTCTTAAGAAAACTATTGTTGGCTTAAAGATTGACCAAAGATTGTTGCAAGAAAAACATGAAAAACTTGTGCAGTTGCATAATGACTTAACTTCTAGTCATGCTTCTCTAATTAAGAATCATGAAGATCTGCTAAATAAACATTGTGAGCTTGAAATTGATAATGAATTAACTGCTAGAAAATCAAACATTGTCTCTTCATGTGATATATCTATTTCTTGTGATTTGCTTAATAAGGCAAATGGTGCCTCTAGTTCATCTAATGCCTGCAATGAAAACTGCAAAAATGCTTCTTGTGCTAGAGAACTTATGATTGAAAATGAAAAACTAAAATCTAAAGTGGCAAAGTTTGACAAGGGATTAGAAAAATGTTTTCTTGGTAGTGCCACTCTTGACAAATTTCTGGTTGAACAGAGATCCAACTTGGGCAAAAAGGGTTTAGGGTATAAGCCTAACGTTTTGCCTAAGAAAAATGGATTAATCGTCAAATCTAGACAGATTTTTGTCAAGAAATGCACACAATGCTATTACAGTCATAAATCAAATCATGAATCTAAAAATTGTTATCTTGCAAATATCTCCCATGCTAAAATAAAAAGGGCTTGTATGGTAGATGCTCATTACATGCTATTTAAAGATTTTAGGGGTAAGATGAATGTAAAATATGTTGGCCCCTCTAACCTTGATAGAAAACTTAGAGCTATTTGGGTGCCTAAATCCTTACTTCTAAATCCTTTTAGCCTAAACATTGTTGAAACTAACATTAAAGGACCCAAAAGCATTTGGGTATCTAAAGTCAAGAAATAAATTTCCTTATTTAGGTGAACTATAAAAGTGGAGGTCAGCATTGGGTAATCGACAACGGTTGCACACAACACATGACTGGAACCTCAAGAATGTTCACCTCAATTGAAGGAGAAAATGACCCCAGTCACAAGATTACTTTTGGATATAATAGCAAACGAAAGGTAAAAGGTCTTGGTAAGATTGCTATATCCAATGATCATTCTATTGAAAATGTTATCCTTGTTGAATCCTTAAATTTCAATTTACTTTCAGTTGCTCAATTATGTGATCTTGGATTTCACTGTATCTTCTCAATTGATGGGGTAACCGTGTTTGATAAAAATGAAAAGCGTATTTTCAAGGGTTTCATATTTCAAAATCTCTATTTAGTTGATTTCAAATCTAACTCCTCATGCATCTCGACTTGTCTATTAGCTAAAGTCTCTCTAGAGTGGCTTTGGCATAGGCGTCTTGGGCATGTAGGTATGTCTAACCTCAAAAAGATTTTCAAAAATGAGCTAGTGGTGGGTCTGAAGGATGTTAAATTTAAAAATAATAAGCTATGTAGTGCTTGCCAAACTGGCAAACAGGTAGCTAATTCTCATCCTACCAAAAGTATCATGTCCACCACTAGGCCACTGGAGCTCTTACATATGGATGTGTTCGGCTCCACATCATATGCTAGCACTGGTGGTAACTCAGATTGTCCAGTTGTAGTAGATGACTTCTCTCAGTTTACCTGGGTTTTCTTTTTGCCAAACAAAAGTGAAGTTGGAAAATTTTTCAAGTCTTTTGCAAAAAGGGCCCAAAATAAATTTGATTGCTCCATCAAGAAAATCAGAAGTGACAATGGATCTAAGTTTGTTAATACCAACATAATTGAATATTATGATGAATTAGGAATTAAGCATGAACTTTCAGCCACCTATACTCCTCAGTAAAATGGTGTAGTTGAGAGGAAGAAGAAGACTCTTATTGAAATGGCTAGGTTTATGTTAGATGAATATGGTACATCTGATGCTTTTTGGGCTGAAGCCATTAATACTGCCTGTCATGCTATCAATCGTTTTTACCTTCATAGGCTTCTTAAGAAAACCCCCGATGAGCTTTTAGTTGGTAGGCAACCTAACATATCATATTTTTGTGTGTTTGGTTGTAAAGTTTATATCTATAAAAAGAGAACACACTTAGGTAAGTTTCAAACTAGATGCGATATTGGCATCATGTTAGGTTATTCTTCTAAGTCTAAAGCCTATAGAGTGTTCAATAATTCATCTGGCTTAGTTGAAGAAATATATGATGTTAAATTTGATGAATCTAATGGCTCACAAGGTGAGCATGAGAATTTAGATGATGTAGGTGAAGATGCCTTAGTGCAAGCCATGAAAAAGATGGAAGTTGGTGACATAAAGCCAAAGAAAGACAATGATGAGTTGCCAACAACCTCCATGGAGCCACATGATGGAACACAAGAAGAAAATGATGAAGAAAAGGACCAAGATAGGCCAACCTTCATCAAGAACTATCACATAATTGCTAAAGATCACCCTACGGATCAAATAATTGGTGAAATCAATAAGGGTGTTCAAACTGGCTCTAGGCAAGCTTCTTTTTGTGAACATTACTTTTTTGTTTCTTGTGTTGAACCAAAAACAGTAGAGGAAGCACTAAAGGATGTTGATTGGATTGTGGCCATGGAAGAAGAACTTAACAACTTCGAAAGGAATAAAGTATGGTGCTTGACGGAACGACCTAGGGATCACAACGTGATTGGAACAAAATGGGTGTTCCAGAACAAGCAAGATGAAAACGGAGTTGTGATTCGTAATAAGGCAAGGCTGGTAGCTCAAGGCTTCACACAAGTAGAAGGTTTGGACTATGGGGAGACTTATGCTCCTGTGGCACGTCTTGAAGCTATTCGGTTCCTTCTTGCCTTCGCTACTCATTTTAATATCACTCTTTTTCAAATGGATGTGAAAAGTGCATTTCTAAATGGTATCATTGATGAAACTGTTTATGTCGAACAACCTCCCGGTTTTAAAGATACAAATTTACCTAATCATGTTTATAAATTATCTAAGGCACTTTATGGTCTGAAACAAGCCCTTAGGGCATGGTATGAATGCCTTAGAGATTTTATATTAGTTAAGAACTTCAAAATTGGGAAGGTTGATCCAACATTATTTCTAAAAGAAATCAATGGTGCATTAATGATTTGCCAAATATATGTAGATGAGATCATCTTTGGATGTACTAATCATTCATTTTGCAAAGAGTTTGGTGACATGATGGCCAAGGAGATTGAGATGTCTTTGATAGGGGAGCTGTCATTCTTCCTAGAATTTCAAATCAAGCAATTGAAGGAGGGAACCTTCATTTCACAAGAAAAATACATCAATGACCTTCTCAAGTGGTTCAAGATGGAAGAATGCAAGCCGATCAAAACTCCCATGGCAACTAATACACATCTTGATCAAGATGTGGGAGGTAAGTCTGTTGACCAAAAACTATATAGGTCCATGATAGGTTCCCTTCTTTACTTGATAGCATCTAGGCTTGATATCATGTTTAGCGTATGTATGTATGCTAGATTTCAAGCTGCTCCTAAGGAAATTCATCTTAGTGTTGTAAAAAGAATACTTAGATATCTTAAGCTTACTCCTTGTATTGGGTTGTGGTACCCCAAAGGTGCTTCATTTGATTTTCTCGGCTATTTAGATTCTGACTATGCCGGTTGCAAAATTGATCGAAAAAGCACCTCCGGGGATTGTCATTTGCTTGGAAGATCTTTAGTTTCATGGTGTTCTAAAAAGCAAAACTCTATAGCACTTTCCACTGCCGAAGCCCAATATGTGGCTGCTGGCAGTTGCTGTGCTCAAATTCTATTTATCAAGCAAACATTTCTGGATTATGGCATAAAGTTTGATAATGTGCCTCTATTGTGTGACAATGAAAGTGCAGTGAAAATAGCTAACAATCCGGTCCAACACTCTAAAACTAAGCATATTTAAATCCGACATCACTTTATTCGTGATCATGTTGCTAAAGGTGACATTATGCTTAGTTATGTAAGAATAGAGGACCAATTGGCTGATATTTTCACTAAACCACTTGATGAGGCTAGATTCTCTAAATTAAGAAATGAACTAAATATTATTGCCTATTCAAATGTTGTTTGATGTTGTCACATTAAGGGGGAACCAAGATTGCTTGTAATGCACTTCTTGATACCCACTGTGTGAACAAATAAATTCAAAATGCTGAATTAAGTGTAAAAAGCTATATTTCTAAATTTAATAAGTCTCTTCAACTAAAATTGAGAAAATGTTGCTATAAGTCTTACCTCTCTATGCATCTTTCTTATCTTATCTGAAATATAGTAATTAAGTCAAAATCAAACTTGTTCAAAATCTAGTTGCAAAATTATCAATGTATCTCTATTCATCTCTTGAGTCATTCAGCTGAGCTCTTGTTGCAAATACAAATGCTCATTTGTAAATAAGACTCAAACATTACCTTAAGAACTCAAGTCCTTCTCTAGATTGTGTGTTTGCTGGTGTTCTGGTTGGTTATCCAAAAGATTTATCAGGATCCATCTTTTGTGTTTCTTCTGATTAATTCTAGTGGATCTTTGAAAATCTAAAGGAACCTAGCTATATCTCTTAGTTTTAATTTTCAGAGATATACACATTTATTGCAGACTAAAACCAATCCTAGAGGACTCAGAGTTACTCATTTGCGATGGACCAAGTTCAAAAGAAAGAGCCAATTCACTTTGGACCAACTAATTTGGTCCAGCATTAAAGGAAGTTTTGCTTCAATCTGTGTCCAGAGCAAAACTCCTTTACCACGGACCAAACTTGATTAAGTCCATAACTAAATAAATCCTCTAAAAACCTTGGTCCGGCACAAAAGGCAAACTCTCTGTCTATAACTGAAATCAGTCTGGAATGTTTGTGTATATCCCTAAGACTATTTCTTATCTAAATTCAAATGAACTTGAACTCCTTTTAAAAATTTTCTCATCTTATTTCAAAATTTGTTCAAAATCTTATCTATTGCTTTAGGACTTATCTAATGCTACCTTGCTCCTTGATTTCGGGACCCTTAGTAACTTCTCAGAGTCTGTTTTACTTCATGGGTCCCACCACTACCAAATCGTGGACGCCTGTCCCCTCCAACCTCCCTGATTTACAGGTGCCAATTACCCAGAGTCTTTTACTCTCTTTCACCCTCATTCATTGCAGTAACTTTCTTCAACCGAAAAATTCCCCAATTGTTGTTCCTCCTTGCGAAAATCTCCTGAGACTAGAAACCCTACTCTTTCCACTGAAGCAATCCCAAATCGGGTCTTGACAATGGTGTTCTTCTAGTCTTCCTGCGCAAGAAGCTCTTCTCAAAATCAGTAAGTTTTCCCTAATCTTTCTCCCTTCGCTTTCTGTCAAACCCTAGACCGAGAACTTAAACTGTAATTCTTAAGTCCTTTTAGGTCTGGTCATTTGTGCTTTGAAAAGGTTCTCAGTGAGTCAGATTTAAGCATTCACCTTGTTAAACTAGTCTATCAGTACGAGGTCTAAGAATCTAGATAAGAGAGGACTGATTGAGAAAATTGTAGAAAAGATCAAAGGGAAAAAGCAGAAAATGTCTTCTTCTCCTGGAATATCTCTATCTAGACAACCTCAAGGACCAGTTTTAATCCAAGACACTCACATAGCCAGTAGATTTAATAGAAAAGTGGTCACACCCCATCCCAAGAAAGGAAAAGGAAAACAAGTGGCAGATACAGATTCTTCTTCGGAAGATAGTGACTATGAGCCTGGTAGTGAGTCACACTACTACAGAAATCATCATCACAGACGGTTCGTAAATGTCATCAGAGACGGTTTTGTGAACCGTCAGTAACAATAAGTCTGTGATGAAGGAGATCATCAGAGACGGTTTTCCACCCGTCTGAGAAAATTTATATCACAGACGGTTTTAATTTAAAACCGTCTGTGATAACTAAATATCACAGACGGTTTTAGTTTAAAACCGTCAGTGATAACTAAATATCACAAACGGTTTCAAATCATAACCGCTCGCGTGATACTAACTTATCACGCACGGTTACAAATAAGAACCGCTCAGGATGTCCTTTTTTTTTGTTCACACCCCATTTACCTCCATTATTTATAATGTTGTTGAAATTTCCATCAATATTTTATTCACAAGGTATTTCATAGAACAATTTAGAATAATAGTGATTGCAAAGTCGGTCTTCCATGACATGGAAGACTCGACTTGCAATCACAGCTTGTTCAATATTTAATTAGCCTACCTAGAGTAACTGTGAAGTACATCTACAATTTTTTCAAAGTACTGCTTCTCCCACCGTGGCACAACGGTGACGCCACAGAAGAGCATGTCGTCCGCATCAGACCGTGGCACGACGGTGACGCCAAGCAAGGCCACTTCAGATGGCATGAAGCGATCACACACTCTAGTGTATCGTGTCGATCAGCAGATTATGGTTGCCGCCACCATGTCATGTCAAGGCGGCCGGTCTTGGTTGATTTATTAGTCGAGTTCCATCAACATTATCATAAGAAGGAGAAAAAGCGCTACAAATGTTTATATTTTAAGTCTATCCCGACGGACAAACTGCTGCCTCAATGCATATAGGAAGTGTAGATATTCAACTACAACATCTATAATCGGTCAGGTTCCTAAATATTGATGCAGAATACCTAAGTAGATGGAAATTTCGAACAACAAACCATAAGTAATGGAGGTTCTGCTGAGGGTGTAGGAAAAACATCTAGTTCCAACAAGCAAGACATTGTTAAGTTGTTGCATATATTCAAGATGAGGAAATGTGTATTAAGGATAATATCATGTGACAATACAATGAATTGTACAAACAAGAATAACCACGAGTTTTTGACATATTTTCCGAATGAATACCATTTGATAATTGTACAACTCCAGAAGTTATCAGGCTGCGTGGAACGTGCCTTTTTATGTACTACTTCGGTGAGCAGGAAGTAATAAACTCTCCCTCTAATGTTGCTCAAATGGGTCTCAGTCAACGCAGTTTTAACCGTACTGCTATTTTTTGTATCGACGATGGTTTGCATGTTGTAGCAAACAGAAAATCCACATAGGTTATTTCCCTGACCTTGCTGGTGGCACTGCAAATAAAACCTACGGTTAGTTCTAGAGTCACTATTACGGGGTTTGATATAGGATTATTGTGTATAGCGGATACCGGAAAGTTCAAATCATGCTGTAGTTTAGTCCAATCCTTCAACTTTTTGAACGCTCTACAAGATTGCAAAAGGTTAGCCTAAGCCATTCCAATAGAAATATAAACCTAGAACAACTTACACGACCATGTACGTTATGTACGGAGGAAACGTGATTACCTGGTGAGTAATTTTGCGATAGGTACCAAGTCGTGGTTTCCGCCACGTAAGGAATCAAGGTACTTAACCCGGTTTGTGGCTGGTTCAATTACAATTAGAACCCAGTGAAACCTACACAGGTATATCACAATGGACAATGAACGAAACAGAGTTGTGTGCACAGTACAGACCAAAGTATAGCATGTGGTAGCACTTACCCTGGGTTATAGGGTATAAGTATGAGTTCTTTATCTTTTTGTGCTAGCAATGCCTCTATCATGTATTTCTCGACCATGTTTATATCCTCATCCATTGTTTGCTTTGAGACTATATGTGGGTCGAGGAAACCGATCGATAGTTTCTTCCGTGTCGCTTCAAGTTGCATGTATCTATATATACAAAGGCGAATTATATATATATTGGAGGACATTTATCACTATTAGACGAATGTAGACTATGATAGCACACACTTACAAGGTCCAGCATCTTATGAGTGCGGCCGAGGCGCCGAGGTTGTAGAGATGGAACAAGTCCGTAAAATCGACCGTGAAGAAGCCCCCATCGAGTCGTTGAATAGATGTTCATACTTGAACTTAACGCTGATACTTGTTGTACGTTCACGCTCTGGCTTTCCAGCTTGTTGGGTGTACCAATTATTCAATTGTTGGCAAGGTATACTAAGTGAAGTTATGCTGCCTTTCGTTAGTAATGGCTCTCCTAGCTTGTATTTTTTAGCCAACTCAGCAGATGGATAGTCGACTTGTTCTTGCCTTTCTTTCTTCTGTTTGTCCTTGCCTTTCTTTGTTTTGTATGAACCCTTCATGGGAGAGGAATGGGCAGGAAAGAGGTCAACATTATGTACGTCAAGTGGAGTCTGCTCTACGACTGCTGATTTGGTAGCCAACTGATCAGACGATACAATAGGCAAATCAGATCGTTGTGGTTGTTGCATGACAGAAGGGACCACCAGGGAGATGTCGCTGCTAGGCCATTGGATGAATGTGCCAATGGCATCCCCAAGTTTCGTGGATCTCGCTGCTTTGGCGGCAGAGATCGACAATTTTGAAACTATCATATACCCCGTCCACATTGACCTTGGTGAAACCCGGCGCTATCATGGTACTGTGCACTATGGTCCCCTTAGTGGATGGATACGCCATGCCCCAAGCAGCCGTTAGAGGAACGGTGCCATTGTTAATTCTCACTTGGAGATTGCACCGCGTGGCCACCTTAATGTCACATACAGGTAAGTCCCGCTATGTTCATCTATGTCACTTGGAGGAACGGATGCACAGCTGCTCTTACGGGCAGTGAGGCTGACTTGCGGACATACTTCTGGGGCTTGTACAGTATTTCTTTCTTGATTGGTGAGCCTTTCCTCGAGGATTCTTATCCTTTCATAAAATTCTTCTCTCGCCTCCCTCAACTCTTCTCTCAACTCTCCTCTCAACTTGTCCTCCAAATTCTTTATAAGATTTGACTCGCGCTCGGCTTTAGTTCTCTTCTTACTTCGGTATATGTGGAAGTCGTCTGGGAATCCAGTTTTCCATGGAACAAAAACCCCTTTGCCTCTTGTACGACCAGGGTGTTCCTTGTTTCCCAAGGCCATGGACAGTGCATCTTTCTCCCTGTCTGGGAAAAAAGAGCCATCGCCCGATTGTGTACTCAACGCTACCTGCAAGATCCGAACAAGTTATTTCACTTATGAAGTCATGGACTAATTACGTAAAATTGGTAGTTCGATTTATATAATACCAGGCGTTGGCAGACTTCCTCGTCCGCAGGGTTTACAAAGGAGACGGTTGCGGAGGACGTGGCAGCTGACCTCGCTCTTAGCCAGTCTCTGACACGTTGATCTGTGATCGATGCAAATGGCGAGATACCCTCCTCGTCCTCCCTGTCCCATTGCACTCTCTTCCCAGAGCGCAGCGGTGCGAGTCTGGGGGTGAGTGTTCCTTGCCTGCAAGGCCTTGTTTGCTTCACTTTGATGCACGAATTCGTCTGTCGTCTTCATCTCAACAAAACGCCGTCACGTGTCCGCATCAATGAACCCATACTTAGAGTACGGATCTATATCCTTCTTGACGTAGTCTACGAAAAGCGTATGCTTGAAGGTCTTCCATGCCTTTCCTGCCGCTAGCAGTGCATACCGTCGCACTAGGGGAGCGGATTCTTCTGGAATGTTGAACGATGAAAGAATTTCCGTCAGCAAGGCATTTCGAGCCTTAATAGTCAGCAACCTCCAGGAAGATAGCATGATCGGAACCCGTTCCCGTGCTACTATCCCGTACATACTCCGAAATGCATTCGCTACCTTTTTTGGCTTTCTAGGGGCCCCATCATTTGGATCGATCTCTGTAATGGTATATCGGTCTGTTGGCCTTTTGTTTGGTCCTCTTGCAGCGCGGGTCGATTCTTCTTTTGAGGGCACATCATGTCCTTCAAACGATGGATTAGAGGACGACATCTTCTTTATAAGTTAAAATAGTTTCAGGAGAACTAAAAGAGAAGAACAAATAAAATCACATTAGAGTGAATGAGTTTGTGGATACCATGACTTGTTATTAGCCTTTTAAAAGAACTAGCCTAAATGGCTTGTTATTAGCCTTTTAGCAAAAGAAGCGAACTAGGAGGTTGCCGAACTTAATAAAAATTTCGGCAGCACCTCCCCTAAAACTAGGACATCCACACAGCAGACAAGCAGAAGAATACATATAGATTGAACTTTGACAGCTAATGTAATAATAGAATGAAGCTCAGATCTCACATATGAACATGTACAGTATTACGAATAAAGCAATTAGCATAAAGCTCATATTGATTGTTTGAATGTTCTCAGATGTCGGGTTACCTTAAAAGACCCTCCTCGCCACAATGGACAAGTAATAGACTAGATTGTGACAACTTTATCTCAATAACAGATTTAATACTTGACAGGTTAAGTATAAATCTACTCAATTGCTTATCTTATATGTACAAGAATAGTGAATCATTCAAAGCAAGCTTACTGGACAGTAAATAACATGCTCTGACTTTAATTTGAACAGAACACTATGAAGCAATGCTAAGGAAACAAGATAGTGAAATGTTACCAGAACAGCCGCAAGATGGATGACAATAGCAGTAAGCAGAAATATTCACTAACTAAGCATATAAAGACAGGTTTGCAATAGACCTAATCAAATATATATATATATATCAAAGTGAAATTGACTGCTAAGATTTGTTGTCACAATTAGTCTATTCCATCCCCTAAATCATCACTGAACATTAAGTCCACACGCAAGGTCCCCAAGTCAATAAACTTGACCGGCCCCTTTGCTTTCACAGAGGAGACAATCACAGGACAACCAACCCCACATGCAAGGTCCCCAAGCCGCAGATCGACTGGCCCCTTTGCAAGACCGAGAATAATCACAGAAAGTGTCCCAGAACTCACGAACTAGCAGAGCAACACAGAGAGGGCACCGTATTTGCTTACGTAGCGTTGGATCCGAGCCAACAAAGCCGAGGCAAAGTGCAAGAATCACGGTTGAAGCCCGAGATGCACAAGAACACAGCGCCCACCCCGTGGAACACGTCGCTGCGGGGGAGGACACCGAGGGGGAGGATGTCGATGCCGAGGAGGGGAGGTCGATGGCGGGGAGGACGTCGAGAGGGAGGATGCCGAGAGGGGGAGGCCACCGTACGCCGAGGGGGAGCCGCCGCGGGAGACAAAATGTCACAGAGCTGGGTTAGGGTTTAGCGCGCTATGAATGAGGTCTGCGCATGGGAGATATATATAGGAGACAATACCACAGACGATTCTAAATTCGAACCATCTGTGATGTTTATATCACAGACGGTTCTAAAATAGAACAGTCTGTGGTGTTTTATTATCACAGACTGTTCTCTTTTAGAACCGCTCAGGATGGTTTATCACTGACGGTTCTAAAAGAAAACATGCGTGATAATAAAATATCACTGCATCGTTTATTTTAGAACCGTCAGTGATATAAACATCATGCATTTGCTCAATTTAGAACATACTTTGTGGTAAGTACTTTTCATTTTTTTGGAAAGGAATGGCAGGAGCTCTGCCTCTTGCATTAAAGGAAGATAGTCATGAGCTCTGCCTTGCATTTAAGGAAGATAGTCATCACAATCCTGATATAATTCAGATGCTTCACAAGCTACTTACTAAGATCATCACAATCGTATATACATAATTCAGATGCTTCACAAGCTACTTACAAAGATCATCACAATCATATGTACAAAGCATGATGGGTCGTATCATCCTTACATGTAATATTATTACACATGAAAATTTGTAAACATGATGACAATGCACCCTTCTCATAACTACTCCACATGCTTATTCTTTTGTATGAAAATTAGCCCTTCATGATGATCGACGCGGTGTAGCTTGCTTCCTCATGTTGTTCTTTTGGGACCGTGGATGTCATTTCCGATAGGTGGCAACTCATCAAATTGATTGTACTCTTCCTCATCTACTACATTCTCAACTCCGACAATTCTCCTTTTTCCTCAAGAACTACGTGGCGCTTCTTGTTGGACGGGTCGGTTACATAGAAGACTTGAACAACTTGGTTAGCGAAAGTACGAATGGTTCATCTAGGTATCCGACACGCTCGAGGTTCACAGAGTGATGCCATTCTTGTCAACCTTCACGTCCGGAGGTGGACCCAACGGCACCGAAATAGGGAATCTTGAAAAGCACGTAGTCGAGCTCCCATATCTCCTCTATGAACCCATAGTAGGAGCTCCTCGTCAACCCAATGGTATTATTGAATGCATCTATGCGACACCGCTGTTCGGTTTGTGCTCTTCATATCCTCGATCTCTCATGTAAAATGTGTACCCATTTAAGTCATATCCTTTCCATGTGACAACCGTAAAAGTTGGTCCTTTTGCCAACCATATCAACAGTGTCATCCGACGAGCTCCCAAAGGATAGGTCGCCCTTCAACCATTTGTTGAACTCAAGGTTATGCTGCCTCATGATCCAAGACTCTGTCAGGCTTTGGATTCTCTTGCCTTAGCCATTGCTTGTGCTCGACGATATAGGCGACACTACAGCCATGTGTTGCAAAACCGTGAAATGGGCTCGAGCATACGCAACCGAATCAGCGTGATTGCTTTCCTTCCGATGGTCCCGATACCTGGAGCCTCCTCATGGCGAGATCGAGGCACACCTATCGGTTCGACTGGGCCATGTAATTGACGCAGAACTCGACGGCCTCTTCATTGCATAACCTTCGACAATGCTACCCTCCGGACGAGATCGATTCCGATGTAAGACTTGAGAATTCCCATGTACCTCTCGAACGGGTACATGCTACGAGGAACACCGCCCGCATATTTTTATCTCTGTCACAAGGTGAACAATGAGATGGATCATGATATCGAAAAATGATGGAGGGAAATACATCTCAAGATTACATAGAGTCATCACCACCTCAGCTTGCAGAGCATCTAGTCCTTCGGGATCGATGACCTTCTGAGCGATTGTGTTAAAAAAATAACACAGCCTAGTGATTGTCTCTCGGACCTTGATCGCCAAAATACTTCTAATTGCGACAGGGAGCATCTGTGTCATCAACACATGACAATCATGAGACTTCATGCCGGTTAATTTCAAATCTTCCAACGAAACAAGTCTCTTCATGTTGGAGGAGTAACCGACGGAACTTTCACACCATGCAAGCACCGCACGCTTCAGTTCTTTTCGCCTTTGACAGAGTATAACAAGCGTGTTCCAAGCACGCACGGCCTTTATCGCCTCTTTCGGTGCTAACTCGGGTCTTATGCCCATATCGACCAAGTCAAGCCGCATGTTGATACCATCCTTTGTTTTACCTTTAATGTTGAGTAAGAGACCAATCACGCCGTCACGCACATTCTTCTCACGTGCATGACATCGATGCAAAGGCGAACTTCTAGGTGCTCCTCGTAAGGTAGGTCCCGAATATTGATCTCTTCTTCCACATACTCTTTTCACGGGTACTTGATTTACGCCCCTTTCCATACGCAACATCCAAATCCTTAACAATGTCATGAACATCTCTCCGCTCAAACGCCTTTGAGCTGAACCATTTTCGCTCCTTCCGTCGAAAAGTTGCTTCATCTTGCGATATGGGTGATTCCTCAGAAGGAACCTACTGATGACGCATGTACACGGTTTTATGGGAGTGATTCACCATAAACTCTCGGTATCATCTAAGCAAAGGAGTGCAGGCTTTGGTTCCTTTTGTACTCTGGCCTGGTAGGTTAGCAAGGGCAGGGTAATCATTTATGGTGCAGAACAACAAGCAGTGCAAAGTAAAATTCTCTCATTTGTACGCATCCCATACGTGTACCCCGGTAACCCACAGTGTTTTTAGATCTTCCACCAATGGAGCTAGGTACACATCCAAGGAGGAAGGTTGTAGATACAGATATTTACGGTCCAAGTGCTATGTCGGCTGCTTATGTTACCGAAAGGATTCATTCCATCTGTACTCAATCCAAACCTTATATTTCTCGGATCCGCACCGAATTCTTGAAAGCTCCTGTCGATGTTTCTCCACTGGATGGAATCAGCAGGGTGCCTTAGCATTCCATCATTCTTACGCTCCTCAAAGTGCCAACGCAACAGTTTTGCCTCCTTTGGGTTCGCAAACAAACGCTTCAAACGGGGAATTACAGGCAGATACCATGCCACCTTAGCAGGAGGACCTTTTTTCACCTCAATGCTCTCACCATCATCATCTGAATGACTCTTACACTTGTACCGGGATGCGTTGCACACCGGACATATATGCAAGTTTGTGTACTCTTTGCGAGACAGATACTGATCGCTTGGACATGCATGTATTCTTTCTACTTTCATTCCCAAGGGACAAAGAACCTTCTTGGCTTTGTAGGTGGTTGTCGAGAACTCGCTTCCCTCTCGAAGCATGTCCGCCAATAGACGAATAAATATTGTGAAACTCTTGTCGGACCAACTGCTGCTTGCCTTCAATTTGAGTAGTTCTAGCACGGATGATAATCTTGTGTATTTCAACTTGCACCCTGCGAACAAAGGTTTCTCTGAGTCCTCCATTAAGCCCCGAACTTTCCATATTCCCCGTCATCAAGGTTTCTTCGCATCGCGTAGCATCTCGATCCAAATTGTCATCGTGCAACCCGTCCTCATCGGAAACACAATCGATATGATCATCCGACATATCATTGACTTCGCCGACGATATTAACACTACTTGTCGCTTCAGTATATTATGCTCTTCGCCATGACCGGTCCAACATGTATAGCCCTTTTGAAACCCCTTCAATCAAGTGTGCTTCGATCATACCGAAGTTTCAAACGTCTTCAGATTTTCGCAATTAATGCACGGGCATGACATGAATTGCACCCCCTTATTAAACATATC
Source organism: Guadua angustifolia (assembly GCA_036346375.1). Taxonomy (NCBI): domain Eukaryota; kingdom Viridiplantae; phylum Streptophyta; class Magnoliopsida; order Poales; family Poaceae; genus Guadua; species Guadua angustifolia. Next base: position 30,802,582 of record CM070508.1, read on the forward strand.
CTCCTCTGCAGCTCTTTTGAAAGTGGAGATGCCATTAAGGTACTCAACACTCGTACGGTTCTCAGCGTACATCCAGCTTCGATCCATCTAGCTACACATGTAACACTTAGTGTTAAATATTAAGTGCACTGTGTAGTGCGATGCACACATTCTTAAACTAATTATGCAATTACATACCTTAATTACATCACAAAGAAATAATTAACACAATTCAAATTAATCTTCAATATAATAATGAAATTAGAACCCATTACTAACCTTAGATCACCAAAAGACTGAATTGATCTATAAGCTAGATCTAAACAATCTTTAAATTCTATACTTAACAAGCTAGCTAGCTACATCATGATCGAATATTATATTATGCAAATAGAACCATTACTAGCTAACCTTATAGATCAAACAACCAACACATGGTTCTACAAGCTAGATCTAAAAAAATCATCAAATTCCTTCCTTATCAAGATAGATGTTGAATATAATGCAATTAAAACACATTACTAACCAAATATCACAAACAACATATGGATCCAGCTACAATTAAGCTAGATCTAATCAAATAATCTTTAAATTAATTCTCTCCTAACCAACCTAGATATTGAATTGGATGCATGCAATTAGAGAACTCATTACTAACCTTAGATCACCAAAATCAAATGAATCTAATATCACCCTTCGAAATCAATGGCTTTCTTTCAAAAAATCGCCTCACTTCCACAGCCGCCACTTAGGATAGAAACCAAAACCCTATAAATGAAGTGGATGGATCGAGGCTCGCTTTTTACTGTGTCGAGATTTTATCACAGAGCGGTTTTATATTACGGTCGTGCGTGATGCAAGAATATCACAGACGGTTTCTAAATATAACCGCCTGTAATGACTATCAGATATTACGCATTTGTTGTGTTATATAACCGTCAGGAAATCATAGACGCTTTTACTTGGCAAACCGCTCGTAATGAGTATCAGAGCCATCACTGCACGGTTATATGTAGAAACCGTCTGTGATATTTCTTGCATCACAGACGGCTGTAATATAAAACCGTCTGTGATATCCGCACTGACGGTTTGAGTACATAACCGTCTGTGATGTTCCATATTACAGACGGTTTTTCAAAACCATCTGTGATCGTGCATCTGATATAAGCCTCGCTGTACTAGTGTCATCTTCTGAAAATATTGAATTGGTTGATGAAGTTGATACACTGAATTGGAAAACTCTTGCCACTCTGGGAGGAAAGAAATTAAGGGCAATAAGACTAGTCAAGTATTTAGCCATTCCAGTGTCGAGGCATTAGTATATTTGGCAATGGCATAAGAGTAGCCTCCTGAACCATGCATTCAACGGGTGTAGCGCCCAAAAGGTAGTCCTGCTTGATACTGCAGTGTGGGCGAGGTGGGGAGGTTGTATGGGTTCCCCCTTGCTTGCCCCAAAGACAAAGGCTGGGCCTCCATGCGTCCCCAAGTTAGTGGTTACTTGGACCAAGGTTGGTGGTAGTAGTGAGAAGTGTGGAGGGCTACAGTGATGATGGTAAGAGGCTATTATGTGGCCCACAATTTGCCTCATGGTCTTCTCCACCATGGCCCACCACTTGGTTATGTCCAGCACCTGGGGATAATGGTCAGCTCCGGAGCTCCCAACCCTGTGGTAATAAGGATACATCAGGCCTCTTGCCCTAGGCCCGAGGAAGCTAGCTCAAGGGAGGAGGGTGCGAGTAGGGCTCCGAAACATGGAGGACATTGTCAACCTTAAGGCGGATGGCACTGATCTCTAAGTGCAGCATGCACTTGGGGCTCTATCAAGGAGGATGATTGTCCTTGTGCTTCTTGGGCTTCGGGTGTTGGTGATATACCCTTGAGGCAATCATAAAAATGATTGTATCATGCCTTATGTTTATGGAATAGTATAATTGTTTGTCCTTTGAATAATTATCAATTGGATTAATCAACAAGTAAGTGATTTGTTTATGCAACTTTTTTTCATATATCGATGTTATTCAAGTTATCCCTAATTGGTTATCATAATATAGGACGATTATGTTTCGTAGATCGGCATATGTATTGATTGATGACCATATTTCACTGGTCATAGAGATATGATATCTAATCAATAATATGGATACATGTTAGAGAACATGCGTTGGATAGACCCATATGAGACACTACGAGAATTGTTATATATTCTTATGTGTCATCAGTTGGTCTCATACATAATGTATGTATGTTCCTTAGACCTGAGATCGTCATTGGTTTCCTAGATGTGAAAAGGTTTACTTTTGAGCTGCCAAATGCTGCTCTTTAACCAGGTAATTATAAAGGAAGCTTTCGATTTTACTATGAAACATGCTGAGGTACATGAATGATCAAGATGAAATTTGTTCCTCCTATATAATAGAGAGATATCTTTGGGCTCCTCAAGGTAGATAGATTAAGGAAGTGCATAGCCATGCCAAATGTGATTGAGAGTCAATCCAGATCAATTATTCTACTACGGTATGAATGAAGAGATCGAGTTGTCATAGGATGACATGACCCTTGCCTTGAGCTCAATCTGTTATCGTGAAGCAAAGAGAACATAACATTATCACACTATAGTAGGTTCGTCTGATGCTTTATGGATATTTGGAAATCAATATGTACTGTTAGGTACCGCTATCGATTATCGATCAGAAAGGTGTTTCCAAGTCGTGTCCAAATATACATGAACCTATAGGGTCACACACTTAAGGGGTTGGAATATAGTGGAATGAATTGGATCCGTCACTAATGGGCCAAGTGAGCTTTGTCCTTCAGTTGGGCTCTAATGTAGGGTTCCACCGCAAGGAAAGGGGTGGCTATTTAAAGGGAGTTCATGATTGCAATAGGGAAGATGAGAGGGTGCAACCACCGAAACCCTAGCCGTCACCACTTGAGCCTTCTCGTGCACACTAGTGCTGGCACACCGACGCACAGCGTTCTTTTCCCTGTACGTGTGGGCACCGGTAGAGGTGTTGCTGCTACTGTGACACTGATCGGGACAATCGACCATCGCAAGAGGAGGATCAACCACCGCACGAGGAAGATCGACCACTACAATAGGACGCGCGCTTCATTGATTCGAGCTGCATCAACTTCCTTCCACTGCACTACCTATCTAGTGGTAACGATCCATGATCATTTACTTAGGTGGCTTTCTAGTTTACGAGGTAGAAATTTTAATTGTGCACTAGTGTAGCCTACTCGTATCACTTCATTGGGGGTTGAAGCAGGCTTGGAGTGTTAATTGGTAGGAGTCATAGCTTTATATGAGTTAACTACAGTCCCCGCGGACTGCGCCAAATGTTGTAGGTATGAAAACCGAACACGAGGGGGTACATGTAGCCCGTTTAATGGGCCCTCGTCCACGAGAGTGAAAATGGCATAGAGGGTTTATACAGGTTTGAGGTCTAAGAGGACCACCCTACTCCTGTCGGTGAGCCAGTGGGGGTAGTCTCCAGAGAGCAGGGCTCGCCAATTTAAGTGTTCTTTTATATTGCTCAAGAGAGCTGAAGTTACAAATGACAGATACATAGGGTTAAGTGTTCTTTTATATTGCTCAAGAGAGCTGAAGTTACAAATGACAGATACATAGGGTATTTGTAGGCTCTAGGACTGTACAAATGACCAAAATACCCCTCATGGAAATAGCTAGGCTATGAGTACAACTAAGGGGTAATATTGTCTTTTCCGGGCATAACTGCAATCTTTGATCTGCATGTTGTATATTGGTTACTAGTTAGGTATTCTCTAAAAGGCACTTCGAGAGCTTCAAGCGGATGGAATAAGTTAAAAGGCAAGGCATCTAGTTCGTCTCTCGAAACACTAAGCAGATCGCAATGGAATCCACGAGTAAAAATTAACCACTATCTTAACATGTCTTTTACAGAGACTGAGCATGACATCAGGATGGCAATAACCTCAACTTGCTCTTAGGGTAGAAGAATCACAAACGTATTTATCTTATGCTATCGTAATTTGCACGAGATATACCTATAGTTTCGGTGCCATTGTCTCATCAAACACCACTTTTAGTTTAGTGGGGAGGATACTTGAGCCATGGAGATCGTCTCTCACACCTAAGATTGTTGAAGTAATCACATGCCTAAAAAAACTGGGAGTGTGGAGATGAGAGAACACAAGATCATATCGATGGTGAGGAGATCGTAGAGGCATTAGTCGACTTTGGTCATCTCGATTTTGACTAGTCTATGTATATGTATGTAGCTATTGTACTATTTTTCTTGCTAGTGGTATCCCATATTGGAGTGTAAGGTTTTTAACGAGTTAGTAACTTTATTTCTATTTAAAAATAAATAAAATTTTGTTTTTTCTGCTAATACTTGTATCCACTACTTTAGCCCAATGCGTCTTCGAGTCCTTCTCTCTCGTTATAATAGTACAAATAATAATGCGACCATGTCCCTTCGGCCGAGAGCGAATGCGACAGTTAGCTGATGGAGATGTTTGAGGTGTTTCCCGGTCTTCCTTCAGGTACGAGAACTGCTTGTCAATCCGTTTGCTCTTTAGACAAGCCGATTTGGTGAAGTCTCGATGAGACAACTTTAAGGGTTTTTGACCAGACTGCTGAACTAAGAAACCTTGCAATGGCCTGCTTCAACTCCGATAGATCTTACTTGTGAAATCATGAGCACAAGCAAGAACCAGATAGTTGCAATCTCTCTTTATTGCAGATTTCTAATTAAGTTTACACTATGGAGTTTTGAAAGTCTATACGGCCGCTGGAACCTAGTCAGGCGCAAGAGAAAATCTAAGTCAACGACTATAGATATAATCTAATCAAAACCCAAGAAATTCCTGAGGCCTAGTGCCTTTATTTACAGGGAGGACTAACCCTTACCCGATCCGAGTCGGTTACAAGTCCTTTTGTAAATTTAAGGAAACTAATCTGAGTTCAAGTTGGAGTCGAACTCATTGTCATCTGAATCATCCGGGGTCGATATCCTTTGGCATCATGACTAAGTTGGATTCCTATAGCCTTGGTTAATTCCATGTCGAACTCGAAGTTGTATTCGAGTCAGAGTCCTTTGGTCGATACCGAGTCGTACTTGAGTTGGAGTTCTTGGTCGATGGTCAATGGATCATGCCCGAGCAACCTTGGTTTGCCCATGGTTCTTGCCTAGAATGGTTCATGCCCGAGCATCCCTTGGTTGGCTTTTTGTAATTCCGGTTTGGTCGATCCTTCATACTTGAGTAGAAGCAAGTCATGGAAATTATTAGGTAGCATCCCATTCTGGCCAATATCAAATGGAATAGTTAGAAACAAACTCACCAAGTGATTTATCTGTCGGACTCGAGCTCTAGTTATTGGTCCTTGGTAAACATCGACTATGGATGGATTAGTGATTGGGATGTCCTCATCAAATAAACTATACATAGATTGACATGACACCATACTAGTATAACTCGTTAATAGGCCATACTTTTTTTTGGTTAAAAATTGTCCAGGAGCTCTCACATTTACTGAAGAAAGGAGAACAATGGTCGGACTATAGATGCACAGGGGTGAATCTTGGCCTTGGGCCACCCAGGCCTAGGACCAAAAGCATGTAAGAATTTAGCCCAATAGTGATATCCCAGTCATGAAGAAACCCAGCAGCAAGGGGTCGCCTCGAGGCTTGGCCCAGTATTAGCTTCACTCCTGCAGACGCACATACATGCACACCCACGCATAGGGGTGAAAACGGGTCGGATACGGTTGGGTAGTAGGTCATCTTGTATCCTACCCTAATTATTTTTTTCGGATACAGATACGGGTACGGGTAGTGGAAAATCAGATAGGATATGGATACGGATACCGGGTATTTACGAATGGGTAGAAAATGGATATCAGATATTATACGGACGGGTACAATACGGATAACGGGTACTTAGTTGAATCGTACGCAAACTACCTAGGATCAAAGTATGTGATAAAAATAAATTAACTAACACAGATGGTCCAATTATCACATATAATTTAGCACATAGAGCCAAATTAAGATATAAAACAACACTCATAGTTGAATAAACACACGTACTCCAATATAGAGTCTAATTAATATATAATCTAACACTAGAGTCTAATAAACACACATAATCCAACATAAAGTCTAATTAATATATAATTCAACACATAAAGGCCAATAAACATGCATAGTTCAACATAAAATCTAATTAACACACATAGTCCAACACAAGGAGTGCAATTCACACATAGACTTCGGCATACATAGAATTCAATTCAAACACATAGTTCAACATATAAAGTACAATTAACAAATGAAATAAAGTTCATCATGCATGCATGAAGGTCTCAATTTGCAAAGTGTCAAGATCATATGTTGATCCTTACATAGCTAGAGGATTGATCTCATAATTTCTTGGTTTATATGCAAATGTGTTTTGCAAAGTTGTGTTGATCATGAGTTGATCATCACATTTCTCAATATTGGATCTTATTGACTCTTGTTAGCTTGTAGTCACGCTTTTGATCAAGTCTTTGTGAAGAATTTCGAAAAATAGATTTTAGGCTTGAGTTACTACATTAGAGTCTATGATTTTATGATATTTAAAAATATCTATGGTTGCTTAAATCTTGAAAATAGGTGAAGATTGTAGCCCTCTTGATAAGATTCGCATAGAGTCCAAGATCACTTAAATCGGAGTTCGGAGTAAAAAATTATGATCGTTTGGGTTAAGAGCCGGGAGTGACAGTTTCACTGGGTACCCAGTGGAAATTACCCACTGTGTACCTGTATCTGACCTGTTTTCGTTAGGTATATTCTATCATGTATCTGATCCGTATCCGAACAAAAATTATCCGGGTTGTATCCGAACCCGTACCCGAACAAAAAGTACTTGAACCTGTACCCGCAATTTTGGATAAATTTATCCCGGATATGGATCGGATCGGGTATTACCCGACCCATTTTCACCCCTACCCACGCACACACCCAACTCCTGTACCCGGCCCTCACGAGCATACGGTCGATAGGACTCGAAGATGGACGGGCTTGGTGTGCAACTGGTGCCAACTGAGCCATGCTTTGAGTTTGAGATGACCTAATGCGAGTTAGGTTGGCCGTACTGTGCCACATGATGCCCGCTTTTACATGTGTATGATAAACCTAAACTCAAAGATTCAAATTTCAGTGAAATTTTGCCAAAATATCGGATTTTGGGCCCCACGAGATTCAAATTATTGGCCAGATAAAAAATTTTGAAATTGCTACAGTGATTTCATTTTTTAGCAAAATTTCACCTAAATCAGTCGAATTTCATGAAATTGAACCGGATTTTTCTGTTTTTTGACCGGAATAACATCAATAACTCATAAGAAAGTGATCAATAACCCCTGGCGGGTGGTAAGAAGATCGACTCGACAATTTATGGATGAAAACGGGAGGATTTACGTAGCTCATCTGCAAGAGCTCACATGTGGGGCACGAGGCAGGCAGCGAGGAGGCCGTGGCCAAGCAGCGCCTTGGTGTCCTCTGTGGCGGTGGCGGACAGCTGGTTGCCGTGGCCCGTGGGTGTTGATCAGCATGTTGTGGTCTCTTGGATTCTTCTCTCTCAACTCGGGGACACACACCGTAAAGAAACCTAGGAAGTAAGTGAGGTCGGATTGATCGAAGCATTTCGATCAAACATATGGAATCTTATGGAGAATGAAGTGCAGAGAAAACTGATTAAAAAAGTAAACTAATGAAAGGGTGGGATAGTGAATTAGAGCCTGTTTGTTTCAGCTTTGGATTCTCTAAAAACTGATTCTGGATTGTGGTTGTAGAGAAGCTGATTCTGGAATCCAAAAGCACATATGAAGTGGATTGCAGATTCTAGTGTATATGGGTGGGCTGGATTGTGAGAATCAGATTCTAGAATCAGGTTGTTTGTTTCTGATTCGCTTTTAGTGCTGTAATCTTAATCGGTTTAAAACAAATGCCTTAGTCGTGCAAAATGCTCGTTGAGTAAATGAAGTATGTTTGAATCGTCAATGAGTTCGCTTAGAATTATGTGCCTCTTTTGGAACTTGCTAACGAGGAAGTCCCTATATTGATCACAGTAGATCGCAACATTAGGAGCCGTGGTTGTCATTAGTTTTGCTTAGACCTCTGCAAACGAAGCGACAGCTAATTACTTGACATCTGCAAACGAAGGGGGGAATTTGAATTCCCTGCCCCTCAATTGGATGGCAAAGTTTTTTTTGGCCCTCAATTCGCTGCAGTTTAATTATTTGCTACCGTTGCATCCAATTGATTTATAATCTGCCATTTTGCTCATTTTTTCGCATTTACAATTCCGTCGGACCATTTTGCCCCCGCCATCGCTCACGCCATCGCTCACGGTGTGTTAATTAGTTGGTTTCTCCCTAATCATATCGGGAAAACACATTGTGCAATTCAACAAGAATATAAAAAATGTTTGCAAAGAATAGTATTAGGAACCATGCTGGTATTTTGTTATTACCATGCACATGGATTAATATAATGTGCCGTGAACAGTAAGCTGTGAACAGTAAGCAGGGGCAAAATGGTCCGACGGAATTGTAAATGCAGAGAAAATGAGCAAAATGGCAGATTATAAATCAATTGGATGCAACGGTGGCAAATAATTAAACTGCAGCGAATTGAGGGCCAAAAAAAATCGACCATCCAATTGAGGGGCAGGGAATTCAAATTCCCACAAAGGGGTGGCCAGTCCATGAGCATTGCAACTCTACTTTAGCTCTGCAAACGAAGTATCGTCCAAGTAGCTTAAAATGTTTCTGAGAGGCGAGAGTTAGTAAGGCTACTTTCTGCAAACGATGTATCATCCAAGTAGCTTAACATGTTGATCATGATCTCAAAATTTTATGACAACATTAGTGATGCATTAGGAGTATCCACAAAAATTTTCAAAAATTTCTAACATGGTTTGAACATTTTTCATCGGTTGAAATTTGTTGATCAACTTTTAGTTGCACTATCCGAATTTTTAAAAATTCATGAAGCTAGATCATTATCTGAAAATTTTATGAGATCATTAGTGATGCATCATAACCATGCATACAAAATTTTAAATATTTCTAACGTGGTTTGTATCATTTTTCATTCGATTCAAAATTACTGATCAGCGTTTTATCAGGATAGTAGCAATGTTCAAATTTTTAAAAATTCCACAAGTTTGATAATTATTTGAAATTTGTATAGGAATATCACTGACATGTCAGGAACCTTCATGAAAAAATTCAAAATTTTTGGACATCATTTGAACTATTTTTTTGTTTAGTTCAAATTTGCCAAAATTTCAAGCGAAATTTTGGATTCGGAAATTTTGGTGCAAAAAATTCTGAATTTGAATTTTGCTTTTTGAATTTTATCTGGATTTTATCTGAAATAACGAGATTTCATCAAAATTTCCAAAATTCAGGCGAAATTTCAGATTCAGAAATTTTGATGCAAAAAAAATCCAATTTGAATTTTACTTTTTAAATTTCATCCGAATTTCATTCAAAATAACAAAATTTTGTTAAAATTTTAGATTTTAGATGGTACCAGTATGTGACAAAAACGAAATTTGAGATGTGCCTAAACTCACCCCGACACCCCTGCACTAACTAAAGCACACAGTCCACGGCTCCAGGCAAGTCCGGCCCTACCGAAGCGGGACCCCCACCCACCCCGCTTGTCCTCTTCTCCGCTCCTCTCCTCAAAGAGGAGGCCCTGCGTGCCCAAGCTCCAACCGCCTCTGTGTCTCTCCTCCGCTTCCGCTCTCGCTTCTCCATCGCGTCGCGCCCCACCCTCACAAGGTAAAGAGGAGGGAAAGAAGCAGAGAAGCACGCACCCACATTCCCCAATTGCTTGTTCGCTTCCTTCCTCGGCTGGTTCGATTCGGGCGAGCTAGTCGAGCCCCCCCAGCTAATCAGGCGCGCCGCGGGGGGAGCCGCTTAGCTAGCCGGAGTTGGTGACTTCAGCAGCGGCGCGGCGGCGGAGATGAGGATCCCGCGGCGGAAGGGTGCAGGGGTGGTGGTGGGCGCGTTGAGCAGGCGGGCGCAGATCGCGGCGGTGTTCGCCCTCGCCGCGCTGCTGGGGGTCTCCGTCCTCTACGACAGCGCCCACATCGCCGCCTCGCTCCGCCGCCACAGCGCCTATACCAAGCTCTCCGCCACCAGGGTAAGCATGCACTAACGAAGCAGCGACGCTGTGCTGCCTCGCTATACATCTCCATCTACTAGCTAGTCCTAACGGTTCCGGATCACCCCGTGCAGGAGGTGGCGGCGGCGGAGGCCGGGGCGCGAGCTCTGCCGGCGCAGGGGGTCGAATCAGCGCGGGAGGCCACGGATCGAAGCGACCCACCCCCGCAGCAGCCGGCGGAGGAGGTGGCGAACCCTGGGGTAGCTGCCGAGAGCTCGCAGCCGGTGGTGGATCAGGTGGTGGCGGAAGGGGATCACGGCGGTGAGAGGAGTTGCGACGTGTACAAGGGGAAGTGGGTGTACGACGAAGCAAACGCGCCGCTGTACAAGGAGTCCGAGTGCGAGTTCCTCACAGAGCAGGTCACCTGCATGCGCAACGGCCGCCGCGACGATGGCTACCAGAAGTGGCGGTGGCAGCCCGACCGGTGCGACCTCCCGAGGTACATACACCACCACACCTGCTCTGCTTCTGCTCGCCTGCCACCGTATTTCCCCCTTTATCAAGGTACGGTCTATGTATGTATACGTATGCCTGTACGTATTTACGGCCGCATCAGGTGGGTAGGTGTCAGCTTTCGTGAACTGGAAAGCGGAGGTGTACGCATGCTGCGTATGTGTCTATAGGCGGCTGCGAGCGGCCAGATCATTTCCTACCCTTTTTTTCGTTCCGTTTGAATGCCGCGGTCAGATCAGGTGGGAGTGGGATTGGGGCCGCGCGTCTTCATCTTATTTTTTTTTCTGTTCTTTTGGTTTTGTTAACGTGGGTGATAAGCTCGAGGTGTCCGGCTGCCGGTGCGCAATTCCGTATGGACTATGGACGACAATGGTATTGGTATTGTGGTTGCTATCTCATATTGTTTTATTCCACGTGTGACGCAACGCAACTGCGCTAGTCTGCGATTAGCTACAATAAAACTGACTTAGCTGCATACTGTAGATTTTAGCAGCAGTTTACTATAACAACTAAGTGCATGGGTCACTGACGTTGTACTATCACCCGACGATACGGATGCTACAGTACTATGTTTTAGCAACATTTGACTTGTGCTGATCATTTTATTGTAGCGTCTCGTGCTTTATTACACTTATTACAGTTGAGTAATACTAATGAAATACACCGATGGTGGTTTTGTTTTACTTTCACAATGGTTGTGCCGTGTGCATGTCACAATTTGGTTGATGGTTTTGGAGATCTTTTTTCAATGCATGCAAAGTTTCATCAAGGCAAGTGGCTGTGCAGGATTGCCCTGCATTATGACTGCAGAGTACGTTTGGTGCGCTTGATCTATTAAAGCTTGCACTCATTAGCTATGTTTCTTGGTAACTAAGATTGGTATATTGGGGGTACTTTAATTGGTTAGGTGATATAATTGTAGAAGACAAGAGATTGCACTCCGCTCATTGATCAGCCATGGTTTTTCCCTTAAATAGATTAAGCAATTCAATGGTTGATAGAGAACCTCTGTTTGTTAGAAAAAGTTGTTGGGAGGGAAAATATGACGTGAGTGGTTTGGAATCTGAAAACAAATGTAAGTTGTTGCATGACATGGCATCAACTTCTAATTTTAACTAATTTTTAACAATTTTTGTGTATCTAACTGGAACATGTTAGAGTTTATGCTTTCATGTCTATCATACCATTCTATGACAACGTGAGAAGTGAGGTCTGTTTGCAAGTGCAATGTTCCCGTGTGGGAACATGGGCGTATGTCCCAAGTTCGAGAGACAAGTTGTGACCTGTTAGTATAATAGTTGTATGTCAGAAGCATGCTGCTGGCCAATGAATCATGAAATCTTGATGTTGTACTTTCTTTGTTTGGAAATGCATTGCACAATCCTCAGAATTCTACAGATGTTGATCTTTACAAAGATGCTGCCCTTTGCAACTAACATTCCATAGACAAACTGTTCAAAATTGTGGCCAGCTCAACCATTGGTAGCACAACTCTGAGTTGTACAATCTTGTTAAGTGAAAATTGGCCTAAGTAAAACATCAAAGCAGATTCATATGTTATTTTTATTATTATTACAAAACTGATGATTTTCTTAGTACTAAATTGGTGGCTTGATAATTTTGCTATCAGATTCGAGGCTAAGTTACTTCTAGAGAAGCTAAGGAACAAAAGACTGATGTTTGTGGGGGATTCACTGAATCGAAACCAGTGGGAGTCCATGGTGTGCCTGGTCCAATCTGAGGCTCCATGGGACAAGAAATTGCTTGTCAAGAATGGTTCTCTAAATGTGTTCCGCCTTGAGGTAATTAATTTGCACATTAGCTACTTGTCACTGACATGGCAAAAAATCCAATGTAGAGATTAGTGTTACCTGGACACGCGAGTCTGAAATTTTTTGGCCACGTTGATGTGCATCGGACACTCGCTGACACGCATCGGACATCCTTAGCGATGTCCTAGGTGAAGGAGGAAGAGATAGATGAAAAAAAAACTATGCTAGCTCGGCATCCGTTGTTCGTGACTATGGCTAGAAAAAGTAAAGCTGGAGGAAGACTAGAAGAAAGAAATAATAGTTATTCTCCTTCTTTGCCATGGTCTGCTATGGCTTTAGTCGAGGAAGAAGAACAAAAGAAGGGAAGGTTTCAAAGGGAAGAAATAATAGAAAGGAAGATGTCAGGGATAGGAACATGCTTACGTGGTTTTTGGAAGAGAAAAGTGCTACCTCTGTTTTGTTTACTGCTGTTCATTCTCACATATGACAGGCTATCAGCAGACAACCATAACAAGGCAAGAGATGGATTTTCTATGCTGAATATAGAGCTTTTGTGCATTAGACCCTCCCAACTTCAATGATGAGAGACTATTTGAGCATTTATTAGTATTATTTACAATAGAAAATAAATATGTTCATTTATTTTTAGTATTATATTAATATATAGTAGTCAAATCCTATTTTTCAAGTCTCCCAAATTGGACACCTGAATCCAAGTCAAATTCCGATTCCCATGTCCGTGTCTAGGTAACATTGAGCAAAGCAGTATTAATGATATGGCTAGAACCAGCTTGGTAAAATGGTATTTGTAACAAATACTAACATTCTCAACCTATTAATTAATAAAGAAAACCCAAAAGATTCAGAAAGATATTGTTTTTGTGATTTTTTTCTCAACCAAAGAGTAATGATTACTGACTTCTGAATCTTTATGGTATGTCCTGACATGGAGATTTACACGGAATATTTCAGGAGTACAATGCAACAATAGAGTTCTATTGGGCTCCGTTCCTAGTTGAGTCGAACTCTGATGATCCAAACATGCATAGCATCAGTGACCGCATGATCAAGCCAACATCGATCGCCAACCATGCAGCAAATTGGGAAGGGGTGGACTACTTAATCTTCAACACTTACATTTGGTGGATGAACACACCCAAGATGAAAATTTTGTAAGTAATTGTTAAAACCCTCATGAACAACAAAATGAGTTCATCTGGCGAAACCTTAGTAGTAATGTGGAATATAAAGGTATTGTGTGTAAACCTTAGTAGTAATGTGGAATATTATGGTATTGTTTAAACTTACACATGCTACCTTGCTACAGGCATGGTGGATCTTTCTCAAGGAAACCGATTAAGTATGATGAAGTGGATCGAGTGGTTGCATACCAACAGGTCCTCAAGACGTGGTCTGGATGGGTAGAAGAGCATGTAGATCCCAAAAGAACAACGGTCTTATTCATGAGTGTGTCACCCGTGCATATGCAGTAAGCTAGCTCTCTCTCTCTCTCTCTCTCTACCTACACGCACGCACACAAAGTCTGTATCTGCATTCATCAAGATTTTTCAAGTGATCCAAGAACAGCATGCGGTTAACAACCTTTACTTAAATCTCAACGGATCCTTTATCTTGATGATAAATAGCCTGAAAGTGAAGATGTTAGCACGGCACATTGGTGTGATGCTGTATGGGTTTTTATAACTTGTGTTGTTGTTGTGACACGAATGTAGTGTTCTTAGTAGAAGGATTCTGGGTCTGACCACTGATAGCACAATCGTTGGCTTTATACAGGAGTGAAGGCTGGGGCAGACCTAACGCCATAAAATGCTTCTCTGAGACACAGCCAGCTATCAATTACACAAAAAAATTGGACTTGGGCACTGACTGGGACCTTTTCTCAGCAGCTCATGGCATGACAAAGGCGATGAAGAGGGTGCCAGTGCACTTCGTTAACGTAACGGCATTGTCAGAGATCCGCAAGGACGCCCACACTTCTGTGCACACACTGCGACAGGGGAAGCTCCTGACGAAGGAGCAGCAGGCCAACCCACGCAAGTTCGCGGACTGCATCCACTGGTGCCTGCCCGGCCTGCCGGACACATGGAATGAGTTCGTTTATGGCCACATTGTGTTGAGCACCGATCAACAGCGTCAAATTGAGGATCAACCTGACAGATGACAGCGCGGAATTGTCTATTTGAAATCCAGTAGACCAGTTTAGTGAGGAAAAGTTGGTGATTGAGGCCATAAATTAATTTTCTAGGTCCAGAAATCTATCTTGTTGGTTCACCCACCATTTGTTCAAAGGTAAGAAGATAGCAAAAATATACTCACTCCATCTAAGTGTTTATGGGGCGTAGTTTTTGAATTGTTATGTCCATAAATATAATGCGTATTTTATGCTCCAATGCAAATTGGTGTGATATTCTCTTTATACCCTTAATAAATATCTAAATTTATTTGATATTCTCTACATGCATGCATTGAATATAGTGTTTACAAATAATAATTATAGATAGTCTAGTTATTTTTAATATCTCCTTGGTTTGCGTGACAAAAGAAACTATGCCCGAGTAGCTCCTAACAGTCGCGATCACCATAGCGTTATTATACCGTCTGAATGTGGTTATTTACGGGGAATGCTTCTGTGGTTCTAACATGAAAAGGAATCGTGTTTCGTTTGATACATGTAATAACTTGTTATAAAATTTTTCCAGGAAAATATTATATATTTTTTCTGACATTTTTCTATGCAGCATTCTCTTCTTCTTTTTTTGTTGGGAGTTTGGCAGCATTCTATTTAAGCTATTTGTATGTCATAATGTTGCATGCTTGCAAATTCAGACGAATTAATGTTGCAACTGAAACGTGATACGTAGGTGGTTCTGAGTGGGATGTTTTGGTTCTTCCGTTCATTCTGTAAATTCTGTCAAAGCTGCCGCTGTAATCAGTTTAACCCACATTTGTTAATACCATACCGGAGGTTTGACCGGTTTGATTTATGGAATGGTACATTCTGGAACCGATCTATACCAGTGTATTGTTTTAGATTTAATATAATAATATATATTTATAAGTATACATATATTTAATTATATGTATACCAAATTTGACTTATAATATTACTCTAAATACATAGTAGTACTATCAAATATGACATATAGTTTAATAGATTATATTATCAATTCTATCGTATAACTAGTATTAACCGGTATCGAGACTGGTATCGATTTACATGTCGAAATGGTGCATACGGCCATACTGGCCGGTATCTAACTACGGTTCAACCTTGTCGCCCGCTTCCAACCTCCACAGAAATTAAGAGTGCGTTTGGTTGTCTAGATGATGTTGGATGGGATATGGTCATTCAGTCTGGATGGGATGGAGTCATCCAGATGATTGTTTGGTTGGATGGATAGGAAGAGACAATTTTTTGTTTGGTTGGATGTATGAGGATGGATGAGATGAGCCAGTTTTTTGTTTGGTTAGATGGATAAGGATGAATAGGATAACACTAACCTTATGTATAACCTAATTACTTGATAATACATATTTCAGGGTTGACAGGATATATTAGACAAATAGAAGGTGCTAGCAATTAAAATTACAATCTGTATACGATGGGGGAGCAGAAAGAAGAGAGATTTACAAGGAATAAAAATGAACCATTGTTGGAAGACGAGAAGAAGAGTAAAGGAGATGAAAGAAGGAAAAGGGCACACTTTTTAGGTGCTAACAGGATTGGTTCATGGCAGACAGTGGTACTGTCAGGAAAAACAATAAAGATCGTGGGACGATGTCAATGACAACAATCTTCTATAACTGCCTGTTCTAGTGTTGATTCAAAGGAAAATATAAAAAACTCTGACTAAATCAAAACTTACCGGACAAGCAAAATCAAGATTCAAAGGCACAGCTATAAAAGCTGAACAGCAAGTATTAAACTGATGTTTGCTTAAGTCATACTCAATTTAATGTGGCAGAGCTCCATTTCAGTATGTCTGAGTCCAAGATATAGGCAATTCTTAGGCTCACTGGGAAAACAGAAAGGACTTGCATCGTGTACAAGAACTGGTAAAGGAATTATACTGGCAATATTAACAACAAAATGAGGTATTAGAGACAACAACAACATTCAGAAAACGCAATAGCTGAAAAGGAACAGGTCTTCAAAACTCTTCGGATCCTCTCTTCCTCCTCTTTACCCACTTCCTTCTCATCTGAACCGACATCTTCAAAACTCTTCGGATCCTCTCTGCACTTCTGGATCAGGTCTTCATACTGCTTGTTGTTTTTGTTAAGTTTTTGTTTCATCGCATGGAGTGCCTTTGCGTTGCTGCTGCTCATCTTCTTCTTAGCATCCTTGTTTGCAAGTGCCTCAGCAAGGAAGTCCTGCAGTTACTGAAGTTATTGAATATGCAGCCGAAGTTACTGAAGGCAACTATTCCAGTGTTCAAACCATATAAGAAACATAAAACCAACAAATTCTTCTTAACCATGAGGTCAGAAGCTCATTGTTTCAGGAATGAAAGAGCCCGATGCAGGAGGTACCTTCAGGTCTGAAATACAGAAAAGTTACCCACCAAAAAAAACGAATGGTTAGCAGCTCATGTGCCTTCTCCAGTCCAT
This sequence comes from Guadua angustifolia, assembly GCA_036346375.1. Classification (NCBI taxonomy): domain Eukaryota; kingdom Viridiplantae; phylum Streptophyta; class Magnoliopsida; order Poales; family Poaceae; genus Guadua; species Guadua angustifolia. The sequence continues at coordinate 30,819,629 of CM070508.1, forward strand.
AGAAAAAATTGAGAAAGAAGATTAGACTAATATACAGTCCAGCTCTCAGGCTGGCAAACTGTGAATTCACCAAACCAAAGAGCTCGATTCAAGTTTGAAATCCTATTTCCAAATAAGAGAACCCTAGTACAATGCTTCAAAGACTTGCGGAAAATTGACATTTCGACGACAATATGAGGAGCTTATCTTTCTTGCTCAAACTGTGTAGAACAACAAGTATGCTTTACCTTGTAGAAGCAAAAACCTTTTCCAGTGCTCCCCTGTCACGGAGATTAATCTGCAAAAGCACAAAAGGTAGTAACATCATGTTGTATTCATGTCCATTAACTTATAAACGCAGATAAGTTCTGCAAAAGCACAAAAGGTAGCAAAAGCACAAGAAATCACATGAAAAAGGATTTCTACCTTCTGAGCAGGTACCTTGCAATGCAGCATTCAGTATTTTAGTATGATTTCATAGTATTCCCTATGTAACTTTTGTGGAAACTACCAGCAGTACAATCCAGATTGCCACAATTGTATTCTCAAATTTCAGATATATAAAATAAATCTAACAACTAAATATTTCAAGCAAACTCTCGGACTAAACAGGTAGAATGAAAAACGAAAATTCAAGGCAATACATTTGTGTTACAGAGTAGGCAAATGTATCCTTTGTTAAATGAAACTCAGCCGAATCGCTCAAGGAGATAAATGCTCGAGACAAATAGAAGTTGATGCTGTCCACAAATTCTTTCTTTTACTACTAATTTTCTATGATGGAATCGCTGAAGGTGATTCTAGTTTATTTCGTCTACTAGTTAGTTGATACAGTCTGAGTACTCCGCTTTCTGTGTGGCATGCAAGCATTGATGCATTACTAATTTACTATGAAATTTCCTTGTCTGAAGTGCTATTTCTAACCCTGTATCAGCAAACAAGAAGAATGGCATTTGCAAAAATTGAAACTATTAACACATCAACCAACATACGGCCTAGTTGAAACGGAATCCCTAAAGCTGAAATCAACACATTGGCTTATCTAATCGAATCGAATAGCAACGCCAACTAAATCACAGGAAATCTGGCAATTACCAAGCAAATTTAAGAAGCGGCGGTGGCGCCGGCTCCTCCAAGGAGTAGCCCCGGCGTCGAAGGTGCAGCAACGGCACCAGGGTACGCCTCCGCTGCTACCCGCGTGGAATGGGCTGGCTTCGGTCCTCACATGGACGGCGCCGCCGCCGCCGGCGTTAATGGCTCTAAAGGGCGCGGCGCTTGGCAATCGCTACCCAGGCTACGAGAACATGGCGGACTGCGACACTGTTCAACGCCAACAAGTACGCACTCCAAGTCGATCTTGCCGGTGCCATTGGGGCGAGAGCTCGCGAAGACGAGAGCACTGGGGATGCGAGTGAAGGAAAGTGGGATGGCCCCGTCCGGCCGAAGGGGAATAACGTCACGCGCAAAAGTCACGGGCGAACGCGGACGCCCTCGTCCGGCCAAATTTCCCGGATTGGCTGATCCAGCATCTGAAAAGTATATTCTCTTATTTTGGATAGCCTCATCCAGGTCGCCCTCCAACCAAACACTTAGATGACAACAAAATCAGGGATCACTCCGTCCCATCCATCTCCTACCCTTGAACCAAACACATCCTAAAGCAGCCGGCGGCCGGTTATAAACACGACAGCACAGTCCTAGATCATTTTACCTTCGGCATGATATCTGGGGCCCATAACCCATGACTGAGCACACGTACGCATGCACACAAACAACAAATGGAATGATGTTGGTCCTGCAAGCCAATCCCTATCTTTTCCTGCCTTGGAAATTGTGTTACGTGCTATTGCAAAGCTCTTGGGTCTCAGAAATGCCACTACAAAACCTTTGTTTCCTTAGTTGCCATTGCTTTCACAGAACTTTCCGTCCACACCATTGTTAACCATTTTTCGACGGTATAGAGATATGGAAAGATAATTTTACCCTTGGCCATGCAATTTACTCCTATTATTTACTTCTATTATTTAAAGACGACCCTACATGTCATTGTCTCTGCTCCCTCACCACCCTTCCTGATCCCGTTCCAGCCACAATGCGCCTCTCTTCTCTCTCCCGTTTCTTCCCCATCCGTTCACGCCATCCCCACGGTTCTTCCCTGTTGCTCTCCTCTTCCTATCTCTCACATCTAATTTCTTCCCTATGGTCTGCATCGTGCTCCCCTCACTGTGTTGCTCATCATCTTCACCCCACATGCCACTATGATGGCGAGGTGGGTAGCGGTGGCAGGGGAGGTGAGGAGCAAGAGGTCTCTGCCCTGGACTGCGTGGTGTGTGTGGTTGTTGGGGAGCTCGAAGTGGGCTCTCACGGTGGTGTCAAAGTCGGGTGCGGAGGCGACGAGGCAAGCAGCGGCAACGAGGTGGGCCGCGCAGGGCGGGTAGGGGAGGAGTTGAAGGGAGTCGAGGTCGGCGGGGGCCGATTGGGGGCACGATACATCGAGCCGAACAAGTGGTAGAGCCGACAGATGTCTGTGCCCCTTACTGCTACACGGGAATGCAAATCGAGGAGGAGGCCGTTGTAACACCTCAACACTTCATGTGCTTAAGATATTACCACTATTTATATTTTTCATCACTTTTCCATTTTTTAGGCATAATTTTAGCAAGCAACCTAAGCAGTTATCACCACTACTGAGCCAACAATAATAATAATTTACATAACCATATAAATAATAAATAAACAACTAAACTTCTTAGTTAATATAAAACTGAATAAGTTCATATGTCCATTACTACGATTATGAAAGTCTGTCAACTAAATTAGCTATGCACTTTATTACTCATTAGTGAACACTAATACCAAGTATTTATAGAAGATGATGTAACAAGTGACACAAGGGTGCTACTTCCATCCCATGCATGTCGCCTTCAATGATCACCTAAAATATTAAAATAAGCAAAGATGAGTCCACGACTCAGCAAGTACATAATAATACAATAACATAACCATTTATCGCATTCATCTTATTAATCATCTTCGGATGAGTCCACGACTCAATAACATAACCATTTATCAGATTCAACTCATTAGTCACCATTCATCATTAGCGATGCAATGCAATTATGTCTACATGCTCATATGCTCATCACATAGCGTATGCCGGTATCGTTGAGTGCACACTCATCAATTTCATACACTCCATCCCATGGAGGTGCCTACCGAAATAAGTATTTCATACTTACACCAAATAGGTCATAAATGACTACACAGGTCACCTCTTTCCATCATAAATGCACATATGAAAATAATATGACATTTAACACATTTCTTTATCTCCATTAATCTCATCATCATAACATATCATTTTCATAATACACGAAAGGAACCATGCAAAGCATCATGATAGCAAGTTTCTAATATAAACAATAAGATTTAACCATCCATATCATTATTCCACCATGCACTTGCTTTTTACCCACGAGAAATGGAATGCTATGCGGTTGAAGCCAAAGCTATAATCACAACTCCTGCGGTAGGGAAACCCATCTAAAAAATATGCCATAATAGTATATACATCAAACATAATATTACCGCTCCTACATACATCCCAAACTTAACTTTCTCCCACGCTGGACTGTTTACAATTTGCTTTCCTAACTACCAGAATGCCATAACTGCTAGCTCAGGAGTTCAAACAAAGAAAATTATATTTTTCTAAAAATAACATAAGATTACCTACAATTTTCTGCTTATCTATACTTTTTAATTAATTCATTTAACCCCTCAGTCCGAAGATCGATCTTTGGTTTTTCGTAATAGCAAAATTCACAATTTTGTAACAACTTTTATTAAACTTCAAATATAGAAAACCATAGCATCTGTAGAATCAAGGAAAAATTACCTAGTTTTCTCTAGTTATGAATATAATTTAATTTGGTCATTATCTAACTCTAAACAGTAGATTAACATGACTGCTCTTAGTAAATTAATTCTCCATCTTCTTGAGCAAAATCAAGAGCAAGTGTATTGCATTCATTCATTTGAGCTTCTTAGCACCTGATTGAGTAAGTGAAGGTTCCAAGTTTCCTATTCTTGAAGGCTGCCACCTCCTAGATGGTTTGGAGGTGTGAAAACCAATGATTTCTTCAAGAAGATTGTATAGAGGGCCATTATTAGTGTGAAGGTTGAAGCTCTCTTACCTGGAACAAGAAAGAATTACCACTAGTGGATTGAGGAAGGCTCATATAATTTTTTAAATTTGTTTAGTATTTCTAAAAACTTAAACATATTTCTGAGTAATTAAAGTCCTTTGGAAAAAGGTTTTAAAATCCGGTATTTAGAAAACAACCTGCCAAAAACCCATTTCTTTCGCAAGAAAGCATATTCCAGAAGATACACCTTCTCTCTTAGCCCTCTCCCTCTCTCATTGATGCGCTAGGCCCACATGTTAGGGTTCGTCTTCCACCTCCCACCATGCCAACAGAGAGTCTGCTCGCTCTCGCTCTCTCTCTCTCTCGCCCCGCCACTAACTCATGGACCTTAGGCCCTCACAACAGGACCTGTCCACCACATCACTATTGTAGAATGCTCGCTATGCCGTTCACCATTTGCCTTGCTCAGCATGTCGCTCGTTTCTACCAAACTGCCAACCAACTCGTTCCCCTTGTCCTCTTTTGTGCGTCGCCAACTGAAGGGAGCTTACACACTACTCCATTACCATGTCTTATTATGAGAACTCATGAAACCTTCCCACGCCTCTTGCCTCTACTTGAGCTTCCCTTAGCGTGTCATCTATTCCAGCTCGCTACCCTTAGCTTCCCTCCCAAGCACTAGGAAGTTTGGTCTTGTGGATCACTAGGAACGGCATGGTCTTTTTCAACACCATCAAGCATGTGTCCACGCCACTGCTGCCTTGGTGAGCTTCTGTGGTCGACAAGCATGTCAATATTTTGCTTAAGCTGCACCCTCACCCTTTCTATGCTTAATGGAGCAGTTGCATCTAAGTGAGACCGAGCCAACTTCATCTTCTTTGTCTCTGGTGTGCATACTCAATCCTAGTCACCACGACACCCTGTTTTCGATGAGCTCCTTCCCTATTTTATCCGTGTCACCTTGTGTTCCATACTCTATTGATGAAAACCCCTCACTTTATTGTGTGGCTTTGACAGTGAAGTATCAACACCATGCTAACCCCCTGTTTTCAAGCCAACACCACCATTTTCATTGTCACATCTTCTCATGTTAGCTCCGTGTCGATTCCTTGTTCTAGAACCTTCCTTGGCTTGCATGTGAACTGAAGTGCACTATCTTGTAGCCACTCTTTCTCTGCAACCTATTGGCGCTATACGAGTCTTCACCACCGCCCCTACTCATCATTAGCAAGCCACCCCAGTGCCTCTCTTGTCACTACCAGACCACATAGTTTGCTCCTGGTAATCCCTAGATGCTAAAGCACTCATTAGATTTGGAAGGATAGCAACAAAACCTAAGGTTTCACATTGACATCCATGGTGTTGTCGTGGGAATGGTCATCTCCATCAAGTTACCATTGGTTCCTATGCCTACCATCGTAGCGTCGCTTGAGCCCCCTGATGTTAACCTGATGACCCTCTTGTGCTGAGTTAGTTGATGACCTAAAATGTCGCACCACTCAACATCACCGCACCATCGTCCTAGTCCACCATCACTTCCTAGAGGTGCACAAGGATACCATCTTTCCATTTTGCCTGAACCCAAAGATTTCCCATCCCTACCTCATCACCAGAGAGCTCATACTTAGCTTGTCCCCCGTGCTTTGTCTCTGACTTGTGGGCCTAGCAGTTAGTGGTATTGACAATCATTAAGTTAGTTAAGTGCAGTTAAGCGTAAGTCCCTGACATGTGGCCCAAGTAGAATAAGTGAATTGTTTTATAACTTAAACCAGTTTTTGAAAAGTGTCACTGACATGTGGAGCCCACCTGTTAGCCTCGACGAAAAATAATAAAAGACTAACATGTAGGTCCCACCTGCTAGCCTCTTTGAGAGAAGAATCGTTTTTCCTTAATTGAAAAATACATTTTCAAACCTAGAGAAAAAGAGCTAATATTTGAGAATACGCCTTCGACGTCATCCTCCTCCTTTTCTTTTTCAAGATTTTCACATCTAAGCAAAATTCAAATGTGTATAACTTTTGCATACAAACTCCAAATTGAATGAAACCAATTTTCTAAATTTTTATAAAACCATGCTCTTTCTTAATTAGTAAAAATATTTGAATTTGATTTCTATTTATATTCATTTGATTCTTATTCGTGCTTTTCGATATGATGGATATAGACACTAATGTCCTAAGACTTCCCTCATCAAACCAAAAGGCAATCAAGTGTTCAATGAGAAAGAAAAGTACCAATTTTGATCATATTTGAACCCATATTTCATTGTTATATATGTTGAGTCTAAAATTATTATGTATGCATGTGATTTTGGTAAAAATTGCTATGTTGGTAAGGATGGTAGATGTATCTAATTGTTGCATTCACTCTACCTTGATAATTTGATATCTTCACCATCATCAGTCATCACCCTAGTAACACTATCCACTATTCATAAATATTAAACGTGGAGTTGTAGAGTAGAAATGATCACTAGATGCTTATTCATGCTTATACCGATATTAGATCATTCACTTGGATGATGATCAAAATGTTCAAATGGGAGATACTTGTGATGTGGTGCAGAGGAGGAACCTTTGATATTGTTTTGGATACAAATTAAAGTGGGAAGACATGATTTGGACTTGGGCGAGTGGTTGTTAGGAAAGGAGTAGTTGCATGTGGGGTATGTGGCAGTCTCATCTAAGTCACTATGGACTGATCTATTGTGCTATTAACCTAAGTATTTTTATACAACCATATGTTTAAAATGGGACAAACCTAGCATAATAAATTTTCATGTTCTAGTAATTTAGCCGTGGGTTGTAATGATAGGTAGAAATTGGACTAATGTGGGCAAGGGACAGGACATCCATGCTTGTAGGGGCTTTTGTGCTGACTCAAAAGCTTATCAACACAACTATAAGCTAGTAAGGTTAGAGAGCGCTCCGCACCGTCATCTGGGTCTCAACATCATTTAGGTGGTTATTTCAAATTCAAGCTGACGAGCCACTATCGAGCCGAACCTCATTAACCCCTCATTAACCTTTTTATGGGGTGCTACGCCATAGACCACTGCTCAAAAGGCACATGTTCATCAACCTCAACAACAAAAAAGAGCAAAAAATAAAGATGACATGCTAAGCACAAGCAATGTAGCATGTCCTACCAAGACTAGGGTGCTCGGAATGTTGGCTGATACGGGTGGGACGGATGCTTCTAATATGGTCCTAACTATCACCAAGCTAAAGGAGCGTAGTAGACGACATGTATTATCGGCCGCTGCTACCATAGTCACAGTCAAAGAAGAGACTATTTTTATAATTTTATTCGGACAGAGCCAAATTTGCAAAAAAAAAAAAGGTGTGATTAGGCCAGGTAAGCCAAAGTTTGGACGTATCCGAACATCATAGCATTTGATGACCTGGAGAAGTATGCAATAGTACGCAATACTGATCGATAGGAGCAATCTAGGTGGCAAACGAGGCAAAGCCGGTGAAGATTCGACAGGACACCCTGTGCCTTAGTTCATTATTCTGTGCTCCTCTCTCTTTTTTCCCCTGGGGAGCAAAACAATCGGCATCACATCATTCGTAGGAGCATAAGGTTAGGTGTAGTACATCCATTGTCAATCGCATCCTTACAAACAAGCACCAAACAATTGTGTACTTGTCTTCCTGTAACGCAAATCTAGCACACCAGCGAGCCGCTTCGTCGCTCGTCTGTGATCCGACGTTATTATGTAGGTCTTCTTTACTTGGTGTGCTTGGGACATTATTTGTTTTGAGGTTTTGCCGGCCGGAACTTGGATACAATGCGGATCACGTCACTTCTCACGGTGACTTCCAGCAACTGCACGATCGAGCGAAAGCATATGTTTACATTTCATTTGCTGCATCACGTAGTTCAGAGTTCAAACTGCCTGAGAAAAGGGGAATAATGTATATACCCAAACACGAAGTATGATTCCCATGACTACTACAGCATATACATCAGGGTATCTCTTACGGGTCCACCTCTTCAGGTAAGAAGACGTTGTTTAGGTAAACTAGCCGCATTTCATCTCTCCAGATCTGAAAATCGTGAGGGCATTTTTGGCAGTCAGGATCTTAGTCAAGGTTTATGAAAAATAGTAACAAGCCATCTAAATCTGTGTCATCAATACAATAGAGGGAAAGGGAAAAAAATCAATACCAAATCCCTAAATTCAATCCTGATGTGAGGCACATTCGTTTTGTGAATATCGTTTCCTGAAGGGCCTCTTTTGTAGTAATTCTTGCCAATCCAGTGTGCCTGCAGGAGATCAATAGATGATTTGCTATGCACTGTGTATTTACATTTACTAAAACTTAGCAGGCAATTCGATCAAACATCATTTGTAGAAATACAACATGTGACTAAAGTGGATGTAACAGGCTCAGAACAAACACCAATAAAGCTTCCAAAGAAGTAACATAATATGGCTTACCCACCTTGAGGGCATGTGAAAACCCCGATTGATAGACAGAGTTTCTCGCAATTTCACATAAATCACAAGAACTCAGCTTCCACAGCTGAAACAATACCACAATATAGTGAGCTCCTTATGTTTTTACTGTATGAATGCAATGGTTATGTAGCATATTATGAAACCATGCATACTTGCACAGGTGCATACGGAACTACAAACCGGTATGCACATGCGCGTGTGCACACACACGTGCATATGTTTGTGTTTGTTTGCATGAGATGAAGAGGAAAGGGAAGGATAAGGGAAAAGAGGGGGTACTGAAGCGGCAATGCTGTATTCTTCCACCAATGGTTCTTTTGTCAGGTGAATTTGCAATGGATCATCTGTCGACAATGAGACATTCAAGCCTCGTTGGAAAAACATCGGCAAAGGATTCCGATGGTAATCAAGAAACAGGGAGTTGTTACTTAGTGGGGACATTGCCAGACCAATCTGATAAATTGATACGCAATAGGTTAAAAAGAAAGAACACCATCATTTAAAAATAAAAAATGTAACACCACAATGTTAGACAAATCTGTCATACTTTTTATTGTTATATTAACATTGCACAATTAATTGTTAAAAAAATGCAACCAGAGAAATAACTCAAAATTACACCGGATTATGGAAACAGGTAGTATTACCTGACCAAGATAGTATAGATATTGAAGAACAGGAGACTTCCTTAAATTGATTCCATGTGATATATTGTGACAAAGGAGAAATGTCGCGGCCAAGTGATCGACATCTCCAGCCTGTGCGAGCATGCCATTTAGAGAAAACACAATACCAGAATGTCAGATTGGAACATTGTAAGATATTTTACCTCGCCCGCATGTGGGCGGAATTTGATAGTGGTCATCCCCTTTGACTCACGCAGCTGAAAATTGGACAGAAGTATCACTTTCCAGTAACATGGAGAATATTAAAGGCAGAAGGACAAAATGCCTACCTTGTTCAGTGTGTATAAGTTAGCATAGCAGTAGTACGCATAATATGAGAATGCAGGGTTGAAGACATTGGTCCATTGTTCAGGTGTAGGCATGTGCTTTGTTGGACGCCTTTCAGGTTTACTCTCGTCATCAACCAAATCCAACCCTACAACCTGGCCCAGAAAGAGAAAATTTTCATATCAACATATTCGTCTAGCTTGAATATCTCAATCTCAACACCCACATGAAATTCAATTGCTCCATTGACCAGGTATATTCTAAAGAGTCAGAAGTTTATAGTTCACACATGAACTGGAAACTAGATTTACTGCTCCATCAACCTTTGATCCGTGAAATTTTGTGCAGAAATTATAATCAAACCAGTTTAGGTGCTTTCCAGAAGAGATGTTACAAATTAAGTATATGCTTCAGATAAAAAGGGTCTGTCCAGGCATGCAATACATATTTTGAAATAGATACCAGGAATCTCTGTTTAAATGACCCATCCATCTCTCAAACCTTTCATCACATTTTTTAATGGAAATTACATAATGCTATTTCATAGACTTGTTCTACATTAATGACTGTAGCACTCTTGAGTTTGTTAAAGTAGACTTGTATAGGGTGTTATTTGCAATTTTATCTTCCACTGTACATGTATATGTCAGGCCCATTGGCCCATTGAATGAAGCTAAGCTGCTATTCTAACATGGTATCAGAGCCCTAGCTAGGGTTTCCTGTAGCGCCGCCCTTGCCGCCATGGCAGCCCTTGCCGGCGACGCCACCGCCGCCGTCGCAGCTCCCTCCCGCACGGCGCCCTCCTCTCCTCTCTTCTCTCTCTTTCTGGCGACATTCCTCTCCAACCAAGATCCTTCCGCCGGCTCCTCTCCAATCGGCGTCCCCCTCCACGGCTCCTCCCACGGCCAGCGTCACCTCCGTCGGCTCACCCCATGCAGTGTCAGCGCGCCCATTCTCCTGTTCGGCGACCATTGCTTCCCAGACGCTGAGCTCCTCGCGTCCGCTTCCGCCAGACGTGAGCTCGCCTCTTCTTGCGCCTCGGCTCAGCCGCCATCGCCGTCGCCTCGCCTTGGCTCGGCCTCGGCCTGCGCCGTCCTCCAAGCCGCCTCCAGCGCCGTCGCCTCCAAGGTTTGCGTTGAGAAGTAGCGCAGAGCAGAAAGCAGCAAAGGTTTCTAAAAAAAACCTGCTGCTCAGCTCCTTTCCGAAGTCTGAGATGGCCATCGCATCTCGTTCTTCTGGACCGATGCCTCTCCCGCCTGTCATGTTTGATGGGACCAATTTCCGGGAGTGGTCCACAATGCTCCGGATCTCACTTGACAGCCAGCGTCTTTGGGGTCACCTCACTGGAGCTCGTCCTCGCCCGCTAGTTCCGGTTCGTCCAGTTCATCCTGTGGTCGGGTCGGATGGCGCTCGCCTCTGAGATGTTCTAGCAACAGTCTGGCGGAGACACACGACAAGATATCGCCGATCTGCAGACTCTTGAGAGCTGGCAGGCGGATGAGGCTCGTGCTGTTGCTGTCATCTTAGGCAGCATGAAGGTTGAGCTTGCCATGGATCTAGCCGCTCTTCCTTCTTCGCAGCTGATGTGGGAGCGTGCGCAGGCTCAGTTCCAGCCGAGCAGCGATGCTCTCTACACCTCTACACTGGAGTTGGCGAGCTCTCTTCATCAGCAGGACTCCACTGTTGATGCCTTCTACCAGCAGATCACTGATGTGTGGCGTCAGCTTGACTCCTTGGAGCCTCCCTACAGTCCGACCTGTGACTGCTGTGGTCTTCATCGGGACCACAAGAGTGCTGTTCGCCTCTTTGAGTTCCTCCGCCGACTTCGACCGGAGTTTGAGCGACTTCGAGCTCACCTTGGCCCGTTCGCCTCGACCGCCCCTCGGTTGAGGCGCCACCTCGTCCGTGGCTTGAGGAGACTTCGTCTTCGTGGCGTTCTCTCATCCCCTCGTCGGTCCCCGATTGCTTCCACACCTCCTCCTACGACAGCTCTGTCGCTCTCTCTCCCAAAGACCCGCAGGAGGCTCCGTTCTTGTGGCGAAAACCGCTGGTGCAATGGTTCGTCAGAATTAACTCTTGCAAAAGACAGACACACCATTGAGCAAAGTCGTATATGGCCTCGAGAACCACAAGGGTGGAGGTAGTGGAGCTGGTACCTCTCGCCCACCGGACGCCCTGCTAACAGCCATGCAGGATGTGACTCAGCGCCTTGAGCGCATGAAGCGCCGCCTGGGAGCGACACCTTCTCCGTACCGTCTGTTGCCGCCTTCCTCGTATCTGATCATACCTGGATTCTTGACTCTGGTGCTTCTTTCCATATGACATCTGATCCCACTCACCTTGGCCCACTGAGTTCCTCAGCTATCCCTATGTCTGTCGAATCGGTGATGGCACTTCCTCTCGATTCTTTGGTCGGGCACTCTTCACACTTCTTGTTTTCATGTTCCTTCGTTTCACATGTTCCTCGCCTCGATTCTGACTTATCTCTGGCGGCCGACTTTGTCGACCTTGATTGTTGTATCATTCTTGAGGTCGACTCTTGTTCTATTCAGATCGCCTCACGGGACCTGGTTGGTACTGGCCGTCGGGTCCGTGACTCTCAGCGTCTTTGGGAGCTTGATAACCGCGCTTCCTCCGCTTCCATCACATCCACCTCCAGCAGCCAGTCGACTGCCGTCTCTGATGTCACTGTCCTCGCCACCCCTGCTTCCGCCAGTTTTGTTCAGTGGCATCATCGCTTAGGTCACATGTGTGGGTCTCGTCTATCTTTGTTAGTGAGTCGTGGTGTTCTTGGGAAGGTTCCTGGTGATACCTCCCTATCCTGTATGGGTTGTAAGCTTGGGAAGCAGCTACAGTTACCCTATCCCACTAGTGACTCGGTGTCTCTTCAGCCGTTTGATTTGGTTCATTCTGATGTATGGGGCCCGGCTCCCTTCGTTTCGAAAGGGGGTCATCGATATTATGTGATCTTTATTGATGATTTCTCTCGTTACACTTGGATCTATCTTCTGACTTCTAGGCATCAGGTGTTGTCTGCCTACCAGGCCTTCGCTGCCATGGTTCGCACATAGTTTGACTCGCCTATTCGTGTCTTCCGTGCTGACTCTGCTGGCGAGTACCTATCCACCTCTCTTCGTCAGTATCTCCTTGAGCAGGGTACCCTTCCTCAAGATACTCTGACTGGGTGCTCACGCCGAAATGGTGTCTCTGGCGTAAGCATCGTCACCTTCTTGAGACCGCCGAGCGATGATGCTTTTCTTCCTCTGTTCGCCCCACTTCGGCCGAGGTCGCTCTCATCATTGTCTACCTTGTGAACCTCCAGCCTTCTACTGCTCTTCAGGGTGCCACCCCTGTTGAGCGTCTCTTTGGCCGGCCTCCTCAGTACAGTCACCTTCGTGCGTTCGGGTGTGTTGTCTTTGTACTACTTCAGCCCCGTGAGAGGACGAAGCTCACTGCTCAGTCTGTTGAGTGCGTCTTTCTTGGCTACGATGCTGAGCGCAAGGGTTATCGCTGTTGGGACCCTGTGGCTCGCAGGATCCGGGTCTCCCGAGACGTTACCTTTGATGAGTCTCGCTCCTTCTTCACTCGTGATCCTTCCTCTCGTCCGCACTCTACTTCTGATTCGCTCTCTTTCCTCACTCTACCTGATGCTTCCTTCTGTCCACCATCGCCCTCTCCTTCGTCCCTGCCTTTACCTCCATCCTCGCCACCATCACCCTCACCTTCCATCCCAGTTCCTTCGTCCGCTGCTCCACCCTCTCCCTCACCACCTCAGCAGCCTTCTTTTGCCTTTCCGCCTCCTCCTGTCCGTTTCCACTACACTCGTCGTCCACCTCCTCCCGGTTCCTCCTCCCTCCTAGGTCCTGCTCCCACTTCAGAGTCTTCTCCCTCTTTCGAGTCCTCTCCCTCTGCTCCTACTTCAGAGCGTACCTCTCCTGCTCCCTCACCGCGGTATGCTCTTCGTGATCAGAGTATGATTCCTCGTCCCGATCGCTACGGTTTCGTTGCTCCTGCTACCGTCTCCTCTGAGCCTACTTCCTATCGCGATGCTGTTACTCATCCTGAGTGGCAGTTCGCTATGGCTGAGGAGCTTGCTGCTCTAGAGCGCACCGGCACTTGGGACCTTGCACCTCTTCCTCCTTCACACCCTATCACGTGCAAGTGGGTCTATAAGATCAAGACTCGCTCTGATGGCTCTATTGAGCGCTATAAGGCGCGTCTCGTTGCACGTGGCTTCCAGCAGGAGTATGGGCGTGACTATGAGGAGACCTTCGCTCCTGTTGCTCACAGGACCACTGTGCACACACTTGTGGCAGTTGCTTCTATTCGCCGGTGGACCATCTCCCAGCTTGATGTGAAGAATGCTTTTCTTCACGGTGAGCTACGTGAGGAGGTCTACATGCATCCACCTCCTGGCTATTCTGTGCCAGATGGCCACGTGTGTCGTCTTCGTCGTTCTCTCTATGGGCTCAAGCAAGCCCCTCGGGCTTGGTTTGAGCGTTTCACCTCTGTTGTCACCACTGCTGGTTTTGTTGCTAGTGAGCACGACCCTGCTCTCTTCATTCACACTTCTCCTCGTGGTCGTACTCTTCTTCTTCTCTACGTGGATGACATGCTCATCACTGGTGATGATCCTCAGTACGTTGCCTTTGTAAAGGCGCGTCTCAGTGAGCAATTTCAGATGTCTGATTTGGGTCCTCTTAGGTACTTTCTTGGGATTGAGGTCACTTCCACGCCTGAGGGCTACTACCTCTCCCAGCGGAAGTACATTCAGGATCTCCTTGCTCGGGCATGTCTCACCGATCAGCGTACTGTTGCCACTCCTATGGAGCTTCATCTTCACTTTCGTCCCCATCGACGGTACTCTCTTGAGGATCCTACTGCCACCGCCACCTAGTTGGGAGTCTTGTTTACCTTGGCATTACTCGTCCCGACATCTCCCATGTTTGCTCACATCCCGAGCCGCTTTATGCAGACTCCTACTCGAGATACACTCTGACCACCTCCTTCGAGTCTTACGGATCTTCGTGGTACCATTGATCGCCGTCTGTTTTTCTCTTGCTCCAGCTCTTTGCAGCTCCAGGCCTATTCAGATGCTTCTTGGGCTAGCGATTCCTCTGATCGTAAGTCTCTCTCTGCTTATTGTGTCTTCCTTGGTTCTTCTCTGATTGCCTGGAAGACCAAGAAGCAGATTCTCGCTCGAGATCGAGGCCGAGTTGCGGCGCTTGCCTCTGTGGATTACCGAGGTGACTTGGTTACGGTGGCTCCTGGCAGATTTTGGTGTCACTGTCTCTACCCCTACGACAGTTTGCTCCGACAGTACCGGCGCGATCAGCATTGCTCGAGATCCGGTGAAGCATGAGCTCACCAAGCACATTGGTGTTGATGCTTCCTATGTCCGCTCTCAGGTGCAGCAACAGGTGGTTGCCCTTCAGTATGTGCCCTCCGAGGTTCAGATCGCCGATTTCTTCACCAAGGCACAAACTAAGGCGCAGCATGATCTTCATCTCTCCAAACTCAATGTTGTGGATCCACCTTGAGTTTGAGGGGGGGTGTTAAAGTAGACTTGTATAGGGTGTTATTTGCAATTTTATCTTCCACTGTACATGTATATGTCAGGCCCATTGGCCCATTGAATGAAGCTAAGCTGCTATTCTAACAGAGTTTACATAAAAATATAAATAAACAGCAGCATGTGAATGTCAACTGTAGATGCGTGAGTTGTGGAGACCAGACACATGGCAGAAATACAACAGTTATCCAAGTCACAAAATAATGAGAACACAATTTCTGAACCTGATTTAGGAAGACATGAAGCTGTGGGTGCGAAGCCGGATCAATAGTAACCTCAAATAGAGGAAGGAAAATGTTGTCAAGAAGATTTTGAAATGATGTAACAATACCCATTTCCTTGTACACATTATACAAGCGCGGAATCTGCAAAAAAATACAAAAAAAAATCATCTGCACGAGACACTGCATATCAAAACATAATGAATCACTTACCAATCAATAACCATTTTTAAAGACTTAATTCATGCAGTAAGAATAATTTATTCATTAAGACTGCTAGTAGATCATAAGCTGAGACAACAAAACTAGTTTATCCAGGTAATTTATTCCTGAAAATATTACGAACGGACAAATAAAATAAAAAATGCAAAATATACTATGAAACATTTAAGAAAATAAGGATGCACAATTTCAAACAATACGACATCCTCTCAGCGTTCCTTCAGCATGCTTTTATCTTTCTTAGTAGTTTGGGGTATATAATAATGACGACGACAATGATCATAAGAAGACAACAAACTAACGACCAATATACATTGCAATAGAAAGAGTAAGGTGGAAAACAAGGCAATTGACGATATAGGAGGTGGTCCGCCTATTTGGACTGTCTGATAAGCGCATCACATGGTACTAGTTCACCGCGAAAGAAATGTGTGGCAACGGCACTGGGGAAGTGAAACAAAAACTCAAAACTACTATTCGCATTAGTTTAAGTAACGTTCCATTGATAAGAACTGCCTCTTATGCTGAAGTCCTCATTTTACAAGCTAGATTGTTGTGAGAAATGATTTTACAGAAATATGGACCGCATGCTTTTACAAAACTACAGATCCTTGGTGGAATAAGTCAACACTAGTGATACAGAAATAGCTAAAGAAAATAACAGCAACAGAGTCTCAAGTCTAAGCTTTACTACATGCCCATGACAGTATGAATAGAAGAGGTGGATAAAGTAGACAAAACTAATCAGTATAGCATATCAGCATGCAGATGCAGTTCCACTAATTGCAAGAAAAATACAGAAACATCTAGGAGCGATAGGTACCAGCAAAAATATAGTGTGTACCTGAACCAGCCAGACAACATTTTCACTATACAATTCGTTGTTTACTATCCAACTCGCAAGTTGGTCCCACTCACTTTGCTTCCTCCCATAGATTGAAATCCTATATTCAGCCATCTGGTGAAGCAAATTAGAGCAGACAAGTTTAAAGGCCTCAAATAAGAATTACATCTGCATGAAAAAACCAAAAGAATAAATAATCAAGTTGACAGTTTACCTGATATTTGCTTGCAGAAAGGTCAGAGAAAACTTGCTTCGTCAGCTCAGCAAGAAAACGGCCTAGTTTAAATCAAATAGCAATAGAAATATTTCAAAAAGCACTAAGATAGTTTTCTTTAAAACAGTAAAATATTGTATAAATTGAATGTAATAATCAATCATAGTCATTCCCCTAACAAAAAATAAATAAGAAAATATCATACATAGCATACACTAACCACAGGCTGAATCTTTCAAATGATAATCTTTAGGCCTGTTTCACCAAACTTAAGCTTAGACATATTGTCAAAAATCAAAATAAGCCGAAACCAGTAACATACAAGCAGCTTTATCTTTCAGCTCACATTCGTGTGTAAGACCATTATCCAAAGAGAAGCTGAAGCTAAGGGTGGTGGCTCGCAGGTTTTATAAGCTCAGTTGCTCATAAGTTCGGTTTACAAAATTTGTATGGCTCATCTTAGAAGCTAATCTATAAGCCCAATAAATCAGCTCATCCTAAACTAATATAGGCCAGACAGACCCTTGCAAATCATATGATCGAAAAAGAACAATGAACACTAAGAAAAAGGCTTATCTACCTGCAGATAAGATCAATAACTTAGAACCTTCAAGCACAAAGCAGAAGGGTTTCACCTAGGATTTCAAATACTGTGTTATAGCACCTTTATGGCAGAGCATGTGTTATGGCCACTCTAAAGTGGCTGCTATATCTGAAGATGCAATGCTAAATCAACCTGGAGATGCAATGCTAAATCAGCCATGGGAACCGCTACAGAACCTATAATACAGCAGGCACTTCTGTGCAGAAATACTTAAGCTTTCCTTGGTAGCTATTCATTGTATATATGGTTTTCCAAGAAGTTTTCTATTGCACCTCCTTTATTTTTTCCACAATCAATTAATATGTAATCCCTATTCCCTCAATGATTTCCTGATCTGGTCATCTTGATTTTCCAAGACCTACCCCTGTGAAGCACCAATGTTGAATAAGCATTTCTTCCTAGGCTTCATAACGTGGCTATGTTGGACACCATCATGCCTCTCATGTATGTCCAGGGCATGCCAAATCACATACACTTTCTAAAATATATATGTAGTTTACAAGTTCCAACACTTGTAAGACACGGCTCAGCATGTGCTGGACAGTGCCCAACATGTGTGCATGACCTGACATGTGAGACACAGCCAGCCCAATTAGATCAAGCTGAGTTTTTGTGTGATGCACACATACAGTTAGATCAAGCAGTTTTTTTTTTCTTCTTTCCAATTTTGTTAGTGCAATTATGCAACAATCTGTTGAAGGGTTAAGTAGTTAGGTATTATCACTAAATAGTATTTATTGTGATACAATGCCATTGTGGCATCAAGTGGATGTGTGATGCTGATGGAATAACAATGATGGGCACTAGAGAAAAATATACATGTTACTTTGTAGTTCGAAAGTACACTATCATACCTGGCATTTTGCGAAAAATGCCATATCACTATGTCCGTATCTCGCCATGTATTGTTAGCTCTATCATATTAGTGAAACCTTCTGAGGATATAAACGCTGGCCAGATCACTTATACAACTCAGCAAGAGTTAGTGGTACGTTAACTGCTTCATATGCCACTCAGCAGCTTATATGCTCCAACTACCGCTGTTGGCAGTTGGCAATTATGAAGAGGACTATCAAGTAGTTTACACTTTATGGGCTTAGGGCATCGATAGTTTAACTTATAGGGTTTATGCTGTGTAGAATGACACTTTCACATGCTTATAAGCCCAATAAAACACAATTTGTAGAACTGCACCTGAGGTGTTACCAATTAGTGGTAACACACTAACACAGCTTTTTAATGCTCAGACATTGATTTGAAGTGAAGTGGTAGGTTATTGAACTTCTAAATATAAAAGTAATCCATTAAAAAATTGGTCAGAGTTGATCAGAAGCGACACACAATATAAACTCACATCTGTCAATACAAGAACTAGTTTGGCTGCGATCATATTTACATCAAGATAAATGTTCCCAACTTTTACATGGACATACATTTATAGGACTTCCAAAGGACAATAAGTTTAGGGGAGACAATGATAGTAACATAGAGCTGCAAGCATAGTATTCTGCAACAAAAATTGGAAGCTGTGCAAAAAGCGCCAATAACATAAATTAGTCTTGCAGGAAAAATAGAACTTTAGAACAAACAATACCTTGAATAAGATTGTCCTGTTTAAGGAAAATCTCTCTGAGCCTACTTTGCCCACATGGATTGTATTTAAGGTTGAATTTGTCAAAACGATGAAACGTACTTTTGTCTGCATGGACATCTAGTAAATCAACATTCAAGTCATACCTAGGAAAAACAAGAAGAATTATTAACCAACAAACAGTGGCAACAGCATTATAAATACATATATAGGATCCAGAACACACCCAGTTAAGTCCAAGCTCTCAAAAACCTCCTTCAAAGTCATATAAGTTCCATCTCTGAAAATGACAACCTAAATGACACCATACATAATTATGATTATTAGATTATAAGATGACAGTCGTGTTATGTCTATAAATACAAGCTACACAATCTTCGCAGAAATTGATTCATGAATGTACCTCATCAGGTTCTTTCCTTAGTTTGGACTTTATGAATCTCAGCAAATGTTTTTGATTCATGCATGCTGAGTGGTGAACATGAGTGTCAACCTTCCTAACATTGTAAAAATCACGATGTGGTGCAGTCTTCTGGGCAAGAAACTCCCTATCCGTGTTTAACATCAGATGAAATTTGAACTTCTGAAGACAAAAAAATTATGCATCACACACAAAGAACTATAGGAGAGGATTCCGATGTTTTCATCGAATTATTCAGGATCTAAGATATTTGACAATATGATTACATGCTCTAAAAGGTTCAACCGATTATGGCAGACAGTTCTTGTGTTTCCTGCAGCAATCACTCGGAGAATATAATGCAAGTCAGTGAAGAAGGTTGTGGCATCAGCCACAGGATAAATTCTTTCGATATCTGAGGTAAAAGAAAAAAGGAAATAAATGAGTCATAGGAAGCTGAAATAGCCTAGTTAATAAAATGAAGCACACCAGGATCCTTACAGTCTTTATCCGCATAGACATGAACAACACCATCGACCATTTGGAAAACATGCTAAAAGCGCAGCCAATAGTTGAAATCAGAAAGACAAAACAGACAAAAAGGTATTCAAACACTGAAACAAGAACTAAGCTACCTCTGATTTTGGTTCAGGCACATAGGTGAATGGATTGGGATTAGGTTTTGGAGTAGAAGGATCATTTATAACCTCTTTCTCCCATGGAGCGACCTCCTCTCTAAAAAGGTAACAGTCTCTCAACTCAAGGCACTTCTGAAGGATTTTGTAGACCTCAATTTCATCAGGAGATGGGATCTCTGGCATCAAATAGAAAATAAAATTTTAATAACCTTCCATCCATATAGCACTGAAAGAAAAAAATCAACCCAGTGGAACGGATTTTCTTGGACAGAAAGCAAAAAAGAAACCATTATTTAAAAACATTTATTCGATTTATCTGAGTTTGATTCTGTGCATTGCAAAAGAAAAGGATTACTAACTAATCAACGGCAGAAACAATGTGTTTTTAATGGTGATGCCCCAAACATGGCATGTGCTCTGTTGCTTGCGACAGAAG
Organism: Guadua angustifolia; assembly: GCA_036346375.1. Classification (NCBI taxonomy): domain Eukaryota; kingdom Viridiplantae; phylum Streptophyta; class Magnoliopsida; order Poales; family Poaceae; genus Guadua; species Guadua angustifolia. Next base: position 30,839,919 of record CM070508.1, read on the forward strand.
AGTGTCAGTCTCGGACGCGAATGTAAACTAAACCTGTTGGATGTACTTGGGGTTCTTTACCCCGTTTTCTTCTTAATATAATGATACGCAACTCTCCTGCGTGTTCGAGAAAAAAAAAACGGCAGAAACAAGAGTTGGAAAGGCGCGGCAGTGCACAAAATTCAACAACATTATAGGTTGTCCAAAATTTTCACTGCAAATATTTCAATGACAAAATAATCCCCGTTCTTGGCTTACACCAAATGGTCGAAAGAAATGGAAAACTCTTATATATCCATATAGGAGTACAAGCATAGCATCTCAATATTCTGTTAGAAAAATGTACTTAAGTTAATAAAACAAGCACTGGTCAAGCTTTGAAATATTAATGTTGCCTTCTTGTCCTACGAAAGGCAACTATTTCACCCGTTGAAAACAATTTTGAGCACAGTTCTGTATATTCAGATGCTATACCATTTGGGGCAGTTAACAGCTTGATAAATGATTCTTGCTCAGGTCCTCTTCGAAGAATATCTGCAGCAACTGGATCAGGTTGAACGCCATGAAGATCATTGGATATACTATGAGACCGAATCAGGTTTTTTGCAGCTAATGATGCTGTAGCCCCATTTTCCACAACTGCATTTCCTTTGTGTTCTCCCTCCTACTCAAAATATTGTTCAAGGATTAAAGAGAAAAAATGGAAGATTTTAGAATCAGTTCCAGTTGCCGTACCAAATGAAAGTAAAGAATATATACCTCAAATAGAATTGATTCATATCAACAGCCAATACTATTGGTTGTATTCCTAATGATGGTAGTATCCAGCGATAAGATTTGTTATACCAAGTTACTAACTGTAGAGTAACTACCAGACAAACTCACAGTTACCACGTGTTAGTTGTTACCTTCAAGCAATATTAAACATTCAGGCATTATTATAGCATATCTTTGCAGCAGATAAAGATTATGTTTAATGTATATACCTTTTATAACACATCCCAGCAACATGGTTGTTAAGGCGTCGCCTAGGCGACGCCTAGGCGCCGCCTAGGCGTCTAGGCGCTGGAGGGAGCTCGCCGGGAGGTGTCGCCTCGCCTGGCCGGCGCAAGGCGTCCGCCTGGAGCGCCTAGGCGTCGCTGGGCCGCCGCGCGTCTCAAGGCGAGGTTGGGTGGCTGCTGGGTTGGGAGGAGTCGGCAATAAGTCGCCTGGTCGCCCCATTCGCCTGTCCCGCCGCCAGCCCGCCACCACCAACGTCGCCGCCGTCGGCTCCAGATCCGTAAGTCTCCTGTCGCCCTCCTCCTCCTCCCTCTCCTTCTCCTCCCTCTCCTTTGCCTCCCACGCCATGGCTCCCCTCCGCGTCGTGGCTCCCTCCTCACAGGCTCCTCTCATGGGCCAGAGAGAGAGAGAGAGAGAGAGAGAGAGAGGCGGAGCGAGAGGGTAGCGGAGGCGATGCCGCGAGAAAGAAGCCGAGCGAGATGCGAGAGAGAGAGGGCGGCGGGTGTTTTGTCGGCAAAGCCGACAGAGAGAGAGAGAGAGGTGGGGTGGCCGCCCAATGAGAGAGAGAGGATGGGTGGGTGGCCCAAATGAGAGAGGAGGAGGAAGGAAGGGACGGAGAGAGTTGATATTGCGATGTTAAACCGATGTTAATAGATTTTTTGTCGCCTAATCTCGCCTAGGCGCCCGCCTAGGCGCCTAGGCGTCCAGGCGATGGGCTAGCGCCTCGCCTCGCCTTGTCGCCTTGACAACCTTGCCCAGCAATAAGTTATTCAAATTTAAGTGGTCATGGTTAGTTTTTTAAACATAAATCAAGCCTATACAGAAAGATCAGCTGGTAAAATATTGTGTCTATTGAAGGTAAAATTACAGGAACAAAAGATAAAAAATCTATAAACGAGGGCAGATGAAACAATGGAAGACTTAATGCTCAACAGTTCCAAAAAAAATGTTAGTCATAAATTCGCTTATTTTATGTGCATGATCTCCAGTCTCCTAGTATGAAAATTTATGCCAAGTCTGTTTTAGCTTCAACAATATAAAAGACAAAGATTGAAGAAAGGACTAAGTGACTAACAATTATAACAAGAAAGTAGTGATGATGACTAAAACTTACAAGATTTCCATTTGTGTTCAGGTAGCCATTATCAAGTTTACTACTGCGCTGTGTAGCATCATCCTCATCTGATCCCTCTGCGCTCTCAAAAGCACTTGCACTGGCAACAGGGGACTTGGGTGAGTTTGGTCTGATTATTCCAACCCGTCTGTTTGAACTTGAACGGACAAGTTGTTTAGTACCTGCATTAATCGTTTGTTGTTATCCAGTGTCATTTTTAATGAAATGAAAAATGATCATGTTAATATCGTATTACCGTAAATAGCCAAAGAAAGAGGAAATGTATCACAAAAGTTATAGGTCTATACACTGCTGATTAAGCACCATATAAGCACCAACGACATTTACACTCTAGAACATATCGAATTTGGAGTTGATATAACTTTCTTTGAAAAGAGTTAAAATTTGCTTAGACTCTCATAATTGATTCTAGAGAAAAATTAAGGATTGGCATTTAGCACAACCGACAGGACTAGTTATCACATTAGTCGAAACATTAACAAAAAATCAAAATGTTGCTCAAGCTTATGGGCATAGCGATTCCTTTGACCAAGCTACATCTTTCTTCATTTCACTGGTTATAATTTAGGGATGCTCAGTAGCATTGAAAATATGTCCATATTGAAAAGTAGCATCCAATGTGAAGCTGACAGGTTGGGCCCTAGCCACTTGTCAACAAGACACCAATGCTATTTCCAACTCACATGAAATTTATAGCATCACTGGGCAATTTGCCCTAGAATTTATGACCTTCTCCGTAAATGCTACCCTCAGCCTCCTAAAGTTTAAACAAAACAGCAAATTTCTATATGCATAACTGGAGAGCAACAGGTGCATTTCGAAAAGAAATACAAGGGTTAACATGACTTGGAGGAGTATTACTCTCAGCTTCCTATATAAACAACTGATCACTCCCACTCCACACGGAAAACATTTTAATGCATCTCTCTGTCTATAGAATGACTTACTCGATACATCGGGTACTTCATAGATGGGTCCGACTGCTGTGCAATCATGCTTCCCGTGCAATCATCGTGCAATCCAACTAAGAAAAGTTTCAAAAAATTCTGAAAAAAATCATGGATGTACATCTCATCTTACCCCATCTACATATAAAATTTCATTATCAAATTCGTCCTATGCTAGAAGTTACAAAAAAGACAAATTTGGGGTGCATTTGAACTATTCAAGTTTGTCAGAAATTTGTCTTTTTTGTAACTTCTAGCATAGGACGAATTTGATAATGAAATTTTATATGTAGATGGGGTAAGATGAGATGTACATCCATGATTTTTTTCAGAATTTTTTGAAACTTTTTTTAGTTGGATTGCACGATGATTGCACGGGAAGCATGATTGCACAGCAGTTGGACCCTTCATAGATACCATAGTTATTTCTCCTTATATTTTTCAGCAGTTCCGGTGCTTGGTCCTCGCCACCTTCATGGCGCCTAAAGCTTAAATTGAGCAATTAGCATACAATCGTTTCACCCAAATTCTTCTCACACTGTACTAGTGTTGCTTTCTTTTCGTGAAAGATATATAATGCGTAGTTCAGCGCAAGATTTGTAGGAGCATTTGAAAAGCACAGCAACATTTTGCGCTCCTCTTGCTGCCATATCCAGTTCGAAACCCCACACATTGCCCCCAATCGGAAGCCATTTCACAACCTAGCCTAGCTAGCTCCAAGCCAACTCCCACAATCCTATCCACTCCACACCCAGCCAGCCGCACATACCTACACGTGTAATACTAGATACAAACAAACGTACCGTCGGGCCCCACGTGCAGCCTCGGCAAGCCCTGGGGGATCTGCATGCAGGCGGCGGCCGCGAGCGAGTCGTTCACGTGCGACCCCACCACCCCGGCCACTTCCTCGTCGTCGTCCTCCTCCTCGCCCACGGGGTACCCCCTGGCGGCGGCGATGCCGGTGCCGGCGCCGGGGCCGGCGACGTAGAGGGCGGAGAGGTCGGGGAGGGACGCGGAGCCGGCGGCCGCGCGGCGCGGGGAGGGCGCTTCCCGGCGGTGCGGAGCCGCCGCCGCTGACTGCCGTCGGTGGAGGCGCGGGCGAGGTCACCGCCGAGCTGCGCGACGGCGCGGCAGTGCAGGTAGTAGGCGGAGGCGGCGGCGGCGGAGGCGCCTACGAGCGCCGCGAAGGCGAGCTGCAGCTTGTACGTGGAGTCGGACGCGGAGTCCATGGGCGGGTTTAAGGGAGGGGATTAGGAGGGGAATGGGAGTGGGAGGCGGAAGGGGATTGATTAGCACTGAGGGCGGATAGGTCGGGGTTATTTATAGGGGTCCGTACGGATTGTGACGGGAATGCCAGGTGCGGGCCTCGTGGGGTTTTGGTCTCTTGATGAGTCAGCGGTGGTTTATTGCCGCTGGATTTGGGGTTGCTTTGCTTTGTTTAACTTAGCCCTACAATAGCAAATGTCTCTTTTCTTTGTGTTACTGTGTATGGTTAACTTTACGTTTTTGTGAGGACTGTAACGTGGGGCCATGGAAGGAATCCAACGGGGAAATGTGGTTTTTCTTTTTCTATTTTTGTATAGCATGGTCAGATTTTCATGGTGACACGAAAGGAAGAACATTTGGTTTCATTGGGGGAAAAACGAAAGAAATATTATTTAAAATTGTGTAGATTGCTTTTTATCTAGCTCACTCAAGTAGTATCTTTTAAGGAAAAATTAACCTCAGTAGGATTGAAAAGGGAATGTAGACAAAAACTAAACATAAATGCTTTTGAAAAAGATTATAAGAACAAAGTTTGGATTGCTCACTACTACAAAAGGATTATATTAGACATGTCATCACTGACAGTTATTTATAAAAACCATCTGCAATGGGTCTCGGACACATCACAAATAGTTTTTGGTTAAAACCGTTTGTGAAGAGGGGCCCATCATAGACACAGACGGTTTTTTTTTTTTTGCTAAAACCGTCTGTGAAGAGGGCATAGACAGTTTTAGCCAAAAAACGTCTATGATGAGGGGGAGAATATCACAGACGTATCTGTGATATAGGCAATATTATAAACAGTTTTAGCAAAAAATCATCTATGATGATCATTTCTGGTAAATAAGAATACAGAGCCTTGACCTCTTTTGTATCTTTAGGGTTTTCGAGCTATTTTTGAAGTGGCAGTGATTGAGAGGCGATCTGGTAGAGAGAGACCATATATTTGGAGCTGTAATTGTAGATCCTTTTGCTTTAGGTCATCTAAGGTTAGTAATTGCTTCAAATTTGTACTATATTTAAGATCTAGCTTGGTAAAGAGGGAAATGAAGCTGATTTCTAGAACTAACTTGATGTAGATCCATTTGTTCTTTATGATGTAAAGTAATAATTGGTTTTAATTGTATTATACTCAATATGTAGATAATTACTTAAAGGAAGGTGATCTAGACTAATAATTGGTTGTAATAGAATTATATTTAAGGTATATAAATCTAGCTTGGTAAAGAGGGAATTGAAGATGGTTTTGATATAACTTGGTGTAGATCCATTTGTTCTTTTTGATCTAAAGTAGTAATTGGTTCTAATTGCATTATACTTAAGATATAGCTAGCCATGTAAAGAGAGAATTGAAGATGCTAAGTTTAAATATAGCTTACATATGTTTGTATATCCATTCGTTCTTTTTTATGTTAGGAGTTATATAAGTTAATCGGCAAGTTTAAATGTAGCTTATATGTCGCATACATGTACATGTGCACTCCTAGTATACTTAATTCATTATTTAGCACCTATTATTACATACATAGCGTAGATGGATCGAAACTGGATGTACGCTAAAAACCGTGCCAGCGCTGAGAACATTAATGGTGTCTCCTCTTTTAGAAGAGCTGCAAAGGAAGATATATTGAACAAGGGGTGGAATTTATGTCTTGTCCATGCATTGACTGTGAGAATTTGAGGATGATTCAAAACTCAGTGCAAATCGAAACACACTTGATTCTACAGTGTTTCAAAAGGTGGTATGCATGTTGGACCAGTTACGGTGAAGAGCAAATTATGCAAGGAGTAAGTAGCACTACCATCGTCGACGAAGTCAATGATATTCCGGATGATATTGAATGTGCTTTCGATAAGGATAGGTTTCATAATGACAATCTGGATTAGATGCTACGGGATGCAAAAGGGAACTGTGATAAGCAAGAGAATGTAAAATTCTAGAGCTTAATGGACGACCCAGAGAAATCTTTGTTCCTGGGCTACAAGTCCAAATACACAAGGTTGTCATCCGTTCTGGAACTGCTAAAATTAAAGGCAAACAACGGTTGGTCCGACAAGAGTTTGACGGCACTGTTAGATCTGTTAGCGAACATGCGTTCGGAGGGAAACGAGTTGCCGACAACCATCTACGAAGCCAAGAAGGTTCTTTGTCCCTTGGGAATGGAAGTAGAAAGAATACATGCCTGTCCGAATGACTGTATCCTCTACCGCAAAGAGTACGCAAACTTGCATGTATGTCCGATGTGCAACGCATCCTGGTACAAGTGCAAAGATAGATCAGATAACGACGACAAGGGTATTAAGGTAAAGAAAGGACCTCCGGCTAAGGTGGTATGGTATCTGCTTGTAATTCTCCATTTGAAGCGTTTATTTGCGAACCCAAAAGAGGCAAAATTACTTCGATGGCACACAGATGAGTATAAGAATAATGGAATAATTAGACACCCTGCTGATTCCACCTAGTGGAGAAACATCGATAGGAGGTTTCAAGAATTTGTAGCGAATCCGAGGAATATAAAGTTTGGATTGAGTACAGATGGAATGAATCCTTTCGGCAATATGAGCAATCATCATAGCACTTGGCCTATGAATCTCTGTGTGTACAACCTTCCTCCTTGGTTGTCTATGAAGCGAAAGTACATTTTTTTATCTATACTCATCCAAGACCCAAAGCTACCTTGGTGAAAGATTTGAACATATTGTAGGCTCCTAGGGTATAGTTATGGGATGCTCACAAATGAGAATATTTTACTTTGCATTATCTGTTGTTCTGCACCATAAATGATTATCCTGCTCTTGCTAACCTGTCAGGGTAGAATACAAAAGGAGCCCAAGCATGTACTCACTGCTTAGATACCGAGAGTGTGTGGCTGAATCACTAAAATTGTGTACATGCGTTATTGTAGGTTTCTTCGAAGGAATCACCCATACTGCAAGATGACAAAACAATTCGATGGAACGATTGAAGATGGTTTAGATCTAAAAGCCTTTAAGCGGAACAAACATTCATGACATGGTTAAGAATTTGGATGTTGCGCTTGGAAAGGAACGTAAATTGAGGACCCGTGAGAAGAGCATGTGGACGTGATGCACGTAGAGAAAAAAGTATGTGATAGCTTGCTTGGTTTCTTATTGAACAGTAAGGGTAAAACAAAGGACAATATGAACACACGGCTTGACTTGGTTGATATGGGCATTAGACCTAAGTTAGCACCGAAAGAGATCGATAAAGGCTAAACATACTACAAACTTGCTTGTTACACTCTGTTCAAGGCCGAGAGAACTGAACTATGCCAATGCTTACATGATGTGAAAGTTCTGTCTGGTTTCTTGTCCAACATGAAGAGACTTGTTTCGATGCAGGATTTGAGTTTAACTGGCATAAAGTCTCATGATTACCATGTGCTTATGATACAAATACTCCCTATGGAAATTTAAAGTATTTTACCGAGCAAGTTTCGAGTGATAATCACAAGACTGTATTATTTCTTTAACACAATTGCTCAGAAGGTCATCGATCCTGAAGGATGAGATGCTTTACAGGGCGAGGTGGTAATTAGTCTATGTAATCTTAAGATGTATTTCCCTCCGTCATTTTTCGATATCATAGTCTATCTTATTGTTCACCTTGTGAGGGAGATAAAGATGTGCAGGCCCGTATTCCTACGTAGCATGTACCCATTCGAGAGGTACATGGGAATTCTCAAGTCCTATGTACAGAATTGATCTCAACTGGAGGGTAGCATTGTCGATGATTATGCAATCGAAGAGGTCATCGAATTCTGCATGGATTACATGGCTTAGGTTGAACTGATAGGTGTGCCTCGATCCTGCCATGAGGGGAGGATCTAGGGCATTGGGACCATCGAAAGGAAAGCAATCATGCCTGATTCGGTTGCATGCGCTAAAGCCCATTTCATAGTTTTTCAACACATAGCTGTTGCGGCCCCGTATATCGATGAGCACAAGAACTGGATACAACAAGATAATTTGTCGTGGCAAGAGTACTGGATCATTAGGCAGCATAACCTTCAGTTCAATAGATAGTTGAAGGACTAATAACCCATCACTAGAAGCTCGTTAGGTGATACGCTGACATGGTTGGCATTTACGGTTGTAACATAAAAATGATATGATTTAAATGGGCACACATTTTACATGAGAGATCAGGATATCAAGAGCACAAACTAGAACAATGTTGTTCGTATAGATGCGCTGAATACCACTGGATCGACGCTGAGCGCGTACTATGGGTTTTTTGAGGAAATTTGGGAGCTCGACTATGTACTATTCAAGATTCCCTTATTTCGGTGCCATTGGGTTAACCTACAGCACATGAAGGTTAACAAGTACGGTGTCACTATTGTGGACCTCGAACGTGTCGGATACCAAGACAAACCATTTGTTCTAGCTAACCAAGTTGTCCAAATCTTCTATGTAACTGATCCGTCCAACAAGAAGCACCACGTGGTTCTTCAAGGAAAAAGTAGAATTATCAGAGTCGAGAATGTGGTAGATAGGAAGAATACATTCAGTTTGATGAGTTGCCTCTTATCGGTAATGGTATCACGGTCTAGGAAGAACAACCTAAGGAAGCTAGCTACACACCTGTCGATCATCGTGAAGAGCTAATTTTTGTAGAAAAGAATAAGCAAGTGGAGTTATGATAATTAATGAGATGTATGTATGAATGATAATTAATAAGATTTATGTACGTATGATAATTAATGAGATGTTTGTATGTATTATAATTACATGTATTATATTACATGTATGTATTATAATTAACTTGATACCACTTGTAAATTAGAATAAAAAGGAGTTCATGAGCTAATTAGTAGTAGTAATAATAATAACTTGAACAAATAATAACAACAATAATAAGTTGAAAAGATAATATTAACTTTAACAAATAATAATAACAATAATAACTTCAACAAATAATAATAACAATAATAACTTGAACATATAATATTAACTTTAACAAATAATAATAATAATAACTTGAACAAATAATGAGAAAATAAGCATAATGCTCATCACAGGTTCAATATCAGAACTGTCTGTGATGTCCTATAGCCACAGCCCCTGTCCCGGTCACTGCCCTTGTCCTGGTCCATTGCGTCACTTACCTCAGGCGGTTTCATTTGAAAACAATGTATGATTGATACAGTGTTCCCAAAAAAATTTGTTTCCCGGGGATTCAAATGCAAGACCTCATGTACGCAGGCCAAGCCGGTTACCAAATGAGCCAAGAGTACCACTTGTAAGCCTTAATGCGCATTTTTTATAAGACATTGGTTGGATCGCAGACGGTTCTGTATTGAAACTATCTGCGATGTGGAGCTACCCTCTAATTTCCCCGCAGCCGCCCGCGCCACCATTCTTACAATCTCACCGCCTCCAAACCCTAGCGTCTCCCCATGCGACTCCAACCCCTAGCATTGCCCACACCCATGCGCCTTCCTCCACCCCGGTGACCTCCGCATGCACTCGCTTCGGCATCCCCAAGGCACGGCGTACTCCCCCACCGCAGTGACCTTCCCCTCGGTGCAGTGTCCACCCCTGTCGGCCTGTGACTCCCTTTAGTGTCCGTGAGCAGCCGGCCCCCTCGTTGTCCACGGCGGTATTCCTGAGTGGTGACATGGTGCGAAGGAGCAGCGATCCGACTTTCATGAGCAACCGCACCCGACATCCACCTCGATGATCGCCTCATCTCGGGGTTCAACAGCGTCCACGTCAGGGCCTTCTTCCACTGGTGGTCCATCACTGGCATCCGCGTCGATGGGACAAGGTCGTCTTCGAGGTGGGCTCTGCTCCGCCAAATTCCCCACATGCCACTTCAACACTAGCCTTGAGTGCCCTGCCAAGGCAACCTCTTGATACAACAAGGTACTATTATAGTGCTTGTATACCTCATATATTTTGGTAGTGTTCGCTCAAATGCTTGTCGTGTGATGGAATCTAAGAACACAACCTATATCCTATTACTAGCTTGTTAATGTATTGCATGAATTATTGGGTTGGAATGATTTCATTGTTCATTATTTGGAAAGTCTTTTTTCCCTCCTAGTAAGAGTGATGATAAAACTACCTTTGTTCCAAGAGTATGCTTCCAACAATTAACTTAATAATGGGGTGTAGCTAAATTGCTTGTTTAAGATTGCAGTTCACCATTTCTTCGTGCTTAATTGCCTGTTTACAATTGTAGTTCACCATTTCTTCATGCTCACTTCGCTGTTTATGATTGTTGTTCATCATTTCTTCATTCTTGTTTTGCTATTGTAATACTTCTAATTTTTAAGTGTTTGCTATTAAAGATGGTTGCTTGTTTTATGAAGGATGCCCATGTTGTATGCTGGTACATAGGAGTTCCTTGCTTTGTTGTTTGTTGATCTGCAGAGTACTGCAATTATTTTTTAAAAATACAAAGTAATTGTAGCACTACCCTATGTAAGTTGTGGTTGCTTTATGTAACTAGCATAACAATTGTTTAACATATTTCTCTCTGTTTTTCTTGGACTAGCGATTACTTGATGTTATAGTTTCCCATAACCAACTACCCATCTTTAATCCCAAGATATTTTCCTAGAAGCAACCAAAATATTAATTGCTTAGTATGCTGTCATTAATTAATGTCTAAATTGCTTTTGGAATGCTAGCATTAGAATTAACTCAAGGTCTGGTTGCTTTTGTGAAACCAGCTTTGTAGCTAAAGAACACAAGGCCTGATTTACATGTTTTTGTAGTGTAAATTGTAAAAATTCCAAATTTCTGCAATGGTTTGTAACATGTGGGATAGTAGGACAGGACATAGATACATCTATCCAAACCACTCATACTGAACAATCTATGCATAATTTGAGTTAGCTGCAAGATAAGTTACTGCTGAAGTAGAGCAGAAATGGAAATGAACTAACAAATGAGAAATACTACATGGGTACCTAAAGCTAGTTCTTATATAAACCATAATTCTAGAATCTATTTTATCAAGCACTAGGACTTACAAATTAGAAAATTTGAGGGAGGAAATGAGAATATAATAGACATAATCATGAAATATTAAAAATACAATTGCTATCTATAACTTGAAGTACCAATGCCCAAATTCATGACTTCAAAAACTTATCAGATTAACGAACAATTGATGATGTCAGGTTATGCCAAGTGCCTGAGAGCATTATCAATCAATTAACTTACCTTTCTCTTAATTCAGTTTGAAGTCCAATACAAAACAACTCTTAACTTACGTTCCCTTAAATTTGCTTCTCTTAACTTACCTTCTCTTAACCTAACTTCTATGATCTTCATTACAAGAATGCGTTCTGGCATTCCTCATCACTGAATGGATTTGATGAGATGTCCAATGTAGGAAATTAGAGGCGCGGTTCAAGAGGGCTTAATAAAAGGCCTCAGAGCTAATACACCATCACGGCGGTCAATCCAGGTGATAGGGCCCCTACCATGCCTCCTAAGGCTGCGACAACTTTTCAGACAATGTGTCGGATCGTTGGGTGTGAAAGGGTCCCCATTACCTATCCATGATGGAAGATGTTGACAGATGTGGAGCCTGATAACATGGTGACAAAAATTTTCTCGTCGCTCGAGCTCCCACAAGACGCCTTGCATACATTGCGATGGTATACGTTGCTAGTGGCGAAAAAAGTATGGATGAACTTTAAGAGTGTCCTCATCAGTAAATACGCGAATCAGGAAATGGCTCCATTTCAGAAGTACGGGTTCATCACTAAGGATATGTAGGAATGATTTGTTGAGATGAAGACAACAAAAGAGTTTGTGTGTCAAAGTGCGGTACACAAGATCGTCTAGTCAAAAAAGCACCAACCCACATAGACTCGGCTCAACTGGGTACGCAGGCAAGATCATGCAATAAATGAGGGAGGACGACGAGGCAATCCAGAAGGAGGTCGCACCACCATTTGCCTCGATCGTGGACCCGCGCACCCATAACTGGGTAAGAGCAAGGTCACGTCCTAAGTCTTCAGGTGGCATGTCCTTTGCCAACCCCGCTAATAAGGAAGTATCCCAATTCCTGATATCATTGAGCACGGAATTTTTCTAGGGCTCTTTCACTTAGGATAGAGAGAAAGATGTACTCTACATGGTCTTGGGATGCAAGGAGCATCCGGGTTGCACCCGAGGCCTAGGTGTTTTCATTCCCTAAAAAATGGGATTCCCACATGACTCCGACACATACCGGAGTAGGAAAAGATGCAAAGCCGAGCGTGAGGAACGACTAGTAGCCTTGATTTAGGAAAGGGTAAGAACGCAGTTTGATAGTCAGCTAAGAAACTTTGAGGAAAGGATGGAGCAAAGGGTGGCTTTTGGGAGGCATGCATGGAATGTGCAAGCCCAAGAAGCACAGGAGCAATCCGGCCCAACAAACTGTCGGAGTAGCTACGCATCTGTCCCTGAAACGGATGTGGACAAAGCCAGATTTCCTCCCAACAACACGCGAGTAATATACATGTTTGCAATGCTTCTTAGATAGACTTGTTGGACATGTTAGCTAATTACTTGTGTACCCTTATGTAGGTGGCCACGCCATGCAATCTATAAGTGAGGCTTGCCAATGGCTCTGTTCCCCTGCAGGCTGCTTGGGGACGTGCGTATGCATCTGGTGTAGGTGTATTTGTGCACGATCGTACTTTAGAGCTGGGCTACGCAAAGGTCTATGTCGACAGTGTACATAAAATTTGCAAGGCTGTAACAATGGAGATGCCCCCAAACGATGAGATAGTCACACTAGGGAATGCCATCGGTACATTCATCCAGTGGCCCAAGAAGGACATATCCTTCGACACCAGCCTAAGAACACCGAAGCTACAAGCACTATCGGAGCCACGTGATGCGCCTGAGCTACTAGCACTACCGGAGTCATGTGTTACACCAAAGGAGCCTGCCAAATCAACTACCGTGTCCTATCAGGCATAGGCCAATATTGCAGTTTGGGCCAAGTTGTCTCCTGTGAAGACGACATTTGGTATACGACGAGACGGCGACAAGGGCAAAGCAAAATGGATGACCACGTTAGCCCATGACTTTCTGTTTGCCCTGTTGGCTCAGCAATTTGAGCTGAGACAGCTGTTCGTACCGAAAGAGCGCCAGGAGATGTTTACATTAGCCTGCGTTAGATTGTAAGATTGGTGTATGGAACAAGGCAACAAGCCGGTGACACAACGTGCATCGAGTATCTCTGTCAATTTCAAGGAGGAGCATTTCTTACACCATTTTTTAGATGACTATTTCGTGATCGGCTTTAATGACTTGTTCGACCTGTACAACCTCAACCCCCTCAACGCATCACTCATGAGATGCTAGACATTGTAAGTGTCTACAATCACAGTGTACATTCATGTCACACTGATAAATGCCGGATATATATGATCCTTGATTTTGTATATGTAGATACATGATCATGGAAGCAAAAGTAAGGAAACAACCCGTGGGTTTCCTCAACCCACACATGGTGTCCAAGCAAACCATGAATGAAAATTTAGAAGTCGTCTACGAGTATGTAGAAAAAGTATTGCTGGCTTAATGGGACAAAAAAATTCATACTTTTACCCCATAACTCGGGGCAAGTGCTTCATCTAGTTGCTATACTTGTTACTTTGTATTATATAACGCAACCTGAAGTTAGGATGAATGACTATGGTGATATGGCTATGTAGGTTTCACTAGATTCTACTCATAATTATACGAAAACAGAACTGGGTAATTTACCTTGATTCTAAAAAGGGCAGCACCCACGACTTGAAGCCTATCAAAAATTTACTCAACATATTGTTTGATGTCTACAAAGCTCGTGGAGGTCCACACAGGAAGGACCCAGTAAAGCTGAAGCATATTTATAACTTTTTGGTATCCGCTAGTACGCAATAATCCTTCACACTTCATAATAATATCTTCAAAACTAATTAACCTATTATATTTTTGGTAGTGCCACTAGCAACTAAAAGGCACAAACCAATGTGGATTCTACATTTGTCACAACATGGAACTCCTCATTGGTTCAAAGATGGCCAATGTTATAGAGGTTTGTTAATCTTGCAACAATTATTTCTACTTATTAAGTTATATACACACAAGACTTTACTCCTCCCATCAACAGGCTTGGTAATACGTTGAATCTGCATTAGAATAAGCTGACCTACTAGGTATTCAAGGACAACTATGTGCCTTTGAAAGTGCATTTAGGCACTTATGTTATTTTGGTGATTAATGACAAATGCATATAATGACAATCTATGTAATTGTGTAAATGCTTAACTTAGTGCTTAACAAATGACAAACCTCTAATATGATTATATTGCTAATGAGACTAACATGTTTATTGCAAAGTTGAGTATTAGTGTATTAGTCTCATCTATTTAGAGGAAAATCAAGTGGATGGTTAACCAAAGATAAGGTATGCAATCTCGGTATCCCTTCTATATTTGTTATTGCATTCCTTTTGTGCAAATGCATAGTGAACTCCAAGTAACATGTTGATTATATATATGCACATTGGTTCATATCATATTTATTTGTGCATATATATTCACTTGAGTTCATTATGTGCTTTGTTTCTAGTATGCATGTATTAACTAGAGTTAAACTTCATATTGCTATAGATTGACATGGTGCATGCATGTTTTAGTTGTATATCTTCTCATGCACTTCTCTTAGTGAAGTTTATCTAGTGTTGGATCACATATTTACTCTTATTCCAAATATTAGTTGCACATGTACAACTCGTGTATATTATATCATGTGCTTCATTTAAGTAAAGACTGTGATCCTTGCCATGATTTAATTAATTCATCATATCGGCAATTATCTCTTTAGTGCATATAGATCAATTACATATTCATCATGATGCACTTAGTAGAGAACATTTCTTATGTCAAGTGTTTCCATTTATATTGTGCTTCTTTATATGAAACACTTGTGGTAATCAATTGCTCTCAAATATCAATTCATTCATATCTATTGAGCCTTTGGCACTAATATCTTTCATGAGTGGTTTGGAAAGAATTAGGTCCTGTGTGTGTATGATGACCAAGATATCTTGGAGGATGATCGTTAAGCCGAGGTCAACAAGACGGCGGTGTCACCAAGAGTTGAGGACTAAGTCAAAGATCGACTTGGCGTGGAGATCGTCGGAGAGGATGATCAAGTCAAGGTCGATAGGACGAGAGTCTCATGAAGTGAATCGAGTCAAGTTGGACAAGGCGAAGACGTCATCAATCATTTGGTAAAAGACATCATGCACATTGCATCCACAGAGAAGTCGGCATGCGGATTGAATGTAAGACTTAGATTTCTCGTTTGAATTTGAGTCTAAGGATTGTCGTACTATTAAGAGGGATGCGACGTCGAATGACTTTTAGATGTGTCAAGTGCTCAAGTGATCCATCCTTATGAAATTTAGAGAGAGAGTGGTGTTGGTGGTGCCGAGAAGTGAAAGATGTAGGTCTCCTTTGGATTCTTGGTGAAATATGTATTTATCCTTTAAGATTTGGATAGTGAAACCTTGTTAGTTGTGTAGCCCTTATTCTTAGCTTTCAATAGAGTCCAAAATCACTGAAATCGGAGTCCAGAGTCAAAAGTTATGCTCGTTTTGGTCGAGCTGCTCAGTGTTTATCGGATAGTCTGATATTGACATCGGATAGTCCGATGTTGACTTAGAAAATTTCTGAAACATCTTTGAAAATGGGTACTCTCTGGAAATATCAGATAGTCCGATGTTTGATATCGGACAGTCCGATATTCTCTTGGAAATCTGGAGATTTACACACATCGGATAGTCCGATGATCCATATCGGAAAGTCCGATCCAGGCTTTTTATTCAAAAGAATTTAAATTTCGTGGAGTCGATCTGAGTTTTACACACATCGGATAGTCCGATGTTCAATATCGATAGTCCGATATGTGTCCGACTGTGGCATAACGGCTAGTTTTTGGAGCTCTATTTAAAGCCCTCTCCTCTCCATTTCAAAGTGGCTGAAGCAAGGCTGAGTGGGGCAGTGTGTGTGCTGGTTTGAGGTGTGTTTCTCTTGTTCTTGAGCCCCCTAAAATACCTCTTTGCCCTTAGATCTTAGTGATCCCCTTAGTGAGAAGGGTTGGGAAGAGTTTGAGTGAGGTGTGAGTTGGTTGAGCACTTGTGATCGTCTTCAAGTACGTTCTTCGTGAGCATTTGTTGCTCTTGGAGGTTGAGGACTCCTAGACGGCTAGGAGTCATCTACGAGCTACCGGTGCTTTGTGTGGTTGGCCGTGGGAAGTTTGTGAAGGCCGATTCCGCCTCCGCAAGGGAAGGAATCAAAGAAGTGAAGTCCGGTGAGTGCATTTGTGCAACACCGGGTGGAAGAGGGTTGAAAGAGACCCCCGGCTCAAGTGTGACCGAGCCGCACCAGCGAGTGCATTTGTGCAACACCGGGAGTAAAAGGGTTGAGAGAGACCCCGGCTCAAGTGTGACCGAGCTGCCTCAACGGAGACGTAGGATCCCCTCAAGGATCCGAACTTTGGGTGAAAAATCATCGTCTCCATGTTTGCTTCTTACTCTTGCTTTAGTATTTGATTTTGAATCTTGAAATTGCCCGATCTATTTTTCTAGTGTGTTTTCGGCTAGATATTTATTTGCCTCAAGTATTCTAGGCTAACTAATTTAATTTGGTGTATTTAATATCCCTCAAATAGCCTATACCCTTTTTGCGAGCTGTGTGCTCTGGAGCATTCGGAATATCCGAATAGAACTTCAGATACTCCGAATAACTTGGACTATCCGAATATAACCTCGGACTATCCGAACCACTCGACGATCAAGTATTATTCTGACATTCAATGTCTCATTAATTTCTCTGCTGAAGTTAGTTTTAAATTTTAATTCGCCTATTCACCCCCCTCTAGGCGACATCCCCTGTCCTTTCAATTGGTATCAGAGCTTGGTCTCTCATTTTATTAGACTTAACCGTCTAGAGAGTAAAGGATGTCGCTTGACGGGATGGGTGAACTTGGAGCTATTACTTCTCTTGATCATACTAACATGAATGCTCCATCTTCATCCTCTTATATACGTGTTTCCTCTAGTTGGGCACCTTACTTTG
The DNA here is from genome assembly GCA_036346375.1 of Guadua angustifolia. Lineage (NCBI taxonomy): Eukaryota > Viridiplantae > Streptophyta > Magnoliopsida > Poales > Poaceae > Guadua > Guadua angustifolia. Next base: position 30,857,354 of record CM070508.1, read on the forward strand.
ATGGTACTAGTTATGGACCATGGAAACACAAAATGAAAATGTACTTGAGATCTATCGATTCTTCTATTTGGCGTATTGTTGAAACAGGCTATAGCATAATGGATGAGGGAAACCCCACCACCGAAGTGGAGCACAATGAACACACAAATGCTCAAGCCTTGGATGCTCTACTTAGCGTGTTGAGCGAAGATGAGCGAAAGAAGGTATGCCATCTCAAAAGGGCTCATGAAGTGTGGAAGCTCATTCAAAGAAATTATGAGAAGTCCAAAATTGGTCAAGGGGATAATTTACATGTGAGGACCTCATTTGAAGTTGGTTGGAAGGAAGTCCCACGATTGCCATGTCTTGATGACCCAAATGCTCCTTGTTGCAATTAGAAATATTCTACTAGAGCATGTCATATTCGCAATTATGAAGCTATGTTATTTCTTCAATGCGATCTCTTGCAAGGTTATCAACCCTGATATGCTGGACAACTTATAGAGTGAGGTGGTGCAGAGTCTATGTCACCTTGAGATGCATTTCCCCCGTCCTTCTTCGATGTGATGGTCCATCTTGTAGTATACCTTATTAGCGAGATTAAGATATGTGGACCTCCATTCCTACATTACATGTATCCTTTCGAGAGGTATATGGGTATATTAAAGTCATATGTGAGGAATCGGTCGAAGTCTAAGGGTAGTATTGTTGAAGGTTATGGGACTGAAGAGGTTATTGAATTATGCGTGGACTATCTCAGAAAAAAACGAGTAATCGGTGTTCCTGTATCTCGTCATGAGGGCAGACTTGCTGGCAAAGGAACCTTTAGGTCGAAACTAATGAGGCCACGGTTTGATATGTATTGTAAAGCGCATTTGACAGTCTTGCAGCACAGTGCAGAAGTTGCAAGGTACGTCAAGCAACACAAGTTGATATTACAGGAAGAGAATCCACATATAGATGAGCTTTCCATCACACGAGAACACAACGACAGATTTCTCACATGGTTCAAAGAAAAGGCGGAGGTCTCCGTTAGTGAGAATGCGAAATAGTTGGCTGACGGACCTAGATTTAATGTGCAGACATGGTAGGGGTACAATATTAATGGGTACACATTTTACATTGAAAATCTGAAAGGACCGAAGATGTCGCCTAGAGGGGGGGTGAATAGGCGAATTAAAAAATAGCAGCGGAAATAAATTTCCTGAGACTACTAACCCGGACTATCTGAGGTTATTGTCTGGATACTCCGGGTAACCCGGACTATCCGGGGTTTTTAACCGGATACTCCAGAGTGCCCAGACTGTCCGAGGAAAATAAACTGAATATTCCGGTTGGTCTCCTCAGGATGAGATTTGTTAATCTCTCGAACTTTTGATCAAACTATTTGAATACAAAGGTTCTAAAGACTACCAGGTACCTTTAGCAAGAGTAGATCTAGAGCCAAACACAATAGAAAAGTAGATCGGGCCTCTCCAAGATCCAAAGTCACAAACCCTAGCAAGAGCAAAGTGAAGAACACAAAGACATAGATTTTTACCCAAAGTTCGGATTCTTGAAGGGAATCCTACGTCTCCGTTGAGGAGGCACAAAGCCTTAGTCTCACTTGACCACAATCCTCCCGGTGTTGCACAAAGCACTCGCCGGTCTTCACTCTTGGTCTCTTCCCTTTTGGAGGTGAGACTTGCCTTCACAAACCTCCGGGGCTCTTCACACCAAGTATTCGGAGGCTTCCGGTGACTCCTTGCCGTCTAGGAGCCCTTCAAACTCCAAGAGTAACAAATACATCGCTAAATTGTCTTGGAGGATGAAACTTATGCTCAAGAATCAAAGAGGCAAGCTCAAGGCACTTAAATCCACTCCTTTCTCCCCAAAGATTCAAATTAAATCCAAGATTCAAGTGGGGGAAGGAGCTTAGGGCTCAAGAGAGTGAGAGCTTGAGAGTTGAATAATGCAATGAATGAGGCTTCCCACGGGTAGGTGGAGAGTGAGGGCTTAAATAGGCTCCCCAAAATCCAACCATTATGAGTGAGCTGCGCACACCCCGGAATGTTCGGACAAATACCCCGGAGTCTCCGGATTGAAGAAGATTTAGTGTGTACCGAGAGGATTAATCCGTAGTGTCCGGACTTAATCCCCGGATACTCCGGACTTACCGGATACTCCGGACTCGTTTAACCCGGAGTGTCCGGACTTAAACCCCGGATACTCCGGACTAATTGAGACAGCAACTACCGAGGGGTACAACCCGGAGTGTCCGGACTTAATGTCCGGATACTCCGGCCTTACCCATTTGGCCAGAATAGCATATTTCAAAGGAAATGCAATGTTTTAAATTCTTTTGCTATGCAATTTTCATCCTTTGAGCACAAGCATATCCTAGAAGCGATTTCCCGTCGTATCCCCCTTAATAGTACGGCTATCCTTAGACTCAATAAAATAAAAGTTTACGACTAAAGTCTTGATGCCGCCTTTACAAATTTTAAATACAGTAGGGGTCTCCAGTCGCTTTCTTACGATGATACCTTCTCGATCTCTGCATGAATTCTCACTTGAACCATTAGTATACTCAATTGTGTTGCCATTAATCACCAAAACACTAGAGGGGCTTAGATGCACTTTCAAAATCAGGATGCTAAAAGTATTGTTCAAAATAGTGGTGTAAGCATAGATGCTTTGTCCGATGAACATCACTCGAAAGGAGGATCCTCAATGGCAATGAAGTCATACTACAGGATGATCCAAGAAATTTGGGAGCTCGATTACAGAATATATCAAGTTTCATTGTTGCGATGTAAGTGGGTAGGACTTCCACATGGAGTGAAGGTCGACAAGAGAGGTTTTACTCTTGTGGATCTGAATAGACTCGCATATGAAGATGATCTGTTTATCCTTACGAAGCAAGTAAATCAAGTCTTCTACGTGCGTGATCCCGCCAATCTGAGGTTACGTGTCGTCCTTCATGGCAAGCGGCGGATCGTTGGTGTTGAAAATATCATAGATGAAGAAGAATATGACCAATTTGATGAAATACCTCCGTATGCAGATGGGGCCTGTCTTAGCGGGGTCAACAACGACACACATGGAACCAATTACATGTGAGTAGATCATCCAGAAGGGCAATATTGTAAATAAATGGACTATTGTAATGTTTGTAAAATATTTTGCAATGCTTGCAGTGTAAAAATCCAAGTTGAATTGCTTTTGGATGCTTTGTTGGAAATTCAATATCTCTTTATGCGTAAATAGCACTTTGTGCCATATGTTGTGAAAGAAAATTCCTTTGCAGATAGTTCCCTTGGTCATCAGAATTGGTTTTCTCAATGAACCGATACAGATAGTAACCTCATCACAATCAGTTTTATTCTTGAACTGATATAGATAGTATTCCTCACCAAAATCAATTTTATTCTTGAATGGATACATATAATATTGTTCATCGGAATTTGTTTTCATCAAGAACCGATATAGATAACATTGTTCATCTAAATCAATTTTCTACGAGAACCGATACAGATAGGATATCATCAGAATCGGGTTTCTTGTTGAACCGATACAGATAACATTGTTCATTTGAACCGGCTTTCTATAGGAACCAATATAGATAGGATATCATCAAAATCGGGTTTCTTTTTGAACTGATACAAATAACATTGTTCATATGAATCAGTTATATATGGGAACCGATACAAATAGGATATCATTAGAATTGGGTTTCTTGTTGAACCGATACAGATAATGCTTGAGCTTGGAATGAAATGCTTTTTTAGTTCTTCCTCCCACACCATTTCACCCTAGCTTCAGTTCTTCCTACATGGTTCCTGAGCCTCGACGCCGCCGCCTCCTTCCCCCACCACCGCATCCTCCTTGCTCCTCCCCCCACCGCCGCCTCTGCCCCCACCACCGCCTCCCCCCCACCGGCGCCTCCTTCCCTCACCTCCGCCTCTCCCCCCACTGCCACCTCCTCCCCACTCCTCCCCCCACCGCTGCCTCTTCCCCCCACCGATGCCTCACCATGCCCCACCAAATTTCATCGCCCCTACCAATGACCCCTCGCACCGTGACCTCAAGACTGCCGGCCGTCACCCCACCGCCTCGACCGCACCCCGCGCCTGATCAGAACCCCACCGCGACACCCTCCATCGCGACTTCCTCCACCGCCGATTCCCTCTACTCGCTCCACCGACAACTCCCCCACCGTGACTCTCTCTATCCAATCAGCTCCCCCCTCCGCCTCAACCTCCCCTCAATGGCAGTGAGTCGTGCCTAGCCTATTCTACTGAACAGCTTTGAGTGCTGTTCTATTGTGAGTATATATTCAGATTACTCATTTCTTTATCGACTTACTAACTTGCTTTAGAACTGAATGCTATCTGTTGATTCAGTTGGTGTAATGTCTAGCAACTAATCTAATCTTGTTCAATTGTTCTGCATTAGAGTTTGGTCTGGTGATAATTGATATTCTGCTATCTCAGTAGGTTTGGCTGGTAAACAATTTAAATACTAATCTGAACATAGACTGAACTTGAATCATTCCTTAAGTGAACTGAATTAACTCTTATTGTGCATGATACGGTGGTAAGGATTCGAGGCCTTATTCACTTGATTAATTGTTTTGCCCATTCGTGATTGAGGTTGAAGATTTATAATCTTCAAACAAGACCCTATATATGAGAGCAACGTTATTCAATCTCCCTTCATATTGTTGTAGATATGATTCATGGCTTATAAGCATGATGGCATTGGCAATACAATAGATAGATCAAACTTACAGTACCAGCTCGATCAATATTCAATAGCTAGACCTTATAACCTAAATGTTCAGATGGATGAAAGCAATTGTAAATGATAAACAAATGATAAAAATTTGGCATGCCCAAAATTGAGTTTATTTTTTTCCATCAAACATTGGAGAATACCTAAACAAGGTGTTCACTATTTTTGTAACTTCAATCCACTCATATAGCCACTTCAATTCATTAGTAATGCTTATCTATTCAACAGGGATGCCTTTTTTATAATTTTGTCATGTGTGGCTCTTTACTCATCGAATCATTGTTTATAATTGTGCAAGGATCAATCCATGGCCGCATGAGTGAAATAGAAAATTAGCTGTTGTTTTGCATTTGCAATTGCTTACCATCAACGAACAACAATTAAATGGTTTAATGCCTAGCAATTTTAGAGGTCAAGCTGTACGAGATGGTATTATTATGCAACTTTTGACTTTGTTAATTCAGTTCGTTATTTAAGTTATAATTGCATATTACTTTTGTTTTTTTCTTAGCATATGTTAGAGTTTAGGCTACAGAACCTACGTCTCCTGTTCGAGAGTGCTTGTTTATAAATATACCAATTGAAATGGCATATTTATAAGCAAGCAGTCTCGGATTGTCCACTTTTTTTGGACAGTTCGAGGGTATGTGGTTTGGGCAAGTTCTTGAGCTATTGTACAACTCTAGAGTAGATTTTGGTATCGTCTCCCTAATATTCCCCGGATACACACCCCTCTTGATGTGTTATCGAGATGTGTATCTAGAGAACAATGGGGAGATGCTGCCGAAGTTTTCTCTGTAGTGTACAACGGTTTAGGAACTTACCCGAACCACATATCCTCAAATGGGATTAGAACCAAACCTATTTAGAGATTAGGAGTTATTGTTGGTATGTATTTAGTTAGTCAATAAATAGACTTTTCTTGAAGATCATCATTCGTTCATCTATTACTCTACTGCAATATGATAGAATAATTAAATGCTATGAATTATCTATTGAGCTGTTGCTTTACATGATTTATTGTCAAGTTCACATAATAGCTATAAATTGCTTTCTCTCATGTCAAATATATGACCATGTCGGATAAGAAAACTCAAAATGTCATAATTAGAGAACATCGACTCATCACCAGACAAAGTAGAAGGTGCTCCTGAGGGGCCGAGCCAAGTTCGAAGTGTTGAGCTGAGCTAAGTTCCAAATGTTGAGGGGCCGAGTAAGGTGAGGAAGGCTCAAAGATCGAACAAAGGGGCCATAGGGAGAACGCCACAGGTTGTCCACTTCAATGCCACGAAGGTTTGCACGGGTCCTCCCAAGTACAAGGGGTGATACCAGTCATTCGTCGGCATATTGGTGAGGGAGAGAGTGTCCATAATGGTTAAGGATTGGAGAAAGGAAGTCAGCACCGAGCAGAAGAGTTGGCTGTGGGATGAGGTTAAGGGCAAATGGATTATAGAGGAGGAAGATAAATGCAACGCGAGGCATTACGCCTTAAAGAGGATGGGTGTGGCCTTGAGGCACTTTAGGGTCCTCATGCATAGTGAGTACGTGTTGAAAGGCCGTACACCATTTGAGAGGTATCCATTCGTGACTCCTAATGTTTGGGAGGAGTTCACGAGGATGAAGGGTCTGCCCGAGGTAGAGCAGCTGAGAGAGAGGAACACCGCTATCTAGAGGTATAACATGCTCCCGCACCACCTCGGTATAAGCGGCTATGAGGCGAAGGTAGAATGGGCGTGACTAGATGAGGAGTACGCGAACTCCGGGACAGCGATGCCTTACTCCCACATATGTGAGGAGTGGGCACGCGACTGGGTATTACCGAGGACAACGAAAACCACCGACGAGTAGCTTGTAGATGCAAACCCTGCTACCGCGAATGTCGTCTCCACCATCGTAAGATATCTAACTTAGTAAATTGCAGTTGACCTAACTTGTATTTCATATCTAATTCGTACTTGCTTATTGCAGGAGGAGGTAAGCCAGCAAAAAGAGTAGGGAACCTTTCAGAGCCAAGGGTCGAATGACATCCTATCGTCTGTGATCGGGAAACTCGACTATAATGGCTAGGTGCTTGCTGCATGGGCGGGGCATACAAAGAAGTCCTACTTCCAAGATGACGCTGCGAGTGCTAGATCAAGATTATGGGAGGCACGTGTGGAGCACCTCAAGGACACATTCAGGGAGCAGCTGTCGGGACCCGAATTCACCAATTCAAACCCACTGTGTTTACCGCACTAGTCCCTGGATCAACGCTAGTGCACATAGCTCAGCGTTGGCAAGTATCACATTATACACAGCGATAAGAATAATAAGACTCCATTTATTAATATAACTAAGTGCATGATCTTATGATTAACTTACATTATTAAGCCACACAAGGCTAAACTGAAAATAAGATTAAAAAATGCAATGAAAATAGCAAAAGACGTTGGTGACTCATCATTACACCACAGGCGATTGACAAGGCTTGGGCCTAGTGACCCGTGCCCACCTGGAACTCCTCCAACAAGGGCGATGATGATGTGATTTTGGTGTCCCGATCTTTTGATGAGAGCAATAACTTCGATTTGGAGGAATTGACTTTGATGATCCGACTACAACGTACGACAATGATGTACCTTAGCAAACGCTAAACCAACTCCGGAGGGTTATTGATCTTGTCGTTGGCATGATCAACCTGAACACGAGGTTCAATTCTTGCAAGCAACCAAAGAACAAGCAAGAATAATAGTAAAAGCAATCTGAAATTACGATTATGAATGAAGGCAGAACAAGGGGGGTCTATTGAAGATCTTGACAAGGTGGGTGTCTAGCACAACTTGAAGACTTAAAGTTTGCACTTGGCTAAACTAATTAAACAAAACCTAAACAAACCCTAGATGAGGGTGTGGCTGCCTATTTGAGGAGGAGAGGGGGCATGGAACTAAGCCAAAATTGTTGGAAGCCAACTAGAACTCAAATTACATGCCCAAGGCCCACGTCAATTCGGACTGAAAAAGTGATGTCACTTGTTTTGCAGATTCCTGTTGAGTCGCATGGAATTTGGAGATGATTCTAGATTCGTTGGAAAGCAGACTTGATAAGCTTTCAGTGAAGTACAAGAATTCTCCAATCGGACACCGTATGCAAAAGTTATGCTCATTTTACTTCTGGTTGGTTTCGGAGGCCGAATTGGATTCCAGAACGTGATAGATTTGATATCCTTGTCTTCTTGGCCCATGGGTGACGTGTAGGAGTTGGTCCAACTTGATGTGGACATATCTATAGTAGTGATGTCCTCATCATCCTCCCCTTCTTGAATTTGAGTCATCCTCAACTCAAGCTCTCCTTTTAGCTCGTCCTCAGTACAAAATATTCTCATATAGGTCCTGCATTTATTTAAATAAAATAGTAGCTCTGCCTCTTTATATATTTTAAAGACAAGAAAAACATTTAGAGGATTCACCTGATAATTATCCATATAGCTCAACACTTCTTTCCAGCATATAATGGCTTGACGAAAGCTAGCACTCTTCGATGCTTCCTTCCCTCCTTGAAGGAAAACCATCCTCGGTTTTGGACAAGCTGGAAAAGAAACAACCAACAAAAAGGACAACGTGTACGCAGCATATATGTAGATATCCCATATTTCATTGTTTTTTTGGATTTGTGGCAGGCTATTTACATAACAACAAAAGAGGAAATCAGATTTAAGCAAAGCACCTTTTCTCATAATTATACCAGCCGATTTGTGGTTATAAGTGAAGCATATAACATCAATATTAACATGATTTAGTTTGCAACTCGGTTTGCAAATATAAGTAAATCACATTTCTATCCCTGACCTTTCATAAAGAATACACATGTTTTGTGAGCCTCATTCAATAACATGTTTTGTGGGCAGAACTACAAATTTTGGCATCAAGCATGAATCATTCATATCATCAAATTGTAAACAAACAATATCTAACCATTCCAACAATGGTGACATAATTTTAATGGGCTTCCACCCATCAACTACGACATGCTGATTTGTAATACAAGTTAATGTACTAAAATTCAAACAATGTGGTAGGAAGCTGTGGGCATCACACATATCAAGAAAATTTGATGGTGCCACAAATGAAACAAGCAGTTGCATACCACTAGAATTGCCCAAAATAGCAAGCTTCAATTCCGCAAGTTTATCACAAGTTATGCATATTCTGTAAACAAGAAACTTGCCATCTATGCCATAATCACCAACTAAATTGAATTTAAAATAGTAGGCATAGGTACTAGACAAAGACTAAAGAGATGAAATTTCAGAAATCTTGTCCATAGCACAAGTCAAACTAACAGGCTCATTCAACATGATATAGTACAAAATAGGGGCAGGGGATATTCTAGCTATCACCTCCTTATGCGCAATCAGCACCACATGATCAAAATTATAAGCATGCAATTCATCATATAGTTCTACAATTGTTGCACAAGGTGGTAGTTCACAAAAATTATGTATAGCAAGAATATACTCACAAATTTGCTTCGTTTCTTGTTGCAAAATCAGATCTGTACCATGGTCATTAGTCTCCACCTCAGAAGAAGTCGAAACATCAAAACTTTCACTTGATAACGCTAGTTTTTCAGCTTGTAGCTCCCCTTCTTCAGAAGTACCCTGAATACCATATGGAACAGCAACAACAGAAGTAACAGAAGTAGATTGGATTGTCTTAGTATAATCATCCTCACGTACGCTATCATCTACTACACTCGAATTTTCTGGTGTTTCTTTCGCATGCTAGGGTGTATGCCCTCATTAAGTTTTGGTGCAGCGCATGCAACAGGAGTAGCATTTAACTCTGTAGGAGCTTGAATTGTGGTTGATTGTCTTCTCTGTATCTTTCTTTTATCTTCACGTGAAAGATTAAGTAAACATGACAAGAATTGAATTCTTCACAAGATATCATGATCTGAATGTCAAAATCTAGTCCAAAATAAAAGTTATTCATTTGAGTCTTTTCAGTCTCTTCTAACCCAGAACGCAAAGATCTATGTGAAATTCTTGGTAGTACTCATCCACTATTTTACTACCTTGTTTTAGATATTGCAATTCATTTTGTGATTGATGAGCAACATATGAAGGGACAAATCTAGTTCTCAGAATTTTCTTCAATTTTGTCCATGTGCTAGGAATGTCCTGATTTTTACTCATAATCATTTCACCAAAGAGTAGCAAATTCAGAGAATCCACTAGTAACAACCCTAACCTTATAATGCTTAGGAATTTCATGTTTATCAAATGATTGTTTTACAGCTAATTCCCAAGTAAGATAACCTTTAGGATCATATTTACCACTAAAAATGGGTATGGTAAACTTATTTTTGTTACATGTGCTATGCCATTGTACCTCCCGTGGTGTTGAAGTTGTGCTCATACGTTCTTTGCATCTCGAAGTGTGAATTATCTCTTCTCCTAGGTTGTTGTTGGACCAAGCACTACAATGTTGAGAACCTGCCATTGTTAGTGGAGACAAGAAATAAAATCACAAGTATAATGTTCCTATCACTACGTAGGACGTGCTGAAAAGTCGCTCAACTCTCAAACTTTAACCAAAGCTCTTACAAGTTCTTACTGTGCAGGAGGAGTTGTCGGCCATTGGCAGTGTTAAAAGTTCTCCAAAGCTTGGATAAAGCGATTGCCAAGGGACCGAACAAACTTACGAGGTAGAATATGTGGAGCTAGGTAGGCTTCATTTGTTTCCTATGCAATTTGATAATTCTAGTTATTGTAATGATAAGTAATGATCCAAACTAGAATTCACAAGCCCTAGTTGCCGATCTCAAAGATATAAGTGAATTTCAAGACAACACACACAAAGATAATGAAACTTAATGCAACCAATGGAATGAGCTAAGTAAGAATAATTTCAGCACCAAAACTCGTGTTGCATAAGTTATGGAGAGACGCTAGCTAATTGCTTCAGAAAAGGTAAAAGGGCACAAGATTGTTCACTACTTAATACAATTGCACAATCTGAAAATAACGAACACAAATTAGGGTTTTGATTAATGTAGTGCTACCGGCCACTATTCTATTTTCTTTTCTCTCTCTCATTTTTTTGGCCTTTTGGCTCTTTCTTTCTCTTTTTTTTTTCTTTTTGGTGACTTTTGGCCAATACTAGTATGAGCAAAGTTTTGGAATCCCTAACTTGATATCACAAGATATATAATGTGCAACGTATCAAGAGGACCAACCCCAATCAATTGCAAATAGCTAGTCTCAATTGGGATCAAAGTATTCGCAAAGGATGAATTGTTTCCCAAAGGTATGTGTACTGATATTTTGGACTTTTATGGTTGTGAATTCTATTGGACTTAACCAACTCAAAGGAACAAAGCTAGAATACAAATTGAAGCAAGAAACCCAAATTCGGCCAGAACAGTGCAGCAAAGTTGTCACTGCAATTAAGGCATGAAAATGACTGAATCAAGCTTGCTCACAATGTAACAAATTGAAGGTACTGTTCTAGGCTTTAAAACAAGATTGCGAACACACAATTTGGAGCTCGTATGTAGAAGTTATGGCCAAAACACTAAGGTGCACATATTTGACAAAATTCAGCCGATCTGACCAAATCCGAATCCGAGTCAAATTCGGTTTGAAGGAGTTCGAATCACGAAGGACACCTCAAAATGTTTTTTTAGATGACTCTTCAAGGATTCAGGAAAGTATAAAAACTTCTCAATTGGAGTCTGGATGTGAGAATTATGATCAAAATACCGAACCAATCTGGATTGAAACTGCAACTTGCTTCTCCAAATTCACATCCAGATTTAAACAAAGTTGGAGAAGGAATTAGAGTCTGTGCCCAACTAGGTTTTTGTGGAGCTCGTTCTAAGGTTTTAGGAAAGTGCAAAAACACCAGAATCTGAGCTCGTATGCGAAAGATATAAACAAAACAAAGAACTAGACAGATTGAAATAAAAGCTACGGGAAGGAAGAACGATCAGCAACTAAAACAAGGACTCTAATGGATCAAAACCTAACAAAACAAACTAAAATACCAGATTGAATCTAAAGGTTGAATTTTTGTGGAGGATTTTCAATTTTGGATAGAAAACAAAAACTAATCTAGGGTACTGAATCACTCATCGAGTAACATGGGCTCTGATACCACCTGATGTGATTTTGGTGTCCCAATCTTTCGATGAGAGAGATAACTTCGGTTTGGTGGAACTGACTTTGACGATCCGACTACAACGTATGACGACGATGCGCCTTAGCAATCGCTAAACCAACTCCGGAGGGTTATTGATCTTGCTGTTGGACGATCAACCTGAACATGAGATTCAATTCCTACAAGCAACCGAAGAACAAGCAAGAACAATAGTAAAAGAAATCTGAAATTGCGAATATGAATGAAGGCAAAACAAGGGGAGTTCTATTGAAGATCTTGACAAGGTGGCTGTCCAGCACAACTTGAAGACTTAAAGTTTACACTTGGCTAAACCAATCAAACAAAACCCAACAAAACCCTAGATGAGTGTGTGGCTGCCTATTTAAGGAGGAGAGGGGGCATGGAACTAAGCCAAAATTGTTGGAAGCCAACTAGAACTCAAATTACAAGGCCCAAGGCCCACATCAATTCGGACTAGAAAAGTAATGTTACTTGTTTTGCAGATTCTTGTCGACTCGCATGGAATTTGGAGATGATTCTAGATCCGTTGGAAAGTAGACTTGATAAGTTTTCAGTGAAGTACAAAAACTCTCCAATCGGACACCGTATGCAAAAGTTATGCTCATTTTATTTCAAGCTGGTTTCGGAGGCCGAATTGGATTCCAGAACGTGATGGGTTTGATATCCCTGTCTTCTTGGCCCATGGGTTACGTGTAGGAGTTGGTCCAACTAGGTGTTGACATATCTATGGTAGTGATGTACTCATCAGATGACTCCTCAACTATTGATTTGTTGGTGATGGCAAGGATGAGTACAAAAGCACTCAACAAGTTGAGCACAGAATGCAGTTCTACCTAGATATATGCAAGGCTTATTCCAAAGGAATGGCTAACATGGTTTATTTGCAGTAAAGCAGCATTTATGAACACATACAATACAAAGATTGAAAAGATAGTAAAACAAATAACAATAGTAGATAGATTCAATGTTTCTCAAGTAAACCAAGTTTCCAACTCTAAGTCAAGTTTATTCCTTCACATGGCAACCTGCCATCCCACACAGTTTTTTCAGTTTATTAACTAACCCTTGACTGTAATTCCTGAGCTATGCTCAATACCATGAGCACAGCTATCTGAATAGATTTACACTCTGTAGAGGTTATGCACTTTACTCACATGATACAACCATGCACCACACAGGCGAATGATTATAACAAAACCTTTACAATGCCTTGCCTTAACTCAGTACTACCCGCTGAGGTTTCAACATTGATGGGCTGAACCACCACAGCAGGGCCCTCCTCTTGCGCCATGTGAGTTGATCCGTGATCCCGGACTCACACCACCACAAGCAGTACTAAAGCTAAGACATTGCAAATTAGTTAGCTAGGCTGTCCCATAACAGACATGTGGTTGCATGATTAACTCAGGTCAAAGGCTCGCAAGGTTAAGTCCTTAGGGTTATCGAGGCAAGACTTCCACATACCCTCTGCCCATCGGCCCACCTTGGCATACTGCCCCTTGCCACTTACCCCAATCTAAATCATAACCTCCCTAGTGATTACCAAGCACCACGTGCTATCCACAACTCAACATCATTGCGTGACCTTACTCGTCACAACAATTCAATCTCATTGTGTGACCACATATGACACACAAGTTCATATCATTGTTCCATATTCCATTAGTCAAGATTAATAATCAATGATTTGAGTACACGTGAAGACGTGTCATGGCTAAGCAATCTATTGCGATCTAACCATCCCATGTTGATTTTATTATTAACCAGCTATAGTGAATCAATCTAGAGTGACAAATAGATCATGGCATACAAATGAAAAGGTAGGGTATAGATCAACAGGTATGATAGCTAAGCCCCAAATTAGATTGAAAGCATTTATACTCGTGAAATAACATGCAATACTGTAAAACAAAATAACAACTTTATTAACATGGGTACAACACGATAAAATCACAACTTGCCTTGGCAAAACTCCTGGTCTTGATCTGGAAGTTGATCTTGGGTGGTCAAATCCTCCTCCGAAGCGTCACACAATTCAACATCTACGCGAATCGAGAGAGAAAAGTAAATAAATACCCAAAATAGAGAGCAAATTAACTCTAATAAAATCACCATTATATAGATCTCAATTTTACAAATTTTTAGAAATTTGAATCACCTCAATCGGAGTTCATATGAGGGAGAACGAGCTCTCGGAAGATTCAAAAATCATAAAAATCAAAAATTGAGAAATTAAATAATATCCAAATTATTTTTATAAAATAAAATCAATTTATTGCATCATCATGGCATCATGCTGACGTCAGCATCGGACTCGACCCAACCAGACGCTAACACGTGGCCCTCAGCACTGTGCTGTGGACTCGGTGCATCGTACGGTCGATTCACCATGGACCAGAGTACTGTTTTGTGCACCGACTAATGCCAGCGCTGATGTCACATGCCACACGCCAATCTCTAATTGGTTCTCTCCTCAATTCAATCTGATCCAGACGGTGTTGATCTAACGACGCATGATGCGATCGGTTCAGCACCGTTTAGATCTAATCCAACGACCACAGATCTTAGGCCACGCGGCGAGGCGACAGCCCTCCAATCTGATCCAACGACTGAAGCTTGCTAATGGCGAACACTGCTGCCCTAGCGATGTGGCTCAATCCTGGACGTTCATCTTAGATCGGACGACGAGGAATACCCGACGCTTGCAATGCTTAACGACGTGATGTGGGCTGCTCTGGGACGTTCACGGAGGATCGGTCGGTTGACGATGCTTGCTTCAGTGATGGTGGTGCGGTGGCACGATGTCACCGGACTAGGAGAAGAAGATCTCAGGCACAATGCTCCGGTGACAATTCGGCGATGATGAACGGCGGAACGGGTGCATCACGATGCGACGAATCTAGAACCAGGATCAGAACAATGGAAGACAACCCGTTGGCGACGCTCTCGATCAAAACCCACAGTGGCTTTGTCTTCAACTCCGGCGAGCTCGTTTGGGTCCTCTAGTTCTCCTTCGATGATGATGCTTCAGGTAAAGTGCACGGTGAGCTCTAGTGAAACTCGGGAGGGGTGCGGCGCACTTAAATACCCCGCGGAGGAAGCGTACAGGCCCGGGGATCTCAACCGATGTGGCGGTGGTGTCCGGAATGGTTACGGTGGCGGCGTCCAAATCCCTCTCGGAGATGATGCACGACCATCGCATGATTCCGATTGGACGGCCTATCGGCGTATTCCACCTAACAAGATCCCGTCAACGAGCGGGGTTGACTACACCCTAGACGGAAGGTATGGTTCGGTAGAGGGCATCTTCGTGGCTGGAAACCCTAATATCTCTCATGATGGGTTCGGGGAATCAACCAACTGATGGACACGGTGATTTACCCAGGTTTAGGCCCCCAACTCGGGTAATGGCCCTACGTCCCGCAAGCTCTTTGTTGAGGAAATGTGAAGGGGATTAGAACGACTTCTCTCTTCTCTCTATCTCTCGATCTTTCTTCCTCCTTCCGGTCCCCTTTTCCCATGCACCGAGGCGCCCTTATATAGACAGGTTGGCCCGGGCAGGGGAGAAGGAGACGACATACTTATCTACAACACATTAACTACACTCATCATTTCAACTTCCACGTCGACCCACGACTCATTTATTATGCACGCCTCCGTGGCCTTGTTCTTCAAACCTCATTTAATGTTGATGAGTGGCTTTGCCCGGTCCACCCGGGATATGACGCTCCTGCGACAGGTTTGGTAAGAGGTGTCAGAGGAATGTGCCATCATTGTGTCGATAGCAGAACCCTTCATAATTAATGACCCTGACACGAGGTGGCAGGGGAGGGAAACTTCGAGGCGAAGCCTTCCTCTCATTCCTTTGGTTGCCTCCGTGGCCTGACGAGGGGGGCCCAGACGCCCGCCCACTCGTCAGGCTGCCTCATAAGCCGACGCCCGCGCGGGCCGCTCGCCCGACGAGTAGGGCTTGATCGCTCGGCTGCTCGCCAGGGGGCTATGCAGGCTCCTCGCTCGGCGGGTAGGGCGTGATCGCTCGGTTGCCCACCAGGGTGCCGCATGGGCCGCTCACCCACGAAAGGTGTGTCGGATCGCCTTGCTGTTCGCCGGGGCCATGCGGCTCGCCTCGACGGACAGACGTGATCGCCCATCGCCCGTGAGGGCAGCGCACAGAGGCCGCCGCCCGTGAAAGCGGCGTGATCGCCCGCCGCCCCCACCGTAGCGCCCGCATGGGCGCTTCGCTAAGGGCCACGCGGGCTCGAGGCACCAAGTTGGGCCCGCTTCTTGGGCTGTTAGTTCTACTGATGGAGAGGGTACCCCGTGCAAAGTACACCGACAAGAGCCGGGCCGCCCCGAACGCGCGCCGCCATTTTTTAGACCTTATTTTATGCCAGTGCGTTCCTGGATGGGCCCACCACCTCTACGCACGCGACCGCTTCAGTCCTTCCCACTTCCGCCGATTTTTCTTGGGACTCGAAATGCCCCGCCTTTTGCTTGTTTGCGAACCGTCTTCGTGGGGGGTCTATATATATACGCACCCCCTTCCAGCAATTTTATGCCTCCTGATCTTCTTCACACTTTGCTCTTTGCCCTTTTCATCTTCCTTTGCTCAGATAACTCTGCTTCCGCTTCGATGGCGCAGCCTCTTCTCGCCTCCACCGCTGGCCAGAATAGGGTAGATTTCATCGCCGGGATGGCACCCAAGGGCTCCCTCCACCGCCGCCAGGGGACCATCGTGCCAGGGGAGATCATCATCTTCACCTAGGGACTTATGGCGGGTTTGGTGCCACCATTCTCCGAATTGTTCCTCACCATCCTCCACTTCTACGAGATCCATCATCTTCATCTCTCCCCCAACTCCATCGCCCTTCTCCCCACCTTCGCTTACCTCTTCGAGATGTTCGTGGGGGTAATGCCCAATCCCCCCTCTTTCGCTACTTCTTCGTCTGCCGCGTTTCCCCCGATAGCGGGGTCACAGGGAGCTGCCACTTCTGGCTCAGAGATGGGTCGTCCCCCTGCTACATTCCCTTCCAGCCACGCTCCAACTAGAAGAACTGGTGGAGCGACTGGCTTTACGTCGGCGACGACAGCGGGGTCGACCTTCTTGGGGTGTCTTGTGCGCGGGCGGTAGTCCGCGAGAGTTGGAGCTCGCCCGTTGAAGAGACAGCGGAACTCCAGGCGATGGCAGCCCGCATCGATCGGTTGCGGGGCGCCGGCCTGATTGGGGCGCTGGTCGTCCGAGACTTTGTGGCTCGGAGGATTAGCCCCCTACGTTGTCGTGCCCGCCCTGCATGGCAATATACAGGGGACGACGACATGACGCGCACATACCCGGGGAGTAAGTCCTGTTGCTTTTCTTTTGAATGCACATTCTTCTTTGCGGTCACCATCAGCTAATACTCCTGTCTTCTTGTGGTGCCGGGCGAGGGGAACTTGGATGGTCCCGCCCTCTCCAGGTGGCTATCCGTGCTGATCCCGCCAGTGCTGAGTGGCCTGGAATTTTCGGTCGAGGCCCGGTCGCTCTGTGATCTGGAGTTCGCAGAGCGCCTTCGGATCATCCAGTCCTTTCCGACGATGGACTCCATTGGTCCCACCGTAGTGCCGGGCCGTGGCCCCTTGGTGATTAGGGACCAGCCCCGGGCCGACGACCGAAGCACAGGCAATCAGCCAATCGCTCTGGACGCTCCAGGCGTGGACCCCAAGAGGGTCTGCACCGGGGGCCCAATTTCTGCTACCGCCACTTATACCACTTCGCCAAGCGCGCCTGGAGCGGCGGCATCTTCATCCGTGGTGGCAATGCCTGCCACCCCTCCTCCGGCGCTGGCTACACCGACGCCGATTCCAACTCCTGCGGCGCCGTCTCCACGGCACCAACTCGGCGGGCGCTTACTCGGCGGTGTTAGCTCGATCGCGGTGGTGCCTGCTCGAAAGGGCTCGCTGTGGCAACCACCTCCTTCAGTTTCCAGCCGCCCCCAAGGGCGGATTGCCAAAGCGCCCTTCCGCGGAGACATTCGCAGCCGGCAGTCTTCGGGCACTCTCAGAAAGGCGCTCGGTGGCTCAAAGCCACCGGATCGACGCCGCCGACTAGCGCCGCTTCCTCGCTTACGACGCTTCGCCGCCGCCGCCATCGCATGCATGCACTTTCCGCCGAAGCTTGGCGGCGCTTCGAAGGCTATGCGATCTCACAAAGAACCACCCAACGCGAAGCCCAGGTGACGCAACAAGTGGCGGCGTTGCGCGGGGAGCTGGAGAGGATAGTGGCACAGCTAGCCCAAGAGAGGGCCACCGGGGCGACTTTACTCGCCCGGGCGCAGGAGGCTGAGATAGCACAGAGGGAGGCGATAGACGAGCAGTGGCGGGCGCTGCACAATATCGCAACCATGCTCCAATCATCATACCGACGCATGACGAGGGTCTTGGCGCTGCTAGGGGTGGACCTTCACGAGCCGCTTGAGCCCACAGCGATGTAGTACGCCCACAACATCACCCGGGTTGCTGAGGCGTTCTTCGACCTGCCAGCCGCCATGGCCGCCTGCTCCGTCCAGGAAGGGCAGCAAGTCGCCAGGGCCACCGTGACCTTCGTGCTGGCGTGCTACACTAGCTGCGATGCCGCCTTCAACCCATTGGCCGTCGCGGACGACATTGAGGGAGACGAGGCCCAGCGCGAGTCTTGGCGTCAGGAGGAGGCATGAGCGCGTCGTCAAGATGATGGCGTGAAGCCCCGGACCTTGGCGCGGCAGTAGCGGATCCGAAGGCCGAAGATGATGACGGGGGCATCCAAGTCATCAATCGGCAATCGATGGCCCGCCTTTCTTTTTGTTTTTTTTGTTCCTGTTTTTTGTATGCCAGAACAATATTAGAAATTGTAATGAAGTTGGCATATTTGAGTTTCACATGGGCATGTTCATTTGTTCGCGTTTCGGGTGTGCTTGCTCAACTCAATCTTGAGCGATCGGCCGCGATAACTATCATGATGCGAACCTAGACATTCAGGTTAGGTCGACACTTAGGCATCTTTTGAGTGATTGCAATAATGCGAACAAAGATTACGTAGAATATGCAGGATGTAGACAAGCAAAGTCTTAAGTTTCTGCGTAAGGGTGTCACTGACTCTTGCCCTTTTGGAACTTATACCCTCGTGATCTCTTGGAACTTGACCGCCGTGTTGCATAATAAGAAAGCAGGCTCCCAGGAGTAGTACCGGGCTTGCGGTGCTCGCGGAGACAGCCAGCGGTGCTTTTGGGAGCGAACCCGGGTGTGCGAACCGCGTTTGAGTCACCGTGCCACACTCGCACTCCTGGTTACTCGTTCTTGCGACACAAACGCTAGGCATTTCAGTTTATCAATGAGGAGCCATCAGGTAATCTGGGCTAGTGACAACCATGCATAATTCGACCCAACATGGTGCAAACGCGAAAGATAAGTCGGTACTATTAAAGTGAGCAACTTATCTTCATTATAGGCCACTGGGCGACCAGCCCCTGGACTGGTCACGAAGGCCAACACTTGGGCGAGCAGGGCGTGGTCGCCCACCTGCTCACCCGATGGGCAGGGCGTGGTTGCCCACCTGCCCGCCAGACCCACACGTGGGCTTCTCACCAGGCAAGCAGGGCATGATCGCCCGCCCGCTTGCCTGGCTACCACGGGGTCACTTCAGATGCTTGAGCTTCAAGCGCCTTGGCACTTCATCTGCGATTTGTGCATGGCTGCTGAAAGCACAAGTCAGCATTACGCAAAGCATGCAGAAAGCATATTAAAGAACACAAAGTTCTTGCGCGGATATGTCATGGTCCTTTTCTTTGGAACTTAGGCTCTTGTGATGTGGAATTAGCCCGCGGCACTGCGTGGCATAGGAGCAGTTCCTGTGAGGGGTATTAGGCGTCTTGATGCAGGAGTGAATTCGAGGTGTACGAGCGCGCTTTGAGCCACCATGCGGACTCGCTCCCTGGTCACCGTCCCGCACGACGCGAATCTTTGGGTGTCATCACGTATCGACAAGGAGCAGCCAAACTATCGGAGCCCATGACACCTCCACGAAAGGCTATCCACTAGGGGATAAGTAAGAAAAATAAAGCAGAAGCCTTTGAGGCAAACAACTTCGCTAACCGCCAGTAGCTACCGATTAGCCGGGGGAAAGCTCACCCGCGCAACTGATCAGAGCGGACCACCGGGGACTTACAGCTTTCAGGGGTAAAACTTTTGCAGCAACTCCACGTTGAAGGAGTTGGTCAGCTCTTGATCGTCTTCAGTGGACAACCGGACCGCCCCGGGTCGAGATACTGAGACCACCTTAAAGGGGCCCTCCCATCAGGGCGATAGTTTGTGGAGCCCGGCATGCGTTTGGATTCTACGCAAGACCAGGTCGCCAACTGCCAGTGTTCTCTCGTAGACCCGGGTGGTGTGGTACCGCCTGAGACTTTGCTGGTACCGCACGGTGCGCAAGGCCGCTGTCAGGACCCGGATATGCAAATCCGAAACTCTCTGTGTATACTGCACTAGTCAGGGATCACGTTAGTGCACACAGTGGAAACATAGATGACATATCATTCCATACATCGAAATAACTAAGAAGAAGCAAATTATTATTGAATAAAGCAAACGACCTTATGGTTAAGGTTCATACACCAATGCCTCTTGGCTTAAGAAACAAGTGAAACTGTTGCAGCGGAAACATAATAACTTAGGCCATTCGACATGCCACAGGCAATCATCTGGGGAACGCCTTCCTAGTCCACGTAGTCTTCATAGTACTCCTCCTCCTGATATTCATTACCTGGTCCTTCCTCAGCAACTGAACAACAGGGGCATAAATCCGTGAGTGCAAAACGTACTCAACAAGCCGTAGGCAAATGATGGAATATATTCATGCACGGCTTGACAAAGGATAGTCATATGGTTTATTTGCAGAAAGCAATAACTTGAATTTAAATACAATAAATAGATTGAAGGCAGATTGACAAAACAATAATAAATAACTGGTAAATCAATGGTAGACAACATGAACAGAATGACGAGGCATCACCCTACATCATTCAAAACAAGTATCCATCACGCAATTCAACATTATTATTTTAGACAACAAAACGACAGTGAACTCCCTGTTCACATTCCAACAATTCCACATTTCATGAAACACTCTATACCCCGTGTGAAATCCCCGGGCTTGTCCATGACCGTGGACATGGCTATTCGAATAGTTTTACACTCTGCAGAGGTTGTACAGCTTTACCCACAAGACATGATATTCTCCTTGCGCCTGGCCATTAGCACACTTCCTTTGGTGTGCCGGCAGAGAAATCATGACAAAGCCTTTACAATGCATGTCTAAACTCGGTACCGCCCTCTAAGGTTTCGCCCCTCGGGGCCCCCTCTTGAGCCATGTGAATCTACCCGCTTATCCGGAACCCACACATCCGGTTAGCGTACTCAAGAGTAAACAATGCAAATTAATCAGCTAGGTCATCCCATACCGGACTTGTGGTTGCACGGTTTGGCCCAGCCTCAATGGCGCACAAGATTAAGTCCTTAAATTATCTCAAGCAAGACAACCACATCCCAATGTGCTAGACAACACCCCCTTTACTGCACGATCACTTGCTCGAGGGAAAACATTTTGTTCAACCAAGACCAATGGCATCCCCTGCCATGGTACAATAAGTTTTACAACAGTGGTCAACAACAACAATTCAATATCTCATTAGGTCAAGATTAACATTAGTTCACAGGTGATATGAATCCCAACGTACGACTAAGCAGGTCTAAGCATAGCTACGTTAACCCAATGTTGGTACTACAATTATGTCCAACTAGTAAACAACCCAACCTAGGGTGACAATGGATACATGGCATCTCAATTAATCAAGGTGGCATAATAAAAATTTGGCATATAGCTATTCCCAGTAAATAATTCTTGTATCACATAGCAAGCATTTGTATAAAACAAAATAGATTGGCAAACATGGGTACAACATGGTCAAGGACTATGACTTGCCTTCGTCGATGAGACACGATGCGCTGCACTGAAGAACTTCTCCTTCGTCGGCGACTACGGCCGCTTCTTCGACTACGCGCAAAACGGTGCACAAAAAGAATAAAATAAATTTAACTGAAACTAAAAATTATAATAAAAATACTGGCAGATAGAGGATGAATTTAGATGAATTTAGCAATTGGAATTACTCGATTCGGAGTTACGAAGGAGGAGAAACAATTGTTTGAATTCTCAAAATCCTGAAAATTGAGAAACCGAGGAATATTCCTTTGGAATCTTTTCTTTTCTCATTTTCCTGACTTCTTATCTCTCTTACTGCCGGGTCCCACTGGTCATTGTCTTGGCTTTCTTTTCCATTGCTCTGTACAGGGGAAGGACCAAAGAACAGCAAGCAACGCCATGGCCAGGGAGCAACAGCAATGGAGGAGCAGGCCATGGGAAGAGAGAGGGACTCACCGGAGGGGAAAAAGCTCGCCGGAGGGTGGCGGCGCACAGCAAGGGCGGCGGCCGGGAGCAGCGATGCCAGGCGCAGGGAGCGGTTCGGCTGGGCGCAGATGGCGCGCAGGGAGCGACGGCCGGTGGGGCACGGTGGAGGCAACCGAGGGGCGGCGGGGGTGCGGCTCGGCGACGTGAAGAGCATGCGCATGGTGGCCAGCAGCGGTGAGGCTGAGAGTTGCGATGGCACGACGAGCGGCGACGGCGAAAAATGAGTTGGCGACACGACGGCCAAAACCACGAAATTTCTCGAAATTAAAGTGAGCACCGGATAGCTTGGATCGAGGGGAGTCTACGGGAGAAATCGACGACGAACGAAGCGATGACCAACGACGAACAAACTCGAAATCCGGGGTCAAACTGCAACGAAAATCAAATCCGATTGAATGGTTGTGATCACGGAGCAAAAGGCGCAAAGTGACGCGATTGGTTTGTCTAGAAACTCACCGGAGCAAGAGATGGCTCGCCGGTGTCTTCGGAGGACGTCGGGCGTCGGGTTTTCTCGAGTTTTGGGAAGGGAAACGGCACTGGACCGACGGGGCAAGGTGAGCATGGGGTAGAGGACACCGGGACGACGAATTGAGAAGTGGAAACTCGTCGTTTCGTGGAGAAATGGCCAAGTTATTGATGTTTGAGTGCATTTCGGTTTCTACTCAATTAATCCAATTCCGGCGGGTTAAAGGATGAACGGTCATAGAAAATGGGTTCTCCTCATCGATATCTTTGAAATGGACCCAGCCTTGCTCAATTTGGTGGAGGAAATGAAAGTTATGGGTGATTAAAGAGAGACATTCATGTGTGGCTTGAACTGTACAGGCTCGGAAGTTTCAACGATCTAAGGAAGAAGATGAACAGTAAAGGCCACGTGTCGCTTTCTCATTGGTCGGAAGAAATGAAGGGACAAAAGCGTGAGGAATAAAATAACAAAAACGATCTAAAAATCCTGAAAAAATTCCTAAAAATACTAGAGATTAATTGGAACCCAATAAAATTAGTTTCACTGAATTTTGATGAATTTTGGAATTTAGATTATTCCGGAACGAATATACTGATTTTGATGAAAAGCCGCGAGAGATAAAATAGCAAAGAGATTCTATAAATCCTGGAAAAATTCCCAAAATCATTTTGGAATATTTTAAACCTAATTCTATGAATTTTGAGATTTTTTGAGCATTTTGGAACTTGGGTGAAATTTCGAATAAGGACCGGAATTTGGAATTTCGACTTTGAGGATGATAAAGGATTGAACTCCAATTTCGGAGGAATATGAATGCCAGGTTAATTAGAACACTATGGAAAAACCAAAAATTTGAAATTAATTAATTTAAATTAGATTTTAGCAAAAACCCGAAATTAGGGATGTTACAAACCTCCCCCCTTAAATGGAATCTCGACCCCGAGATTCAGACTGGTTAAAGAATAGGTGGGGAAGCTCGGACTTCAGATCCTCTTCTCGCTCCCAGATTGCTCCACAGGACTTTGCAAAAACGGATGATCTTGCTTCTCGTGATGCGCTCTGTAACTCCTAAAATCTTCACTAGCTGCTCCTTGTAGGTGAGATCCTCTTGCAAATCGATGGCTTCCAACGGCATCTGTTCTTCTGGTACTCGCAAACACTTCTTCAATTGCAACTCGTGGAACACATCATGGATTCCAGCGAAGGACTGAGGCAACTCAAGCTTGTAGGCAACTTCTCCTCTTCTTTCCAAAACTTTGAACGGTCCCACATATCTAGGGGCAAGCTTTTCCTTTTATTTGAAATATCTTAACTCCTTTTAGAGGGGTGACTCTGAGATACACATAATCATTAGGCTCGAAACTCAAATCCCGACGACGATTATCTGCATAACTCTTTTGTCTACTTTGAGCTATCTTTAACTTGTCTCGAATTAACTGCACTTGCTCTTCAGCTTCTTGCAGTATGGCAGGACCAAATAACTGTCTTTCTCCAGTCTCCTTCCAATTGAGAGGTGTCCTGCACTTTCTTCCATATAAGGCTTCAAAAGGAGACATTTGCAGGCTAGCTTGATAGCTGTTATTGTAAGAAAACTCCACATAGGGAAAACACTTGTCCCACTTGGCCCCATAGGTTAAGGTACAGGCTCTTAACATGTCCTCAAGAATCTGGTTCACTCGCTCTATCTGTCCATCGGTTTGAGGGTGATAGGCAGTACTGAACCTGAGATGAGTTTCCATAGCTTCATGCAAACTCTGCCAAAAACGAGAAGTAAACTGGGCTCCTCTGTCGGAGACAATATTCTTAGGCACTCCGTGAAGACCCATAACTTGACATATATAATTACGCCAATTTATCTCCTGTAGGTAGTCTTGATGGAATGAAGTGAGCTACCTTAGTCAATCGATCCACTATTACCCAGATCGAATCATAACCTGCTTGGGTCTTAGGAAGTCCGGTAATAAAATCCATACCAATTTCTTCCCACTTCCACTCGGGAATCTTCAGTGGCTGAAGCAATCTTGCTGGCCTCTGATGCTCTGCTTTGACCTTCTGACAGACATCACAAAGAGCAACATATTCTGCAATCTCACGCTTCATACTAGGCCACCAATACCTTTCCTTGAGATCTTGGTACATCTTGGTACTTCTAGGGTGAATGGAGTACAAAGTCTCATGCGCTTCTTTGAGTAACAGCTCCTTGAGCTCTTTCTGATTAGGTACACAAATACGATTCTCATACCAAATGGTACCTCTTTCATCTTCAGTGAAACCTGGGGCTTTTCCTTTCTTCATATTACTCTTAATCTCTTTGATATCGGTATCCTCAACTTGGGCTTCTTGAATCTGATCTTCCAATGTTGGACACATTTCCAAAGTAGCCAAGTATCCTTCTTGAACCACTTCCAAACTGAGCTTCTGAAATTCCTCATAGAGAGCTGGCTGACTTTCTTTAATCATCATGGTATTGTAGTAACTCTTTCTACTCAAAGCATTAGCTACGACATTGGCTTTGCCTGAATGATAATGAATTCCAATGTCATAGTCTTTGATCAATTCCAACCATCTTTTTTTGCCTCATATTGAGATCGGCTTGGGTAAATATGTACTTTAGGCTCTTATGATCAGTGTAAACCTCACAGCGATTACCGATTAGATAATGACGCCAAATCTTTAAAGTATGCACTACGGCAGCCAATTCCAAATCATGGGTCGGATAGTTGACTTCATGTGGCCTTAACTGTCGTGAAGCATATGCCATAACCTTCTTATCTTGCATCAGCACACAACCGAGTCCTTGACGGGATGCATCACAGAATATCTCAAAATCCTTTCTAATATCTGGCAAAATAAGCACTGGGGCAGTCGTCAAACACTTCTTTAGCTCTTGAAAACTCCGCTCACACTTTGATGTCCAAGCAAATTTTTTCTCCTTTTTCAAAAGCAGAGTGAGCGCTCTAGCTTTTCTGGAAAAACCTTCTATGAAACGGCGATAATATCCTATCATTCCAAGGAAATTTCTAACTTGGGTTACCGTTTTGGGCGACTCCCAATTGAGCACATCTCGTACTTTACCCGGGTCAACAGCGACTCCTTCCGCTGATATGACTTGTCCTAGGAAAGCAACTTCCTTCATCCAAAACTCACATTTACTGAACTTGGCATAGAGTTGATGTTCTCTTAGCTTTGTCAATACTTTCCGCAAGTGATCCTCATGTTCTTCCTCACTCTTGGAGTAGACCAGAATATCATCAATAAAGACAACGACAAACTTGTCTAGATATTCCATAAATACTTTATTCATCAAGGTCATGAAATAGGCAGGGGCATTGGTCAAACCAAAGGACATCACGGTATACTCATACTGTCCATACTGAGTCACAAAAGCTGTTTTGGGGATGTCCTCTTTACGAATCTTCATCTGATGGTAACCTGACCTCAAGTCAATTTTTGAGAACACTCCTGCACCTTGAAGCTGGTCAAACAAATCATCAATTCTTGGCAGAAGGTACTTGTTCTTGATGGTGACTTCATTGAGCGCACGATAATCCACACACATCCTCTGAGTTCCATCCTTCTTTTCAACTAGAAGAACTGGGGCTCCCCATGGCGAAGAACTCGGTCTAACAAAACCTTGATCTTGTAGCTCTTTAATCTATCTCTTCACTTCAGCTAACTCATTAGCAGGCATCCTGTACGATCTCTTGCAAATGGGTGGCGTTCCAGGAACTAGCTCAATCAAGAACTCTATGTCTCTATCTGGTGGCATACCAGGCAACTCATCTGGAAACACAACAGGAAAATCTCGGGCGATTGGCACATCTTCCAAGCTTATTCCTTTGGCACTACAAACTTTTATCCCTTCGGTCTGATCTGCGGTAGCTTGAAACTTTAACTTAACTCCATCTGGACTGGTTAATGTGATCTCTCTATTTCCACAATCCAAAACTGCTTGGTTCTTGGAGAGCCAATCCATTCCTAGGATTACAACTAGGGACTTGGTGTCTAGGACAATGAGGTTGGCTAGGAATTCTACCTCTCCGATTAATATCCTAACTCCGGGGCAGCCTTGGTTCATACTGAAATCAGAACCAGATGATGGTTTGGGGGTCATCAAGGGCGGTACTGTAGTTCTCCCATCATTCTACGGCGGTGCCTTTTAACTGATGAGCGGCATAAAGAACTTTCTCATGATCTATGCACTGAGCTATAGCAAGCTTCTTCTCGATGGAGCGAATCCAATCATCTGCATCTAATGGTTCTAAAGAGTTGGAGAAGGTAGGCGGACGAGTCCTGATGAATTCTGCAAGCTTGGATTGTGGACGAGCTTGAGGAGGTGCAGCAGCAGCAGCTTGATTTTGCTGATTCAACAAATTAGCCAGAGCAACTGCGGTCTGATTCTGTTGATTCATCATATTATTCATGTTCTGCATCATGTCATTCATATGCTGAATCTGGGCTGCCAAGAAATATTCCCAAATTCTAATCTGACACTGCAGGTGGTGGTGGTGGGTTAATCTTGCATCGCATTAGTCTTGGCATTCATCGCGGCGGATGAAAGCGGCTCGAGCAGTGTCAACCATTTGCGACACCGCACAAGGGTTTGATAGGTAAGAGGGAAAAGCAATAGACAAGTGGTAAGATCATCTAGGGGAGAAGGTAATACCCAAGAACAAGGGCAAACCAAAGACATAGCCGAAAAGGCTACAAAATAAAGAGGCAAATAAAACTTCCAATTAAGGTATGGTTGCAACACCATGCTTGAAGCAAGTGTACAACATACCCGTCACACAAGCAATGAAAATCCTAGTATACGCAGACTAAACGTAGCTAAACTGAAAAGAAATGGCATGCTCAAATACCATAGAGCACCACAAACCTATCTTATATGGTAGTCTTCTCGCACATACTCTTCGACGGCTTGATCTTCGTCACCTTTGATTTGATTCCTTGCAGATGCCTTGGGGTTTGAGAAGTATCATGAGATAAGGACCATTTATTTTCAAAACAATATTTCAGCAAAGAAAAGGAATAAGAACCTAGGAATAAAAGAGACAAACTATTAAATACCAATTTGTTGGTTTGATTTAGAAAATAATTTTGAAGACCATGCTAACTAAGAAAGCGACCTACAGTCAATATGGCTCCGGTACCATCTCTATCAGGACCCGGATATGCCAATCCGAAACCCTCTATGTATACTGCACTAGTCCAGGATCACGCTAGTGCATACAGTGGAAACATAGATGACATATCATTCCATACATCGAAATAACTAAGAAGAAGCAAATTATTATTGAATAAAGCAAACGACCTTATGGTCAAGGTTCATACACCAATGCCTCTTGGCTTAAGAAACAAGTGAAACTGTTTCAGCGGAAACATAATAACTTAGGCCATTCGACATGCCACAGGCAATCGTCTGGGGAACGCCTTCCTAGTCCACGTAGTCTTCATAGAACTCTTCCTCCTGATATTCATTACCTGGCCCTTCCTCAGCAACTGAACAACAGGGGCACAAAGCCGTGAGTACAAAACGTACTCAACAAGCCGTAGGGAAATGATGGAATATATTCTTGCACGGCTTGACAAAGGATAGTCATATGGTTTATTTGCAGAAAGCAATAACTTGAATTTAAATACAATAAATAGATTGAAGGCAGATTGACAAAACAATAATAAATAACTGGTAAATCAATGGTAGACAACATGAACAGAATGACGAGGCATCACCCTACATCATTCGAAACAAGTATCCATCACGCAATTCAACAGTATAGTTTTAGACAACAAAACAACAGTGAACTCCCTGTTCACATTCCAACAATTCCACATTTCATGAAACACTCTATACCCCATGTGAAATCCCCGGGCTCGTCCATGACCGCAGACACGGCTATTCGAATAGTTTTACACTCTGCAGAGGTTGTACGGCTTTACCCACAAGACATGATATTCTCCTTGCGCCTGGCCATTAGCACACTTCCTTTGGTGTGCCGGCAGAGAAATCATGACAAAGCCTTTACAATGCATGTCTAAACTCGGTACCGCCCTCTAAGGTTTCGCCCCTCGGGGCCCCCTCTTGAGCCATGTGAATCTACCCGTTTATCCCGGAACCCACACATCCAGTTGGCAGTACTCAAGAGTAAACAATGCAAATTAATCAGCTAGGTCTGTCCCATACCAGACTTGTGGTTGCACGGTTTGGCCCAGTTCAATGGCGCACAAGATTAAGTCCTTAAATTATCTCAAGCAAGACAACCACATCCCAATGTGCTAGACAACACCCCCTTTACTGCACGATCACTTGCTCGAGGGAAAACATTTTGTTCAACCAAGACCAATGGCATCCCCTGCCATGGTACAATAAGTTTTACAACAGTGGTCAACAACAACAATTCAATATCTCATTAGGTCAAGATTAACATTAGTTCACAGGTGATATGAATCCCAGCGTCATTTACTAAGCGTGTCTAAGCATAGCTCGTTAACCCAATGTTGGTACTACAATTATGTCCAACTAGTAAACAACCCAACCTAGGGTGACAATGGATACATGGCATCTCAATTAATCAAGGTGGCATAATAAAAATTTGGCATATAGCTATTCCCAGAATTAAATAATTCTTGTATCACATAGCAAGCATTTGTATAAAACAAAATAGATTGGCAAACATGGGTACAACATGGTCAAGGACTATGACTTGCCTTCGTCGACGAGACACGATGCGCTGCACTGAAGAACTTCTCCTTAAATGTACGACTACTTACGCTTCTTCGACTACTGGCAAAAGCGGTGCACAAAAAGAATAAAATAAATTTAACTGAAACTAAAAATTATAATAAAAATACTGGCAGATAGAGGATGAATTTAGATGAATTTAGCAATTGGAATTACTCGATTCGGAGTTACGAAGGAGGAGAAACAATTGTTTGAATTCTCAAAATCCTGAAAATTGAGAAACCGAGGAATATTCCTTTGGAATCTTTTCTTTTCTCATTTTCCTGACTTCTTATCTCTCTTACTGCCGGGTCCCACTGGTCACTGTCTTGGCTTTCTTTTCCATTGCTCTGTCAGGGAAGGACCAAAAACGACAAAGCAACGCCATGGCGAGAACAAACAATGGAGGAGCCGGCCATGGGAAGAGAGGACTCACATGGGAGGAAAAAGCTCACGGGAGGGTGGCGGCGCAGACAAGAAGCGGCGGCCGGGAGCAGCGATGCCAGCGCGAGGAGCGTTCGGTTGCGCGCAGATGGCGCCAGAGGAGGAGGCGGCGGCGGGGGAACACAGTGGCGGCAAGCTGTGGGCGGCGAAGTGCGTCTCGGCGACGTGAAGAGCATGCGCATGGTGGCCAGCAGCGGTGAGGCCGAGAGTTGTGATGGCATGACGAGCGGCGACGGCGAAAAACGAGTTGGCGACACGACGGCCAAAACCACGAAATTTCTCGAAATTAAAGTGAGCACCGGATAGCTTGGATCGAGGGGAGTCTACGGGTGCAAGGAATTGAATTGAATCGTTCCCAAACGGGAGAAATCGACGACGAACGGAGCGACGACCGACGACGAACAAACTCGAAATCCGGGGTCAAACTGCAACAAAAATCAAATCCAATTGAATGGTTGTGATCACGGAAGCAAAAGGCGCAAAGTGACGTGATTGGTTTGTCTAGAAACTCACCGGAGCAAGAGATGGCTCTCCGGTGTCTTTGGAGGACGTCGGGCGTCGGGTTTTCTCAAGTTTTGGGAAGGGAAATGACCCTGGACCGACGAGGCAAGGTGAGCACGGGGTAGAGGACACTGGAACGACGAATTGAGAAGTGGAAACTCGTCGTTTCGTGGAGAAACGGCCAAGTTATTGATGTTTGAGTGTATTTCGGTTTCTACTCAATTAAACCAATTCCGGCGGGTTAAAGGATGAACGGTCATGGAAAATGGGTTCTCCTCATCAATATCTTTCAAACGGACCCAGCCTTGCTCAATTTGGTGGAGGAAATGAGAAGTTATGGGTGATTAAAGAGAGACATTCATGTGTGGCTTGAACTGTACAGGCTCGGAAGTTTCAACGATCTGAGGAAGAAGATGAACAGTAAAGGCCACGTGTCGCTTTCTCATTGGTTGGAAGAAATGAAGGGACAAAAGCGCGAGAAATAAAATAGCAAAAATGATCTAAAAATCCTGGCAAAATTCCTAAAAATACTAGAGATTAATTGGAACCCAATAAAATTAGTTTCACTGAATTTTGATGAATTTTGGAATTTAGATTATTCCGGAACGAATATACTGATTTTCATGAAAAGCCGCGAGAGATAAAATAGCAAAGAGATTCTATAAATCTTGGAAAAATTCCCAAAATCATTTTGGAATATTTTAAACCTAATTCTATGAATTTTGAGATTTTTCAAGTATTTTGGAACTCGGGTGAAATTTCAAATAAGGACTGGAATTTAGAATTTCGACTTTGTGGATGATAAAGGATTGAACTCCAATTTCAGAGGAATATGAATGCCAGGTTAATTAGAACACCGTGGAAAAACTAAAATTTGAAATTAATTAATTTAAATTAGCTTTTAGCAAAAACCCGAAATTAGGGATGTTACAGCCGCCCGGTCGCGCACCTCTTCTAGAAGGTTGACATCTTCACCTCGGTGGTCTTCTTGTCCTTCCTCGCTAAACATTGAGACACGCGGTGAACCGAACAGCAGCTCGGCGGGAGGGCAACCGACACCGTGAACCCGGGAAGAAGGCGTTTACGGTCGCCCGACTAGGTGTGGTTCGAGCGACCACAAAGACTGATAGGAGCTCTTTCGTCCACCACGCCCTTATGGAGCCGATCAGATACTCTGGTCTTCAAGCCCCTCGATGCAGTAGCGTTGCACGCTCGGCAGCCATTGCTCTTGGGGTGGGCCACCGGGCGAAGCATACTTTAGTGCCCATCTCTTGCAGAACTCCGGAAAGCCGCCTTTAGTAAACCGAGTGCCATTGTCGGTGATGATCGATTAGCGACTCCAAAGCGGTGAAAATCCGTGGATGAAGTTGATAGCGTGGCCGTGATGGCGCGTTATTGCTTCCCGACCCACTTGGTGAACTTGTCGATGGTGACGAACAGGTGGGTGAAGCCCCCCGTGGCCCGCGGGAACGGGCCCAGGATATCCAGCCCCCAGACCACGAACGGCCAAGAGAGCGGGATGGTTTGCAGAGCTTGGGCTGGTCGGTGAATTTGCCTGGCGAAGAATTGGCATGCTTCGCATTTCCTCACCAGCTCGCAAGCATCCCGGAGGGCAGTAGGTTAGTAAAATCCTTGGCAAAACGCTTTGACGACAAGCATCCAGCCGGACATATGGCTCCCGCACATGCCTCCATGGATATCATAGAGCAGGGCACTCCCCGCTTCCCGAGTGATGCACTTTAGGAGAATTGCGTTTATGCTTCGGCGGTATAGGTCCCCACCCACCAGAGTATAGCACTTGGCCTTTTGTGCAATCTTTTTAGCAGAGGCATCATCGTCGGGGATCTCTCGGTCTCGCAGGAAGGCTAGGATGGGGTCCATCCACTGGCCTTCCCGGCCAAGAGTGGCGATCACACGATGACCGCCCGAGTACTCCGTTGGGCCAGGATTTTCCCCGGGTGCCGCATTGGCGGCTGCTCGCCTTCTCTCCGGACCGGTGGTGGAGGCGGTGCCGCTACCCTCCTTGAATCGGAGGGCACGTCGGTAGGACCACCGCGCTGGATCGGGAGGCGACGGCTATCTGTCCTCCCGCTTGGGCGGGGAACGACGGACGGTCGTGAGAGTCTTTCTTCAAAGACTCCAACCGGAGTAGAGGCTCTTGAGGACGCGAGCTATGAAAGCTCGTCCGCTAGGTCGTTGTCGCGTCGAGGGATATGGATATATCCCATTCCTTCGAAGTGGCATTCCATCTTCCTGACCTCCGCCAAGTAGGCAGCCATGGTAGGATTAGAGCATTGGAATTCCTTCCGCACTTGATTGATGACCAGTAGGGAGTCGCCTTTAACTTGGAGGTGTTGGATGCCTAACGTCGAGGTGACGCGCAGCCCTGCCAGCAGGCCTTCGTATTCAACAATGTTGTTGGTGGCCTTGAAGTCGAGGGCGACCACGTACTGGAGGATGTCACTAGTCGGAGAGACCAGGACAACCTGTCGGGACCCGGATATGCAAATCAAAGAAACCCTCGTGTATCTGACACTAGTCGAGATCACGCTAGTGCACACAAGTGGAAACATAGATGACATATCATTCCATACATTGAAATAACTAAGAAGAAGCAAATTATTATTGAATAAAGCAAACGACCTTATGGTCAAGGTTCATACACCAATGCCTCTTGGCTTAAGAAACAAATAAACTGTTGCAGTGGAAATAAAATAACTTGGGCCATTCGACATGCCACGAGCAATCGTCTAGGGAACGCCTTCCTAGTCGGCGTAGTCTTCATAGTACTCCTCCTCTTGATACTCATTACGGTCCTTCCTCAAAGCTGAACAACGAGGGCATAAAGCCGTGAGTACAAAAGCGTACTCAACAAGCCGTAGGAAATGATGCAATATATTCATGCGGCAGGCAAAGGATAGTTATATGGTTCATTTGCACAAAAGCAATAACTTGAATTTAAATACAATAAATAGATTGAAGGCGATTGATAAAAACAATAATAAATAATCGTAAATCAATGGTAGACAACATGAACAGAATGACGAGGCATCACCCTACATCATTCGAAACAAGTATCAACCACACAATTCAACAGTATAGCTTGAGACAACAAAACAACAGTGAACTCCCCGTTCACATCCCAACCATTCCACATTTCAAGAAAATACTCTATACCCCGTGTGAAATCCCCAGGCTTGTCCATGACCGCGGACACGGCTATTCGAAATCAAAGGTCTACGACTTGCCTTGCTGTTCAAATGCTGATTCTTGATCTTCAAAATCTCCGTTCGCTCCTTCGGGATTCACGTCTACCGGAAAAATAAAGCAACAAAGCCAAATAAATACAAAACAGAGAAGCAAACAAGCTCATAATTGAAAATAAATGGCTCTGGAATGTAGAGCTTGATTTTACAAAAATTTAGAAATTTGAATCGCTCAATCGGAGTTGAGACGAAGGA
This sequence comes from Guadua angustifolia, assembly GCA_036346375.1. Taxonomy (NCBI): domain Eukaryota; kingdom Viridiplantae; phylum Streptophyta; class Magnoliopsida; order Poales; family Poaceae; genus Guadua; species Guadua angustifolia. The sequence goes on from CM070508.1 coordinate 30,891,339, forward strand.
GAGCAGACCTTCTAAGATTTAATTCAGAGAAAATCAGAAAATTTCGGTAAGGGTGACACGTGTCGGCTTGTGATTGGCTGGGATTTTCGGTTTTTCAGAAAATCAGAAAAAGAAAATAAATGCCGACTGACATTCGGGTGAGGTGGCGATGGGCGAGGTGGCGGTAGACGCTGGCCGTGCTAGAGTCGACGTGGCTTGCCACGGTTTGATGACGCAACCGCGGCTCGGGATCTTGGCCTTACCGCCACCTGTGGCGAGATCCGAGACGTCTGCTGACGATCGGATGGTGGGGGACCGGAGACAGTGCGGCTTGATCCGGCGTTCACGAAGATCGGACGGAGAGCTCGTGAAGAACTTCGGCGGCGAGGGCGGACACTTACGGAAGCGAAGGAAGACGACCCACGGTCTGGCGAATGGGCGGCTGATCGAGCGGAAGGGAGTGCGGATCTGGGAGAGTTCGACGCGCCGAGTTCGATGGTGCAACCGATCACGGCGGAGGACGACCGGAGGTGGAGAAATCGGCGGCGAAAGTCTTCGGGGCGGTGGATGAACTTCGGCGAGCTTGTGCGAGATGATGGCGGCGGCTCATGCGGCGAGAGCTAGGGCAAAGTGGGCGCAGCAGAGAGGCGAACCTCGGGATGACGTCCTCGGGGTCTTAAATAGCCCCGGGAGGCGTGCAAAATGAGGAGACCGAAGGCGGCGCGGCTAGGTTTAGGTTTCCGGGCGGCGGCGCGTGTGGGGCGGCGTGGCTGCGATCTGGCCGAACATGTGGCGAGGATCCACGGCGAGCGAGGTGGTAGATGGGCGGAGTGGGCGGCCCAGGAACAGAACGGGCAGAAGGACAAATTCGGCCCGAGAGGGTTTTGAGGAATTAAAATATTTTCTGAATTAATTTAAATTCCAGAAATTCAAGTAAATGCAAATAAATTCAAATAAATAGCAAATAAATTCAGAAAAATCTCCAAGAATACAGAAAAATTCCTTGAAGCACAAGGAACCCAATAAAAACTAGAAACCTTTAATTTGATGCATAGATTAACCAAATTAAATCTTATAATTATTAGAAAATTCAATTTAAGCTTCGGTTAATTCCAAGAAATTGCAAATGATTCATTTTTTATTTTAAACATTCCAAAACTCAAATTTTGGGATGTTACAAACCTCCCCCCCTTAAATGGAATCTCATCCCCGAGATTCGGACTGGCTAGAGAATAGGTGGGGAAACTCGGACTTCAGATCCTCTTCTAGCTCCCAGGTGGCTTCCTCTTCTGAATGATTACTCCACTGGACTTTGCAAAAACGGATGATCCTGCTTCTCGTGATGCGCTCTGCAACATCCAAAATCTTCACTGGCTGCTCCTTGTAAGTGAGATCTTCTTGCAAATCGATAGCTTCCAACGGCATCTGCTCTTCTGGCACTCGCAGGCACTTCTTCAACTGAGACACATGGAACACATCGTGGATTCCAACGAAGGACTGAGACAGCTCCAGTTTGTAGGCAACTTCTCCTCTTCGTTCCAAGACTTTGAACGGTCCAACATATCTAGGGGCAAGTTTCCCTTTTACTTGAAATCGCCTAACTCCTTTTAGAGGGGTGACTCGAAGATACACATAATCATTGGGCTCGAAGCTCAAATCTCGACGACGATTATCTGCGTAACTCTTCTGTCTGCTTTGAGCTATCCTCAACTTGTCTCGAATTAACTGTACTTGCTCTTCGGCTTCTTGCAGTATGGCAGGACCAAATAACTGTCTTTATCCAGTCTCTTTCCAATTAAGAGGGGTTCTGCACTTTCTTCCATATAAGGCTTCAAAAGGAGACATTTGCAGGCTGGCCTGATAACTATTATTGTAAGAAAACTCTGCATAGGGCAAACACTTGTCCCATTTTGCACCATAGGTCAAAGCACAAGCTCTCAACATGTCCTCAAGAATCTGGTTCACATGCTCAGTTTGTCCATCAGTCTGAGGGTGATAAGCAGTACTAAACCTGAGATGAGTTCCCATAGCTTCATGCAAACTCTGCCAAAAACGAGAGGTAAACTGGGTTCCTCTATCGGAGACAATCTTCTTAGGCACTCCATGAAGGCTGACAATCCTTGACATATATAATTCTGCCAATTTATCTCCGGTGTAAGTAGTCTTAACTGGAATGAAGTGAGCTACCTTAGTCAATCGATCCACTATCACCCAGATCGAATCATAACCTGCTTGGGTCTTAGGAAGCCCGGTAATGAAATCCATACCAATTTCTTCCCACTTCCACTCGGGAATCTTCAATGGCTGAAGCAATCCTGCCGGTCTCTGATGCTCTGCTTTAACCTTCTGGCAAACATCACAAAGAGCAACATATTCTGCAATCTCACGCTTCATACTAGGCCACCAATACCTTTCCTTGAGGTCTTGATACATCTTGGTGCTTCCAGGGTGAATGGAGTATAATGTCTTATGCGCTTCTTTGAGTAACAGCTCCTTGAGCTCTTTCTGATCAGGTACACAAATACGATTCTCATACCACACAGTACCTTTTTCATCCTCAGTGAATCCTGGGGCTTTTCCTTTCTTCATATTACTCTTGATCTCCTTGATATCGGCATCATCAGCTTGGGCTTCCGGTTTGATCTTCAATGTTGGGCCTTCCAAAGTTGCTAAGTAACCTTCTTGCACCACTTCTAGACTGAGCTTCTAAAATTCCTCATAGAGTGCTGGCTGACTTTCCTTAATCATCAGGGTATTATAATAACTCTTTCTACTTAAAGCATCAGCTACGACATTAGCTTTGCCTGGATGATAATGAATACCAACGTCATAGTCCTTGATTAACTCTAACCATCTTCTTTGCCTCATATTGAGTTCGCTTGGGTAAAATGTACTTGAGCTCTTATGATCAGTGTACACCTCACAACGATTACCGATGAGGTAATGACGCCAAATCTTTAGAGCATGCACTACGGCAGCTAATTCCAAATCATGGGTCGGATAGTTGACTTCATGTGGCCTTAGTTGACGTGAAGCATATGCCACAACCTTCTTATCTTGCATTAGCACTGGCAAGAGTCCTTGACGGATGCATCACAAAATATCTCAAAATCCTTTACGATGTCGGCAAAACAAGCATTTGGGCGGTTGTCAAACACTTCTTAAGCTCTGAAAACTTCGCTCACACTCGATGTCCAAGCAAATTTCTTCTCCTTTTTCAAAAGCCGAGTGGCGGTCTAGCTTTTCGGAAAAACCTTCTATGAAACGGCGATAATATCCCGCCATTCCAAGGAAACTTCTAACTTGGGTTACCGTCTTGGCGACTCCCAATTGAGCACATCTCGTGCTTTACGGTGGTCAATAAATGACACCTTCGCCTGATATAACGTGACCTAGGAAAGCAACTTCTTTCATCCAGAACTCACATTTACTGAACTTAGCATAGAGTTGATGTTCTCTTAGCTTTGTCAATACTTTCCGCAAGTGATCCTCATGTTCTGCCTCACTCTGGGAATAGATCAGAATGTCATCGATAAAGACAACGACAAACTTGTCTAAATATTCCATGAATACTTTATTCATCAAGGTCATGAAATAGGCAGGAGCATTGGTCAAACCAAAAGACATCACGGTATACTCATACTGTCCATATCGGGTCACAAAAGCTGTTTTGGGTATATCCTCTTCTGAATCTTCAATTGATGGTAACGACCTCAAGTCAACCTTCGAGAATACTCCTGCTCCTTGAAGTGGTCAAACAAATCATCAATCCTTGGCGAGAGGTACTTATTCTTAATGGTGACCTCATTTGAAACACGATAATCTACACACATCCTCTGAGTTCCATCCTTCTTTTCCACTAGAAGAACTGGGGCTCCCCATGGCGAAGAACTTGGTCTAACAAAACCCTGATCTTGCAACTCTTTGATCTGTTTCTTTACTTCAGCTAACTCATTAGCAGGCATCCTATACGGTCTCTTGGAGATGGGTGGCGTTCCAGGAACTAGCTCAATCAAGAACTCTATATCCCTATCTGGTGGCATCTCGGGCAACTCATCTGGAAACACATCAGGAAATTCTTTGGCGATTGGCACATCTTCCAAACTTATTCCCTTGGCACTACAAACCTTTATCCCTTCAGTCTGATCTGTGGCAGCTTGGAATCTTAACTTAACTCCATCTGGACTGGTTAACGTGATCTCTCTATTTCCACAATCCAAAACGGCTTGGTTCTTGAAGAGCCAATCCATTCCTAGGATTATATCTAGGGATTTGGTGTCTAGGACAATGAGGTTGGCTAGGAATTCTACCCCTCCGATTAATATCTTAACTTCGGGGCAGCCTTGGTTCGTACTCAAATCCGAACCAGGTGATTGCACCAATAAAACAGTTTTCAAAGGCCTTGTCTTTAAGTGATGATTTGCAGCAAAATTCGAGAAACAAGCGAATCGTAGCTCGAAATCAAATAAAACCATGGCGGATCTTTGAGTTGACTAGGAGCTTACCTAGTATGACGTCTGATGCAGCTTGGGCATCTTCAGTGGTGACATGATTCACGCGACCTCTTCCCACAGGCGGTGGAGTCCTGGTAGCTTGATTTGGGGGCTGGGATGCTCCACGTCCTGTTCCTGGTGTGGGGGTCTTGGCTGGTGTCGATCCCAAGTTGAAACGAACAGGCGTCACAGTTTGCTTCCTTGGGCAATTATTGGCATAGTGACCGCGCTCATTGCAATTGAAGCATGTCACTCCCGCGGCTGGATTACTGGTCCTCTGAGGTAGATTGCTGTTGGCGTTGATGTTAGGATTGCCTGAAGGAGATAGGCGAGGTGCTGGTGCAGGTGTTCTGAATGCTGATGGAGGAGTAGTGAAACGAGCAGGTTGTTGAGCATTGGACCTGGCTCTCTGCGGGTGATTCTGATGAGCTCCATGTTGCATCATCTTCCTCTTGTGGGATTCTTCCAACTCACGACGGGACTCCTCAATGAGCATGGCTTTGTCCACCAGATGTTGAAAATTTGCATAGTCGTTGCCAATGACGTGTACCTTTAATCCTGGGTTGAGCCCACGCTTGAACCTTTTCTGGCGAGCATCATCTGTGGCTACATCTTCTGGTGCATAGCGAGCAAGCTGAGTGAACTTATTGAGATATTCACTCACTGACATCCCTTCTTGCTTTAGCTCCCTGAACTCATTCTTCTTCATTTCTACCTTTCCATCAGGGATATGGGAATGGCGAAAAGCAGCTGAAAATTCTGCCCAAGTGATGGTTTGAGGGTCATCATGGGCGGCAATGTAGTTCTCCCACCATTCAGCGGCGGTGCCTTCAAACTGATGAGCGGCATAAAGAACCTTCTCATGATCTCAGTACCTTTGAGCAATAGCGAGCTTCTTTTCAATGGAGCGAATCCAATCATCTGCATCCAATGGTTACGAGGAGTTGGAGAAGGTAGGCGGACGAGTCCTCATGAATTCGCTAGCTTGGGTGAGGGCAAGCCGGAGGAGGTCTTGGCGACAATGAAGAAGCAGACTTGATTTTGTTGGTTCAACAAGTTTGCTAGAACAGCTACAGATCGATTCTGTGATTCATCATATTGTTCATAATCTCGCATCATTGTATTCATAAGTGAGTCTGAGCTGCCAAGAAATGTCCCAAGTTACGGTCCGTCACTCTGAGGAGGTGGTGGCGGGGTGGCACCGTATGGCTGGCATTAGCATTGGCATCCTTCGCTAACTGTGACCGGCTCGAGCAGTGTCAACCATCTGCGATGCAAAGACAAGGGTTTAATAGGTAAGAGGGAAAAGCAATAGGAAAGTGGTAAGGTCATCTAGGGAGAAGGTAATACCCAAGAACAAAGGTCAACCAAGGACATAGCGAAAAGGCTACAAAATAAAGAACCAAATAAAGCTTTCAACTTAAGGTACAGTTGTAACACCGTGCTGGAGGCAAGTGTATAACATACCCGGCACACAAGCAACAAAAATCCTAGTATACGCAGACTAAACGTAGCTAAACCAAAAGAGAATGGCATGCTCAAACACCATAGAGCACCACAAACCTATCTTATATGGTAGTCTTCTCGGATATACTCTTCGACGGCTTGATCATCGTCCCCCGTGATTTGGTTCCTTGCAGAAAATCCATGGCTTTCAAGAAGTTTAATAGGATAAGATCAATTTAAATTTCAAAGCAATGTTTCAGCAAAGGAGAGGAATGAGAATCCTAAGAATAAGATGAGAAGAGACAAACTATTGAATACCAATTTGTTGGTTTGATTTAGAAAATAAATTTGAAGACCATGCTAACTAAGAAAGCGACCTACAGTCGATATGGCTCTGATACCATCTCTGTCGGGACACGGATATGCAAATCCAAAACCCTCTGTATATCTGACACTAGTCCAGGATCACGCTAGTGCACACAGTGGAAACATAGATGACATATCATTCCATACATTGAAATAACTAAGAAGAAGCAAATTATTATTGAATAAAGCAAACGACCTTATGGTCAAGGTTCATACACCAATGCCTCTTGGCTTAAGAAACAAATAAACTGTTGCAGCGGAAATAAAATAACTTGGGCCATTCGACATGCCACGAGCAATCGTCTGCAGAAACACCTTCCTAGTCGGCGTAGTCTTCATAGTACTCCTCCTCTTGATACTCATTACGGTCCTTCCTCGTAATCGAACAACGAGGGCATAAAGCCGTGAGTACAAAGCGTACTCAACAAGCCGTAGGGAAATGATGCAATATATTCATGCGGGCTTGGCAAAGGATAGTTATATGGTTCATTTGCGGAAAAGCAATAACTTGAATTTAAATACAATAAATAGATTGAAGGCGATTGATAAAACAATAATAAATAATCGTAAATCAATGGTAGACAACATGAGCAGAATGACGAGGCATCACCCTACATCATTCGAAACAAGTATCAACCACACAATTCAACAGTATAGCTTGAGACAACAAAACAACAGTGAACTCCCCGTTCACATCCCAACCATTCCACATTTCAAGAAAATACTCTATACCCCGTGTGAAATCCCCAGGCTTGTCCATGACCGCGGACACGGCTATTCGAATAGTTTACACTCTGCAGAGGTTGTACAACTTTACCCACAAGACATGATCATCCCTTAATGCCAAGCGCTAAGGACACACTTCCTTTGGTGTGTCGGCGAGAGATCACTACAAAGCCTTTACAATGCATGTCTAAACCCAAGATCGCCCTCTAAGGTTTAGCCCTCGGGGCCCCTCTTGAGCCATGTGGGTCTACCCGTCCATCTTGGACCCTACACCAACAACCGGCAATACTCAAGTGCAGGACATTGCAAATTAATTAGCTAGGTCCGTCCCATACGGACTTGTGGTTGCACCAGTTAGGCCCAGTTCAATGGCGCACAAGATTAAGTTCTTAAATTGTCTCGAGCAAGACACCACATCCCAATGTGCCAAACAGCACCCCTTCTTGCACGATCAATTGACCGAGAAACATTTTGTTCAACCCAAAACCAATGGCATCCCCGCCATGGTACAACAAGTTTTACAACAAAGGTCAATGACCACAATTCAATATCTCATTAAGTCAAGATTAACATTAGCTCACGGTGATATGAATCCCATCGGACAACTAAGCATGGCTAAGCATAGCTCGATAACCCAATCTTTGGTACTATGATTATGTCCAACTAATTGTGTCCCAACCTATGGTTAACAATGGATACATGGCATTCCAATAATCAAAGGGGCATACTCAAACAGGTAAATAGCTACTCCCATAAACTAGCATTGTTACACAAATAGCATGCAATTGTATAAAACAAAGTACTTTTGCAAACATGGGTTCAATATGATCAAAGGTCTACGACTTGCCTTGCTGTTCAAATGCTGATTCTTGATCTTCGAAATCTCCGTTCGCTCCTTCGGGATTCACGTCTACCAGAAAAATAAAGCAACAAAGCCAAATAAATACAAAACAGAGAAGCAAACAAGCTCATAATTGAAAATAAATGGCTCTGGAATGTAGAGCTTGATTTTACAAAAATTTAGAAATTTGAATCGCTCCAATCGGAGTTCGGACGAAGGAGAACGGGCCTTCGGAAGATTTAATTCAGAGAAAATCAGAAAATTTCGGTAAGGGTGACACGTGTCGGCTTGTGATTGGCTGGGATTTTCGGTTTTTCGGAAAATCAGAAAAAGAAAATAAATGCCGACTGACATGCGGGGCCCACATGTCAGTGGCTCGGTCCACGGTGGGCTGGGTTTACCGAGACGACATTCGGGTGAGGTGGCGGTGGGCGAGGTGGTGGTAGCGCACCGCTAGGGCTGATGTGGCTTGCCACGAGGTCAGTGACACGGCTCGGTATCTTGCCGCAGCGCCCACCCTGGCGAGATCCGAGACGTCTGGCGACGATCGGATGGTGGGGACCGAGACGGTGCGGCTTGATCCGGCGTTCACCGAAGATCGGACGGCCGAGAGCTCGTGAAGGAACTTCGGCGAGGGCGGCGACACTTAAGGCGAAGGAAGACGACCCGCGGTCGGCGAATGGGCGGTGATCGGCGGAAGGAGTCGGGATCTGGGAGAGTTCGGCGCGCGATTCGATGGTGCAACCGATCACGGCGGAGGACGGCCGGAGGTGGAAAATCGGCGAAAGTCTTGAAGCGGTGGATGAACTTCGGCGAGCTTGTGCGAGATGATGGCGGCGGCTCATGCGGCGAGAGCTAGGGCAAAGTGGGCGCAGCAGAGAGACGAACCTCGGGATGACGTCCTCGGGGTCTTAAATAGCCCCGGGAGGCGTGCAAAATGAGGAGACCGGCGGCGCGGCTAGGTTTAGGTTTCGGGCGCATGCGTGGGCTGGGCGGCGTGGGCGCGATCTGGCCGAACATGTGGCGAGGATCCACGGAAGCGAATGGGCGATGGGCGGAGTGGAGCGGGCAAAGTGAACGAGAACAGGCCGGGCAAATTCGGCCCGAGAGGGTTTTGAGGAATTAAAATATTTTCTGAATTAATTTAAATTCCAGAAATTCAAGTAAATGCAAATAAATAGCAAATAAATTCAGAAAAATCTCCAAGAATACAGAAAAATTCCTTGAAGCACAAGGAACCCAATAAAAACTGGAAACCTTTAATTTGATGCATAGATTAACCAAATTAAATCTTATAATTATTAGAAAATTCAATTTAAGCTTCGATTAATTCCAAGAAATTGCAAATGATTCATTTTTTATTTTAAACATTCCAAAACTCAAATTTTGGGATGTTACACAACCCCAGCCCCCGCACCTTCGAGCCTGAAGGAACCGTCGAAAAATAAGGTCGAGGGGCAAGGCGCGGGTGCCTCTTCAGCTTCAGGAGCGGCGGGAGTCCACTCGGCAACGAACTCCGCCAACTTCTGGCTCTTGATGGCGGTGCGGGGTACAAACTTGAGACAGAATTTCCCTAGCGCCACCGACCATTTGGCGATACGGCCTTCTGCTTCTCGATTGTGAAGAATTTCTCGCAGGGGGTAGGCAGTAACCACCGTGACTTCTCGCCCTTGAAAATAGTGTCGTAGCTTCCTGGACGCCACCAGGACGGTGTACAACATCTTCTGCGCTTGTGGGTATGTAGTCTCTGCCTCGTGTAGCACTTTACTGATGTAGTAGACCGGCTTCTGAATGCCTTCTCTCTCCGCCACCAGTACGGCGCTCACCACTGCCGGGGTAGCAGTGTTGTACAAGAGCAATGGTTTGCCGGGCTGAGGGGCGACCAGCACTGGCGGGGAGGAGAGGTACTGCTTCAAGTCTTCAAATGCTTATTGAGCCTCCTCGGTCCACTCGAAGTGGTTCGTCTTCTTCAGCAGTTTGAAAAGGGGCAGGCTTCTTTCTCCTAGTCGGGCGATAAACCTCCCAAGGGAGGCTAGGCAACCAGCTAGGCACTGCACCTGCTTGAGCCGAATGGGTGGCTTCATGTGCTCGATGGCCGCTATCTTGTCAGGAATGACCTCGATGCCCCGCCTGGACACGAGGAACCCCAACAACTTCCCGGAGGGCACACCGAACACGCACTTCTCTGGATTGAGCTTCAAGCGATTCTTCCGGAGGTTGGCAAAGGTTTCCTCCAGGTCTTTGATCAGTTCCTCGCTCTTTTTCACTTTCATGACCAGGTCATCAATGTACACCTCAAGGTTTCGCCCTATCTGTGGATGGAAAGTTATATGCATGGCACGTTGGTAAGTAGAACCAGTATTTTTTAACCCAAAAGCCATTCTGATAAAACAATAAACACCCATGGGTGTTACAAAAGCGGTTTTGTCTTCGTCTTCTACCGCCATGCTAATTTGATGGTACCCAGAGTACGCATCCAGAAAGCACAGCAACTCACATCCCGCCATGGAGTCGACGATGAGATCGACGCGCGGCAAGGGGTAAGGGTCCTTTGGGCAGGCCTTGTTGAGGTCGGTGAAATCGACGCACATTCGCCACTTCCCGTTAGACTTCTTGACGAGCACAGGGTTGGTAAGCCACTCAAAATGAGAGACCTCCTGAATGATCCCTGCGCGCAGCAGCTTCTCTACCTCCTCCCGAATGGCGTCTTAGCGCTCTGGTGCTTAGCGTCGGACCTTTTGGTGGACCGGGCGCACCTCGGGGAGCATAGCCAGTCGGTGCTCGATCACCTCCCTGGGGACCCCAGTCATATCGGACAGTTGCCAGGCGAACACGTCGGAATTAGACTGGAGGAAGGTGACGAGCGCGTCTTCCTATTTGGCGCTGAGGCTGGCACCGATGAAGACAGGCTTCCTGGGCCTGCCCCCGCTCAGGGAGGCCACCTTTACTTCACCGGCCGAGCCGGGCGAAGCGCGGGTGTACGCCTGAGGGGCTCTTGGAAAGGAGGCATCAGCCGGCTTTGCATAGGTGACCCCGGCCAGGTCTAGTGCATGCTTGTGGCAGCGCAAAGCCTCTGGCCTGTCCACTCGGATGGCTATGGGGCCACCAGGTCCTGTCATCTTCACCACCATGTATCCATAGTGGGTTGCCACCATAAACTTGGCTAAGGCGGCTCAACCGAGTATGGCATTGTACGGGAGGTTGAAATCGGTGACTTTGAAGTCGGCCAGCTCCGTACGGAAGTTGCTTTCCTCCCCGAAGGTGACCATGCCAGCCCTCCAGGCTACGCCGTAGAATGGCAGGGCCGGGGACAGCTCCTGGTTCGGTACCTAGAGCACCCGGAATGCTTCAAAGGACAGGAGGTTGATGGAGCTCCCTCCGTCCATCAGCACCCACCCGAGCTTCACGTTACGGATCGTAGGGGAAGCCACGATCGGAAGGTGACCTATGCCGGCGGTGCTCTCAGGGTGGTCAACCTGACTGAAGGTGATCAGCTCCTCTGACCACTTCAGCATCCGACACGCCCCTGAACCCGACGCCGTAGCGCAGAACTCCCTCCGCAACCGCTTATAGGAAGCGTTGGAGGGGTAGGTGGATGAGCCACCGTGAATGTACGCCACAGCGCGGTCCGCCTGCTGGAAGGCCAGCGAGGCGGGGTCTTCGTCTTGATCGTCGCCACGGGGGCGGTGCTTCTTGAGCCGCTGCTCAACCATTCGCGGCGGTCATCTCGCCGGTCACGCTTCTGCCGCCCGTGCTCACTTGTGCACCAGGGAGAAGAGCCCAGAAGTTGATCTTGGATGGTCAAATCCTCCTCCGAAGCGTCACACAATTCAATGTCTATGCGAATCGAGAGAGAAAAGCAAATAAATACCCAAAATGGAGAGAAAATGAGCTCCAAAAATCAAAAAAAAATTCACCATTAGATAGATCTCAATTTTACAAATTTTTAGAATTTTGAATCACCTCAATCGGAGTTCGTATGAGGAAGAACGAGCTCTTGAAAGATTAAAAAATTATAAAAATCAGAAAATTGAGAAATTAAATAATATCCGAATTATTTTTATAAAAGAAAATCGATTTTTTGCATCATTATGATGTCCTGCTAATGTCAGCATTGGACCCGAGCCAACCAGACGCTAACACGTGGCCTTCGGCACTATGCTGTGGACTCGGTGCACCGTACGGTCGATTCAGCGTGGACCAGAGCACTATTCCATGGACCGGCTGATGCCAGTGCTGATGTCACGTGCCACGCGTCAATCTCTGATTGGTTCACTCCTCAATGCGATCTGATCTAGATGGTGCTAATCTAACAGCGCACGATGCGATCGGCTCAGCACCGTTCAGATCTAATTCAACGACCATAGATCTTAGGCCACGTGGCGAGGCGACACCCCTCCGATCTGATCCAAAGGCCGAAGCTTGCTAATGGTGAACACTGTTGCCCTAGCAACGTGGCTCAATCCTGGATGTTCATCTTCGATCGAGCGACGAGGAACACCCGACGCTTGCGCTGCTTACCGACGCAACATGGGCTGCTCTAGGATGTTCATGGAGGATCGGCTGGTTGACGATGCTTTCTTCGGTGATGGTGGTATGGTAACATGAGGTCATCGGACTCAGAGATGAAGATCTCGGGCACGGTGCTCCGGTGACAATCCGACGATGATGAACGGCGGAACGGGCGCGGCACAACGTGACGAATCTAGAACCAGGATCAGAATGGCGGAAGACATCCCATCAGTGATGCTCTCGATCAAAACCTATAGCAGCTTTGACTTCAACTCCGGTGAGCTCGTTTGGGTCCTCTAGTGCTCCTCCAGCGACGATGCTTCAGGCGAAGCGCGCGGCGAGCTCTGGTGAATCTCGAGAGGGGTGTGGTGCACTTAAATACCGCGTGGGGGACGCGTACGAGCCTGGGGATCTCAACCGACGTGGCAGCAGTGTCCAGAACGGTTATGGCGGCGGCGTCCAAATCCCTCTCGGAGAAGACGCACTACCACCGCACGATTCCGATCGGATGGCCACGCAACTCTCCCGCCTCAACACGATCTCCACCTCACATCGCATCCAACGGCCGGGATTGGCTAGGGTTTTGATTCGCTCTGATAGACGGTGATGATTCGATGCTGATTTGACGGCGATGGGCATTTAGGGTTTTAGCTGCGATCTGGCTTACTGAGGTTCGTCCGATTGCGATCCAACGGTCAGCGGCATGCTTCGAGGAGATGGGCCATGTGTCTTGCCAAGACCGCCGCGATTCACGACAATCTTTGGGCTCGGCTGCATCTTTATTCACGAAGGATTTTTCGAGTTTTCAATTTAAAATAATTATAGAAAATAATTTGGTTTATTTGAGGCAACAAAAACACCAGGAAAATTGAACAAAAATCTCAAAAATACTTTGAGACATCTTGGACCCAAATAAAATATTTTTAGCAAAACTTTATTTAAATTTTATCTATATATATATTTAGTTTTCAATAAAAAGGTTAATATATTTAATTTTAAGTAATTCAGATAAATCCCAGAAAAATCCAATAAGTCCAGAAAATTCACAAAACTCACAAATTGTAATAAAACTCTATTAACTATTACTGAAGAGCGAAATTTTTGGGATATTACAGCAGCTAAGGGAGGAGAACAAGGAGGAGATGATGTCACGTGAGGAGGAGATGATGACACGTGAGGAGCGCCTGATGGCCGAGATGATGGAAATGATCTCCCAGACTCAGAGGCAGATACGTTTGCCTCTCATAGAGAAGCCTGTGCCCGGACCCAACAATTGTTGTTCCAAAAATGGTAAGATTGATCCCCAGCTAATGGTAATGATTAATTTTTCCTGACTTAAAGCAACGAGTATAACTCCCGCCATGTTTTTCCTCAAGTTGCACACTTCTTGCAAGCGCCTACCAAGTGCCAACTCACCCTGACGGAGAACGGATTTCCCATCAAGGCTGCACGCGGGGTTGCATTTCCATGCAAGTAGACCGACACTATGCATGGTCAGCCTTTGGGGAAGGGCTACATGAGGGTGCAGGTGGACTACATCCACAAAGACTTCGTATCACATGTGCTGGAGTTCCCCCAACGAAGATATCACTACTCTCGGATAGGCACGCATATCGTTCATCAAGTAGCCCTTGATAGGTGTTGTACTGGTCAAGGTAAAAATCCCTCACACATCTTCTCTACTATTCTAGTAGTACTGCAACAAGTTACAAATACGCGTGCTTCGTAAGTTCCTACTGTACCTACTCTTGCTTCTGCTCCTACTCCCATCACTGAGATGAGTCCTACACAAAGTGCAGAGTTCGCACATAAAAGGACTAGCACGATAGCCACTGAATCACAAATGGCCTCGGAGACTTTTTCCAAGAAGGCAAAGCTAACAGAGGCCACAACGCCCCCTTGAACAGATAAAAAGCCCCTTGCCCCAATCTCGAAGACTCCTTTTGTGTAGAAAGGAAAGCCGGCAGACAATATGAAGACCCTCAGGATTTTAAGGCCTACGTACATTGAAAAACCCTAATTGCATCTAACCTATTGAATGATCTAGGCAAGTTTACTCGCATGCTCCATGGATGGTACATTGATAGGGTCAATGAGGAAGAGCGTCGAGTCGACTTCAATGTGAGGTATAGAAGGGGACATTTCCACCACGACGAGTATGGGACATTCCCAATCAGTTTTGAGGATCTATTCTGTGTGTACCAACTGATAGCCATTGATATTTCTACTTTACAATCTTGGATGCTATGAGTAACGCACCATACAACATGAGCTGATGACTTTCATAGGATTTCGCATTATGCTTTCTAACGTTCAACACGAGTTGCAGGGCACTGAGGCAGCGAGCTGTGATGAATCAACACCTAGTTGGGTCCGTCGACCCTGAGCTTGTGTTTGTGACCATGGCTAGGCTTCAACCAGACTTCGTTGTCGGCTACATCAAGGGTGCATTGAATGCTGAGTCAAAAAGTGACTTCGTTTTATTCCCATACCACGAGGAGTAAGTAGTACATTACCCTTCAATTACTTGTATGCACTTAAACCGTATGCGAACTTATTTCTTTGCACTGCATACTATTTAATAAGCAACCACTGGGTTCTACTTGTCCTTGTTCCGAGTGAAAACACGGTCTATACTTTTAACTCGATCGAGAAGAGACCGATGGCCTACGTGATCAAGCCTCCTTTGGAGCAGTAAGTACAATACTGTAACCTAGCACTTTCTAAATTTAACTATGTTTATTTTTTTAACTCAATGGCATTTCTCCAATGTATGTAGGGGTTCTTGGCCTACGTCGATGAAGGAGGGACACACGATGATGAAAAGGGCAAGAAGCTAAAGTATAAGCGTTTCAAGGTACAAGTGCCTAGCATATATATGATTAATTTTTTCTGATATCTAATCTTCATTTGTTAAATTCTTTCTCTCTTCATAGTGTCATCAATAGGGCAGCGATGACCTGTGCAGTTTCTACGTCATGCAGCATATGCTGATCGTGGTCGGCGGCTCACATCTTTTCCCTAAGGTATATGTGCATGCATAATAATACACTTAGCCTTTTACATACAAATTTTAAAACTTAAATTAGTGTACTCATTTTTATTTTGCAGAAGATCAATATCCCTTAGAGGAGCTTAGACAGCAAAGCACTCAACTATATACGAGATCACTTATGCCAGCGGTACTGGTTAGAAGTTATACTGGAGGACGACAGGTTTAGAGATCCTGAAAGCTCTTGCTAGTCCATATATAAACAATATTAATTATATATGTCAATGCGATATGCATGTGTACTGATTATTGTTAAGCTTATTTGTGTTGTATATTGTGAACGAATGTGATATATGTGTTGTATAATAAAGTGTGTGTGTTCTGTAAATGTGATGTGTGCATTCTAATATGATATATATGTGTATACTGTTAATATGTGTTGTTTTTGAGATTATACAAAAATGGCACACCCCTAATCCAATCAGTTCCTGGAAGGAACCGATTGTGATGACCCAATTATCACAGTCGGTCCCTTTTAAGAACCGATTGTGATGACCACCTCGTCGCAATCGGTTCTAGGTAAAAATCGATTGTGATGACTCCCTCATCACATCGTCATCACAATCGGTTCTCCCAAAGAACCGATTTTGATGAAGGAGTCATCACAATTGGTTCTCACAAAGAACTAATTGTGATAATGTCTCTATCACAATCGAGTCAAAACCGACTGTGATAGCTCTTCCTCATCACTATCGAATGACTTTGTATCGCCATCAGAACTGACTCTAATGACAAAAAAGAACCGATTCTGATGTACATTCCTGTGATAGCGATTGTTCCATGTGAAAATACATCCTTATAGGGGGAGAAGAATTCTAAGAGGGAAATCATGTTGTTCTTGCTTAGCCTAAAATAATATGTTTTCCTCCAATCCTATATGGTGGAAATTAAAGTACTTGCATTGCTTTTTGCACAGTTTCTCCCTGATCACACCTTCGGGCTTCAGCACCTGAACGAAAATGCACCAATAATGGTGAAGCGGTTCATCACGGTCCTAAATAACCGCATTGACTAAAGGACATAAAATGGTAGAAAGGTGAGGAAATGCGTGCTTGAAAAAAGAAAAATGAGATAATGTCAAGGCTCTTCCTCTAGATCACGACCTTCTGGTGGGACCTAATGGAAGGAGGAAGGGGAGGTGAATTTAATTAATTTTCTTTTTTTCTTGGAGGACGGGATGAAATGTGCATACTCGTATCATATCAATAAGTCAATTAGTCCTTTACAAAATAGATTGAAGTGTTCAAACTCATGTGTATAGGAATTAGCATGGTCGGGTTACATTAACTGTGTTTTAACATGGTATATGCATGTTGTGGTTCACTACCGAGTCTTTAGACCATTCACAGTGGCAAATTTTATTTCACGGTTTCTAGGAATGTCACATCATCTAAAGGAGTTTGGGTTAATAAATGAAACAAGATCTCTCAATGCACAATTTCATTTCGCGGTTTCATAGGCTAGCCATAGCATTTAATTGTTGCATGGTATTGTGATCAAATGTTCCATTTGGTGTATTTTCATTCGGTTTCAGTGCGTGGAATGAAACAATACGCTCTCAGTGCAGTTTCATTTGGTTTCTAATATGTTGGAAATGGTGTGCACCCTGTTTCAACCAGATAAAACTCGTCTCCTCTCTCTTCATAATTTCTTTACCATGTCACCATTTTTGCTGATGTATCACCCCATTAAATAATAATGAAACTCCCACTGTGACTGGCCTAAGCGTATTCATAGGGCCCAGAGTATTCAATTAAATTTCTTGTAAAGCTCCTGTCATATGTATTTATTCTACTTATTTATTAGCTTCGTGATAGAGACACTCACTTATGATGTTTATTTAGGCATATGCTAAAGAACCAGGAAGTAGAATAACCTTTCCAAAAAAAAGTAGAATAACCTCTCAAAAAGGAGCATATATAATAACGTGAATATCACTACTATGTGCAAGTGATTCGGCAATATCAACCCAAGTGTTTCATTACAAGTCACAACAAGCATAATTCTGAGTGTGAATTAGTAGAGCATCTGAACATATTTTTTTTTTTCCTGCGCTTCTTAGATTCCACATGGTAAACTTTTTTTTTTGACATGAAACATAACTCATAAGAGGATCATTTGAAATTCACAATTAGAGAATAGTGTAAGGAGGTATCCTTGGGTGCATTTGGTTGAAGGAATCCTCCAGGGATCACCAGGAATCCTTCACTAAGCACATGAGATTACCTTGTTTGGTAAAATAACTAGAAATCTGAAACAGGATTCCAAGATTACCTTGGTAATCATATTACCATCAATTTCAGAAATGTGTTTCCTATTGAAAATGGCGTCTATCTAAGATTATCAGTGGAAAGGAATCTTTATTATTGCGTTTTTTTATCATTTGCTTTAATTTATCATAGTAAAATTTTAAACTTTCAAAATTCAAATTATGGTTCCTTTTAATATCTAAATATCTGAATTATGGAATAATGTTTTTCCAAATTATGTATTTCAAAACCCAAATATCAAAATTTGAATCCTAAATTTTAGAATCTTAAATTTAGACAATTTAAAATTTTGAAAATCAATTTTATGATATTTTGAATATTAAAATTTTGAATTTTAAATTCTAATTTTAGATATTCAAATTCTAGGAATTTAAATTTGATAAATTTGAATTTTACATTTTAATTCTGAGAAATTAAATTTCAAACTCAAAATTTAAAATTTCAAAATACAAAAAATGAAAATTTAAATTTTGCAATTTTAATTTGCGAAAATATAAAATTTTATTTTTTAGTTTAAAGTTTATAAATGTTAACCTTTGAGATTTAAAATTTCAAATCCAAAATTTTAAATTTGTGGACTTGTTGGTTGGAGTTATGAAATGTTTGAACTATTATAAAGGCTAGTTTGTATATTCTTTTAAACCAACCAAAAATTGGATTCTTATATTATTGGTAATATCAGTGTTTATCGGTAATCAGATTTAGGAGAATATTAGATTGTAGGGAAATATGAGATTATACATACCATCCGCGCACCTAAGGAAAGTGATTACTGGGAATAGAAAAAGCTCATCACTTTATATCTTTTCTTAAGCATACTTTATGTAGAATATATTGAGTCGGATATCGATAGTGGAGGGAATAATTGCTGCTTCGTGTATTGCCCTAGTTGTTACATTTTTGCGTTCCAAATTCTTGCATTCCACACTTCACGTACGTGGATACATAGGGTCGTTTGATTTGATGCCAAGCATTGCAAATTCTAAACGGTGGACGATGACATCTTACATTAGTCCAAGAAGAATAAGGAGAAAAAAAAGAATATACATACTACTAGGAGGTGTATCTAGTCTATCGCACCACAGTCGAACACGTGTTTACTGCCGGGTCCACATCGGCATCACTGCTAGATGTGGACCCGGCACTACCTAAGTGGCAGTGATAGTCGAGGACTATCACTGCCGGATGTAAACTGGCAGTGATAATCACTATCACTGCCGGTTCATACTCTCCAACCGCTAGTGATAATAATTATCACTACCGGTTATCAATCATAACCGGTAGTGATAAATAACTATCACTACCGCATTTTCAATCATATTCTTCAGTGATAATAATTATCACTGCCGGTTATCAATCATAACCGGCAATTATCACTGCCACATTTTCATCATTATTCGGCAGTGATAAGTAGTAGCACTACCCCTTTTTCCTTGGCAACCGGCAGTGATAACTCTCTCTTCTATTTTCATATCCAAAACCGGCAGTGATAGGTTTTTTAAACCTTTTTACATATATATTTGTTGTAGTATATGTATTATGTAATGTTGTAGCATATATATATATTATACAATAGATATATTCTGTACGGTAAACGTTATGCACAATAGCACTGAAACATCACTAAAGGGTAATTCAAATACATTGAAGCATCATAATATTTAATTATTACATTGTTTATTCACTTTTGAAGCATCATAATATTTAAGTATTACATTGTTCATTCACAATCATTGACATGTCACTTAAGCTACAAATACTCGTGAAAACTCGCCCTTTGGGTTGATAATTTCTCGAACGATGAACCCAGCTATCTGCTCTCCAAGGGCTTCAATTTCGTTGTTGAGCAGGCTGCTGGTGCCCAGCTTCATACGCTGTCATGGGAGAAATTGAAGCATTAATTAGTGTCATCGTCTTTATAAAGAAAAGTATGGGTCAGCATATAATGATCGATATACTAGCTCGCTGTTATAGTCCGTACTGTCAGTGATGAACGCGTGGATATGTATCATTGCGTAGTATCCACATAAATTGTTCCCTTGGGGTTGTCTCAGGCATGAAAATTTGGTTTTTATTCTGAACTTCTTCGTGAATGGATGAAACCGCTGGCTCTTCTTGCCGTATTTTGCGTACACCCTATTCATGGTTTCGAGTAGTCATTAAAATTAATTAGGTGCATCGGAATGGAAGATTACTGGAGCAATAATGCAACGACCAAGTTTACCTGTCTAGCAAGTCTATTAATTCTTTGTAATCACTTGTCGGTTTCCTCATTGAGTCCAAGACAGTGATGTTGCTTTCGTTTAACATGATGACGAGGACGATCCAGTGAAAGCTGCAGAAGCCAATTAGTTGTCACATAGTGTTGCGCATCAAATATGCGAGACTAGTAGGCAGGGAAACACGTACTAAAAGTTGTAGGGTAAAAGTACGTAGGCCTTGTCTTGTAGCTTTAGCAGTGCCTTGAGTACGTACTCCTCAATATCATTTATCGTTCTTGGATCTAGAATAAGTTTGCAGTTGACAAGACCCGGGTCGAGGAATCCTATATTTTCATTTAAGTCCACTTTGTGTCATTGTCTTCATTCTACATAAAAAAGAAGTCAAACCCTCAGTTTAAGGGTACGTGAATGTACAACATGAATTATATAAGAGACTTACAGAGTCCACATTCTTAATATAGACACGTCCAGGGCGTTTCGTTGGTACAACTGATATAGTTCCATGTGTTCTACCCAGAAAACACCGTCCATGTTGTGAAAATCCATATCTTTGTATCTGACAGGGAAAGCATTATTTTTTATCTCTTAGACATACTGCCAGTACCATTGATGTAGACGTCGTAACTGTGTGGTTAGTCTGGGCTCCTCATTTGGATCCACCAAAGCTTCCCCGTTAATGAATAGCCACTTTAGAGAGGGCTCCTACCCTTTAGCACCACTTTGGCCTTCATCAACAGCTGCTTTATCACCATCTCCTTTAGATTTCTTCCTAGAGATGCATTCATAGTCTGATCATTGGCTAAGTTGAGGAGATTCAGTTGCCCGTCTTGTCTATTTAACCATCGCTAAGCCCACAAAGAAATCCTGTTTGGCAACTTCGATTTCAACCTTAGCAGGTAGTGGCGTCTTCTTGAAATGCACTGCTACAGTGGCGTCTACTTCCCTTCTTGTTTCTTCTTCGTTCAAGTCATGTACTCGTTTCTTGCTAAGAGTTTTAGCTGGCTTCATAGATGAGGAACTTTCCCCCCTGACCGTGTAGAATGTTGAGATCGCGGTGGTCTTTGCTTACTGTTTTGTGGCACTGGAGCAGGAGAAGGAGCTTTCTTGGGTGACGCCGGAGAAGGAGGACTTTTCTGTGTGGAGAGTCCGCCTCGTCATCGTTATTAAGATCATAGTCATTGCATCATCTGAGGCAAACTTTATATAGCGCTTGCGCCACGCGATGAATGTGCCCAGATTTTGTCCAAGATTATTTTTCCCCTCCTCGCCCGGGATCTCAACCTCCACTTTGCGGTATCTATCAACCACGCTGTCAATTGAAACTCTAGCGTATCCTTGAGGAATTGGGCGGTTATGCAACATCTGCCCCTCGATGCATGGCCAAGCCACCCCTTCAGCCACCTTGATGGTAATGTTCACTACGGGCAGGTGCAGACTGCAGTGTGTCGGCTCTACGATTCTGTCCACAGAAAAACTACACGCTAAGTCCTCTTCAGGAGTGCCCCGCAGATGCTTGGCTGCTTTTATGAGGCATGGCGGGACTCTGGAGCTGGTGGCCGCCGTCATGTGACTGACGTTTACTAGCATTTCTTGCATCTTTTGTATCTTTTCTTCAAATTCAATTTCCCTTCTGTGCATCTGGTATTTTATTTCTCGTACACGTTCATCCAACTATTCTTTTCTAGATTTCTTCGGTCGCTTATAAATATCAGCATCCTTTGGGAACACTGCTTTCGAGGGCACCAAGCCGAACCCTTTGGTGCGACCAAGGTACTTTTTATTACCCAAGGCACGTGTTAGCTCATCATTCTCCCTTCTTGGCTGGAAGGAGCCCTGAGTAGCTTGGGAGTGGGCATCTGCGATCTTCTTCAAGATTTCCTCATTTTTCTTGCTTTTGAAGCTTAAGCTACCATCATTTGATAGACTAGCTCCCCTCGCAATAGCCAGTACTTTGATCTTGGGGCCATCTCGGATGTCGCAGTAATAACACCACTACGAGTTAGCTGTTCTTCCTGTGCATCCCACTTGGGTACTTTCCTCACGTAGCCACTGGTGCCTAGCACATGGGGGTAAATGTTCTTGTCCGAATTAGCCTTATTCTGTTGGCTGATAGCCTAGGCTTCATCAGATTTCTTATACTGCTCGAATTCATCCCAAAATTGCTCTAACCTCGTGTATCTATTAAAATCTGGCTTTTGATCCTTCTTAACATACTCTTTCTTTAGCTTTGTCTTCCAGTTCTTCCATGTAGATCCCATAACGGTTAGTGCACGTTTCCTGGCAAGCTCCAACTGATCTTCGAGAAACTGGAACTTCACTGTCAACTCTGCCCACAATGATTCCTTGATGTCATCGGGAATATACGACGGGCAATCACGCTGACATGTCCATGATTTGTAGATGCTGGGCATATTATCTCTAGCCAAGACCCCACATGCTGTCTGGTATGGCCCAAGCAATGATGTGGGTATAGCTGGTTCCCTGACTACGTTAAGCTCCACGACCACTTTTCATTCACCTGTGCGCATCTTGCTAGGACCTCGCCCAGACGCTGCCTTCGTTCACCTGATGTCTGATTCTGCATTTTGACCATTTCATTAGTCGTTTAGCCCTGCTAGAAAATTACCCCGTCTACGTGAAGACTTTCATCGGAAGGCACATCCTACTCAAGAATGGTACTAAAGAATTACCTTGTGTATATTTGTTGCCTCGGGTTGTTCTAGGTTAAGGAACCTTGTCGGGCTTTGCTCCGAGCTTTGGTTCACGGGCTCAGCGCCATCCGACACTTTTCCCTGATTGGAGGCCATGTGCAACAAGTTTGTCTGAAATTTTAAATTAACAAAGTCATGAGATGAATCTTCGCACAACTGGAATGACCATTTTGTCGTGCGATACAGTTGCTAATATTAACGTTTTGTATTTATAAGGCGTAATATCAACATTTTGCATTTATAAGGCATAATATCAATGTTTTGCATATATAAGGCGTAATCACCATTTTGTGATGTGTTACAGTTGCTAATATCAATGTATGTGGTGTGTCATACTTGGCCTGAATGGGCACTACCTGCCAGCGGTGGAACAAATTCACATGATGCCGATACATTTCACATATACATGATACACAGAAATTGCTTCAAAATTCACATATCAATAGAAATTTCGAAATTCACCAAGAATTAGAATAATTCATATGATACATATATATTTGACATGATACATAGAAATTTTAAAATTCAAATACATTACATTTCACATATACATGATACAGAAATTGCTTCAAAATTCACATATACATAGAAATTTTGAAATTCACCAAGAATTAGAATAATTCACATGATACATATACATTTGACATGATACATAGAAATTTCAAAATTCAAATACATTACATTTCACATATACATGATCCAAAGAAATTGCTTCAAAAGTCACATATACATAGAAATTTCAAAATTCACCAAGAATTAGAATAATTCACATCATACATATACATTTGACATGATACATAGAAATTTCAAAATTCAAATACATTACATTTCACATATACATGATACATAGAAATTTCAAAATTCAAATACATTACATTTCACATATACATGATACAGAAATTGTTTCAAAATTCACATATACATAGAAATTTGAAATTCACCAAGAATTAGAATAATTCACATGATACATATACATTTGACATGATACATAGAAATTTCAAAATTCAAATACATTACATTTCACATATACATGATACACAGAAATTGCTTCAAAATTCACATATACATAGAAATTTCGAAATGCACCAAGAATTAGAGTAATTCACATGATACATACATATTTGATATGATACATAGAAATTTAAAAATTCAAATACATTACATTTCACATATACATGATACATAGAAATTGCTTCAAAAGTCACATATACATAGAAATTTCGAAATTCACTGAGAATTAGAATAATTCACATGATACATATACATTTGACATGATACGTACAAATTTCAAAATTCATATACATTACATTTCACATATACATGATACATAGAAATTGCTTCAAAACTCACATATACATAGAAATTTCGAAAAGATGCAAGTATAAGAGCAAGATTTTATTCACTATTCCCTTTAGCAATATAGTTGAGAATACATAATCCAAAAATAGACCAAATATCATCGACAAGACAATACTAAGCAATTGTCTGTCATCCATTTGCATGAATTACGTCTGCAACCTCAAAGAGAGGGGACACTGAATATTTTGTGCTCTCAGACTTAGGGTTTGAATGAAGATTAGAATCTTCACCTCAATCACGAATTGGCTAACAAATTAATTCAGCAAATTAGGCTTTGAACTCTTACCACCTTAATATGCACAAAATAATTGACAAATTTCACTTGCTGTTTAACAGATTATCTACTAACCAAAGTGTTTCACATTGACTGTTCAAGCATTTGCTAACCAAAACTACCATATAAATTCAGATCAGACTGATAGCAGACTAACCAATATAGCTAAGCAAATGATTTATCAGAGCAGCAACCCGATAGCAAAAATCGAATAGGATGATAGCATACAAGTTAGCAACTAGCAGTCTAACCGACCAGGATGATAGCATACAGGTTAGCAACTAGTAGTCTAGCCGAACAGCACTAGTATACAAAGTTCAAACCAGTAACTGCTTCAGAACAACGAAGTGCTAACAGTATACCAAAGAACAAGATCTGGTACTGAACAGATAAATTAACCAATGAACGAATCAATATTTCTTCGGTATATAAATCTACAATTCAAGGCCAAATTCACAGAAATAATTGTTCTATTCATCACAGAACCCATATCATCACTGAGCAACAACAATATACACACATGGCACAAAATGGAACAGGAACATCCGCACTAACCCTAAACCAACAGATAGATAGAACAATCCAAAACCAAAATACCAAGCACAAATGAAGGACAGGAATTACAAACGGGAAGTGAAATGTCTAAGTGCGGGAAAGATGATGTATATATAGGGAGGATTATTACTGCCGGTTCAATGAAATGACCCGGCACTTATGTATTATCTCTGCTGGGTTGTTTTAGACCCGGCAGTGATGTAAGACTATTAGTGCCGGGTCATTTATGAACCGGCAGTGATATAGAACTATTACTACCGGGTCATTTGTGAATTGGCAATGATATAAAATATCAGTGCCACATCAAATGAGGCCCGACAGTGATGTATGTACTATTAGTGCCGGTTGGAGGGTAAGACCCGACAGTGATGAAGGTACTATCAGTGCCGGTTGGAGAGTAAGATGTGGCACTGATGTATTATATTAGTGCCGGTTGTTGTATGTAAACTGGCACTGATGTTCACCATATGTGCTGTGTTACTAAAGAACTGGCAGTGATAGTCCTTGCGCCCCCTCGTGTGCATGCCAAGTGCTGGTGTGGCAGAAATTGCTACCGCAGCAAGGACATGGAAGAGGGAGGAGGGTAAAAGAAAAGGACTTTTCTGATTTCTAGACAGCCACGCGGATTTCGATTTAATTAAACATCCAAATTGAGGTGAAAATTTTTGAAACTTTTTGAGGAGGATACTGATGAGCTGATAATGTTTTTGTAAAATGTTTGGCTTGAAATTTGACCTGAGGAGGTTTGTAAAATTCTGACAAGCTGAATTGGAATCAAATTTTGATTTAAAACAATATCTTTTCTTCATTTTCCTGCATTTTAATCTTAAGAAAAGAAAAGTAATATTAAAAATATTTCTTCCAAAGCAAATAAACTATAAAAATGAGTTTGAAATGTGATCTTAATTTGAATATGTTTTTTCTGAATTTTCTAGCATTAATGGTTTTTATTGAGCCTTTGCTTTTAAAAATAAAAGTCTAATAAAGTGAAATGGTAAAAGTAAAAATGTAAAAACATAAAATCAATAAAAATCTGCAAAACTCATACTAAAATATCAAAGCACTCCAGAACCCTTATCATGCTGTCCAAAGTAAAATGAACACATTTATTAAAGATAAGATATGTGAAATCACGAAGATAACACTGTAAACAGTAATTGTCAGATTTTTGTAGAAATCCCTATAGAAGATCCGAAGCTGAGATTTTTACCATGCTAATATCGGATTAGTATCCATCTATGGTAAAAAGATCCAAAATTAAAACTTATATTTGAAGCTTTTAAAAATTCAAAAACTAAAAGTAAATAAATAAAAAAAATTCAATGTCAGAATTATTAGAATATAAATATCAAAGATAAAAATATGAGATTTGACCTCAGGAGGTTTGTAAAATTCTAACAAGCTGACTAATTGACTATTGATTTCTCTGTTATTGATTTTCTACAGGTATCAAACAATATCAAAATATTCTGAAATTTTTTCTGAATGATTATAATAGTCAATACTCCATACATTACAAATTAAAGCATGTCCTTCGTACAAAATGTTTATATTACAAATTGAAACTTGACCTTCACACAAAATAAAGCATATCCTTAATTATACAACTAAGTTACGATCCGACCTTCATTATGATCGCGGCGTATGTATGTAGCTTCCTCTATGTCTTCCATGAGACCTAGGTCGATGTTCTCACCGAAAGGAGGAAGCTCATCGTATTGGTTATAGTCTTCCTCGTCGACTACATTCTCAACTCCCACAATCTTTCTTTTTCCTTGAAGAACCACGTGGTGCTCCTTGTCAGCTGGATCCCTTACAAAGAAAATTTGTGTAACAGCATTAGCAAGTACGAATGGTTCTTCTTTGTATCCGACGTGTTTGAAGTCCACGGTAGTGATACCGTACTTGTCGATGTTCATGCTCCTAAGTAGCCTGGCCCACTGGCACCGAAAAGAGGGGGACCTTCAAAGGCCTATAGTCAAGCTCTCAAATCTCTTCTATAAATCTATAATACGTCTGCATATTGCCATTGCTGTCATAGGCATCTATACAGACCCCGCTGTTCTGGTTGGTGCTCTTGTTATCTTGTGCTCTCGTATAAAATGTATATCCATTGATGTCATATCCTTCAAATGTCAAAATTTTATATGACGGTCCCTTAGCCAACGCTCTTAATTGAGCACACTCTGTCTGCGTGTGCATCATGTGTCTAAGCAACTAATCTCCAAAGTTATCTCTGTGCTCTCTTGTGATCCAAATCTCAGACTTACATGGGTTTTTTCTTCGTAGCATGTTCTTGTGCTTGTTGACATACAGGGCCGCTACAACTGATTGGTGCAGAACTGTAAAATGTGCTTGTGTGAATGAAGCACGATCATTTGTACGGATCAATTTCTGACCTAGTGTCTCTTTCTCTTGTAGCCTCCCTTCATGGCGAGATACGGTCATACTAATCGATTTGAGATCCATGTAATCGATGCAGAACTCGATGACCTCCTCTGTTCCCCAACCTTCGGCAATGCACCCTTCTGGCCGATGTTGATTACGAATATATTTCTTCACAACCCCCATGAACCTCTCGAAAGGGTACATTTGATATAGAAACACAGGGCCAAGAAACTATATCTCTTTCACAATATGAACAATGAGATGGTCCATAATATCGAAGAAGGATGGAGGGAAGCACATCTCAAGCTGGCATAGAGTGTGGATCACATCTTGCTGCAGCTTATCCAGTTTCAACGGATCGATGATCTTCTGTGAAATCGCGTTGAAGAATGAACACAACTTTATAATTGGGTCTCACACTTTCTCTGGCAGAACACCTCTAATTGCAACAGGAAGCATCTGTGTTATCATCACGTGGCAATCATGAGACTTCATACCATTTAATTTCAAGTCTTTCATTGAGACTAGCCTCTTTATGTTGGTAGAATAACCGAACAGAACTTTTGACTCCGTACAAGCACTCACACACGCTAATTTTCTCATTCTTGCTTAGAGTGTAGCAAGCTGCGAGAAGGTACTTTTTTCCTTGACCCAGGTCTTCGTGATGCAGCTCCTTCCTGAGTTTCATATCTTTCAGGTCCATCCGTGCGTTGAGTGTATCTTTTGTTTTGCCAGGTATGTCTAGTAAAATACCAAGCAAGCTGATGAGGACATCACTCCTATGCATACGCCCGAGACTCCTCCAGTTGTGATGCAAGGACCCATCACAAGAGCACGAGCACGTCAATTGAATCAACAGGTGAGCTCGTTCCTAAGTACTCGTGCATATACTTGTGAGGATGGTATGCTACCTAATGATATTATTGATTATATTGTACTTAGGAATTTTGGAGAGGATCATGAAGGCCTTGGAAACCAGCAAGGGCCAGGAGGGAAGCAAGGAGGGTGTCCAAGTCAAGTTGGAGACCTAATTCATCTCGGAGTCGACTACCTCGGCCACCAGGAGCAGTGCTCACTAAAATCGTTGCCCAGGCCACAAACGGGCTCCGATTTCAATGATACACATATGCCTCGAAAGCTAAGGAGATAATCTTTCCAATGGCCCTGGTTTTAGGTCATTTGGACTTCGGAGTCGACGGGACTTCACATTGCAAGTTGGCAAACAGAATCTGTCCCAGGGTGCTGCGTCACCAATTTGGGCCGTTGGCCCATGTATCGTGTTGGAGTCCATCACGGACGCGTCTAGGGTTTCTAGGACGTCCCCTAGCCTTTATATCCAGTAGCCGCCGCTAGGGTTTGATTTGGGTTTTGCTTAGATTAATTCTGTCTTTGAACAGTGTCGCCGTTCATCGGTTTGTGAGACCCCAACTCGTGAGCTTCATCCTCAATTGCAAATTCAGTTGCATCTTTCTTGTTCTTGCTTGTGTTCTCGATTCATTGGCAGGATTAGCCTTCGTGGCGAGGTCAACGGGCAGCGCACGGTTGATAACCGAAGGGCGCGTGGTGCTGCGATTGCAGGGGTTTTGATCGTGCCGATCGAGAAGCCGGATCGTGTGTGTCTCGCGCCGCCTAATCGACTTATCCTCCACCTGACGGAAGTTCGGGCAACCCCGTCCCCATCACAAGCTGTCACACACGTTCTTCTCTATATGCATGACATCGATCGCATGTCGAACATCCAGGTGCTGCCAATAAGGTAGGTCCATAAATGCTGATCTCTTTTTTCACAAAGGAGCTGTATCACCAGAACTCAGGACTGATGTACTTTCGTCTCCCTTTTCATGGATAATTTTAATATCCTTTACAGCCGAAAATATCTCTTTGCCGTTACGATGTTGCAGAGCTGAAGCAGTCTCTTTTGTACCATCAAAAGCTCTCTTGTTGTTGCGATATGGATGGTCCTTGCGAAGGAACCAACAATGCCGCTTGTAACACATTTTTCGGCAGTATTTCAGCCACCGGCTACCTATATCACCCATGCAATGGACGTATCCATTGAATCCTTTTATAATTTGGCCCGAAAGATTGCCAAGAGTAGGATAATCATTGATGGTTATGAACAACAACACACGTAGTATGAAGTTCTCTCTTTTACTCATCCCATACCCATACACCGTCGTTCCACAATACCAGAAGATCTTCAACCAGTGGTTTGAGGAGCACATCAATATTGTTGCCAGGTTGTCTCGGCCCTTGGATCAGCAGCGGCATCATAATGTACTTCCGCTTCATACAAAGCCAAGGAGGAAGGTTGTAGATATATAAATTCACTGGCCAAGTGCTATGATGACTACTCTTGTTGCCGAAAAGATTCATCCCATCCGTATTGAGTCCGAACCTTATATCCCTCATATCATATGCAAAGTGTTTCTTGTATTTTCTATCAATATTCCTCCACTGCGCGAAGTCAGCAGGGTGTCTATGCATTCCATCCTTCTTACGCTCTTCGGCGTGTGTGGAGTATACACAGCATGGATACCTGCAAGGCAGGCCTGAGAGGCCCAACTAAACAAAGGTTGGGCCGGACTGGCTGCAGGGAAATAGAAGCCACTAGGGATGCAGCGCCTAGCCATGTTTTCATTATTCCTGTGTCTTGTATAATTCCTGTGTCTTGTATTACCATCGAGTTTGAATCCAGCACCTAGCCCCGTTTTCATTATTGCTGACAATAAACATCGATAATTGGTGCGCCAGGTAGGGGACTCGATAAGATCAATCTCATCAGGCTCGATGGCAATCCTCAGCGAAGTCATGGCCACCTTCGCTCCTGCCAAGCGTTCCGTTTCGGAAGTCTGGATTTCATCACCGACGATCTTGGCAAGCTCATCCTTTCGGATTCGGATCAGGACCAATCTGGAAGTGATTCTGTTGTTCTCCTAGCCAAGCAACCACTCGGATCGGGGTCAGGCATGGCCATCTGTCCCCGGATAGTAAGCCAAAAGTCTGTTTCCAGGTTTTAGTAAGGACCGGCCAAGGGCAAGCCCCGAGTGGTGAAGAACGCCAAAAAACCACTCGGATCTAAAGGCCAGGCCAACCTGTCTTATTGTTCTTCTGATTCGGAGGGCAGGGCAGAAAGTTTTCAAGGCTATCGCGGCATCTTCGTGATCGAAGACCCGCGACCGAGTCGAGGCGCGAAGGATGCGCGGATCTTTGCGAGAGCGAGCGCCGTCAAGAAACCCGTCGAAGTCTCTCGGGCCGGGGCGCAATGTTAATGAAGACATCTTGCAGATGAAGATGGGGAACCAATCGGTTTTCCATACTCCTCAACAGAATATCGTCGCATCAAAGACGCTTCTCGACACGTTGGGACCAATGCTTGGTTCCGATAGCCGAGCCATGCCGATCGTGGCCCAAGTCCAGGCCATGGTGACGGCAGCGGTGATCCAGCAACATCAGGAAGAACCAGGGGAGAAAGAGCACTCTCGTACCCGCATAGTCACTTAGGCTGCCAGCAGTAATACAGCTCGCAGTTGGGCCATGTGTGGCCAACTTGAGCTTCGACGAGAAGACGCCCGGCAAATCATCAGCTACGATCTCCGTGTAGACCTGAATGCCAGGCAGTGGGATCATGAAGATGAAGAGCACCGTCGGCACAAAGATGACTACGAACGTTTTGGCATCCGCCATGACGACCGGGACGACCACAGAAACCATCACCGCCGCGACAAGGGCGAAAGCGAGGATCGCCGAGTCAGATCACCTTCTCGATGCTCCCCACGTCGATGCAGCGATGGTCCTTTTGAGGGGATCCGAGCCTTCACTCCTCGGCTTCGCTGAGTGGTTTGGCCTGAAGGATTCAACCCCAAGAGCATCTCCAAATTTGACGGAGAAAGAGATCCAGAAGCTTGGCTGCAAGTCTATTCCCTTGCAATCATGGCAGCCGGGGGCGACCATAATGTAATGGCCAATTATCTGTCGGTCATGCTTACACCTTCGGCTCAAGCCTAGCTCACCGGACTTCCAGCGAACTCTATAGATTCTTGGGGAGATCTGTGCGAACAGTTCATCACTAACTTCCAGGGTACTTATGAAAGTCCTGGAACTCAGTGGGAGCTGTACCAGCTTCATCAGAGAAGGAGCGAGACCCTCCGGGAATTTATCCGGCGCTTCATGCAGAAGAAGAATACAATCAGGGATATGTCAGAAGCTGCGGTCATTGCGGTGTTCTAGAAGAGCATCAATGATCCCGACCTGATTAAGAAGATGTCCCGGAAGCCGCCGACTATAGTAAGGGAGATGTTTGAGTTGGAAGACCGCTACGCAACAGCCTTAGATGCTTTGGCCGAACGTCAAGATGATCGCCCACGGCATAAAGACAAGAAGGATCACGCCGAGTCCTCCAGGCAACGGGATAAGAAGCGGAGGCCCGAAGAGCTGGTGGCGACGGCCGAGCGAGGCCGACATCGCGCGCCGCGGATGGACGATTATGATGCAGTAATGGATGCAACCTGCCCTTTCCATCCCAAGGGGAAACATGCTGTGAAAGATTGCTTTACTTTGAGAAGATTTGCCAAGGAGTCCAACAAGCGACCGGCCAAGGGCGAAGCAAAGGACGAAGCAAACAAAAAGCAAGATCCCCCCGAAGATGACGAGGGCGAGTACCAGAAGACGGAACGTGAGCTCAACTACATATTTGGGGGCTCGGCTGCTTATGAGTCCAAGTGAAAGCAAAAGCTTACCGCTCGGGACATCAATGCGGTTATGCCGGCAACTCCCCGATACCTCAGGTGGTCCGAGGTCCCAATTGCCTTTGATCGCTCGGATCACCTAGATCATGTCCCATATCCAGGTAGATAACCTCTTGTTTTGGACCCTGTGATTCACAGCGTTAAACTTAAGAGGGTGCTGCTTGACGGAGGAAGTGGACTCAACGTCCTTTTCTCCAAAACCTTTGATGACATGAAGATTCCTCGCTCGGAGCTAAAGCGGGGCTCATCACCGTTTCACGGGGTAATCCCTGGGTCCTCTTTAGTTCCACTCGGGAAAATCACCTTGCCGGTAACGTTCGGGATCAGAGAAAACTATCGGACGGAATATCTCAATTTTGAGGTGGCTGATTTCGAGACGACATACCATGCTATCTTGGGAAGGCCAGGCCTAGCCAGGTTCATGGCTGTGCCCCATTACACTTACCTCGTCTTGAAGATGCCAGGGCCGAAGGGCATTATCTCTGTCCGTGGCGACGTCAGGCAATCATTCACGTGCGACCGAGAGAGCTGCGAGATGGCTGAAGTGCAAGAAGCGGCAGCCGACAGGGAGAAGATTCGGCAAGCCGCCGCAAATCAACAAGATGAAGGAGAAGTCCTGGCCAGGAAACAAGCCAAGACAAGCATGAAGCCTGAGGAGGGGACTAAGAAGGTAATCCTCGACCCGTCCAACTCGGCTCAAATGGCTCTAATTGGGACAGAACTCAACCCCAAATAGGAAGACGCGCTCGTCACCTTTCTTCGGGCCAACCGGGACATTTTTGCATGGAAACCTTCTAACATGCCCGGTGTCCCTAGGGAGGTGATCGAGCATTCTCTCAACGTTGATGAGAAGGCGAAGCCCATTAAGCAGCGGCTCCGACGATTTGCTCAAGACCGCCGAGAGGCCATCAGGGAAGAAATCACTAATCTTTTAGCCACAGGCTTTATAAAAGAAGTGTATCATCCCAACTGGTTAGTGAACCCAGTTCTTGTTCGCAAAAAGAATAAAAGCTGGCGCATGTGTGTTGATTATACTGATCTTAACAAAGCATGTCCGAAAGATCCGTTCGGGCTGCCCCGCATCGACCAGGTGGTAGATTCAACTACAAGCTGCGAGCTCTTGAGCTTTCTAGATGCCTACTCAGGGTATCACCAGATCTGGCTGAAGGAAGAAGACTTCATCAAAACTTCATTTATCACTCTATTTGGAGCATTTTGCTACGTCACAATGTCGTTCGGTTTGAAAAACATTGGTGCAACCTATCAGCGTGCAATACAGCGGTGTTTTCACACTTAGATCGGATGCAACGTGGAAGAATATGTAGATGATGTCGTCGTCAAATCTCGTGCAAAGGAGGACCTCATATCCGACTTGGCCGAGACATTTGAAAGCCTAAGGGCCTACAAGATGAAGCTTAACCCCGAAAAGTGCGTCTTTGGAGTTCCCTCAGGAAAACTGCTCGGATTCATTGTGTCGCAGCGGGGCATTGAAGCAAACCCGGAAAAGATCAATGCAATCTTGAAGATAAAACATCCGGCTAGCCAGAAAGACGTCTAGAAACTCACAGGTTGCATGGTGGCACTTGGTAGGTTCATTTCTCGCCTGAACCTAGGATCACGAGGAATGCCTTTTTTCAAACTTTTGAAGAAGCAGGGCAATTTTCAGTGGACTGCCGAGGTACAGCAAGCTTTCGAAGAGCTCAAAGCATTCTTGTCCTCGCCGCCGGTACTGGTTTCATCAATGCCCGAAGAACCCCTTTTACTCTACATTGCTGCAACGACTCATGTAGTCAGCGCTGCAATCATTGTAGAGCGGGAGGAGGCGGGGCACCTCCAGAAGGTTCAACGGCCAGTTTACTTCATCGGTGAGGTGTTAGGAGAATCCAAGGCATGGTATCCTCAGGTACAAAAACTGTTGTACGCCGATGCAAACAGTTCGGGTTCATTTTTCCATTGGTTCCTATTCTGATTTTGCTGATTGTGATGTGGTGCCGATGCAAGCGTGCTCTCTTTTATTGGGTCTCCCATGGGAATATGACACTGATGCACTTCACCACGGTAGAAGTAATAAATACACTTTTATGCATAAGGGAAAGAAAATTACACTTCTACCTTTGACCCCGCTGAAATTGTTAAATCGATAGGGGCGGATTGCTAATGACAAGAAACCCATTGATGAAAAATCTGAAATTCAGCATGTAGCCAACCAAATTAAATTGAGGAATCCGTCTTGCTTGCTACAAAATATGATCTTGCTGCAATTAGTGATGATGCTTTGTGCTATCTTTGTGCTATGCAAAGATGCTTTGTTTTCATTGGATGATCTGCCCGATGCTTTGCCTCCTCTTTGTCACTAACCTTTTGCGGAGTATGTGGATGTTTTTCTGCCGAGATACCTCCAGGACTCCCACCCATACGAGGATTGAGCACCAAATTGATTTGATACAGAGCGAGTTTGCCAAACCGAGCTGCTTATAGGACCAACCAGGAGACTAAGGAGATTCAGCGCCAAGTCCAAGATCTTTTGGATCGCGAGTATGTACGTGAGAGTCTTAGTCCTTGTGCTGTTCCTGTTCTTTTGGTTCCTAAGAAAGATGGCAGTTGGCGCATGTGCGTAGATTGTAGAGCCATTAACAATATCACAATAAGGTATCGTCATCCTATTCCTAGGTTAGACGACATGCTTGATAAGTTAAGTGGTTCTATAATTTTTTCTAAGGTTGACTTGCATAGTAGATACTACCAAATAAGAATGAAATTGGGAGATGAATGGAAAACAGCCTTTAAAACCAAGTTTGGATTGTATGAGTGGTTAGTCATGCCTTTTGGGTTAACTAATGCACCTAGTACTTTCATGCGCTTAATGAGCGAGGTTTCTGAGCTTTCATTGGAAAATTTGTGGTGGTTTATTTTGATGATATATTGATTTACAGCAAGTCGTTACATGAACATCTTGATCATCTCGTGCTGTTTTTGATGCTTTCGTCTTTGCCGCGTTTATTTGGTAACCTCGAGAAGTGCACTTTTTGCACGAGCAGTATCGTTTCTTAGCTATGTTGTGACTCCGCATGGAATTGAGGTGGATGAAGCCAAGGTGCCGCGATTAGAGTTGGCCAACATACGGCGATTTCACAAGTCGGAGTTTCCATGGACTTGCGGATTTTACCGCCGCTTTGTGAAGGATTTCAGCACCATTGCGATCCCATTGAATGAATTGACGAAGAAGGAGTTGTGTTCCGTTGGGGGCAAGCACAGAGAATGCCTTCAACCTTTTGAAAGATAAGCTTACTAATGCACCTTTACTCCAACTTTCGATTTTAATAAGACCTTTGAGCTTGAATGTGATGCTAGTGGGATTGGAATTGGTGGTGTTTTGATGCAAGATAGAAAACACATTGCTTATTTTAGCGAAAAATTGAGTGGTCCTGTTTTGAATTATTCCACGTATGATAAAGAATTGTATGCTCTTGTGCGATCTTTAGAAACGTGGCAACATTATCTTTAGCCCAAAGAATTTGTTATTCATTCCGATCATGAGTCGCTAAAATATATTCGCAGTCAAGTGAAACTCAATCGTAGACATGCTAAATGGGTTGAATTTATTGAACTTTTCCTTATGTTATCAAACACAAGAAAGGGAAAGATAATGTGATTGCTGATGCCTTGTCTAGGAGATATACCATGTTGTCCCAACTTGATTGTCGTATATTTGGATTGGAATCAATTAAAGAACAATATGTTAATGATGATGATTTTAAAGATGTCTTGCTGCATTGCAAAGAGGGAAGAACATGGGACAAATATGTGATAAATGATGGATTTGTGTTTAGAGCTAACCGCCTATGCATTCCAGTTGGATCCGTTCGTTTTCTTTTGATCTGAGAGGCTCATGGAGGAGGTTTGATGGGTCATTTTGGTGCTAAGAAGGCGGAGGCCGTGCTGTCCGCTCACTTCTTTTGGCGAAGATGAGGCGAGACATTGAGAGGTTTGTATCCCGCCGCACAACATGTCAAAAGGCTAAGTCACGATTGAATCCACATGGTTTATATATGCCACTTCTGTTCCTAGCACTCCATGGGAGGATATATCTATGGACTTTGTTTTAGGACTGCCTAGGACCAAGAGGGAAGGATAGTGTTTTTGTGGTGGTCGATAGATTTTGAAGATGGCTCACTTTATTCCTTGTCATAAGAGCGACGATCTTTGTTAATATTGCTAACCTTTTCTTTCAAGAAATCGTTAAGCTTGCATGGTATGCCTTCTCTTTGTTGTTTGAGATCGTGATGCCAAGTTTTTGAGCCACTTTTGGAGAACTCTATGGAATAAATTGGGGACCAAGCTGCTGTTTTCAACAACATGTCATCCCCAAACCGATGGCCAAACCGAGGTAGTAAATCGTACATTATCTACTATGTTGAGGGCTGTTTTGAAGAAAAATTTGAAGATGTGGGAAGAGTGTTTGCCGCATGTTGAGTTAAGCTTATAATAGGGCGGTCCACTCCACCACTAAGGTAAGTCCTTTTCGGGTAGTGTATGGCTTCAATCCCGTACTCCTATTGATCTATTACCTTTACCTCTTGGTGAGCGAGTTAATCATGATGCTAAGGAACGTGCTGAATTTATTCTGAAATTGCATGAAAAGACTAAAGAAAATATTGAAATGATGAATGAAAGGTATCGGATTGCGGGAAGCAAAAGGTAGAAAGGAGGTAAAACTTGAACCGGGTGATTTAGTATGGTTACACTTGAGAAATGATCGTTTTCCGAATTGAGAAAATCTAAATTAATGCCTAGAGCTGATGGTCCTTTCAAGATACTTGAGAAAATAAATGATAATGCATATAAACTTGAGTTGCCGCCTAAATTTGGGGTTAGTCCCACATTTAATATTGCAGATTTGAAACCGTTCATGGGAGAATAAGATGAGCTTGAGTCGAGGGCGACTCCACTTCAAGAGGGGAGGATGATGAGGACATCACTCCTATGCATCGCCCGAGACTCCTCCGGTTGTGATGCAAGGACCCATCACAAGAGCACGAGCACGACAATTGAATCAACAGTGAGCTCGTTCCTAAGTACTCGTGCATATACTTGTGAGGATGGTATGCTACCTAATGATATTATTGATTATATTGTACTTAGGAATTTTGGAGAGGATCATGAAGGCCTTGGAAACCAGCAAGGGCCAGGAGGGAGGCAAGGAGGGTGTCCAAGTCAAGTTGGAGACCTAATTCATCTCGGAGTCGACTACCTCGGCCACCAGGAGTAGTGCTCGCTAAAATCATTGCCCAGGCCGCAAACAGGCTCCGATTTCAATGATACACATATGCCTCGAAAGCTAAGGAGATAATCTTTCCAATGGACCTAGTTTCAGGTCATTTGGACTTCGGAGTCGACGGGAATTCACATTGCAAGTTGGCAAACAGAATCTATCACAGGGTCTTCGTCACCAATTTGGGCCGTTGGCCCATGTATCGTGTTGAGTCCATCACGGATCGTCTAGGGTTTCTAGGATGTCCCTAGCCTTTATATCCAGTAGCCGCCGCTAGGATTTGATTTGGGTTTTGCTTAGATTAATTCGTCTTTGAGCAGATGTCGCCGTTCATCGGTTTGTGAGACCCCAACTCGTGAGCTTCATCCTCAATTGCAAATTCAGTTGCATCTTTCTTGTTCTTGCTTGTGTTCTCGATTCATTGGCGAGGATTAGCCTTCGTGGCGAGGTCAGCAGGCAGCGCCACGGTTGATAACCGAAGGGCAGCGTGGTGCTGCGATTGCAGGGGTTTTGATCGTGCCAATCGAGAAGCCGGATCGTGTGTGTCTCGCGCCGCCTAATCGACTTATCCTCCACCTGACGGAAGTTCGGGCAACCCCGTCCCCATCATACCGAGTAGTCCCATCCACGGAGATGGATGGGAGTGAGACCTACTTGTAGGCCCCTCCACTGGGATGGTAGGGACTGAAAGGGTGCGATACCGACAGGTGTGCACTCAAGCTATACTGGTATAAGCTATGAATGGTGCATTTTTTAGCATGAAAGCATGATGCATTGCATTTGAGATTAAAAATGTGATTCTAATTATGGAGGTTCACTACTTATATGTATGTTGAAACATGCTGTATCTTCCTAATGAATAACCTCATGTCTTTTATCCATGAATGATATATTTTACTGAGTTTTTGGATTCACACTTGTTTATTCAATGTTTTAGGTACTTTGAGGACATCATGTTGGGATGGGGCTTAGCTTCATCACGACACTCATATTCATGCCCTTTCATGATATTTAGCTTTGGAGCAATTTCACCTTAATGAATAAATTAGTTAGTCCTGTTATGGATCATTGTTTACCATTTGGGTGTGAACTATTTGGTCTTGTTGATTAAACACTATCTTGGTCAATGGTTAAACTGTGTTACTTGTTGAGCGTAATCTTTGGATTAGTTTGTGATGTTGATGTTGCTGAAATTAATTGCTAGAATGCCTTTCTAGTTGTTATTATGCATGAGATTAATGGTTTCGTAGTTGCTTATAAAATTATGGTCATGTTTGTGGTTCATGGCTTATTTTAGATGCAAAATTTTATTTAGGTTGCTTGCTAAAATTTGTGTTTAATTGGAGTATTTGTTAATATTTATGGATATTGTGGTGACATTCAGGGCAAGTGGTGTGTCGGGGTATTACAATACTAGACTACATGGTTCCTTATCTCTACCAGTGTTTTGATAATTGGATTGACGTATACAATTTCTACTACCGTTACACATGACGTGCTCATTTCGGTGTTAGTAAAAATAGGACAAAAAACAATTAGAGAGTTTTGCAGCATTCACCAAGGAAAATATCTAGACTACATGCTAGAGAAAGAACGTGAATGGAACAAAACTTCTAAGAGGATCGGTTGCAGGGCCTTTGTAAAACTGAAGAACTTAAGTGACGGCTCCATTCATCTACAAAGAATTATATTGCAGAACAACCATCTCGAAGATCACTGTCTGTGGTATCATCTTATGTGGTAGCTTTAATGCATGCACTTTAACCCATCTATGATGGAGTGAGCTCGTCGATGCCATGTAGACAGACAAGGTCCCACATAATGCAATGATGAACATGCTATCCGAGATGCATGCAAGTCGATGTAGCATGCATTCACTCATTGTGACATACAAAATAGGTTTTTACTTTGCGTCGCTAATATATTTACTAGTATATTGCTTATATATTGCCATCGATTTATTTACTATTATAGTGCTAAGATATTACTATATTACATAGTGTAATACCCAAATTTTTGCACCTTTAAAAAGTTTTAAAATTAAAAGGAACCATTTGGATTTTTCTCAAATTAAATAAAGCTTAATTATAATTTTTCTAAAATGAAAAGTTTTAATTTGAATAATCTACACATGAAATATAAGGAATTCCATGTGCTACAAGGAATTTTTTCTATTTGTTGAGGTTTTTTTGATTTTATTTGCTTTTTATTTGAATTTCTGGTATTTTCTTAATTCATAAAATCTTTTCTTTTTCTCAAAATCTCCTCGAGCCGAAACTCGGCCGGCCCATACATTCCCTAGGCCATCGGCCTGGCTTAGCCTCCCCTCGGCCTAGCCTACCTCGGCCCAGCTCTACCACCAGCCTACTCAACAATGCGTGCATTATTCTTCTTCCTTCACAAGTCCCGCCATGATCGACTTAGAGTTCAGCTCTCGCACACGTTGCCACCACATATGGGTATACAAGCCAGTCCCTATCATGTCATAAGAACCGCCTCGATCTCCTCTTCCAAAGCCCCAAGGTTTCACCTTGGATTATGCTACATCCTCATCATTTGAGCTCAAGGAATATCTAACCACTACCGCCGCCCTTTGTCATCGAATTGCGCCTTGTCCGGTGAGTCTCTATTGCCATCTTCTACTTTCCTAGCTTTGCCGCATCACATTCTATGCAGTGCTCCCTTCCTTTTTCCCAGAGGAGCCTTGTTTCACTATCGCCTCTGCAAGCTCGTGATGCCACCTCTTTCTTCTCTGACGTCAACTGCTATCAAATATCCAAATATGGGATATGGGTGTACGCCATAAAGTCAAAAATCATACCATGTATATCTCTACCAGCATTTGGCAACCCTAGATATTTCGAGCCCAGTTTGGCGGGATAAGATATATGGAGAAAGGGCATCCCCACACAGGGAAAGATTCAATTGTGTTCCCAATATGAGGAAACCCACTCGAATACATCTGGCAGTTATGGAAGTTCGGATGCGATACGGGGATCATAACGGCAATAGATTGCTCATCGACCATGATTCAACACTCCAACCCACTATATAAGGGCAAGGGTAGATGTCGTCAAGGACAACCACATCTGAGACAACTCTCAAGCAACAGCCATCCAGAGCCAGACACGTAGGAAGATTTCCAAGCAAGACATCCAATAGCCATAGCCTAGCCACCCCCATATTCATCTTCTCCTTATAAATAGAGCTAATCTTTCCGATCTGTAAGCTGTTCATCGATCTCATACATCATCCACAAAGGAGTAGGGTGTTACACAACCAAGAGGCTTGACCTACATCGTGTGCCCCCAATTGTGTGTTTGACTCTGCATATCTCGAAGGTACCCTAATATAAGTGTGTTCTCGATCACTAACCTTCGACAGCTGGCGCGCCAGGTAGGGGCCTTTAGCTGTTTTTGCAGATCAAACATATCTTCGGTGTCCATCCAGGCAGGAATTCCCAACACTCACCAAGCTTCGCTATTGGGATCTGAGATCCCCTGTGGAACCTTGTTGTACCGATGGGGATCATTTGGAGAGCTTGAGCACATCGACTTTATCGAGTCCTGTTCCGACGATCCCTACTGAGAGGTGTGCTTCATAGAGTTTGACCCTTTAGAGCCCAGTGTCCTCAAGTATGTCGACATGGAAAGTGATAGCGACAGTGGTAGTGATGACTTTAGTAGTCAGTGCAGCAGTCAAACAGATTGACACGTGTTCATAGCCAAGACCAACAATGGCACTATTGCCGGAAGTTCCCAAGATAGGGATCCAGGGGCAGAAGCCATGGGCGGCCAGGAGCACCACATCCCTCCAAGCACACCCCAGGATCCTGGGGCAGCAACCGTCGTAGCGCATGCAGTCACGAATATCGTTGCTCCTAGCATGGCAGACCATTGCCGTGATCCAATCACCGCAGCCACTGCAGGGATCACGGCCAAACTATCGAAACATTTGAACCTTGACAATCCAGCGACGCCTCACCCACAGGTGCCAGGTTTTTAGGGGCAGCAGACTCTTTGGCAGTGCGACCACAATGGTAGGCCCAGCCGCATCCTAGGAACAACGTCTCATCAGAGCCATAATAGCGATGTCTTCAGTACTCTTGAGGCCAATGTTTAGTGTGCTCATATGCTGTTGAAGTTTCTTCCGCCGTTGGACCCGACTAACCCTATGATGCTGGTGTTTGACCAGATGAAGACACTACTCGATCGATTGCAAGCTCGGTCGCTCGGCGACCAACTCGAGTTCGAACGGCCAAGCGATAAAAGGCGCCGAAGCTAGCTACCAAGACCATCCTGCGATAGTCGTCGAGTAGCGAGATCAGTGGTGGCTAACACTGGCCATCGTAATTCCAAAGAGGTCCTCTCCAACCCCTGCTAGAAATACCTTGGAGATCTTCGAGATCGAATCCCACACAATTGATGAGATTTACGTGATGTTTTATGAGATCGAAGGGAAGAATGGGATCGTGAAGATCGCAAGAGGCGGGATAACGAGTCCACATCCTCAAGAGGTCGATCCTCGGTGTGAAATGCACGCCGGGGCGAATTTCGCCCTCGAGGGGCCGTTCGCTGCCGCAACACAGGTTCCCCCCTCGGCAAGATGTGTACCGAGGACAGCGCCAGATGACTCTTGAGGACGTCAATGAGGGGTGTAAAGCATTCACTCTAGCAATACGCGTGGTTAAGTGGCCAAACAAATTCAAGTCTGGTCCGGTCGAGAAGTACTCAGGGAAGATTAACTCCATCGAATGGCTGCAGATTTATACTACGGTCATGAGAGCAGCTAGAGGAAACGAGAAGGTGATGGCCAATTACCTGCTTACCACCCTTGACAGAGTGGCCAGGTCTTGGTTACTCAACCTCCCACCTTACTCAACCTCCCACATCTAGGTCGATACCCTATAGTGGTCGAGCCAACCATCGTGAATGTCAAGGTCGCTTGAATCCTAGTCGATGGAGGCAGCTCGTTGAACCTCATCTTTGCAAAGACACTAGAAAACATGGGAATTCCCCAAACTGAGATAAAACCCAGAGCCGAGCCATTTCATGGCATAACTCTATGCTCATCATCGACCCGCTAGGCAGTTGAATTTGGGTCACATTTGTACATTTGGACAACTTCACTGACCGAAAAGGATCCTTTTCGACGTAGTGGATTCACTACAACACGTCGGGCTTCCGATGGCGCCTATAAATGCCTTTAAAACCTTAGAAATGCCTTAAAAAGATTTTAGATGGCGTCAGAAAAAGTAATTGGTGGCGCTTAATTATCTACGGCGTTTATAAGTGCCGTGGTTCTCTCTATTTATGGCGTTTACAAGCGCCGGGGTTTTATCTAGCATGACGCTTATAAGCGCCGGGGATCCCTCTATTTGTGGCATTTAAAATCACAGGTGCACAATGACTTCCCAGGAGGTCACCCATCTTATTACTACTCTTGTCCAAGCACGCTTAACTTCAGAGTTTTTATAAGATCTACTACTTTAGTAGTGGTATGATCACATCTGATATATTATGCGTCCCTCCTCCCCTTAACCCCATTAAACACCCGAACACTGATTTTCAATTATTTCAAATTAGCAAACTATTGAGGTAATTAGCAAAATCATCATACGATAAGATCTCCAATTATATTCTTTTGGGCACCAATTCTAGTTTGCAAATCTGAAATCAGAGCATATTTCTTAAAATAGACATAACTTTTGACTTCGTACCTCCAATCGGGCGTTCTTTGACTCATTGGAAAGATAACGAAAAGTAGCATCTGAAATTGATAAGTGTCACAAAATCAGATGGTCGAAAAAATTTGAATTTTCAAACAAAATATCAACGAAAATTGAATTTTCGGACAAAATTTGAAATTTTAGACAAAATATCATCGAAAATGAAATATTTGGACAGAAATTATTGCAAATGGAATATTAGTTTCAATTATTTCAAATATAATATTATTTAATTTCAATTCTTTCAAATTCCCCGGTGTGGTATTCATGTTTATAAGCAGTGGTAGTAGAGTCTACCAGCGCTTATAAACGCCGAAATCCACTCTATACTTAGGCGTTTATAAGCGTCGTGGAAGACTCTAACTTTGGCGTTTATAAGCGCCGGTATAAGTCAAATTCCCGGCGTTTATAAAAGTCGTGGAAAATCTGTAACTTTCGGCGTTTATAATATTTGGTATAGAGTGGAATTCC
The DNA here is from genome assembly GCA_036346375.1 of Guadua angustifolia. Classification (NCBI taxonomy): domain Eukaryota; kingdom Viridiplantae; phylum Streptophyta; class Magnoliopsida; order Poales; family Poaceae; genus Guadua; species Guadua angustifolia. The sequence goes on from CM070508.1 coordinate 30,934,752, forward strand.
CAAATTTATTAAGCGTCGTGGAAGACTCTAACCGGCGTTATAAACGCCGATATAAGTGGAATTCACTGGCATTTATAAAGCGCCGTGGTAGGCTCTAACCGGCGTTTATAAGCTATTTGAGAATTAAATGCCTCGAATGATAAAAAATGCCGGCTTTAGCCTTATTAGGGGCGTTTAGATTAAACGCCGGGTAAAATAAATGCCGGGAAATCCATGTTATCTTGTAGTGATTTTGAGACTACCTACAATGTGATTCTGAGCCGCCCAAAGCTAGCCAAAATTTTGGCAGTGGTGCACTATGCGTATCAGACCGTCAAGATGCCAGTGCCAAAGAGAGTCCTCACGATTAAGGAGACCCGGCCGCAGCTGCGGTCGGTCGCGACAAGAAAAGCACGGAGATGGCGAGCTTCTCGTGGATTGATGACCCGGTCTGCGGCGATGAGAGATCCAAGCGCTAGAAATATAGAGGTAGTGATCAAGCTTCTGCATCCAGCAATGCAGCTAACGACCCGATCAACGACGACAAAAAGGACAAGAAGACTTGTGGAGATGTCAAGACGATGCCCCTCGATCTGACAGAGCCATCTAAGACGGTCATGGCAGCCACCAATCTTGACACCAAATTGGAACTTGAGCTTATCACTTTCCTTCGGGCAAACTGCAATGTGTTTGCATGGAAACCATCCGACATGCCTGGGATCCCCAAGGAGGTGATCGATTATGGACTAGCTATGGAACCAAGCACCAAGCCTGTGGTACAGAAGCAGCACCAAGCCTGTGGTACAGAAGCAGCATTGATTCGCAGATGATCGGAAGCAGGCTATACAAGAGGAGGTCGGCAAACTCCTAAAGGCTGGCTTAATCCAAATGGTCTATCACCCAACATGGCTGGCGATCCTGATCCTTGTAAAGAAGCCCAATGGCAAGTGAAAGATGTGCATTGACTACACCAACCTTAATAAAGCATGTCCTAAGGACCCTTTTCCTCTCCCTCGCATCGACCAAATAGTGGACTCCAGTGCAGGTTGTGAACTGCTATGTTTCCTAGATGCCTATTCGGGGTATTACCAAATTAGTATGTCCGTGGAGGACGAGGAGAAGACTACTTTTACTACTCCTTTCGGTGTATTCTGTTATATAAAGACGCCTTTTGGTTTGAAATGTGTTGGCACAATGTATCAGCGTTGTATTCAAAATTGCTTAAAGTCCCAAATTGGGCGCAATATAGAAGCGTACGTTGATGATATTGTAGTAAAATCGAAAACCAGGGGCACCCTAATCGGCGACCTTAGGGAAACATTCGACAACCTTAGGAAGTATTGGATGATGCTCAATCCCGAGAAGTGCACGTTCGGCATTCCGTCCGGCAAGCTTCTCGGCTTTCTGGTGTTGTGGGGAACCGTCCCCGGGATTCCACTGATTCACTCAATTGCGCGGTACATCTCAAGTGAATCAAGGGAACCTCGAGCGTTCACGATTATACCGTGTTGGTCGAGGATAGTTTGCCAACACGAGCTTTCTCATCAACAGTTGACATCACAACACATACACAATTATCGGAAGCATAAACGTTATTACATTCCCAAAAGTAGGACTGCTGTCCATAACGACATATTTAGAGTTATTACATCAAGTAGCAGCGGAAATTATAAGATAAACGACAAAAGGGCCAGCATGGCATGCCCCCAAACCCTCAGGCAACCAACTGGGGCAAGAGCGGCGACTAAACGTTAGAATTGTCGAAATATGCCCGGTAAAAGTCCCCGGGCAGTGCCTCATCCTCACCTGCAGCAAGTGGACAATCCGATTGAGTACAAAGAGTGTACTCGCACAATAATATATATTGCATGTTGAGTTCTACCTACATGTGGTTACTACATCAAAGGAAGGCAAAATGGCAATTTCAGCATAAAGCAATGATTGGAGTAAATCGTAAGCATGTATAGATTGAAAAGAATTGCATTTCGTAAACATTTGCAAGATCTAATACATAATATAACATCATCATAATCACATTCATATCATGCCTTCAAGCATCCTCCGAACCATGAGTTCCATCGCTCATGTTCGACTACACCTAAAGTACTCCAATACTTGCGTCTTTTCCCTCCCATCCCATTCCTACCAAGTCCTTAATACTACGCCCGATGGTGACAGGTTCAAGTGATCGTCCTTAACCATGGGCGCGGCTATTGAATAGTTTAAACTCTGCGGAGGTGCGACTTTACCCACACGACCGTCACACTCGTAAGCCAAGCTATTAACACATTTCCTTTGATGTGTCGATTAGGTGAGCGTGACAAACCATTTTCGATATGCATGGTAGTGTATCTAAACCATCCGGATATTTGTGACCCTCGATCCGCGTGCCTAGTGCTCGGTATGTGTGGATCAAGGAGTACACCCATTGTTGGACATCCCCAACTCAACAAAGTTCGAGGACTCGAGGATATTCATGGCGCCCACTAAGCCCAAGGAATTCGTGATCATTCCTTGACGCTCCACTAAGCTCAAGGAATCTCGAGTGCACATGGTTTACATACCTAGTCATACACAAGTACTTGGTTCGCCGGTCCCATAAGCGGCGTGTGGTTATACGATAGTTACTCAAAGAGACGTCACGAGATTTAATCCTTAGGGTCCTTGTAACATCCCAAAAATTTGACTTCTTAATTATTAAATATTATTTTTATGATTTTTGTGAATTTTCTGGAATTTATTGGATCTTCGGAGATTTATTTAAATTATTTTGAATTAATATATATTACCTTTTGTTAAGAAATAATTATAAAAGGGAAATTTAAAATAAAGACTGCCAAAAATATCTTATTTGAGGATAGAAGGTCTCGAAGTATTTTTGGAAATATCTTTTCTCTCCGGGATTAAATCGGAATAGGAATTTGATTGGTTGAACCGGATTAGGAATAAGTGATCGATCATGTTTCCTTGCATGAATCGGCCGCAGATCCGGATCGTGTAGGACTTCCGTTTTCTCGAGACATGACCGAGTGGGACTCTAAGCGCCGGCGCCAAATTAAACAAGCACGGAGAGCCTCGTCCGGTAGCGGAAAGGAAGGACAACTAGCCCAAGCGGTAGCGTTACCAAAATCGACCACGGAGACCAATCGGGCGGGAGTAGGACACGCATGCACCGCCGTGCGGCTATTTAAGCGGAGCGGCCGTGGGAGAGACCGAGCGGCGAAAAAAAAAGAGTCATAGCGTGAGTTGAGTTATCGCGAAAAGAAGCAAGCGGCAAGAAAATCATTGGCGGCGAGTTCGTCGTCAAGGAAAATCGAGAAGCGATCGAGGTTGCATCGGCGTTCGTGGTATTCGCGAAGAAACGGTCGGCGTCGCCCGAAGCTTGCGCGAGTTATCGCCGTTTGAAGAAGAAAGCCACGCCGCCGCCGCTGTTCGGTGGTCGGGAGTGGAAGCTGACCAAATCGCCAAGTTGCGCCGCATCTGTTCCGCCAATCTTTGGTCCTTTGGAAAACATCGAGTGCTGCCGGAATCGTCATCTTCTTCGAGACCAGCAAGTTCGCACCGCTATTTCGCCATAGCCATTTGTGAAGCTTATCAGTCGTTGGATCGTGATCAAGCACACGGAGTTCGTTCACGTCACCGCGGAATCGGTAAGCGTTTCGGGTTAAAACGTGATCGTCGGATCGTAGATGAAAGGATACGATTAAGCCACGTCATTTAAGTGTACAGTGTTTCACTCGGTATAATATCAGTCGTTGGATTTAGATCGGGTAGTTAATATTAGGCCACATAGTAGATTTACCCGTAACCGTTAGATTAAGTTCATCAGTCTAGATTTCGCCACGTTTTATCTATACAAGCCGGGGCGGGAAAATTCGGATTTTCCTTTATAAAAATAATTCGGCAAAATCCGGATTTATTATTTTAGGGTATTTTCAGGATTTTCAAACTTCAGAACCTTATAACTTTCGCATACGAACTCGGATTAAGGTGATTCAAATTCCTAAAAATTTGTAAAATTGAGATCTTTCTAATGGTGGCTTTTATTTGAATTTTTGAATTTGTTTGCTCTTTGGTTTTGGTTTTTATTTGCTTTTCTCTCTCGATTCGCGTAGACGTTGAATTGTGCGAGGCTTCGGAAGGGGATTTCTCAGCTCAGGAATTATTTCCAGACCAGGAACAGGAGTTTAACGAAGGCAAGTTGTGCTTTGATCATGTTGCACCCATAAATTAGATTGCATGCTATTTTGATTTACCTTATCACTTGTTATTTTATGTGTACAAATGATTTCAACATAAGTTTGGGATTAACTATCGTACCCTTTGAATTATACCCTACCTTGCTAGTTGTATGCCATGATCCACTTGTCACCCTAGGTTGGTTCACTATAGTTGGTTAATAATGAAATCAACATGAATGGTTAGATCGGATTAGAATGCTTAGCCATGCCACGTCATCACATGTACTTGAATCTTTGATAAATAATCTTGACTAATGGAATATGGAACAATGTTCGAATTTGTGTGTCATGTGTGGTCACGATGAGATTGAGTTGTGTTGGCAATGGATGTCGCATAGCGATATTGAATTGTTGATGTACGTGGTGCTTGGTAATCAAGCTGGGGTGGTTATGATTTTGGGTGAACAAGTGGCAAGGCGGGGATGCTGGTGGGCCCGATGGGCAAAGGGTATGTGTATGTCTTGCTTTGATCAAACCATAAGGACACCTTGCGAGCCTTTGACTGAGTCAATCATGCAACCACATCTTTGTTATGGGGCAGCCTAGTGATTAATTTGCAATGTCTTAGCTTGAGTACTATCGTGGTGGAGTGGTTCATCCTTTTAAATGAACCCGGATGGGCGCAAGAGGGGGCCTGTTGTGGTTTCAGACCCTTGATGTTGAAACCTTAGCGGGTAATCTTGAGTTAAGATAGAGCATTGTAAAGGCTTTGTTATGATTCTCTGTAGGCATACCAAAGGAAGTGTGCTAATGGCCAGGCATAAAAGAGATATCATGTCGTGTGGGTAAAGTGCATAACCTCTGCAGAGTGTACAATCTATTCGGATAGCCGTGCTCACGGTATTGAGCAAGCTCGGGGATTATAGTCAAGGGTTTAGACTTTTGAAAATGAAAACTTGGGATGGATGGCAGGATGCCATGAAAGGTTGAATCTTGACTTAGGATGAGAAATTTGGTTTATTTGAGAATCACTGAATCTATTTACTTGTTATTATTTGTTTCTTGTCTTTTCAATCTATGAATTGTATATGTTTTCAAATCTTGCTTATTGCTTATGAACCATGAGCCTTCCTTTGGAATAAGCTTGCATATAGCTATAATAGGATTGCATTACATGCACAACTTGTTGAGTGCGTGTTGGTGTACTCACCCTTGCCTACAAAAATCATCAGTCTTTGAAGAAGGAGTACCATGAAGAGCGAATGTTTAGGGTGCGAGCCTTGTCGGTTACTGTGGTATCTTGAGAGGTTACCTCGTCTTCATTCATTGCAGTTCAATTTGTTGTTGACCTTATGAGGCATTGCTAAGTAAGTTGACCATAAGGTCATACAAGCTGCTAATATTTAATATATTATGTCTTTATCTTATTTCGTTGAGTATGAATGTGATATTCACTAATGTTGAGCTGTGTGCACTAAGCGTGATCCTGGACTAGTGCGGTATACACAGAGGGTCCGGATTTGCATATTCGGGTCCTTACAGTCCTTAACCAACATCTCTACACATTAACCAACATTTGAAACCATCATCATCATAATAATTCTCAATCATTGCGACCAATGGACTAAGTCCATCTATCGCGGTTTCTAACGATGTTCTAAGCATGGCTAAGCAATTTGTACGAACCCATATAATAAGAATAAACCCTCCTCCTAGGGCGACAATCGAACTCGAAAGGAACATGATAAGGGGATAACATCACAATGTGGTAATAGCTAAGAATTCTACCCAAACATAATTGTAATTGAAAGTAAACATGCAATTGATAAAATAATTTCCAAAAATGTAAATTTCAATTAGTAGGAGCAATCATGGTCAAGGAGTAAAGTAGTGCCTTGCTGCTCGTTCTTGACTTCGAAAGCGTAGTCGTACTCGGGAGTGCCTTCCGAAGTGTCGATACCTAACGAGAAAATCCAAATCCATAAACACCAAATCAAGAACTCCAATGGTGTACATGATTAAAAGATGCATGAAATGCTCATGATGAGTAGTACTAATGGTAATATGGAAATACTAATTGAGTTGTGCGTCAAAAGTTCACGTATTAGAGTTTTTATTGAATAATGTCCGGAGTATCCGGGTTTAAACCCCGGAGTGTCCGGGCTGACCCTCTCGGTCTGCCCTGTTCTAGCATATCCGGACTATCCGGATTAAATCTCTGGACTATCCGGATTAAAACCCCGGACTACCCGGATTAAATACCCGGACTATCCGAATTGAGAGGTCTATTTCAAAATGGCTATTTTGCTATTGGCTTCTAAACTTCATAGCAATGCACTAGGACTTCAAAAGGGTGGACTAGGGTGGGATCTTACCACTATGGGGTTACTTTTGCACGTGGTGACGGTTGGTTTCGACGAGGGAATGACAAAAAGGGTGTCACAATGCCGGTTTTGCGGTTCGTTCCTTCCTAGCTCGCGTAGATGACGACGACTTCACTTGCTCGTACTTGCAGCAGCCACTAGCCCTCCTCCTCAAGCTTCCGTGCGACATGCATGACCCGATTCAAGGTTGGAGGATGGATTCCATAGAAAGGCAATGAATGAGTCATCTTGGCACAAATTTCAGACCAAGGGAGGAAAGGAAAACGATTGCCACTTACCAAAAACTTGGTTCCTCAAGAATCCATTTGGATGGTTTTGAAGCTCTTGATCTTGACTACAAGGTGGTATAACATGCACAAGCTCAAACTCAAGCTTTGAGTGGATTTTGTGGGGGAGAATGGCAAGGTGTTGGAGAAGAGGTGCTTGCTGTTTTCTGCAGTTTGGATGAACAAATGAGCAGGAAAAGGGAGGAGAAACCAAGGTTTGGGCCTTATAAAGGCTGCCCACTCATGCCTTACATGTGGGGCTAGGTCCCACATGTCATAGAGTAAGTAAAAGGGTGGGTAGAAGTGATTTCAGTGAGAAAAGACATGGAGAGGATGTGCAGACCACAAGTTCCCATGCAAGGTAGGTCCCATGTGTCATTGATGGGTTAGGTAAGTGGGTAGAGGTGAGTAAAGTGAAAAATGGTATGTTAGGTATGTGCAGCCTACTCTCCTTTCTTTTATGTACATGCCCCACATGTCATTGACTAAGGTAAAATAACATGTGTGCAGTTGGGAAAATAAGTTTTAGGATTTTATTACTCCCTCTTTATGCAAGATGAATGTCCTAACATTTGTATAATTATAGTTAAGTGAGGATGTAATGGTATTATGGAAGACGTTAGCATGACAAGCCTCACTTACCGTATTTGACGAAAATTGGGCTGTTACAGGTGTCCAATCAACGCATCGAGACTAACTCGCACAAGATTGAGGCGATAAATCAAATGTGCCTCCAAAAATGCTAAGAGATGTGTAAAAGCTCACAGGATGCATTGCAGCCCTTAGTCAATTCATTTCTCGGATGGGCGAGCGTGGGCTACCTTTCTTCAAGTGCTCAAGAAGCATGACAATTTTGAGTGGACCACGGAGGTTGAAGAAGCTTTTAAAGATCTAAAAAGGTACTTATCGTCTCCATCAATTTTAGTATCACCTAACGAAAAAGAGGAGCTATTTTTGTATATCACAACTACCCCCCAAGTGGTAAGCACGGTCCTGGTGTTGGTGATATGCCCTTGAGGCAATCATAGAGATGATTGTATCACATCTTATGTTTATGAAACAATATAATTATTTGTCCTTTGAATAAATATCGATTGGATTAATCAACAAGTAAGTGACTAGTTCATGGAGCTTTTCCATATATTGATATTATTCAAGTTATCCCGTATCGATCACCATAATATAGGACGATTATGATTCATAGATCAGCACAAATGTTGATTGATGACCATGTTTCATGGGTCATAGAGATATGGAGATATCTAATCAATAATGTGGACACATGTTAGAGAACATGCATTGGATAGACCCATATAAGATACTGCGAGAATTGTTATATGTGTCATCAGTTGGTCTCATGCATAGTGTATGTATGTTCCTTAGACTTGAGATCATCATTGGTTTCCTAGATGTGTAATGGTTTACTTTGGAGCTGCCAAACGCTACTCTTTAACCAGGTAGTTATCAAGGAAGCTTTCGGGTTTACTATAAAATATGTTGAGGTACATGAATGATCAAGATAGAATTTGCTCCTCCTTTATAACGGGAGAGATATCTTTAGGCCTCTCGGGTGGTCGGATTTCGAAAAATGCATGACCATGCTACCCGAGTAAAGAGTTACTGGAGTCATCGACTCATCGAGTAAAGTGTTACTCAAGTCAACGAGTTAAAGAGTTAACTTGCTGCATTCGGGAATCTGAGTCATGACATCGAGAAAGAGTGGTTGAGCCATCCAAATAAGGATGACAACAACTCGCCTTGGGTTTGACCGATATCGTGTAGCAAAGGGAACATGACATTATCACACTATGGTGGGTTTGTTTGATGCTTTATGGATATTTGGGAATCAATATGTACTGCTAGGTACCACTATCAATTATCGGTCAGAAAGGTGTTTTTGAGTCGTGTCCAAATATACCTGAACCTACAGGGTGACACACTTAAGGAGTTAGAATATAGTGGTTCGGATTGAATCCATCACTAGTGGATCAAGTGGGCTTTGTCCTTCAGTTGGGCCCTAATGTAGGGTTCTACCATAAGGGAGGAGACGGCTATTTAAAGGTTGTTCGTGGTTGCAATAGTTAGAGAGATATCAGAGGGCACAACCACCGAAACCCTAGTCGTCACCATTTGAGCCTTCCCGTGCGCGCTGGTGCTAGCACATCGGTGCACGGTGTTCTTTTCACCGAACGTGTGGACACCAGTAGAGGTGTTGTTGCTATTGTGACACTGATCAGGACGATCGACCACCGAATGAGGAAGATCGACCACTGCAAGTGGATGCGAACTTTGTTGATTCGGGCTACATCAACTTCCTTCCGCTACACTGCGCGTCTAGTGGTAATGATCCATGATCATATACTTGTGTGGCTTCCTGGTTTACGAGGTAGAATTTTTAATTGTGTGCTAGTGGCCTACCCGTATCCCTTCACCTGGTGGTTGAACGGGATTGCCCCTAGAAAAAACCAAAATCTAGAAGCCAATGTATTACGTGAGCAAGGACTTGCATGGTGCCAAGTTGTCATATCCTCATATATAGAAGATGCTATACACTGTCCTGATGACTTCTTGAAAGTTGCGACACTACTTCCAAGTGCACAAGGTTAAGGTTATGACAACGTATCTACTCAAGGAGGTGCTGTGCAACCGAGAGGCGACAACACGAATTACACAATGGGCGGTCGAGCTCAATGAGTTCAAAGCCGATTTTGCGCCGTTGACCAGCGTCAGGTCAGGAGTTCTGGCGGGCTTCATCATAGAATGGACTCACGTCGAGGAAAAGAAAGGCAAGGCGGTCGATGACCATTAGACTATGTTCTTCGATGGATCGCTTACGCTCCAAGGCTTAGGGGCTAGCATCATACTTAAATCTCTGATAGGTGAGGAACTCAAATATGTTATCCAACTCAATTTTCAAGCTTTGAATAACATTACAGAATATGAGGGATTGGTCAACAAACTTCGAATAGCCGCAGCACTAGGAATCAAGGGATTACTCTTGAAAGGGGACTCACAGCTAGTTGTGAACCAAGTGCAAAAAGAGTACCAGTGCTCGAATGGCTACATGGTAGAGTACCTGAACGAGGTCCGCAAGCTAGAGCACAAGTTCGAAGGTCTTGAGGTAAGGCATATCCGACGGAGTGATAACGCCATCGCCGATGAACTTGCCAGGCTCGCTTCGTCCTGTTCACTTGTGCCCACAGGAGTCTTCGTTGAGAAACTCCCTAAACCATCATCTCCGCCCCTAACGAGAGACAAATCTTTAACTCGACCCGATGCTTTGGTTGAGTCGGTGACGAACTTCGTGAGGCAAGCTCGCTACTCAAACGTGAGCCAACCTGGATGACTCCATTTCAAACCTATCTTGAAGGTCGAGAGATCCCTGATGATGATGCCTTAACTGAGAAAATTGCATGTAAGTCTAAGCTATATGCATTGGTAGATGGCAAGCTCTATCGGAAAGGGGGTAATAAAATTTTGTTGAAGTCCATGAAGGCATCTACGGCAACCATGCATCCTATTGCACTCTAGTCGAGAAAGTTTTCTGACGAGGGTTCTATTGGCCGATTACCCTTGAGGATGCTTGCGAGCTGGTGAAAAAGTGCGAAAGCTACCAATTCTACAGCAAGCAAACCACCCGACTAGCCCAGGCTCTGTAAATTATTCCTCTATCTTGGCCCTTCTCCGTTTGGGGTTTGGATATCTTGGGATTGTTCCCTAGAGCCCAAGGAGGTTACAAGTTCCTGTTCGTGGCAATCGACACATTCACCAAGTGGATCGAGGCCGAACCTATCAAGAACATCACATCAAAAGTGGCGAAGAAGTTCATGAGGAGTATTGTTACTCAATTTGGCATTCCGAAATGAGTGATTACCAACAATGGTAACCAGTTCAAGAGCAGTGCTTTTACAGTCTTCTATGAAGAACTGGGAATCAAACTATATTTTGCCTCTATAGCTCATCCTCAGAGTAACGGTCAGGTCGAACGTGCCAACGGCATGATCCTGCAGGGGATTAAGACCCACGTCTTCGATAGGCTTAAGGCTTACTTGACTCGGTGGGCAAAAGAACTTCCCCCGGTGCTTTGGGCCGTTCGAACATCGACTAGTCGAGCCATCGGTGAGACTCCATTTTTCTTAGTTTATGGAGTAGAAGTAGTGCTTCCAACCGAGTTAACATTCAAATCACCCCGAGTGGAGAGCTACTTAGAAAATGAGCAAGAGCAAGAGTGAGCAGACGATGTAAATCTACTCGAAGAGTCTAGAGACCGAGTGTCCATTCAAGCAGCCAAGTATTAACAGGCCTTACAGAGATATCACAACACAAGAGTCCAAGAAAGAGAGCTCGATGTTGGGGACTTAGTACTACGAATGGTGCAGAAACAAGACAATCGTAACAAGTTGTCGCCTAAGTGGGAAGGCCCCTACGTGGTAGTCAAAGCTACTCGGCCAAGATCAGTGCGATTATCTACAGCAGATGGCGTGATGTTGGACAACTCATAGAACATCGAGTAGTTAAGAAAATTCCACACATAAAAGAAAATGTCACATGCACCAATTAGATAGAAAACTCCAGGTAAGTAAAAGTTAATTTTATTTACACTACTAACAAAAGTTTTCTCTTACATTCGTAGTAGGTGCAATTGAACTCCAAAAATTAAATAAAATTCACCATTAAATAGATTTCAATTTTACAAATTTTTTAGAAATTTGAATCACCTAATCTGAGTTCGTATGAGGGAGAACGAGCTCTCGGAAGATTCAAAAATAATAAAAATCAGAAAATTGGAAAATCAAATAATATCTTAATTATTTTTATAAAAGAAATCCAATTTATTGTGTCATGCTGATGTTAGCACCGAACCGGACCAATCAGAATGCGACATATGGCTCGGCACTGTTCTGCGAACTTGGTGCACCGGAGGGCAGGTCCACTGTAGACTCACGGCACTGTGTCGTGCAACGAGTGATGTCATCGTTGACGTCATGCGCTGATGTCAGCTCAATGCTAGCATAGCGCTCAGCGCCACGCGTCAGCACCCGATTGATCCCGTGGGCAAATGCGATCTGATTCGTCCAAAAACCATCCAACGGCTCACGGTGCTACCCGATCCGCACCGTCCAGATCAGATCGATCGGCTGCGAATCTTGGGCCACGCGGTAGAACGATGACCAAATGATCTAATCCTACGGCTACCTTTTACTGATGGAGTTTCCTGTTGATGCAGCGACATGACATGATCTATACTGCTCACCTCCGATCCGATGGTCAGGAACTCAAGCTCTTGTCGATGGCAGTGCGGCGGCGAAGCTTCACAGGATCTAGGGAAGATGGACAAGGACACGGTGTTTCGATGGCTTAGTAAAGACGAGGAATGGTGGCTCAGCTCGGCTCGATGCGGGGACTCCAGATCTGGAATCGGTGTGGCGGATGGCGGCTTGATAACGGCGAAACTTGCGAATTACCATGACGGCTTCTCTTCTCTACTCCGGCGAGCCTCCAAGCGCAACCCATGGCGATTCTTGTGAGACTAGATCAGCCAAAAGGTGTGGTGATCTCTGGTGATCCTCGGGAGCCCAACCCCTCCTTAAATAGCTCTGTCGAACATGCACAAATCAGAGCCCTAGGTCCACATGGTGGCGTAGTCCTGGTCTGAGACAGTGGTAGCTCAAAGGGGACGACAAAGCGCAACCGTCCACGTGGCTAGATGAACGCGCGAGATTCGCTCGGCGAGATCTGATCTGAACTGCCCACAACAACCAACGGCCGGGATTGAAAGGAGTCCCGATCCGATACGACAAATGACGATCACTCGATTAGAATCCAACGGCGATGAGGCACTAGGGTTTCATGATGACAAGAACCACCGGATCGAGATCTGACAACCGATTCAAGGGCTTCTAGAAGATGGGCCAAACGGGCCAGTAGCGCATAGATCCGTGCCACGATCACACAGTGCTAGGCTTTGGCCTAGTACTGTTCACGGGATTTTTCAGGGTTTTCCTTATAAAATAATTACAAAAATATTTTTATTTGTTTTAGGAAATAAAAGCATAGAAAAAAATCTAAGAAAAATCTCAAAAATACTTTGAGACGTTCTGGACTTACATAAAATATTTTTAGCAAAACTTTATTTAAATTTTATCTATATTTATTTAGTTTTCAACAAAAGGCCAATATACTTAATTTAAAATAATTTCAACAAATACTAGGTAAATCCAATAAATCCAACAAAATCACAAAACACACAAATTGCAATAAAACAATAATAAGCTGTCGACGATCGGAATCGCCAACCGTAGAAATGAAACGGGGGTTAGTGGAACTTGGGACCCGAGCAGAGCTTGGCTTAATGAAGGAAAGGATTGACGTCTTAAAGGTTGGAGCTAAGCGACAACGGCGTGAGACGAGGTTTATCTTGGTTCGAGCCCCTATGAAGGTAATAGCTCTACTCCGGTTGCCTTGCGGTGTGATCTTTGATATTCTCGAGTACAGAGGTGTGTTACAGCTCAAGCTTAACAATCGCGATGTCTAGTGCTCGAGCTCTGATGCCTGTTTTTCAGTTGCGCATCCTTAGCCTTATATCTTCCCACCTTTCGTAGCGGACGGAGATATTCGGGTGGTGGTCTTCATGCGCATTGAAATTTGGCGACAACCGCTCGGACTGCGCGCCGCCTGCTTCACCCCACGATCCCGTCTTGGTAACCGCCGGGCAAGCGCACGTTCCGGAATCCAAGGGGGACACCGGCACGAACGAGAGCCGACCCGAGCTCGAGGTCGTGCGGATGCCGTGCTCGAGGGCATATGCGCTCTAGGTCGCTCGCCTCGGCGTACGCCCAAGTCGTGGTCGGGCCCCCCCGAGCTTGGAAGCTCGTTGACCGTGCACTGACCGGCCAAGAGTCACCCAACCCTCGTCAGCTAGCCCCCAAGGCTCCAGGTCAAAGAGGGCACCTGAAACGACCTCGAGCCTGACATTGCGGGCATAGGGAGCAAGCTTCTGCAGGTCTCGATCCCTTGGCCGAGGTCGGGCGGAGACCACAAAGTGAAACCTTCGGCCTCGACACTGGCGACCTTTGATCTTAGCGATGATGAATGCGGATCTGAGCAGTAGGTGAACACAGGCGCCTCGAGTCATGACCCGAGCCTTGTCGCGCCCATCAAATCACGGCTGGCGCGCCTTTTGAGGCGTCGTGGACAAGATTTATTGGCGACGCGGCCCACGAACCCGAGCCCATAGCAACTGCTGAGGAAAAACAAAATGATCTTGCGCTTCGTCTTCCAAGCCTCCTCGCCCGAGCAAGACTCCTCCTCTCCCCTCGACCAAACTCTGCCTCCAAGTTCTCAATGCCCAGTTGGGGGCCTGACGATCCGGGAGCCCACATCTCAGTCTCCGACACGGCCAGCGTCGCCGTCGCCTCCAAGGTCTAGCGCGCAGCCGAGTTCCTCTTCAAGTGGCTCAACCACTTGGAAAGGGCCCAAAATAAAAATAAAGAAGTCCAACAGGTTAGTTTTCCCATTGACTGTTACTCTTGCTTTGTAGGATCGTGTCCTGATCACTCCCTTTAACTGGAAGCCTTCTGATGATGTCCCTGTGGGCGCGCCGACTGGGGCACCTCAGGAATCCAAACCTGAGGGTGCTCCTGATCAAGCCAAGGCAGCCTCGCCGACTGTTGTTGTACCTAGGGACGCCGGAGCAGTCCCCGAATCCAAGCCATCTTCATCGCCGCCTCGCTCTCAGCCTGGGCCAACTGCAAGTCAGGTGGACTAGGAGCTCGCTGCCTGCCCCTCCCCTCCAGCGGAGGAAATTCCTCGCGAACCACACTCGCCCCCACGCACCAAATCTCTGCTTCAAGACACGTGGCGCAATGAGGGGAATGAATGGGTGGCTATTGATGATGAGGCGGAGGAGAAGGAGAGGAGGGAGCTCTTTGAGCACACCATCGTGTGTGCCCGACTGGTTCGGGTAAGTTATTAGCTCTCTTCTTCTTTTATCCGTAACAAGTGGCATGTCTTCCTTTTTTTTTTGTCATATTCAGAGTCTAGCGAACTACTCCGAAAGGAAGTCCGAATTTCTTCGGAGGATGCTCCAGGAGATCAAGAAGCGACAGGAACATGAGGCCAACCAAGAGCGGGTCAAGACCGAGGGCAAGGACGAGCTATGAGAGCTTCGGGCCCAATTCAAGACCTTGCGAGAGGAGAACCTGGATCTATCTGGCTCCCTCCTATGTAAGCATTTCTTCAATCATCTTCTTGTTGTATATGATTGCTTGTCCTTTAACTCTTTTTTCTCACTTCAGCTCGGGACTCCACCATCGCAAGGCTTCGGGAGCAGCTCCAGACGCTGGAGAACTCAGAGTTCTAGGCCCAGACCAACTCGGATAGGCTGGAGCAAGAGCTGGAAGGTATGTTTCCCAACTCAGGTCTTCTTTGTCTTCATCATACTTGCAGAGCTCTTGGTGACAATGCGCCCTGTGGACCATATGGATCACGGGTATCTGTAAGGCAGGATAAGGTCGGGTCAAGCTGACTGCATGGAAATGGAAGCTACCAGGGTTGTGCCAGACGTGCGAAATAAGGAAGCCCTGAAGATAGCAACCGATCCTGATTAGGTAGGATACAATCGTAATCTAGGCCGTTATTAAACAGATATGTACAGAAGATACAATCCCTACCTTGTATCCGACCAGTACTCTCTCTTGTAACCGCCCTCCTCTGCTATATAAAGGGGGGTGGGGGAAACATCAGCAAAGGAAGATCATCAGCGAATAAGCTAAACACACATAATCCTAGAGCACAGGACTAGGGAGTTATATCCTCCGCAAGAGCGCGAACCTGTATAATTCTTGCATCTTGTGCTACCATCAAGTTTGGATCTGACGCCTAGCCCCGTTTTCAATATTGCTGACAACAAACGTCGACAGTTGGCGCGCCAGGTAGGGGCTGCATTAAGATCAATCTCATCAAGCTCGATGGCAATCCCCAGCGAAGTCATGGCCACCTTCGCTCCCGCCCAGGCGTTCCGTTTCGGAAGCCTGGACTTCATCGCCGACAATCTTGGCAAGTTTACCCTTTCGGATTTGGATCAGATCTAATCTGGAAGTGATTCCGTTGTTTTCCTAGCTGGGCAGTCACTCGGATCAAGGAAGACTGTGGCCATCTGTCCCCAGATAGTAAGCCAGGAGTTTGTTCCCTGATCTGGTCGAGGTCCGGTCAAAGACGGGCCCCGAGTGGTGAGAAGTGTTTGCAAACCACTCGGATCCAAAGGTCAGCCCAATCTGTTTTATTGTTCTTATGACTCGGAGGGCAGGGTAGGAGGTTTTCAAAGCTTTCGCAGCGTCTTCATGATCGAAGATCCATGGGTGGATCAACAAAGAAAAAGATGCGCGGATCTGCATGAAGCGAGCGCCCTCGTCATAAAGCGCGGGAGGAGCGTCGAAGTCCTCAAAACCGAGGGGTGCAATGTTAATGAGGACATCTTGCAGACAAGGATGGGAAACCAATCGATTTTTCATACCCCTCAACAAAATATCGTCGCCTCAAAGACACTGCTCGATACCCTAGGACCAATGCTCAGTCCCGATAGTCCTGCTACCCCGATCATGGCCCAAGTCAAGGCTATGGTGATGGCGGCAGCAATTCAACAACATCAAGAAGAACCTGGGGAGAAAGGATACTCTCATGCCCACACGATCACTCGGTACCATAGCGATATCTGCCCATGATCGATCCATCTTGTGACCGACTTGAACCGTCGAGGTGAGGGCGCTGCCGAAGCTTATCGGTAGTGACCTTCGCTTGGATCTGGGCGCTTGAGCGGCGAGTGTGAAGATGAAGAGCGCCACCGGCACAAAGACGACTACGAGCGTTTTGACATCAGTCATGATGGTCGGGACAACCGCAGAAATCCACACCGATGCGATAGGGGTGAGCACGAGGATCGTCGAGCCAGATCTCCACCTCGGCACTCTCCACGTCGGTGCGGTGATGGGCCTATTGATGGCATCCGTGCCTTCACTCCCTGGCTTCGCCAAGTGGTTTGGCCTGAAGATTTCAACCTCAAAAGCATCACCAAGTTTGATGGAGAAAGAGATCCAGAAGCGTGGTTGTGGGTTTATTCCCTTGCAATCAAGGAAGCTGGGGGCGACCACAACATAATGGCAAATTATCTGCTAGTCACACTTACCCCTTCAGCCCAGGCTTGGCTCACAGGATTTCCAGCGAACTCTATAGATTCCTGGGGAGATCTTTGCGAGCAGATCATTACCAACTTCCAGGGCACTTATGAAAGACATGGAACTCAATGGGACTTGTATCAACTTCACCAGAGGAAGGACGAAACCCTCCAGGGATTTATTCAGCGCTTCATGCAGAAGAAGAACACGATACGAGACATCTCGGAAGCCACGGTCATTGCAGCGTTCCAAAAAGGCATCAACAACCCTGGCTTGATTAAGAAGATGTCCCGGAAGCCGCCGACCATGGTAAGAGAAATGTTTGAATTGGCGGATCGTTACGCAACGGCCTCGGATGCCTTAGCCGAGCGTCAAGATGATCGCCCACGGCAAAAGAACAAGAAGGAACACGCTGAGTCCTCTAGGCAGCGGGATAGGAAGCGAAAACCCAGAGAACTGGTTGCGGTGGCCGAACATGGCCGACCTCGTGCGCCACGAATGGACGATTATGATGCAGTAATGGATGTAACTTGCCCTTTTCATCCTAAGGGAAAGTATGCTGCGAATGATTGCTTCACTCTGAGAAGGTTCGTGATGGAGGGCAACAAGCGGCCTGACTCGGACAAGGGTGAAGTAAAGAAAAAGCAAGATTCCCCTGAAGATGACGAGGCCGACTACCAGAAGACGGAGCGTGAGCTCAACAACATATTCGGGGGCTCAGCTGCTTATGAGTCCAAGCGAAAGCAAAAGCTTACCGCTCAGGACATCAATGCGGTTATGCCGGCAACTCCCTAATACCTCAGATGGTCCGAAGTCCCGAATGCCTTTGATCACTCGGATCATTCAGATCACATTCCATATCCAGGTAGATATCCTCTTGTTTTGGATCCTGTGATTCGCAACGTTAAACTCAAGAGGGTGCTGGTGGACGGAGGGAGCGGACTCAATGTCCTCTTCTCCAAAACTTTCGATGACATGAAGATTCCCCGCTCGGAGCTAAAGCGGAGCTCATCGCCATTTCATGGGGTAATCCCCGGGACCTCTTCGATTCCACTCGACCAGATCACCTAGCCGGTCACGTTCGGATCCAGAGAAAATTACCGGACGGAATATCTTAACTTTGAGGTGGCTGATTTTGAGACGGCATACCATGCCATCTTGGGAAGGCCAGGCCTAGCTAGGTTCATGGCTGTGCGCCTGTGCCCCATTACACTTACCTCGTACTAAAGATTCCAGGGATGAGGGGAATTATCTCGGTCCGTGGTGACGTCAGGTAATCTTTCGCTTGTGATAGGGAGAGCTGCGAGATGGCTGAAATGCAAGAAGTGGCAGCTGACAAGGAGAAGATCCGACAGGCGGCTGCACATCAACAAGATGAAGCAGAAGTCCCAGCAAAGAAGCAAGTCAAGACACATGACGCCTGACGAAGGGACTAAGAAGGTAATCCTCAACCCATCCAACTCGGCTCAGACGGCTCTGATCGGGACAGGCCTCGATCGCAAATAGGAAGACACGCTTGTCACCTTTCTTCGGGCAAACCGGGACATTTTTGCATGGAAACCTTCCGACATGCCTGGTGTTCATAGGGAGGTGATCGAGCACTCTCTTAATGTTGATGAGAAGGCGAAGCCTATCAAGCAGCGGCTCCGACGATTCGCTCAAGATCTCCGAGAGGCCATCAGAGAAGAAATCACTAAGCTTTTAGCCGCAGGCTTTATAAAAGAAGTTTATCATCCCGACTGGTTAGCGAACCCTGTTCTTGTTCACAAAAAGAATAAAAGTTGGCGCATGGGTGTTGATTATACCGATCTTAACAAAGCATGCCCGAAAGATCCGTTTGGGTTGCCTCGCATCAACCAGGTGGTAGACTCAACTGCAGGTTGTGAGCTCTTAAGTTTTTTGGATGCCTACTCAGGGTATCACCAGATCAGGCTGAAAGAAGAAGACTGTATCAAGACTTCATTCATCACTCCGTTTGGAGCATTTTGCTATGTCACAATGCCGTTCAGTTTGAAAAACGTTGGCGCAACCTATCAGCGCGCAATACAGCGGTGTTTTCACACTCAAATCGGACGCAACATGGAAGCATTTGTAGATGATGTCGTCGTCAAATCTCGCGCAAAGGAGGACCTCATATCCAATTTGGCCGAGACATTTGAAAGCCTAAGGGCCTACAAAATGAAGCTCAACCCCGAAAAGTGCGTCTTTGGAGCCCCCTCAGGAAAACTACTTGGATTCATTGTGTCGTAGCGGGGCATCGAAGCAAACCTGGAGAAAATCAATGCCATCCTGAAGATGAAGCTACCGACTTGCCAGAAAGACATCCAGAAGCTCACGGGATGCATGGTGGCACTCGGTAGATTCATTTCCCGCTTGGGATCACGGGGGATGCCTTTTTTCAAACTTCTAAAGAAGTAGGGCAATTTTCAATGGACTTCCGAGGCGCAGCAGCTTTCAAGGACCTCAAGGTATTCTTGTCCTCGCCGCCGATACTGGTCTCACTGATGCCTGAAGAACCCCTTCTGCCTTACATTGCTGCAACGACTCATGTAGTCAGCGCCACAATTGTCGTAGAGCGGGAGGAAGCAGGGCACCTCCAGAAGGTTCGGCGGCCAGTTTACTTCATCAGCGAGGTATTAGGAGAATCCAAAGCATAGTATCCTCAGGTACAGAAACTGTTGTATACCGTATTACTTACCTCTCACAAACTCAAACATTACTTTCAAGAGCATTCAATTTCGGTGGTCACCTCTTTTTCGATTGGGGATATACTCCACAACCGGGAAGCCACCGGGAGAATTGCAAAATGGGCGGTCGAGCTCGGAGCTTTTGAAATATCCTTCAAGCCGCGAACAGCTGTAAAATCTCAAGTACTCGCTGACTTCACCGCCGAGTGGGTGGAACTGCAGACTCCCACGGCTTCTGAAGAACTCGAGTATTGAACAATGTATTTTGATGGTTCCCTCATGCTCAGCGGCGTGGGGGCTGGCGTGGTGCTCATCTCTCTGACGGGGGATCACCTGAAGTACGTCCTTCATCTCCATTTCCCAGCATCAAACAACATCGCCGAGTACGAGGCACTCATCCACGGACTCCGTATTGCCATATCCCTCGATGTCTGACGACTGACAATCCACGGAGACTCCATGTTAGTAATCAACCAAGTGCAGAAAGACTGGTCGTGCGTCGGTGACATCATGGTTGCATATTGCTAGGAAGTGCGGAAGCTCAAAGACAAGTTCGACGGGCTGGAGCTCATCCACGTACTTCGCCGCGACAATGAAGTAGCAGATGAGCTCACAAGGTTAGGCTCCAGTCGGGCAACAGTACTGGCTGGAATATTTGTCGAAGAGCTCCACAAACCTTCAATAAGTCGATAGCAGGAGTTCACGGCGGCCAAGGCCAAGGAATTCTTCCAAGAAATCGTGGTAAGGTTCGGCGTACCAAACAGGATCATCACAGATAATGGTACTTAATTCCGCGGTGAAGAATTTCAAGACTAGTGCGACAAGCTCGGCATCAAGATTTGCTTCGCTTCCGTGGCTCATCCAAGGAGCAACGGCCAAGTGGAGCGAGCCAATGGCATTGTGCTGCAAGGGCTAAGAGCAAGAATTTTTGACCGTTTCAAGCCTTATGCTACGCGATAGGTAAAAGAATTGCCTTCGGTGCTCTAGGGGCTGAGAACCACTCCTAGCAAGGTCACCGGGCAGTCACCTTTTTTCCTGGTATACGGCTCAGAGGCGGTCTTACCTACCGAGTTGATGTTCGGATCCCCATGGGTTCGGTGTTACAAGGAGGCCGAGTCGGAGGAGAACCGGATGGAAGACCTTGACCGACTGGAGGAAGCTAGGGAGATTGCAGCAATCCTGTCGGCCAAATACCTCCAGGGCTTGTGTCGCTACCACGATCGGAATGTTCGGGGCCGTGCCTTCTCCAAAGGAGATCTGGTCCTAAAAAAGAATAAAAAAGCGAGCATAAGCTCTCCCCAAGCTGGGAAGGCCCCTACATCGTCGATGAGGTGACACGTCCGGGGGCTTATAGACTCAAGCGTGAAGACGGCGTGGTTATCAGCAACACATGGAACATAGAGCAGCTACGTCATTTTTACTATTAAATCTTGTACATTAGTTATGGTATTCATGAATAAAATTTTTCTTGACTTGCTACTCAATTGATGCTCAATTAAGCAGTAAGTCGGGGCAACACCTAATAGTGTTGCGCATGCGCAACCCTTCTTATGAGTAATTTTCACTTCTTCTCCCTAAATGATTGCGACTAAACTTGAGTGCGTTAAAATCCAAATCGTGAAACTCTGACCCCATGAATGACGAACTCTAGTTTCTCAAAGCGTGTGCCTGGGAAAAATGGCCATGAGCCGACTCTCGATGCCCGAGGGCTAGAATAGTCAGGCAGAGTGCTTAAACGAAAAAGGATAAAAACCACTCAGGCAAACTCTAAAATCAGTAGGGAAGAAAGATTAAACAAACATTAAAACTCCATTAAAAATATTCAGGTCTGGATAGATCAAATACATTACATGAGAACTTTTGCAGGAACCTAAAACCTAAGCGCGGCACGCACGTCCTACTACCTCGATAAGAGTGTCCCTCGCCCTGACAAGCTTCGGGACGGCTTCGATTAGCACATCGACGATGTCGCGGGCTATAGCCTCTTCCTCCGCAAGCTCGGCCAGCGCGAATTCATAATTAGCCCAGAGTTCGGCGAGGAAGCCCTCCTCCTCATTAGGAGCTGGCGGAGCCTCATCATCAAAGTCAAAGATTGGCTCCTCCGTCGGGGGGGGGGGGCGAGATGGTGGGGCCTCATCGCCGGATGAAGAAGATTGGGATGAAGAAGCCATTGAAGGCCTAAAGAAGAACGTCGCAGAGAAGGCTTGGGGTTGGCACAGTAAAACCACTCCTGATGCCAACCTTTGTTCGAGGTTTTGAATGGAATGGCGAAATAGGACTTCTTCAGGCCGTCTCTTAGCTGGAATCCGGCGCTCCCAACTGCTTTGGGGGAATTCTTGTTCGGGAAAGGCTTGAGAAGGAAAAGATGGCGAAAGAGGTTGAAATGCGGGCGAATGCCAAGGAAGTCCCAGCAAAGAAGCAAGTCAAGACAAGCATGAAGCATGACGAAGGGACTAAGAAGGTAATCCTCAACCCATCCAACTCGGCTCAGACGGCTCTGATCGGGACATGCCTCGATCACAAATAGGAAGACGTGCTCATCACCTTTCTTTGGGCAAACCGGGATATTTTTGCATGGAAACCTTCCGACATGCCTGGTGTTTCTAGGGAGGTGATCGAGCACTCTCTCAATGTTGATGAGAAGGTGAAGACTATCAAGCAGCGGCTCCAACGATTTGCTCAAGATCTCTGAGAGGCCATCAGGGAAGAAATCACTAAGCTTTTAACCGCAAGCTTTATAAAAGAAATGTATCATCCCAACTAGTTAGTGAAAGAGGTTGAAATTCTTGAGAAGGAAAAGATGGCGAAAGAGGTTGAAATGCGGGCGAATGCCGAGGAAGGCCTTGCAAAGATGAATGACGACAACAATTTAAAGTATGGAATTGGGATTGAGATGAGTCAATTCAATTTCGTAAAAATGAAGAAGACCGCGGAGAAAAGCGCAGGCAGGAAGGCCAAACCCACGCTGAAAGAAGGACTCAAAAATGACTACCTCCTCAATTTGGGGCATGGAGCAAGACTCACTCGTTGCAGGTCGAGCGGAGAGAAATACCAATGGTGAAAAGACGCCGCCGGTGACAAACTCCTCCAATCGCCCTTCCATCATCACTGAAGTGGTCCAATCTTTGGCCGAGGTTGATGCAGGAGCGTCTTTGGAGGAAGGAGAAGACATTTTTTGGCAAAGGAGCTAGCAACTGCATCGGATTAGGGGTGCGAAAGATGCTAACCCTAGCGGCGGAGTTCGCAATAGAAGCACCGAAAGTAAGAAGATGAAGAGGCAGGTGAAGAACAGTGCGCAGAAAACCGCTTCGTTTACACCGAGTCTCATATTTATAGGGAGCGATGCTAATTTCTGCCTTGAGTGGGAAAAACGCTTCGCCTTCCGCATGTCCTGAGGTTGCCCTAGGGCTCGCCTCAAGATGGGCCGGATGCCATGCACAGCAACCGCCGTGCACAAGCATTCCTAGGCCGAATCCAGTTTGGGATATGGTACGCCCCACGATGGGCCAAAGGCCAATGACCACATCAAACAGAATTTGGGTACCTTCCAAACTTAAATACCTTCTTATGATATGCCTCATGAAAGGTCGAATGCTGGTCACCGTTCAAAATGGAATCAGATATCATAAGTTGATTCAAAACAAAGATTCCAGAGGTATTCATCATGATGGGCCATTAGCCGTATACTGCAAAAAGAGGATGCGGGTGCCACTTGGATAATTCGTGGTATGACTCATGACAGACCAAAAGCTGTGCGCCATGGCATACAGGTACCACTCGGCTAAAAGTCAGCCTAAACGGAGGTATACTCCAAGATGAGTCGCGTGTTGGCTCAATAAATTGAGCTGAGAACCACTCAGAATGCTTACACGTGGAGCTCTATCGAGTCCTTCACGACCTCCTTGCCTACAATGGAGCACTCGGCTGGAAAGAGAACCAGTCGAGAAACCCTGTCAATAAGAAGGCAATCTGATCGCAAAGCACTCGGGGGCTACTATGGACCATATGGATCACAGGTATCTGCAAGGCAGGCCTACGAGGCCCAACTAGATAAGGTCGGGCCAAGCCGACTGCATGGAAATGGAAGCTACCAGGGTTGCGCTAGACGTGCGAAACAAGGAAGCTCTGAAGATAGCAACTGATCCTGATTAGGTAGGATACAATCGTAATCTAGGCCGTTTTTAAATAGATATGTACAGAAGATATAATCCCTACCTTGTATCTTACCAGGACTCTCTCTCGTAACCGCCCTCCTCTGCTATATAAAGGGGGGTGGGGGAAACATTAGCAAAGGAAGATCATCAGCAAATAAGCTAGACACACATAATCCCAGAGCACAGGACTAAGGTGTTATCTCCTCCGCGAGAACCCGAACCTGTATAATTCTTGTGTCTTGTCCTACCATCGAGTTTGGATCCGACGCCTAGCCCCGTTTTCATTATTGCTGACAACAAACGTCGACACGCCCTGCTTGTAGAGTACAAGAAAAAGAAGCAAGTGCAGTATGGTGTTCTCAATGAGAAGGTCAAGACTGCGGAAGCATCATACACTAAGCTCCGCGAAGCCTCTGAGCCAATGTTGAAGTTCCTGTGCCCCGGAAGGGCAGGGCCAAGCGACGAAGGTCAAGCCATCTTGCAACTGAAGGAGGTGCCCGAGAGGCTCAGGACCCACTTAAAGGTAACAGCGACCACGAGTGCTAGCCAAGCTCTAGCGATCGTGAAGTCGTTCTATCCCCGAGTGAATCTTGAAGCTGTCAAGGAGGGCTTCGCCTGCACCATTGATGACGACCAAGCCACTGCCCTTCTTGATGAGGTCAAGGAGACTTCTGCCGCCTTAGTGGAGAATCTGGACTTGAGTCCCCTGTAAATATGTACATGTAGAATTTAGGCAATGTAAAAACATTCACTTGGACGCATCGTCTGATAGGTTTATATATAATTTTAAAGATTTTTACTCCTTTTCCTTATTGATCTGGATTCCCCCGAGTAGTTGACCCCATTTGTTAAGCACTCTGCCCGACTAGTCTAGCCCCCAAGCATCGGGAGTCGACTCATGGCTCTTTCTCCAAGGCATGCGTTTTGAGTGACTAAAGTTCGTCGTTCATGGGGTCAGAGCTTCACTACTCAGAATTAATGCACTCGGACTCATTCGTAATCGTTAGGGGAAAGAAGCAAAAATGACTCAGAAAAAGATGTGCGCACACTATTAGGTGTAGCTCCCGACTTACTGCTTAGTTGGATAACAACTAAGTAGCAAGTCAAGAAAAACTTTATTCATAATGACATAATT
The DNA here is from genome assembly GCA_036346375.1 of Guadua angustifolia. Taxonomy (NCBI): domain Eukaryota; kingdom Viridiplantae; phylum Streptophyta; class Magnoliopsida; order Poales; family Poaceae; genus Guadua; species Guadua angustifolia. Next base: position 30,959,710 of record CM070508.1, read on the forward strand.
GAGTACAAGATTTAAGTGTAAAAGTGACATAGCTGCTCTATGTCCCATGTGTTGCCAACAATCACACTGTCCTCTCGCTTGAGTTTGTATGCTCCTGGGTGTGTCACTTCATCAACGATGTAAGGGTCTTCCCAGCTTGGGGAGAGCTTGTGCTCACTTTTCTGATTCTTTCTTAGAACCAGATCTCCTTTAGAAAACGTGCATTCTCGAACATTGCGATCATGATAGCGACGCAACCTTTAAAGGTACTTAGCCGACTGGATTGCTGCGATGTCCCTAGCCTCTTCTAGTTGGTCGAGATCTTCTAGTCAATTTTCTTCTGACTCAGCTTCCTTGTATTTTAGAACCCGTTGGGATCCGAATTCCAACTTGGTAGGCAAGACCGCCTCTGAACCATACACTAGGAAAAAAGGTGACTACCTGGTTGCCTTGCTAGGAGTAGTCCTAAGCCCCTAGAGCACTGAAGGCAATTCTTTGACCTATCGCGTAGCATATGGTTTAAGACGATCAAATATCCTTGCATTTAAGCCTTGTAGCACCATGCCGTTGGCTTGTTCGACCTGTCCATTACTTCGGGGATGGCCCACAAAAGCAAAGCATATTTTGATGCTGAGTTCATCACACCAATCTTGAAATTCTCCGCCTCTGAATTGAGTGCCATTATCTATGATAATTCTATTCGGCACACCAAATCTGACCACAATTTCTTGAAAGAATTCTCTGGCCTTGGCTGCTGTGATCGTGGCAACTGGTTTGGGCTTAATCCACTTCGTGAACTTGTCGATGGCTACGAAAAGATGAGTGAAACCACCTTGAGCCTTCTTCAGGGGTCCCACCATGTCGAGCCCCCAAACTGCGAATGGCCAAGTGATCGGAATAGTTTGCAGCTCTTATTTGCGCGTGTATATCTTGAACAAAAACTAGCGACCTTCGCATATACGGACAATGTCGCCGTGTATGCATTCTTCTTTGTCGGCGAAAGAAACCTTGACAATAAGCCTTTCCAACTAGAGTGCTTGATGCTGCATGATGTCCACAAACTCCCGAGTGGATATTCTTTCCTTCTTGTTCTGATATGCACTGCCTTAGCACTCCGAAGGCGTTCTTCTGAAAGAGCTCTTCTCCAACCACCACATAGCTTTTACTTCGGCGTGCAATACGTTCTACCTATGTGCGATCTTCAGGGAGCTTGTGTTTCAACAGATAGTCCAGATAAGGAATTGTCCAGTCAGGATTGATGACCAAAACTTCCGCCTCAGCTAGCTTTTCCTCTGACTTGCACGACTCCTACTGTCGGCTTATTGTAGGTTTATGAAGCTCTTCAACGAATACGCCAGCCGAAACTGTTGCCCGACTGGAATCTAATCTTGCGAGCTCGTCTGCTACCTCATTATCTCGACAAAGCACATGGATAAGCTCCAACTCGTCGAATTTGTCCTCCAATTTGCGTTCCTCCTGGCAGTATGCGGCCATATTATCGCCGATGTACAACCAATCCTTCTGCACTTGGTTGATCATGAGCTGTGAGTCCCTACGAACCGTCAATCATCGGATACCGAGCGATATGGCGATACAGATCCCGTGGATGAGTGCCTCGTACTCGGCAGTGTTGTTTGATGCTAGAAAATGAATTTGAAGAACATATTTCAATCGTTTCCCTCTTGGAGAGATGAGCACTACGTCTGCCCCCGCATCACTGAGCATGAGGGAACCATCGAAGTACATTGTCCAATACTCAAGCTCTTCAACGACTGTGAGATTTTGTAGTTCTATCCATTTGATGATGAAGTTGGCAAGTGCTTGTGATTTGATGGCAGTTCACTGCTTGAATAAAATTTTGAAGGCTCCGAGCTAACTACTCACTTTGCAATTCTCCCGGTGGCTTCCCGGTTGTGGAGTATGTCTCCAATCAGAAAAGAAGTGACCACCAAAATCGTATGCTCTTGAAAATAATGCTTGAGCTTGCGAGAGGTAATTAGTATGGTGTATAGTAATTTATGTATTTATGGGTACCGTACCTTGGACTTGCCCAATACCTCGCTAATGAAATAAATTGGGCGCTGTATCTTCTCCAGGTATCCTGTCTCCTCCTGCTCCACAACGATTGCAGCGCTGACTACATGAGTCGTTGCTGCTATGTAAAGCATAAGGGGCTCCTCGGGCATTGGTGAAACGGGCATTGGTGAAACCAACACTGGAGGTGTGGTCAGGAACGTCTTGAGATCCACAAAAGCTTGTTGTGCCTTGGGAGTTCATTGGAAGTTGCTCTGCTTCTTAAGGAGCTTGAAAAATGGCATCCCCTACATCCCTAGGTGGGAAATAAATCTGTCGAGTGCGACCATGCATCCTGTGAGCTTCTGGACATCCTTCTGGCAAGTTGAGGGTTTCATCTTCATGATGGCATTGATCTTCTCTGGGTTTGCTTCGATACCGCTATGAGACACGATGAATCCAAGTAGCTTTCCCGAAGGGACTCCGAAGACACACTTCTCGGGGTTGAGTTTCATCTTGAAGACCCTTAGGCTTTCGAACGTCTCAGCCAAGTCGGAGACGATGTCCTCCTTTATTCAAGATTTGACTACAACATCATCCATGTATGCCTCCACGTTGCGTCCAACTTGAGTGTGAAAACACCACTGTATTGCACGCCAGTGTTTTTCAACCCGAATGGCATTGTCACCTGTGACATAGCAGAAAGCCCCAAACGGCGTGATGAATGAATTCTTAATGCATTCTTCCTCCTTTAGGCTAATCTGGTGATACCCCGAGTAGGCATCTAGGAAACTCAGGAGCTCGCACCCGGCGGTTGAGTCCACCACTTGATCGATGCGAGGCAACCCGAATGGATCTTTTGGGCACGCCTTGTTGAGATCAGTATAATCAACACACATACACCAACTTTTATTCTTTTTGCGAACAAAAATAGGATTTGCTAACCAGTCGGTATGATACACTTTTTTTTTTATAAAATCAGCGGCCAAAAGTTTGGTGATCTCCTCCCTGATAGCATCTTAGCGATCTTGCACGAACCATCGGAGCCATTGCTTGATTGGCCTTGCTTTCTCATCAACATTCAGAGAGGGCTTGATCATCTCCCTAGGGACACTAAGCATATCAGATGGTTTCCAAGCAAAAATGTACCTATTCACCTGGAGAAAGGTGATGAGCCCGTCTTCCTATTTGTGATCGAGCCCTGTCCCAATCAGAGCCGTCTTGGCCGATTTGGATGGGTCGAGTGCTATATTCTTGACTCCTTCATCAGGCTTTATTCCTAGCTTGGCCTGCTTCTTGGCTGGGATGTCTCCTTCATCTTGTTGGACCGCAGCTGCCAGTCAAATCTTCTCCCTATTGGCCGATGCCTCCTGCATCTCAACCAGTTCGCAGCTCTCCCTATTGCACATAAAGGACTGCTTGACATCACCACAAACCGTGATAACGCCTTTTGGCCCCAGCATCTTCAGCACCAAACAAGTGTAGTGTGGCACTGCCATGAATCTGGCTAAGCCTGGCCTTCCCAAGATGACGTGATACGCTGTCTCGAAATCAGCCACTTCGAAATTTAGGTACTCAGTCCGGTAATTCTCCTTCGTACCGAATGTGATCGGCAGGGAGATCTGCCGAGTGGTACCGCCGAGGTCCCGGGGATTACCCCATGGAACAGCGATGAGCCTCGCTTCAGCTCAAAGCGAGGGATCTTCATGTCGTCGAAGGTTCTAGAGAAAAGGACATTGAGTCCGCTCCCTCCGTCGACTAGCACTCTCTTGAGTTTGACATTGCGAATAACAGGGTCTAGCACCAAAGGATATCTCCCTAGGTATGGAACATGGTTGGGGTGATCCGAGCTGTCAAATGTGATCAGAACTTTATTTAGACCACCTCAAGTATTGGGGGTCGCCGGCATGACTGCATTGATCTCCCGAGCGGTAAGTTTTTGCTTCCGCTTGGACTCATATGCATCCAAGCCCCCGAATATGTAATTAAGCTCATGCTCGGTCTCTTGGTAGTCACCATCACCAGGAGGGTCCCGCTTCTTGCTGGCCTCGCCTTTATCTAGTTCTGACTAGTTGTTGCTTTCTCGCGTGAACCTTTTCAAAGTGAAGTAATCTTTGGCAGCATGTTTCCCCTTGGGATGGAAGGGACATAGCACATCCATTGCCTTGTCATAATCTTCTGTTCGTAGCGCTCGAGGCTGATCGTGGTCTGCTACTGCGACCAGCTCCTCGCCCTTCCGCTTCTTGTCCTTCTACTTGGTGGACTCGGTGTGGTCCTTCTTATCCTTCTGCTGTGGACAATCATCCTGGCGCTCGGCTAGGGCGTCCGAGGCCGTGGCATAGCGGTCCGCTAAAGCAAACATCTCCTTCACTGTAGTCGGTGGCTTCTAGGACATCTTTTTTATCACGTCGGTGTCGCTGACTCCTTTCTGAAAAGCCGCTATGACGACCACATCCGAGACGTCTCAGATCGAGTTCTTCTTCTGCATGAAGCGTCGGATGAATTCCCGAAGAGACTCATTCTTCTTTTGATGGAGTTGGTAGAGGTCCCACAGGGTTCCTGGCCTCTCATAAGTGCCCTGGAAGTTTGCAATGAATTGCTCACAAAGATCTCCCCGGGAATCTATAAAATTCTCTAGAAGTCCCATGAGCCAGGTCTGAGTCGATGGGGTGAGCATGACTGGTAAGTAGTTTGCCATCACGTTGTGGTCACCTTCGGCTGCCTTGACCGCGAGGGCGTAAACCTACAACCAAGCCTCTAGGTCCCTCTCCCTGTCGAATTTGACGATGCCCTTAGGGTTGAAGCCTTTGGGCCATACTATTCGGTGGAGCCGAGCGGTAAATGCGCAGACCCCATCAATGGATCCATCGTTGCGCCGTGGTGGAGATCGGCGTGGCGGAGTTCTGACTCAGCGATCTTCATCATCACACCGACCACGGTGGTGGTGGTCCCTGCGATCGTCATGCTTATCGTGCTGATAATCGCGGTTGTCTCGGCCATCATTGTTAATGCCGAAACGCTTGTAGTCGTCATCGTGCTGGCGCCGTTCATCCTCTTCTTGCTCACACCGCCTAGCATTAAGGTCCAAGCGGAGGTCACGGTTGAGATTCTAGCGAGCCTTCATCACGGTGGGACTCATGCCGACTACATGCGGTCCGACTGCTGGCAATCTGAGTGACTGCACGAGCGCGCGTCATCCTTGCTGGATCTCCTTGGTTGTGTTGAATTACTGCAGCCATCACCATGGCCTTAACTTGGGTCACGATCGGAGCAGCTGGGCTATCAGCTCCGAGCATTGGGCCCAAGGTGTCGATGAGTGTCTTGGAAGCAATGATGTTCTGCTATGGCGTATAGAAAACAGCTTGGTCCCCCATTCTTGCCTGTAAGATGTTTTCGTTGACATTGCGGGCTCGAGCTCGAAGAGACCGCGTGCGCGCTTCTTGGGACTCACGATGAAGACGATCTGCCTCCACCACTTCTTTAGCATCCCGTTGACGTTGATATTCGGTCCGCTGGTCTTCAATGACGTAGACGCCATGAATATCATGGCAACTTCCCGTGATGCTCTCCGACTCGGTCTTCTAGCCAGAGGAATGAAGAGGAGATAGATCGAGTTGATCTTGAAATCTAAGTGGGTTGCTGCTAATGACACCCACCACCCGAGATTCGTAATTTGCTAGGATCTCACTGTATCTGAGTCGGAAAACAAGCCCTGGTGTACTACTTGTGAGTAGATGGCCGCCGTGTTCCCCGACCCGAACGGAAGTCCGGATGAAGCAACGCTGAAGTTCTTCCCAGGTTGGATCTGGTCCAAATCCGAGAGGGTAAGCTTGCCGAGGTTGTCGGCAATGAAGTGCAGGCTCCCGAAGCGAAAAGCTTGGCTGGGGGCGAAGGTGACGGCGATTCTGCTAATTGCAGCCACCGAGATTGACGAGGTTGATCTTCACACTCCCCCTACCTGGTGCGCCAACTGTCGACGTTTATTGTCGGCAATAATGATTATGGGGCTAGGCGCTGGATCCAAACTCGATGGTAGCACAAGACACGGGTTTATACAGGTTCAGGCTCTCGCGGCGGAGGTAATACCCTAGTCCTGTGCTCTAGGATTATGATGATCTATCTCAATGCTATGATCTGATGATCCGAACTAGGGTCCCCCACCCCCCTTATTTAGTGGAGGGGCGCGGTTACAAGGAGGAATCCTAGTCGGTTACAGGTGGAGATTCTATCTCTAATTGAATATGTTAGTATATGGGATTACAATCGTATCTCTCCTATTCAAGGTCGGTTACTATCTTTAGCCCTTCCTTGTTGGATACGACTGTGGCAGTCCAGGTGATGCCCGTCTCTATGTAGCCGGCTCAGCCCATCCCCTCCTAGGTGGTCCTCGTGGCCTGCCATGCAGATACCCGGGGTCCATGTACTCCACAATTATCTTGTAGGGAATCAAGACCCGTGTATTCGATAGGCTCAAGACATACTCTACCCGGTGGGCAAAAGAACTACGCTCGGTGTTATGGGCCGTTCGTACATCAACTAGTCGAACCACTGGTGAAACACCATTTTTTTAGTCTATGAAGTAGAAGAGTGCTCCCAATCGAATTAACGTTAGATCACCTCGAATAGACAACTACTCCGAAAAGGAACAGGAGTAGAGGTGAGCAGATGACGTAAATCTACTCGTAGAGTACACAGATCGAGCATCCATTCGAGCCAAGAGCCTTCGGCCATCGTGATTGCTTAGGGGCCGAGCAAGAGCCAGAGTGGTGAAGCTATTTTGAGCTTCACCTCCTTCGCTGGTGCCACTAGCTTCACCTTCTTCCCCCCGTGGCCGATGGTGGCATCTGCCCTCACGAAGGGAACAGAGGTGGCATGGTCTTCCTCGGCGGCGATGCGTAGCTTGCTAGTTACGTCATCTTCCTCTTCAGACCAGACCTCCCTCTCGACGGCCTTCTAGTCGATATCGTTGTCCTCCTCATCGAGAGGACAATGACAATTTGCCTCGAGGGGCCCGTGGCCGAAGGTGAAGGAATCTCTATGGATATCTCCAGAGAAGGGGATCCTCTAAAAATCTCCATAGATGGAGAAGAGGGTGCAGAGGAAGCCATGAGGACATTTTAAGAGGCTAAAGCGTTGCAAGACGAAGAAGAGATAAAAGAGATGTGTTGTGGCAGGAGACTACAAGTCCCATCTATTTATAGCCCATAGAATGTGTCGTTCCAAAACCAAAACCCATCTGAATTCGTGTTGGTCCCAATACACTAGGTGTCCTTTGCACTTCCATATAAATACGAAGAGATGCTAATTTATGACGTATTGCATGGAAGCTGAAGGGACGCAGAGACCGAAATAGTATTTACCCATTATAATGGAGTCAAACAACGCTGAACTCCACCAAGTATGCTCAGGGGCTTATGCGCCAAACCGTACAGTTGAGGTTTATCGTTTATGATGATTACACTCTGCTTTCTCCTTGAAATAATCATCGAGTAGAAAGTCAGGGGCTACATCATTCATTTGTCAGTGCATTCGCTCTACCATTGTCTCAATGTCCAAATCGAGTGAAGGGTTAGGAGCTACATCGCTTGATCTTTTTTAATGCTTTTTGATGCATACGCTCTACCCTTTCCTCGAGTCAAGCAGAGGGTCGTGAGCTACATCATGCACATTGGCGTATACGCTCTTCTTTCTCCTCGAAATGCTTATCGAGTTGGAGGTTGAGGGCTGTGTCGCCCAATTTTTGTCTTCAGCTAGCTCTGCTCTCGGGTCGAGACACCTATCGAGTAAGGGATTTGGAGTTCTAATAGGTGCATGATACTAACGCTTCACTGTCATCTCAATCCAACTATCGGGTAAAAAGTCAGGGGCTGCATCACAGCATTGTGTTTACTACACTCTACTCCCCACCCGATGGTCACATCGAGTAAGGAGTCGGGGGCTACAGGTAACCAGATGCATCTTTTAAGTTTTCTTTTGGTTGATATTGTTATCGAGTGAAACACACTATAGGCACAAATTCTTTGATATTAGCTTATATATGATTCTTTCTTTTCTCTTTGCCATGCGAATTCTTTTGCACGTATTTACTCGATTGCATACTTAGCTTGTCAGCAAACAAAACCAAAGCATGGCCATGCCTGAACTCGACGATGAGCAATTCTATCCTGTGCACATATAAGCACCAGATTGTCAGACATCTAAAGCTCAGCGGCCGGTGGGTAACAAGGCCTCTAGTCATTTCTATATGCACTGCTCAGCAAGTTCATGTTTGCTACATAGTCTAAGTCATATGGTCAATGAAGACTTGCAAAAAATCACGTATCTCTTACTATAATTTACATAGCACTAACGTTATGCGTATCCTCTCTGAGTGTAACCTCAGGAGCTTAGAAATTTGATGAGAATTTTCTCTTAAACCTTGTGTGTAGTATAGTCGAGATGCACATGTAAAAGGATAAAAGCCTACAAGTGCTAATTGGAGTTGCATCTACTTGTGTTTCCTTTATCTCATCAGCAAGGAGACAAAAGGCCAAACACGAGAGACAAGCAAGAAAATTGGTATTTTCATATAAGGCCACAACATCGATACAAGTTTGATTACATTGAGGCAATAATCCTAAGGGTTTTGATCACCATCGCCATCAAGAGTCAGCTCCAACTGGGCCACAAACCTCTCGGCATGGCCCTTGATGGACTCAATGTGATTAGTAGCCTTGTTCTCACATGTGAAGCTCTCATCCCAAGTTGAAAAGTCCAGGCCCGGATGGTGGCTATTCACTAGACCCAGTACGTACTAGGTCGCATGTTGAGCTAATGAAGCCATGTTTTTTATGGTTTCCAACTGCAGAGTGGCCAATGTCGTGCTTGTTGCAGCCTTTTCCCCTTTGATCACCTTCAAGTTTGCTTCCACCTTGTGTCGACCAACTTTGGCTTTAAACCATACGGTGTCAAAGGAGGCGTTTTCTGCCCTTAACTTCTTCACCTCCACCTTCAATTTCTTTGCCTACCCCCTCTGCGCCTCGGCCTCAGTCCTAGCCGCCTTCAGTTTAGCCCAAAGTTTCGCCAGCTCAGAGCCCTTCATCTTGAGAATTTGTTGGCTAGAGGCTGTGAGCCACTTATTTTGTTGATGGGCTTGCTCATAGAACGTTTCGACTTGGTACAATGTCTCTGTGATACACTATCAAAAGAAGTTGAGAAAACTAAAGAAGGGATTAGAGCAGAGAATAATTCAAGGTGAGGAGGCGGTAGGGCATGATTACACATTTGCAACTAAGGCTTCAAGACTGACAATATTCCAAGGACATTGGTGGAGTTGGAAGCGGCAGAGTTGTTGTTGCTGTGGTTGAAGTTGACGCCTCAGGGGTCGGAACAAGCGCGACTGTGTCTAGAGGTGGCAAGGTGCCGGTGGTGGCACCATCAACCATGCCGCTGGACGCACCCTTCCTATGAAGGACTTATTATGAGATCTTCCTGAAAGAAGAAGAAATTATGGTAAAAAGAATAGAGAAGTAAACTTACTTCGCTAGCCAAAGTGTTGCCTTCACATTCTTTTCTAAGGCAGTTGCTTTCATCAAGACCGGTTTGGTCCCAATAGCTGACTTCTCACCCGGCCTAGCCTGTCGGGGGGATGGCGCCGACGGATCAGCAACCAAAGATGGAGCCTACCCATACATGGTTACCATGGGCAAGATGCTAAGTTGCAAATGGACTAAACAAGTACTCGACAGTAGCATTACCTCTTCGGCCACTTTGGTCGATGGAGACTCTATTTGAGGAGATGCTTGCATAGTAGCTGCCAGTCTCTGCACATTGGCTCCCTAGATGGTCTGCTGTTGCTCTAGGATTAGTTGGATTATGTTAGAAGCTATCTCATAGCATCCAAGTGAGCGATTGAATATCACCTAGCTGAATGGTCTCTTCTACGAAGTCCGAGGCTATTTTGTTGGTCGATGGAGCGCTGGAGATGCCGACCTCCTCGCTTGAGGAGATTCAGCTGCCTCTTGCTCTAGGGCTGATTCAACCCCGCTAGGATCAATGATGGGCGCCGTGTCATCCAAAGAAGGAGCGATGCTGGCAGGAGTTGAGCCCAATGCTTGCTCATCGTCTCGAGTTGGCTCATCATCTAGCCCAATGACTACCTCGAATTGCCCTTTATCGTCATTAAACATGGCCTCCTGAAGATAAACCTGGTTAAAAAACAAATGTGTGAATGAGGCAGGATTGGTCGTTATTCAATACATACCTCTGGTCGAGGATTGGCCAGTGAATACACCTCGACGCCGCAAGGGCCAGGTTCCGAGCCTTGGAACATCTTGCTCAGCCTGGAGGAGACGTTCGCATTTGACAGGACTAGCGTTCAGTAAGTTAGTTCGTCGACCAACAGCTATGGCAGAAGAACAACAGATAGCATTATTACTGCTTACCTTTAGGCTATCCCTAGTCACATCGTCGGCTCCAGAGTAGTCCCAAGCTAAGTGGTCCTGGAACATCAGCGGACTCGATTGTTGTGTCAGAAAATCCCGGGTGACATGCCACCCGGTTAATCCTCTCTCCCTTAGCTCCCTAATTTTCTGAGCATAATGTGCGTTACATGTGGCCGAAGGAGGGGCTTTCATCCAAAGGTCGATGGGATTTGGGAAGAGTGGCTGATAGGCCAAAGGTAAGTTCACCGTATCAGAAGAGGTGATGTAAAACCATCGTTTCTTCCAGTTTGACTGCCAAGAAGAGGAAACTGGAACCAAAATATACATTCCCGCTGCACCGCAGGGGAGGTGTAATTCAGCACCCCCGACAACTTCATTTTTAGTCACCCTCATTAGACTATAAAAATGGTGAAACAAATTTAGGCTAGGATTGATACCCAGGAAGGCCTCATAGAGGTGGACAAACACACTGAGCATCGTGATCGAGTTAGGGCTTAGGTGGAAAAGTTGAATTTGATAGAAGTCCAAAACATCGAGCAGGAATTTGGAAGGGGGGAAAGCTAAGACTGCAGCAGAATAAAGACTCAAATACTACAGTTTCATCCTCATCCTTAGGGGTAGGATAGACCTCACCAACAGATGACCTCCAGTGGAAGAACTCCCGGGGAGGGATGAAGCCACCTTCCTACAACTATGCGAGACATTTCTCCATCATCATGGATTTTTGCCACACTTTCTGGAAGGTCTCATTGCTAAAAACTATCTCGGGCATCTCAGGTTCCTTCTTTAGCAACAAGATGGCTTTGGAGCTAGCAAAAGGACCAGACGCCATCAAAGATGGGTGTGAGGAGGATCTCTCAAAGAATAGTGGCGCAAGGGCTCAAAGTGGCGAGACGGAGGCTTCGATAATAAAGCTAGAGGTGAAAGGTAGAAATGGCTATAGTTCCGGGTCTAGAAATTTATAAGCCAAAAAGTTTCTAAGTACAACGGTTTGTCTCCTACCGTACAGTGCCTTGATCGGTGAGAAAAGCAGAATGATGGCATCGTACCTGTCGTGGCGCTGCAAATGAAAGCAATAAAAACTCAACTATCCAACGTCTAGAATTTCTGACTATTATTCTAACTCTGCATGGAGTCGAGTCAAGGAGTTGATATTGAGCAACACGTCATTACCCTACGAACTCGAGTTGGACTTATAGCAGGGTGATCGACCCAGCATATTTCACTTGATACTTAACGATTTCCAACCTACTCGAATCATTCAACCGCAAGCAGGCGATGTGTTACTCGACCAAGCCGAAGTTTGGCAGTAATTGACCAAGCGCTTAACGGACCCTCCACCAAGCAAATTTGGGGGTTACTATTGAATATCTTAACATGGGATATGGACGTATGCCACAAACTCAAGGATCATGCCATATATGTTATGGCAAGCATCTAGAAACTTTGAATATTTTGGGCCTAGTTCGATGGGAAAAGATATATGCGGAAGGGAATATCTTCATGAAAGGAAAGGTTCGATTGCTCCCCCGTTACGAGGAAACCTACTTGAATACGTCTGGCATTTAAGGAAGTTTGGATACACTACGGAGGTCATAATGGAGATTGTCGGGACCTGAATCTGCAAATCCGGACCCTACGTGTATTCTGCACTAGTCCAGAATCACGCTAGTGCACACAGGCTAAACAGGGATAAAGTACGACAATCATACACAGCGGAATAATAATAAAGTACTTCAAACATGTATATAAACTGGTTGCACGACCTTATGGTCACCTTACAATAGTTTGCCATGCAGGGCTTACATTAGTCAAAGTATCAGGAAAATAACAGCGGAAAATAAATGCTTGATGAACTAATCACTTTGCCACAGGCAATTGACGAGGCTCGCATCCTAGTTCTCTAGCTCCTCAGCAAGCTCCTCCTCCCAAGCAGGTGTAGACTCCTCCTCTGGTATATTGTTGTTTGCAAGGGTGAGTACACACCGTACTCAACAAGTCATGCATAGAATGCAGTTCGATTACTACATGCATGGCTTCTTACAAAGGAATGGTTCGATTGGTTATTTCGCATTGAATCAACATTTTAACTTATTATTTATTTGGATAGAAAGCAACAAAACCATATAAATATAATAAGTTTATCAAATTGTCTTTCCACATATTTTTGACACACAGTCCTGAATCAAAATTTACAATTATCCCTCGCACACAGCTACTCATCCCCATTTTATTTTCAAAGATCTACCCCTTGACTGTAATCCCCGAGCTCTGTCCAATCCCGCGGACATGGCTATTCGAATAGTTTTGACACACTCTGCAGAGGTTGTACACTTTACCCACAAGATACAGTTGCTCATCACACAAGTGATTGATCGTAACAAAGTTTTTCAGAAACTTTCATATAAACCTATGAAACTCTCCAATATTGCCTTCCCTAACACTTCCCTCAGACAGAGCCGAAGTATAGAACAGGCGAACACCGTTGGATGGGTACCAAGCCATAGCAGTCGCTCCCCCACCTGATTACACCCTTGTGTAGCTTGCATACTAGTATCAAAGGAAAGATATTAGAACCTTACTAAACTAGAGTGCATCCCATACCGGACATGTGGTTGTCTGATTAACTTCAGTTCAAAGACTTGCAAGGTAAAGTCCTTAGCCCGACCAAGGCAAGACTTCCTTCTCCCAAAAGTTTGGCACATAGCCATCTCATTTGCCACTCAGGCCCCCCCTTCTGGCACAAAGCCTCGGTCCACTTGCATTAGTCTAAATAATTTCCCTCCCCAAATTGTTTTACGGTGCAACACATGCCAGTAATTTAACCTCCATGTAGAACCACACAGGTCTCCACATTTCAATGTCATTACCAACAACATTCCACCATTTACCAAAATGCATTCACTATTCCTTTAGTCAATGTTGCTTTTGTATTTTAAAAGATTACTTACGATATATGCATGGCTAAGCAACTATTCACGGTTTAGCCTCCCGTGTTGGCATATCATTTCATCCAACTAATAGTATCAACTTAAGGTGACAAATAAATCATGGCATACAAATATTAAAGTCAAGGTGGCAATAACAAATAGGTTGATTAACTAATCTACCCAAATTAATTAAATCTATTTTTAATTAATTTAACAAGCATAATTGGAATCAAAATATATTTTTATAACTTGCCTTCAAACAGCTGTTGATCCTGATCTGGAGCTTGGTTTTGCACTGAGAATTCCCCCTCAAAGCTTTCCGGCAAATCAACGTCTACTCGTAACAAATGGACACAAAATAAATATAAATTATAGAGAGCAAGATCAACTCTAAAAATTCCACAAAATTCACCAATAAATATACCTTGATTTTATAAATTTTTAGAAATTGAAATCACCTTAGTCGGAGTTAAAACGCAAAAGTTATAGCCTTTTGAAGTTTTAAATAAACAGAAAATCATAAAAAAATAAAAAAAACTGATTTATTTTAATTATTTTTATACAGAAAATTGGGATTTATGATGTCAGCATGACCTAATGATGATGTCAGCACCAAAACAAATTTTGGACAAAATATTTTTATATTAAAAATTATTTATGACGTCAGCATGACACATGGCAGCCTCTCGGCCCGACATGTAACAGCTTGAACATACACAGTCCCGCGGAATAGTCTTGGGTCTCTGATTGGTGGTGGTCTTGTGCACATGCACCGGTTGGCGCATGCTGGGCGTCACCGTGCGGCCGGCCAATCACCGATCAACACGCGGCGCTACACTATTAACCGAAACTCAAATTAATCTCATCCGTTCAATCCAAAATTAACAGTCAAGATTGATCACGGCGACATGACTAGGGTCTACCCGGAACCAACACGTGGCTTTACTACAACCATTGGATCCCGATCGGACGGCTAAGGTTTTAACGGCGGCGTCGGCGGCGCGGCGGCTGATTCTTCGATTTTAAGTGTGACCGCAGTCGACGACACGGCAGCGGCGATCTTGCGGTGCGATCTCATCGCTTCGATTCAAAATGAGCGGCGAGATGAGCCGTCACGATCGACTCTGGGCTTACTGCGGGCGCGACACGCGGCACGATCAGAGATGACCAGCGCGCATCCGACGGCTATGGCAATTACGCAACGCGGCAGAATTGACACCCTAGGATCTAAATCTAACGGCTGAAATTAAACTAATACAGATCTATGCGATGCAATCTAGACCGTTGATTAAATCTAACGGCTGAAGGTTAAAGATGGGGTTTACTGTTGTAGGGCGACGTGGCAAGATCCGGAGCGTTGGACGAAGATCCGATGGCGAATGGCTTCGGCTCGGCGGTGATAACGCAGCGGCGTGCTGCCGGAGCGGAGAAAACGACCCGCGGTGGCGATCTTTGTGGGGCTTCTCCAGCGACAAGAGATGGCACGGCTGATGCGTCTCGACATGGGCGACTTGACGGTGACCTCGGCGGCGGCGGCGGAAGGTGACCGACTGTGGTGCAAGGAGCGGCGAAAGTCTTCGGGACTACGACGAGCTCAAGCGGCAACTACGAGAAGTCTCGGGAAGTGAGAGATGGCACAAAATGTGCGGGAAGGAATGCTCTACGAGGTGCACTAGGTATTGAAGACGAGGAGTAAGCACATCGGCGTTAATGGTAGCGGAATCTCCGTGATAGCAGCGTGGCGGCGTTCGGAAAGCGATCGGCGGCGGCGTGGCTCAATCACGACCGTGTACGTGGCAATGAATCAATGGTCACCGAGGCGTGCGCGACGTGGCTTCTTCCGGACCGTCCAATTAATTCGAACGGCCATCGTATATGATGATTAGGGTTCCTTTCGGGCTGGGCCAACAGCTCGCATAGTATTGGGCTCAGCCCATTACTGTTCAATACCTTTTTCTCAGATTTTTGAATAACAAATTATTCTAGGAATTCAATTAAATCATTTGAGGCATTTTAAATAGCAGAAAAATTCTAGAAAAATTCTAGAAAATATTTTGGAACATTTTGGACTCAAATAAAATAATTTCATTATATTTTGCAAGAGCATATTCATTATTTAATTAAATAAATTTCAAAAAAGACTTGATTCCAGAAATTCCAATTAAATCCAAATAAATTTCAAAAATTCTCAAAAATTCAAAATAACTTATTAAATTCAAAATAGACCAAATTTTGGGATGTTACAAACCTCCCCCTTAACGGAATCTCGACCCTGAGATTCAGGACTGATTAGAAAATAGGTCGGGAAACTCCTTCCTCAAGTCTTCTTCGTGCTCCCAAGTGGCTTCGCTTTCCGAGTGATTGCTCCATTGGACTCTGCAGAAGCAGGTTGACTTGTTCCTTGTTTCACGATCCATGGTGTCCAAAATCTTCACTAGGTGTTCATTGTAAGTTAGATCCTCTTGCAGTTCAATCGCTTCTAGAGATCCTTGTTCATCAGGTACTCGAAGACACTTTAATTGCGATACATGGAATACATCATGTACCCCTGCCAAAGACTGCGGCAATTCTAATTGGTAAGCAACTTCACCTCTACGACTCAAGATCTTAAACAGCCCGACATATCTTGGTGCGAGCTTTCCTTTCGCGTGAAATCTTTTAACTCCCTTGAGAGGTGTAACCCTAAGATATACGAAATCTCCAGGTTCAAAGCTCAATTCCCTGTGACGATTATCAGCATAACTCTTCTGCGTTGATTGAGCAATTTTCAGCCTTTCCATGATCATGGCTATCTGTTCTTCAGCTTCTCGAAGTATATCTGGTCCAAAGACACGACGCTCACCTATCTCATTCCAATTCAGAGGTGTTCGACAAGGTCGACCATACAAAGCTTCAAAAGGCGACATCTGCAAACTTGCTTGATAACTGTTGTTATAACTGACTTCAGCATATGCTAAACATTTATCCCAAGAAGTTGCATAAGCTAAAGCACAAGCTCTCAACATATCTTCTATAATTTGATTAACTTTTTCAGTCTGACCATCAGTCTGTGGATGATATGCTGTGCTGAAGTTTAAACGAGTTCCCATGGCTTCATGCAGCTTGCCCCAGAATCTTAAGGTAAATTGAGTACCCTTATCCGATACTATCTTCTTTGGCACTCCATGCAAGCAAACAATTCTTGATATGTAAAGTTCCACCAACTTATCGCCTGAATAAGTGGTTTTCACAGGTATAAAATGTGCAACCTTGGTCAAACGATCAATTATAACCCATATACAGTCATATCCACCCTGAGTCCTAGGTAATCCGATGATAAAATCCATACCAATTTCCTCCCACTTCCATTCAGGTATTTTTAGTGGCTGCAATAGTCCTACCGGCCTTTGATGCATTGCCTTAACTCTTTGACATATATCACACAAGGCCACATACTCAGCAACTTCATGCTTCATACTCGGCCACCAAAATCTTTCCTTCAAGTCTTGATATATCTTAGCACTTCCTAGATGAATCGAGTACTTGGAATCATGAGCTTCTTCCAAAATAAGTTGCTTCAGCTCCTTCTTGTTTGGTACACAGATACGTTCTCTCATCCATAGAGTACCATGCTTATCCAGCTTGAAATCCTTGGCTTTGCCTTCTGTCATCTTGGACTTTATTCTCCTGATCTTTTCATCATCCTTCGGATCTTCTCTGATATGATCTTCTAAGGTAGGTTTCACTTCCAAAGCGGCCAAAAATCCCTCTAGTACCATTTCCAGCTTCATCTTTTGAAAGTCTTTACACAACTCAACTTGACTTTTCTCTAATAACATATTTACACTATGACTCTTCCGACTTAAGGTATTGGCCACCACATTGGCTTTACCAGGATGTACTTGAGACTCTTATGGTCCGTATAAACTTCACATCTATTTCCCATAAGATAGTGACGCCATAGCTTTAAAGCATCAACTACGGCTGCTAATTCCAAGTCATGTGTTGGATAATTCTCTTCGTGTGGCCATAACTACCTCGATGCATAAGCAACTACTTTTCTGTTCTGCATCAATACACATCCAAGTCCTTGAGGAGCGCCAACAACTCGAGGATGACATCGGGTGGGACCTCGTCATCGGAAGAAGCGAGCTTGGAGAAATCGGCTTTCGAGTTGTCTCTCTGGGTATGTCTTTGGAGCTCGAGTTACGAAACCATTTCTCCATCTTGCGCACCTCGGCTGGGTACTTAGCCATCGAGTCTCCGAAACTTGGTACTCCTTATTGTCTTGATTGACGACAGTAGGAGTCGCCTTTGACGACCAACCGACGCACGCCCAATGCCTTGCAAGCTTGTAGGCCCGCCAAGAGAGCTTCATATTCGGCCACGTTGTTGGTCGCTGGAAACCCAAAGCGAACTGCGTACCTCAAGTGGTCGCCGTGTGGGGTGAGAATGAGAATTCCAGCCCTCGAGCGTTTGAAGGACCTCGAGCCGTCGAAGAACATGGTCCAGGGCTTTTCCTCCTCGACCTTGGGCTCGGGCGCGGGTTGCGACATCTGCTCGACCACGAAGTCGGCAAGCACTTGCGATTTGATGGCCGATCGAGCTACGACCTGGACATCGAATGCCGCCAGCTCCATAGCCCACTTGGCAATCGCGCCGCCCTCTGGGTTCATAATATGTCCCAGTGGAAAATTGCTCGGGACAACCACGCAGTCGCTGGAAATAATGTCGAAGCTTGCGCGAAGCCATGAGGAAGCGTCTGGCAGCTTTTGTACTGCGGGTAGCGCTCCTTGACCATGCAAGACTTCACTGACATATTAGATCGGGTGCTCTTGGGATCCTTCAGCCACCGGGGCGGCAGGCGGCTGGGTGGTGGCGCAAGGTAAGCGGCAACCTCTTGCCGAGTTGCGGGGTCATAGCGAGGTGGGGTTAGCGGTATACCTTGACTCGTCGAAGACATTTGTGCCTCAAGATCCACTCGAAGCTCCTTGCTTCGCGAGCCACGAAGAATGGAAGCCCACGCTCGCCGAACCTCGAGATGAATCTGCTGAGGGTGGCCATGCAGCCGGTGAGGCTCTGCACCTGCTTGACCGAGGTCGGGGGCGCCATCTTCTCGTCGCCTCGATCTTTTACGGGTTAGACCAACCCGAGCCCCGATCATGTAGCCGAGCACCTTCCCGATCTTGGCGCCGAACCGCACTTCTCGGGATTGAGCTTGATCTTGTGCTGTTCAGGTTGTTGAAGGTTTCTTGAGGTCTCGAGCGTGGTCACCTTCGGAGGGGCTTTTGACGATGATGTTGTCCATGTAGACCTCAAGGTTGCGACCGTCGAGGTCGAGCGTCTTGGTCATTAGGCGCTGGAGCGTGGCCCCGCATTGCATAGGCGAGCGACATAGTCGTGTAGCGATGGAGTGCGAGCGGGGTGATGAGCGGCGTCTTGCTCTCATCGTCAACCGCCCGACTTGATCTGGTGATACCCTTAATAGGCATCCAAGCTCGGCATCTTGGCGTTAGCGGTGGAGTCGGCGACACAGTCGATCTTGCGAGGCGAGAAGTTGTCGCCGAACAAGCGAGTTCAACCCGTGTGGTCCACACATTCTCCACTTTCGCCCTTCTTACGGACAATGGCCGGGTTGGCGACCACTCGAATGGTCGATCTCACGAATGAAACCGGCCTTCAAGAGCTTGTCGAGATTCTCCTTGATGACCGCGACTTTCTCGGGGAGAAACAACGACTTCTAAGCGTCTGGTCGAGTCGGGTCTCACGCAATTTGTGCTCGATCACTTCCCTCGGGGCGCCGGAGCATGTCGCGGGCTCCCAAGCGAATATGCCCTTGTTGGCGCGGAGGAAAGTGAAGAGCTCGAGTTCCTATTTGGAACTTAGCTCAGCCGAAACATGGATGCATCTGGCCGGGTCGCTCTCCTCGAGGGACATAGCCTTTGTCACCCCGCTGGGCTGTATCGCCGCCTTCTGACAAGCGCTCTTCACCGTCGCCTTTGGGCCTCGCTGGGGAAGCATGCCAGCAAGGGACAAGGCCTTGGTCTCGCATCCGTGCGCCGCCTGTAGGTCGCCCCGCACGGTTATGATGCCGTTGGGACCGGGCAGCTTCATACACCAATGGCCATAGTGGTTGGCCGCCATGAACTTGACCAGGGCAGGCCGCCCAAGGATGGCGTTGTACGGGAGG
This sequence comes from Guadua angustifolia, assembly GCA_036346375.1. Lineage (NCBI taxonomy): Eukaryota > Viridiplantae > Streptophyta > Magnoliopsida > Poales > Poaceae > Guadua > Guadua angustifolia. The sequence goes on from CM070508.1 coordinate 30,979,224, forward strand.
TCCCCCTCGACCACCTCGAAAGTGATTAGCTCGGTGCGGAAGTTGGTCGAGTCGTCGAAGGTAACGGGCAAGACCACCTGCCCCAAAGGGATGGACGAGCTTCCAGGGACGATCCCGAAGAAGGGGACAGCGATGTTCTTGACCTTCGATCGGGGAATCTGCATTCGGTCAAGCGCTCCAGCCTGTAGCAAGTTAAGGGAACTACCGCCATCGACCATGACACGACCGACCATGGTGTTGCTGATGGTCGGGGTCACAACCAAGGCGGTCTTCAGATCTCGGGCCATACCTTGGAGTGCGTCCTCTAGAGAGAAGGTGATAGTGGACCCAGCCCACTTGCAATGCTGCTCGATGGGCTTCCCGGCGGTGACCTGGTAGATGGCCCGCGAGGCAGCCTTGAGCTCGCGTCGGGACTGGTAAGCTGACGAGCTGCCGAAGATAACATCGATGCAGCGCTCACCCTGCTGGAACTCCAAGTCGAGGTCATCAGGGTCCGCCCCGGCGTTCACCCTATCCGGTTGGGAATCTTCTTTCAGTAGCACGGGCATTTCCCCTCGACCATCTTAAAAGGCTTCTAGCTTGCTTTGCCAAGCCCTGCAAGTTCGCAGGTCATGGCCGGTTGCCCTATGAAACAGGCGAAACTTGATTCATCGTGCACAGGCACCCTCGGCATACAATGGCGGGCATCGGCCAGCCGGGGCCAGTCGCCGCCCTCTGCTGGGGTGGCTCTGTGTAGCGAGGTTGGGACCCTTCCGAGCTTGATCTCGGTTCAAGGACCTCATGTTGTTGTCTGCGAAAGCGATCACCGTGGCAGCCTTGCGCCGTTCTGCGATCGCTCTTCCGCTTCTTGGTTGCGGCACCATAGTCGGCGCCCTTGGAGTTGGATGGGCTAGCCTCTGTGGGGTTCAGACCAAGCTTACCCTGGTCATAGTCGCGTTTCCAGCGGACAGCGTCGTCCGCATCCGCATACCACTCCGCCATACGGAAAAGCTTGTTGACGCTGAGCCTCGAGGTGATCTCTAGGTCCTCAATAAGGCGCCGGTCGTGGACGCCGAACTTGAAAGCTTTTATGACGGCTTCATCGGAGATGCTCGGGATCAGGTTCCTCGTGCAGATAAACCACCGCACGAAATCACGAAGCGGCTTGTTCTTGCCCTGGATGACGCTATCCAGGTCTTTCTCCCTCCCTGGCCGCTCATAGCAACTCTGGAAGTTGGAGCGGAGGGCCTCTGGATTTGGCGCCACGACCTGAAGGAACCAGGCTTCTGGTTGAAGAGCCACGTCTGCGCGGCACCGTCCAGCACGGTCGGGAGGTAGTTCGCCATCACGAACTCATCGCCTCCGGCCGCCAGAATGGCGGTCGAATAGATAGATAGGAACTCGTCGGGGTTCTTGGTCCCGTCGAAGTGCTCTATCAACGCCGGCTTGAATCAAGCGGCGGCCTCTGTGACGAAGGTTGTCGAGTCGCCCGCAGTGAAAATTGGGGACGAGCGCTGCGCGGGTGTGGTCATCACCGACGAGGTCCTCACTGCTGCCGGACTCAGAGTCGAGGCTGCCTCGGTGGCCCGACCTTTGATGAGGACGACCACGACACTGCGCACGGGAGTCACCTGGGAGGTAGCGTAGGCGATCCTGGACCCTATGGCGCTTGGGCGGAATATCTGGGGAGAGGCCCCCCGATTCACTGCTGGCCGTTGCGGAGCTCGTAAAGCTCGGTTCACACCTGACCCTGCTCGGGTTGGTGCCTGCAGGACGGTGGTGTGGCGGCGTTAAAGCCACGTCCCGAGACCGCTACTGGTGGGAGGGCGCCCCCTGCGCGGGAGGCGATCGACGGGTGCACTGGTGACGACGTGATGAGTTGTCATCACTTCTCAGGGAGTGGGTCCCTGAGTGGTGACTTCGGTGCTGCGGAGGTATGACCTCGTCCGCAGCCCGATCGAGCTCTTTGGCCAGGGCTCGGCCAAAGAGTTCCAACCTCGCCCTATCGGGATCAACCATGATCCGGGCGATAGCGCGGAGGCACTCTCCCGAAGGAGGAAGCCTGTGATGCCTAGAAGATGGCCGCCTTCGCTGGTCCTCCATGGGGGCGGTTATAAGCAGTTAATGGCGACATGCACCATCTGGCGAGCCTCCTCGAGGTTTGCGGTCCGGCCGTCCGCAGTGCGCCGCGCCATATTATCGCCATCAAGGCGTGCGGCTCGCGTGGCGGTGGCGTGGGTAACGAGGGGCAGCGGTGGTCGCGCCCAAACCCACTTCGAGGATGTCCGTCGATGAAGTCGCCATACTCCCAAGATCTTGGTGCTTTTCTGCGAATGGCGGCTTCTCGGGCCCCACGGTGGCGCCCGGTTGTCGGCGATCGGGGCCGCAACCGTAGAAATTGAAACGGGGGTTAGTGAGACATGGGACCCGAGCAGAGCTCAGCTCAACGAAGAAAAGAACCCGACGTGCCGAAGGTCGGAGCTAAGCGACAACGAGTGTGAGACGAGGGTTTATACTGGTTCGAGCCCCTGTGAAGGTAATAGCTCTACTCTAGTTGCCTTGCGGCGGTGGTCTTTGTTACTTCGAGTACAGAGGTGTGTTACAGCTCAAGCCCAACAATGGTGGTGTCTAGTGCTCGAGCTCTGATGTCCTGTTCTTTCAGGCTGTGTATCCTTAGCCTTATATCCTCCCCGCATGTAACGGATGGGAGATATTCCTGTGCCGTGGTCTTCATGCGCATTGAGGGCTAGAAGTAACTGCTCCGGACTTGTTGCGCGCGCCTACTTCACACCTCGATCCCGTCTTGTAACCGCCGAGTAAGCGCCGTTAGGAATCCAGCGGGGACTCACAGCGCAACGAGAACCGACCGAGCTCAAGGTCGTTCGAAGCCGTGCTTTCGAGGTCCTCTGGCGCTCTAGGTCGGCGCCTCGGCATCGCCTTGAGTCATGGTCGGGGCCTTTCCGAGCTTGGGAGCCCGTTGACCGTATGCTAGCCGGTCAAGGGACGCTCAGCCCCCGTCAATTACTCATGATATATGCAAGGCTATGCAACTATTCACGGTCTAGCCTCCTGTGTTGACATATCATTTCATCCAACTAATAGTATCAACTTAAGGTGACAAATAAATCTTGGCATACAAATATTAAAGTCAAGGTGGCAATAACAAACAAGTTGATTAACTAATCTACCCAAATTAATTAAATCCATTTTTAATTAATTTAGCATGCATCATTTGAATCAAAATACATTTTTAAAACTTAGGAGCAAAATGATCAACATATGACTTGCCTTCAAACAGCTATTGATCCTGATCTGGAGCTTGGTCTTGCACTGATAATTCCCCCTCGAAGCTTTTCGGCAAATCAACGTCTACTCGTAACAAATCGACACACAATAAATATAAATTACAAAGAGCAAGATTAACTCTAAAAATTCCACAAAATTCACCAATAAATATGTAACATCCCAAAATTTTGAGTTTTGGAATGTTTTAAAATCAAATTGAACCATTTGCATTTTCTTGGAATTAATTGAAGCTTAATATGAATTTTCTAATAATGAAAAGATTTAATTTGATTAATCTATGCATCAAATCAAGGGTTTCCTATTTTTATTAGGTTCCTTGTGCTTCAAGGAATTTTTCTATATTTTGGGAGAATTTTCTGAATTTAATTTCTATTTATTTGAATTTATTGGATTTTATTTGAATTTTTGGTATTTTCTAAATTTGGAAAATGTTTTCTTTTCCCTTTTCCGCGTGGGCTGATTTTTCCAGTGACGATCCTATTCCTCCTTGACCCGACATTTCTTCCCCACGTCGGCCGTTCATTCCCGTGACCCGTTGTCCCCGTGAAACCTAATCGGCTCGTCCTTAGCCATTGGATTTTGATCGCGCGGCCTCGATTCATCCGCGTCGCCACATGTTGCGAGTCGTTGGATCGCCGCCACGTGTTCGGCCTAGATGGAGCCGTGTCACCTTGCGCCGCGCCGCCGCCTATTCCGATTCCCCAGCCGCGCCGCCTCGTTCTTCGCACTAGCATGCCTCCTGGGCTATTTGAGGCCCCGTGATGCCTCGTGCCGTGTTCTTCGCTTCGCGCCGCTCCATTTTCCGCATGTCTTGTTGCCTGAGTCGCCGCTAGCACTAAGATCTTCCTCGCCGAAGTTTTCTTGTTGCCCGAGCACCTTCCGCCGCCATTTTCTTCATCGCCGGTGCATCTCCGCCGTTGCCGACTGCACGGTTGAACTCCCTGCGTCGCCCTCTTTCGGATCTGCACCGCCTCGCACCCGATCCGGCTGTCCTCCGCCGCGCCGTTCGTCTTCTTCCCCAAGTGCGGTGAGTTGTGCTCCACCGCTTGCCGTCGACTTCGTTTGCTCAACTTTGGCCGTCGGATTGTCCTGCGCTTTTGATTGCGCGCGTCTCCCCGCCGTGCACGAGCCGTGGCGTCGATTCAAGCTATCGCTCGGATGTGCCTTTGCGTGTCGTGCCCCATCGGTGCGTTAGTCGGCCTGCGTGTGCGCCCGTGGATGCTTGCGTCGGCCCTCTTGCCTGTCGTGCCAGCGTGCCTCCGGTTCGCCGGTGATCGGTCCATGGTGGACCGAGCCACTGACATGTGGTCCCCACATGTCAGTTGCCATCCTTCTTTCCGTTTTACTGATTTTTTCGAATTTCTGAAATTTCATCCAATCATGTGTTGACACGTGTCAACCCTTGTGAATTTCTCTGATTTTCTTTCCCAAGAAACTTTCAGGAGTCCATTCTCCTTCGTCCGAGCTCCGATTGAGCCGATTCAAATTTCTAAATTTTTGTAAAATCAAGCTCTACATTCTAGAGCCATTTATTTTCAGATTTGAGCATGTTTGTGTCTCTGTTTTGTATTTATTTGGTTTCATTATTTTATTTTCCGGTAGACGCAAATTCCGAAGGAGCAAACGGAAACTTCGAAGACCAAGATTCAGCGTTTGAACAGCAAGGCAAGTCGTAGCCTTTGATCATATTGCACCCATGTTTGCAAAAGTACTTTGTCTTATACAATTGCATGCTATTTGTGTATCAATACTTAGTTTTGGGAATAGCTATTCACCTGATTGACATTATGCCACATTTATTATTGAAATGCCATATACCATTGTTAACCTTATAGGTTGGGACATTATTAGTTGCACATAATCATAGTACCAACAAGGGGTTATCGTAGCTATGCTTAGCCATGCTTAGTTGTCCGATGGGAATCATATCATCTGTGAATTAATGTTAATCTTGACTTAATGAGATATTGAATTGTGGTTGTTGACCATTGTTGTAAAACTTGTTGTACCATAGTAGGGGATGCCATTGGTCTTGGTTGAACAAAATGTTTTCCCTCGAGCAAGTGATCGTGCAGTAAAGGGGGTGCTTTCTAACACATTGGGATGTGGCTGTCTTGTCTGAGATAATTTAAGGACTTAATCTTGTGCGCCATTGAACTGGGCCTAACCGTGCACCCACAAGTCCGGCATGGGACGGACCTAGCTAATTAATTTGCAATGTCTAGTCTTGAGTATTGCCAGTTGTTGGTGTGGGTTCCCGGATGGACGGGTAGACTCACATGGCTCAAGAGGGGGCCTCGAGGGGCGAAACCTTAGAGGGCAGTACCGAGTTTAGACGTATATTGTAAAGGCTTTGTCATGATATCTCTACAACACACCGAAGGAAGTGTGTTAATATCGATTGTACCAAGAGTTGTTCATGTCTTGTGGGTAAAGCTGTACAACCTCTGCAAAGTGTAAAACTATTCGAATAGCTGTGTCCGCGGTCATGGACAAGCCCGGGGATTTCACACGGGGTATAGAGTGTGTCATGAAATGTGGAATTGTTGGGATGTGAACGGGGAGTTCGCTGTTGTTTTGTTGTCTCAAGCTATACTATTGAATTGTATGGTTGATACTTGTTTTGAATGATGTAGGGTGATGCCTCACCATTCTGTTCATGTTGTCTACCATTGATTTACCAGTTATTTATTATCGTTTTATCAATCTGCCTTCAATCTATTTATTGTATTTAAATTCAAGTTATTGCTTTCTGCAAATAAACCATGTGACTATCTTTTGTCAAGCCGTGCATGAATATATTGCATCATTTCCCTACGGCTTGTTGAGTACGTTTTGTATTCATGGCTTTATGCCCCTGTTGTTCAGTTGTTGAAGAAGGACCAGGTAATGAATATCAAGAGGAGGAGTACTATGAAAACTACGTCGACTAGGAAAGCATTCCCCAGACGATTGCCTGTGGCATGTCAAATGGCCCAAGTTATTTTATTTCCACTGCAACAGTTTTATTTGTTTCTTAAGCCAAAGAGGCATTGATGTATGAACCTTGACCATAAGGTCGTTTACTTTATTCGATAACAATTTGCTTCTTCTTAGTTATTTCGATGTATGGAATGATATTTTATCTATGTTTCCACTATGTGCACTAGCGTGATCCTGGACTAGTGTAGTATACACAGAGGGTTTCGGATTTGCATATCCGGGTCCCGACAAAATAGATCTTGATTTTACAAATTTTTAGAAATTGAAATCACCTCAATCGGAGTTAAAACGCAAAAGTTATAGCCTTTCGAAGTTTTAAATAAAATCTGATTTATTTTAATTATTTTTATACGGAAAATTGGGATTTATGACTTCAGCATGACCTAATGATGACACCAGCACCGAAACAAATTTCGGCCAAAATATTTTTATATTAAAAATTATTTATGACGTTAGCATGACACGCGGCAGCCTCTCGGCCCGACACGTGGCGTGGCGCCTACACAGTCCCGCGAACAGTCTTGGTCTCTGATGGTGGTGGTCTTGTGCAAATGCACCGGTGGCGCATGCTGCTGGCGTCACCGTGCAACCGGCCAATCACCGATCAACACGCGGCGCTACACTATTAACCGAAACTCAAATCAATCTCATCCGTTCAATCCAAATGAACGGTCAAGATTGATCACGGCAACACGACTTGGGTCTACCCGGAAGCAACACTTGGCTTTACAGCGACCATTGGATCCCGATCGGACAGCTAAGGTTTTAACAACGATGTCGACAGAGGCGGCGGCGCTGACTCTTCGATTTCCACGCAACACGCGTCGACACGGGACTGGCCTGATATGCGGTGCGATCTCGTCCACTCGGTTCAAAATGAACGGCCGAGATGAGCCGATGCGATTCGACTCCGGGCTTAATGCGGGCACGACACACGACAAGATCAGAGATGACCGGTGCGCATCCGACGGCTATGGCAATTACGCAACGCGGTAGAATTGACACCCTAGGATCTAAATCTAACGGCTGAAATTAAACTAATACAGATCTATGCGATGCAATCTAGACCGTTGATTAAATCTAACGACTGAAGGTTAAAGATGGGGTTTACTGTTGTAGGGCGACGTGGCAAGATCGGGAGAGTTGGACGAAGATCCGACGGCGGACGAAGCTCGGCTCGGCGGTGATGGCACGGCGGCGCGGCATACCGGAGCGGAGGAAGATGACCACGACGACAGCACTACGGGGCTTCTCCAGCGACAAGAGATGGCACGGCTGATGCGTCTCGACACGGGCAACTCGACGGTGACCTTGGCGGCGGCGGAAGGTGACCGACGGCAGCGCAAGGAGCGGCGGAAGGCTTCGGGACTACGGCGAGCTCAAGCGGCAACTACGTGTAGAATAGCCTATTCTACTCCCTAGCCATTTAACGCGTACCGACCGAGCCACTTATCATAGTACTCAATGCAAGGAACTGTCCTAGTGACTATCTGCAATATGGCAAAACGCAAACCGTATCCCAACTAGTAAATAATTAATAAATGCTACTTTTTGTTTGTACATGAATCTTTCTTTCTTTTATTTAGCCATAACTTTCAAATGAGAATGATTTTAATCTTTAAAATTTTTAGAATTGTAGAATCTCACATCCTCTACGTATGGTAATTTTTTAAGAATTTTTCAAAATATGTACATGTGTTTTTCATGAACTTTAGAAAACACCAGATATATTGCCTTTTACTATTCAAACAAATGTCATGTCACGAATTATTACACTAGTTGTTACCATGTTGAAACAAAGTATTACAAAACAGCTTTACACAAGATATAGTAACACATTGAGTAATAGACAATAAAATATTGTTTTCTTGATGGCAAAAGATAGCATATCCTACTGTTTAGCACATTGTCAATTTCATATCTTTCAAATGCGATTGACTTTGGTCTTTAAATTTTAGAGAGTTATAAAAGCTCACCTCTCCTACATGTGATAATTTTTTAGAGAATTTTTTAAATATTTTATTACAGGTCTGACAAACAAAACTAAATTTTTATTTGTGAAAACTATATGTACATGTTTTAAAAAATTCTCAAAAAATTGCTATATATAGGGAAGGTGAGATTATACAAGCCTAAAAAATTTGAAGACCAAAATCAATATCACTTAAAAGATATAAAAAAGACAACTTCAGCTGACTAGTGATTTTTCACTATTTTGTGCTTCGTAAATTTCATATTTTTTAATGTGATTGAGTTTGGTCTTCAAATTTTGCAGGATTATAGAATCTCATCTCCCCTATGTTTAGTAATTTTTTAAGAATTTTTTAATACTTTTACATATAATTTTCATACATTTTACACTATAAGACATCTTTATATATAGCATAGTAACACATTGAGTAACTAGCAGTAAAATGTTATTTTTATGACAGTAAAAGACACTATATACTCTTGTTTGACACTTTGTTATTTTCATATATTTTAAATGAAATTGAGGTTGGTCTTCAAATTATAAAGGATTGTAGAATTTCACCTCCCCTATATGCGGTAAATTTTTAAGAATTTTTCATAATAAAATGTTATTTTCTTAACAGTAAAAGACAGCATATTCTACTGTTTAGTACTTTATCAATTTTATATTTTTTAAATAAGATTGAGTTTGGTCTACAAATTTTATAGGATTGTAGAAGCTCACCTCCTCTACATGTGGTAATTTTTGGAGAATTTTTCAATTTTACTGTAGGTCGAATAAATAGAACTAAATTCTTATTCATGAAAACTATATTTGCACATTTTCAAAAATTCTCAAAAAATTATCATACATAGGGGAGGTGATATTATACAATCCTATAAAATTTGTAGACCAAACTTAGTATCATCTGAAATATATGAAAATGAAAAATTTGACTGACTAATATTTTTTACTATTTACTGCTTGTCAATTTTTTATTTTTCAATTGCGAATGAGTTTGGTCTTCAAATTTTGCAGGGTTGTAGAAGCTCAACTACCCTACGCATTGAGTAATAGGTAGTAAAATATTGTTTTCTTAATAGTAAAAGATAGTTTATCCTGCTGTTTAGCACCCTATCATTTTCATATATTTCAAATGCGATTGAGTTCGGTCTTCAAATTTTATAGAGTTGTAGAAGCTCACTTCCCCTAGGTTTGGTAATTTTTTGAGAATTTTTAATAGTAAAATATTATTTTTTTGATAGTAAAAGACAGTATATCCTACTGTTTAGCATTTGGTCATTTTCATATCTATCAAATATGATGAGTTTGAGCTTTAAATTTTACAAGGTTGTAAAAGCTCACCTTCCCTACATATGATAATTTTTGGAGAATGTTTCAAATATTTTACTGCAGATCCGACAAACAGAACTAAATTCTTATTCATGAAAACCATATATACACATTTTCAAAAATTTTCAAAAATTACTATATATAGGGGAGGTGAGATTTTACAAGCTTGTAAAATTTGTAGACCAAACTCAATATCAGCTTGTCAATTTCATATCTTTCAAATGCTATTGAGTTTGGTCTTCAAATTTTATAGGGTTGTAGAAGCTCACCTACCCTACACATGGTAATTTTATGAGATTTAAAAAAAAACTTCTACATATTATTTTCATATATTTTATACTATAAGACTGTTTTATACAAAATATAGTAACACATTGAGTAATAGGTAGTAAAATATTATTTTCTTGATAGTAAAAAATAGTATATCCTGCTATTTAGCATTTTATTATTTTTATATCTTTCAAATGCATTGAGTTTAGACTTCAAATTTTATAGGATTGTAGAAGCTTACTTCCCCTACGTGTGGTAATTTTCTGAAAATTTTTAACAGTAAAATGTTATTTTCTTAACAGTAAAAGATAGTATACCCTACTGTTTAGCACTTTGTCATTCTCATATCTATCGAATGCAAATGAGTTTGAGCTTCAAATTTTGCAAGGTTGTAGAAACTCACCTTCCTTACGTGTGGTAATTTTTTGAGAATTTTTCAAATATTTTACTGTAGGTCCGATAAATAGAACTAAATTTTTATTTATGAAAACCATATGTAACATTTTCAAAAATTTTCAAAAAATTATCATACACAGGAGAGATGAGGTTCTACAACCCTGTAAAATTTCAAGACCAAAATCAACCTCATTTGAAAGTTATAGTCAAATCAAACAAAGATTCATGCACAGATAAGAAGTTGTATTATTAGTCATTCACTATTTGTTGCATGGTAAACGTTACTGATTAGCTTATATGAATCGTTTGAATGCGTGTATGCCTTGGTTTTGTATAATGTCGAGTTATGACCGGATTACGACCAACGTGAGAGGATTTATGACTCGTACGTAGAATAGATAGCGCTACGTGTTGGCGCAGAATAACACCACCGTATATGTGTGTGTGCACGCATGTGTTTATATATATATAGGAAAAATGAATTTTACTCCCGGGTGTAGTTACTCCCACCTCTGAAATATATATAGAAAAGAGGCTTCCTATATATATATATATATGTGTGTGTGTGTGTGTGTGTGTGTGAGACTTGCATCGGTTATATGCATGAAAAAGAAAGCCTTACCGTCAGCATCTTGCAACTTTCCCGCCTACATTTTGTCCTAAAAGGATTCTTTTCCCTCGGTTGCTTTTCCTCTTCCAAAGTATATGAAAAAATGCTACAATATAGACCTTTCCTTGTTAACCTGAGAATATATGTTGCATGCCAGCACCACTTGATTGCAGCAAATCAATAAATTAGATGAAAGGGGCCACGTAACATAGTTGGATTTGGTTAGGTCCCTCCACTAAAACCCTAAGAGCTGCACCTACAAAAGCAATAAATGTGAGATCCAATCACCTTGTTTTAGGGTAGGTAAGGTACAAAAAGATCAATTCAGTTTATTATTAACATATGTGCATCAGTTTTGTCCTACGTGGAAGAGTGAGAAAAGATAAGAGAGAAGATAACCGGCTCTTATTTAGCAGTCAGTATTGCACGGGAAACAACGTGTTATAGCCAGTCAAAAGCTCGTGTTGGAGCCGACGTGAGCAATTGTTATTGTTAAAGTTAGTGTTTTGCTAATAGCCGCAAAGATGAAGTTAGTATTGAATGTCCAATTTAAATGCTTTAGCATTTCTCTAGAGATAATTTTTAGAGATAGTTATTATACAAACTGATTTTATTATTTACTCTAAATGGTATGGATGAGAGATGAAGTAAATAATAAGATTTTTTTATTGTACCTTCTCTTAGTGGCATATGTAAAAGATGCTTGCCTCCTAGCTGGCTAGTGCATGATCAAGCTGCTGGCTAAATGGACATGAAAAATGAAAGTGATTTGAAGTGGCTCTGACTCTGATGTGAAATTCATCCTTGCATCCATTTATACATATATGGCCATAGCATCTGATGCTTTCTGTCCCTCTTGCAATGCAAATACCCTTGGGATTTTAAGAGGATTAATGCAAATATCCATGGGATTTCAAGAGGATGAGATAAAGTGGAATGTAACCATCTGGAGCCTATCTTTTCATCCATGCCTGCCACTTTTTCCTGGTGGGAAATTTTATTTGTTCGATTCAGAAAGTGATGCGATTGGACCTGCACAGGAACGAAACTGAAATTCGGAATTAAAATTTTCACAATACAAAAAGGAAAATCAACATATACTAGAGCCGTGATGAATAGTGATTTTTGTCCTAGGATTCTTTTTTTTTTTTTTGGTATGCTTGCAAGCAGCCGGTCTAAATTCACTCAAAACCTAGTCCACCGTAAGCGGGTCCATGCATGCATAACATCTCACTTGCACTTTCATTCTCGTTTCATGTAAAAGAGTTAACTCGAAGGTGCTATATTTGAACCCAATATATATTATATACTACTACAACTCACTTTGTGCAAGTAATATGGGACTAATCCCACTACCACTTTATGTAGACCTTCACATTAATGGACCGGAGTATTACCATGCTATTGTTTAGAAAAGATCATAACCAACGAAAAATTCTGACTGACGAGGATTATACCTCCCTTAAATTAATAGCAACCAAATGCTCATTTTACTTAAGATCGACCGGACTTCGTCAGATGCTGACAACCTGTACTTGGTAGGCCAATTGGTTCATTCATTTTTCTTCTAGTAAATACCAAGTATATTTTCTAAAAAAAAAGTAAGAGTGAATAGCAACTTGATTTCTTGCCACCGCATATAGCCTGGGTTATGGTCGTCAAAATTTTCCCATGCGTCGGATGGATACTTGAAACTCACTTGTAAGTGATTGCTCGTATTTTTTTTCCAAGGAATAAGTCAATTTTAGGGCCTCTTTGGAACCCAGAATCCAAAAAAACAGGGATAAGAATGAAACAACCTAAAAATTTAACAAACATAAAAATAATTATCAACCAAGTAATGATACATATAAATAAAACATGTCACAAGAATAATCAGCATTTTATTAATTCACTAATATTATACATAATTTATAAACTAAAATCAAATGCAATAGTTGTTATAACAATTGAAATACATAAGAGGTTTGCAAAGACCTACAAGCTAAATCTTTAGGAAACATGCAACTTCAATCGCCTGAAACAATGGCAACTAATGTGAAACATATTCATATACACAAGCAAAGAAAAAATTGGGAAATAAATACCGTCAGACCCTTTTTGCATCAATTAGTTCGGGATTCGCTCATCGAGATACTAGACCATCCGAGGCTACTCAGTACCTCTCGCTAACTAGGATTCATCATCCAGAATTATACAAAACCTAGTAGAACCACATGTAACCTTACCCATGTCTAATAGTGCCCAAATATCTTATGGTGAAAATATAAAAAACCACCACTACAGGAAAACGTGGTTGATTCGTCGGCCAACACTATTTTCGTCGGCCTCAAAGAAGCTGTCGAAAATAAGATGGTAAATTCGTCGGCAAACTTAAGCCGTCGAAAATATCCCTATAATTTCGTCGGCCATAGAATAGCCGTCAAAAATAAGTTTTTAAGTTCGTCGGCCTGCTAAGCCGTCGAAAATACGCATTTAATTTCGTCGGCTTATTGCTAGGCCGTCGAAAATAAGGCATAATTTCGTCGGCTAAAGTTGGCCGTCGAAAATAGTTGAACCCTAAATTCCGTGCGCCAGCCAAAAAATATCTACTCGCTCGCAGGCTCTCCCGCCCACACACTCCCGCATGCCCGCCGCCGCCGCCGCCCATTCCTGAGCGCCGCCGCCGCCGCCCGCCCTATCGACCATCTCGCCTCACCATCCACCACCATGGGCGCTGCCTCCGGCCAAGGCCACGGCGCGTCGTCCCCGCTCCGTCAAGGACATCTTCAAGGACTACTGCGCGCCGCTCCGCCATCCTCCGAGCCCTCACCCACGGTCGGTGGATTCCCTCTCTCGCTCTCCCCCACCCCGTTCGAACCTTTACCCTAGTTGAGCGGGCTGACCGCGTCGATTCCGCCCTTGAGCGTCGAGGACTTCTATGAAGCGATCGCGATCGGGTGAGTGACCGTGGCCTCTCGATTTTGGCGCTACCCTCGTTCCTCTTCGCGGTGAAAATTACGGTGTGATTGTTTTGTGTTGGGGAAGCGAAGGAGAACTGTGCTGTCGGATCGTGAGCGAGGCGTGGGAGGTGATTGCCGCGTGGAGGAGGTGCCGACGGAGCTGCGGAGCCGTGCCAGTATCAACCAACCATGACGGCATGAACCGACGCGATTGGCTCGCACTTTCGTCGCCGTCCACTCGACTCATGGCTCCTCTCCGTCGTCTTCTACTATGCCGCTCGGCTCAATCGCAATAGCAGTACGTCGCAGCCCCGATCCCCCTTGTCTTACTCTTTTCATCATGGGTTTTGTTGGAGAAAGGTATGGGTTATTGGTATGAGCTCTCGAAGTATGGGGATTAGGTAATTGCTTTCATGTTATTCTATATTTCTATAATGATAGTGAGATTTGAATTCAGCGCCACGTTCTTGTCTTGAAATATTCCTTTTTAACTTTTATGCGCCAATATCTTGGCATATTAGTTATCTGCGATGTATACGTGCTCTAGTGGAGAAAAACTAAGGCTATCCGCTTATTCTCTGTAAGTGATTCGATTGCACTTGGGGCTGCTCGAGCCTTGATGGTTGGCATATTGCTAACTTGATGCATGAGGCAATGATATTTGGTGGAAGTTGCAAATTTGACTAAATTGGCATCGATTCGGTGTATTTGTTAAACTTCTCGATGTTTACATGCGATGGAGACATGCTATGATGTTATGATATGAGTTCTTAAGATAGCACGCACACCATGGTAATTTGTTGGAGGACATATCTTGATCAATACAAACTATGATTAAATATTATTTGATCTGATCGAAGAGCAATAGGTTGTGCGAAAGATTAGCTCACCTGAAATATTTGCAATGTTAGTTCTCCTTGAAGAAGCAAAGATGCAATCGATGATTTAAAGCTCACTTTAAATCAATATATGTGCATGATTAATAACAAGAGGCACATTTGTTCATGTGGTATGATGAGCATGTACATATTAGGAACATTTGTCCAAGAAGACGGACTGCACTATGAATTCTTTGGTGTAACATATTCAGTGGGTATATTGCATTTATTCATGTCTTAAAATGTTCTTTTGGTTTGACTTATTTTCTTTGGCAGGATCCCAAAAAGATAATGTTTCAAGTTGTAACTGATGCATTGAAGATCAGTTTAATTTGTGTTCAGAAAATATCAAGGATCATTCAGTTCATTCAGTTCATAATATGCTAGTTTGTTTTATTCCTTATGCTCGATATTTTACGAACACAAATTAAAGCGATCTTTAGTGTTAATAAGATAAATTGATAATAATAAATATTAAGGATCTAATATAGTCCAAATATGTCATGATTGTTAAAGTTCTGATCATGCATCCATTAAGGGGGGAGTTCCTACTGCAACTTCTGCATATATAATACCCTATCAAGCTAACTTTGTTTTGTGTGCAGAATGTTTGAGAGAGGAATTAATTTTGTTGTGCTCTCAGATTTTAGGGTTTGGTTGAAGATAAGGATCTTCACCACAATCACAAATGGACTAGACTAATCAATTCAATAACTTAAGCCTTGAACCCTTACCACCTTAGCATGCACATGAAATGATTAAGTATTATTCACTGTTATAAAATCAATATGTGTTCAGAGGAGTTTGGTAAAACCATGGTATTCATGACAAAACAATTGTAAACCATGGTTTCAAAGGAGTTTGGTAAAACCATGGTATTCATGACAAAACAATTGTAAACCATAGTATATGAAAACCATAGTTTTGAAAAACTATGATTCCAAACAGGGCCTTAATAGACAAGAGATTTCTATCAACAGAGACAACTTAGTTCAGATTAATATTAGCACAATTAACCGATAGAACCAACTGGAAGAGACCGGACCACTAGCTAAATCAATCAACTAGTAGAACAATATAACTGGTTCATATTTGCAGAAATCAATAATTTCATACAAGTCTTGCAGTTCAAGGCTTAAGTCATTTCATCAATAGTTGTATTCATGTATTAACCCTGATTTCATCACAGAGCAACACCAGTATCTCAGGTAGCAAGAATCAAGTGGAGAATGTCAGTTTTATCCGCAAGCAAAGATCAGCTAGAAAATGTCAGTTTTATCCGCAAGCAAAGATCTGATGAAGCTAATAACAGAACCAATATATATTGTAGGTTCAGATTAATATAAGCAAAATCAACTGACAGAAGAAATAACAGAAATGAATACAAATTGAGCAGAACCGTGAATATAATCCAATAATTTCATACAAGTCTAGCAGTTCAAGGCTTAAATCATCTCATCAATTGTCATATTCATGTAGTAACCCTAATTTCATCACAGAGCAACACTAGTATCTCAGCCAGCAAGAATCAAGTGCAGAACCAAAAATACTCACAGAGGGAACAGCACTCGAATCGTGGAGCAAGCAAGACAAAAAATAAGCGGAGGAGGAGAAGGGCACCACCGATGGAGAGGAGGAGACACCACCTAGGGGAGGAGACACCACCGTGGGGAGGCGCGACAGGGGAGGCACCGCCGAGGGAGGAGACCAAGGCCGAGGGAGGGCACCTCCGAGCTAGGGCGAAGGCACGGCCGAGGTGGGAGCTAGGGCGCCGCCAAGGGGGAGCTAGGGTTGCAATAAAAATTAGTGCGCGGGACTTGGTGAAATGGCAAGCGCGCGGGATTTATTGAGTGGCGCGGGAAGACCATCCCAGACAGCTCTGGGATTGAACCGTCTGGGACGACTACACCCCAGACGGCTCAATCCCATAACCGTCTGGAATGACTCCATCCCAGACGGTTTAATTTCGGAACCGTCTGGGATGGGCCATTCTATACAACTGCTTAATTTTAATCAATACATCTCAATAATTAATACATGTCCTCATAGAGCTGCTTAATTTTAATTAATACATGTCCATATACACATGCACCTGCTTAATTTTAATCAATACATGCATCTCACTAATTAATTCATACAGGAACACTTGGTATATATACATAGATCAGGTCCTCATGACAACACTTGTTTATTATTTTGTACAAAAATTAGCCCTTCACGATGATCAACACGTGTGTAGCTAGCTTCGTCAGGTTGGTCTTCCTGGATTGTGACGCCGGTACCAATAGGAGGCAACTCGTCGAGGCGATTGTATTCTTCCTCATCTACCACATTCTCGACTCGACAATCCTCCTTTTTCTCGAAGAACAACATGGCGCTTGTTGGGCGGGTCCGTTACATAGAAGACTTGAACAACTTGGTTGGCGAGAACGAATGGTTCCTCTTGGTATCCGAGACGTTCGAGGTTCACAGTTGTGACGCCGTACTTGTCAACCTTCACGTGCTGCAGGTTAGCCCAACGGCACCGAAATAAGGGGATCTTGAATAGCACATAGTCAAGCTCCCAAATTTCCTCAATGAACCCATAGTACGAGCTCCTCATCGATCCAACGGTATTGAGCGCATCGATGCGAACACCGCTATTCTGGTTTGTGCTCTTCATGTCCTGATCTCTCGTGTAAAATGTGTACCCATTTAAATCATATCCTTTCCATGTTACAACCATAAAAGATGGCCCTTTTGCCAACCATGTCAGTGTCTCACATGACATGCTTCCAGTAATGGGTTGCCGCTCCTTGAACCAGCTGTTGAAGTGAAGGTTATGCTGTATGATGATCCAGTACTCTGGCCGTGTCGGATTGTGTTGCCGTAGCCAATTCTTGTGCTCGTCGATATACGGGGCCACAATAGACATGTGTTGCAAAACTGTGAAATGGGCTTTGGCGCCGCATAAGCTGGATCAGTGTGATTGCTTTCCTTCCGATGGTCCGATGCCTGGAGCCTCCTCATGGCGAGATCGAGGCACACCTATCTGTTCGACTGAGCCATGTAATCCACGCAGAATTCGGCGACCTCTTACATTGCATAACCTTCGATAATGCTACCCTCCGGTCGAGATCGATTCCGTCGTGGGATTTGAGAATTCCCATGTACCTCTCGAGCGGGTACATGCTACGTGGAACACAGCCCCACATCTTTATCTCCTCACAAGGTGAACAATGAGATGGACCATGATATCAAAAAATGGCGGAAATACATCTCAAGATTACATAGAGTCATTACCACCTGCATACGCAAAGCATCAAGTCCTTCGGGATCAATGACCTTACGAGCAATTGTGTTAAAGAAATAACACTGACCTTGTGGTCGTCTCCGAACCTTAGTCGGTAAATACTTCTAATTGCCACGAGGAGCATCGTGTCATAAGCACATAGCAATCATGGGACTTCATGCGATTAAACTCAAATCGTTCATCGAAACAAGTCTCTTCGAGTTGGGCGAGTAGCAGGATGGAACTTTCACACCATGCAAGCATTGGCACAGTTCCTTTCTCTCGGCCTTGGATAGAGTGTAACTAGCAGGCTCGCAGTATGTTCGGCCTTTTTCAGTCTCTTTCGGTGCTAACTCAGGTCTGATGCCCATATCGACCAAGTCAAGTCGTGCATTGATACCGTCCTTTGTTTTACCCTTAATGTTCAGTAAGAGACCAATCAAGCTATCACAGACATTCTTCTCCACGTGCATTACGTCGATGCAGTGCCGAACTTCTAGGTGCTCCCAATAAGGTAGGTCCCAAAATATTGATCTCTTCTTCCACACGCTCTTCTCACGAGGTCCTCGATTTATGTCCCTTCCTAGCGCAACATCCAACTTCTTAACCATATCATGAATGTCGGTCGCTTAAAGGCTTTGGAGCTAAAGCGTCTTGATTGTCCGTCGAATTGTTTCTTTATCTTGCGGTATGGGTGATTTCTCGAAGAACCTCGGTGGCGCATGTACACGGTTTTGCGTGAGTGATTCACCAGACACTCTCGGTGTCATCAAGCGATGTGTACATGCTTTGGCTCCTTTTGTACTCTGCCCGATAGGTTAGCAAGGCGGGATAATCATTTATGGTGCGAGAACAATAGGCGTAAAGTGAAGTACTCTCGTTTGTGAGCATCCCATACCGCACCCGAGAGCCCACAATGTGTTCAGATCTTCCACCAATGGTGCTAGGTACACATCAATATCGTTCCCGAGTTGTTGCCGGACGCCGATGAGTCTGAGACATCAATATGTACTTTACGCTTCATACACAACCAAGGAGGAAGGTTGTACACACAGAGATTCTGAGCCAAGTGCTATGGCGGTTTGCTCATATTCTTGAAAGGATTCATTCCATCATACTCAATCCAAACCTTATATTCCTCGAATCCACTGCAAATTCTTCAAACCTCCTATCAATGTTTCTCCACTGAGTTGAATCAGCAGGGTGCCTAGTCATTCCATCGTTCTTACGCTCATCTGAGTGCCATCGAAGCAATTTTGCCTCTTTTGGGTTCGCAAACAACCGCTTCAAATGGGGAATTATAGGCAGATACCACGCCACCTTAGCGAGAGGTCCTTTCTTCACCTCCATGCCCTCGGCGTCATCATCTGATCTATCTTTATGCTTGTACCTGGATGCGTTGCACACCGGACATACATGCAAGTTTGCGTACTGTTTGCGGTACAAGATACAGTCATTCGGACAAGCATGTATTCTTTCTACTTCCATTCCCAAGGGACAAAGAACCTTTTTGGCTTTATATGTCGTTGTTGGCAACTCGTTTCCCTCCGGAAGCATATCCGCTAACAAACCCAACAGCGTCGTGAAACTCTTGTCGGACCAACCGTTGCTTGCCTTTAATTTAAGCAATTCCAGCACAGACGACAATCTTGTGTATCTGGATTTGCAACCCGGGAACAAAGGTTTCTCCGAGTCGTCCATCAAGCCCCGAAATTTTACATACTCCTGCTCATCACGGTGCCCATACGCATCCCATAGCATCGATCCAGTTGTCATTGAAAGCACGGTCGATATCATCCGGAGTATCATCGACTTAAATCCACCATGGCAGTACTACTTGCTCCCTGCATAATATGCTCTTCACCGTGACTGGTCCAACATGTATATCCCCTTTTGAAACCTCGTAGAATCAAGTGTGCTTCAATCTGTGCTGCGTTTCGAAACATCTGGAGATTCTCGCAGTCAATGCATGGACAAGGCATAAATTCCACCCCTTGTTCGACATATCTACCTCTGCGGCTCTTCTAAAAGTGGAACACCATTAATGTACTCGGCACTAGCACGGTCCTCGGTGTACATCCGGTTTCGGTCCAGCTCGCTACATATGTAACAATCGTGTTAAATAGCGAATATGACAAATTTAGATCGTAAAGTACAAATGGATCTGCACAAGGTATAGCAAATATATCTACTTCACATCACAAAGATAGATTGAACAAGCTAGATCTAGAACACAGCCAAGAGCACAAGGATCTGCAACCAGCAAGAGCACAAAGAACAAGCCAGATCAGATTAGAAGCAATTACTAACCTTGGATGACCAAGAGCACAAGGATCTGTAATCAAATCTCCAAATCTAGGGCCTCTTTCACAAGAAACGCCTCTCAATCGCAGCCAGAGACGGTTGAGCAAGACCTAAAAAAACAGAGACGGTACGTCGAGGCGGCTCTCTGCCTTATACTCGTAAGATGTATCATCGCAGATGGTTTTATCTACAAACTGTCTGCGATGTGGCATCACAGATGGTTTATAAAAAAAACCGTCTCTGATAATATTTCAGACGGTTTTTTTCCCAACTGTCTACGATCTCACCGTACATCACAGACCGTTTTAGTCAAAAACCGTCTACGATAACTTCTCAGATTGTTTTAGTCAAAAACCGTCTGCGATGTCACATCAGGCACAGACGGTTTTTGACTAAAACCGTCCGCAATGATGACCCTTCATCTTCCTGCCGCCTCGTCCTCCTCCCAATGCAGACGCCGCTTCATCTTTCCAATTAATGCAGTCATATCACTTGCCAGACACCCAACCACGCTCAGCCTTTTAAGAACCCAAGCACGAGCGCTCATCCACTACCTCGCTCTAACCCAAGCACGAGCTCGTCCACTACCTCGATCGCTCTGACCCAAGCACTAGCGCATAGCCATGAGCAACACACCAAAGAACCCAAAAGACGCCGCTTCCACCCCACCGACGCCGCCGCCACCTCCAGCCATACCCGCCGGCATGACCCTTCGCGAATGGCTGCGGCGCTACGCCGGTGCCATCTCGACGGCTGCTCCGCATCCTTCGGCCGCCTCCCCTCCACGCGCGGCCCTCCACCGGCCACCTCCACCTCCACCAGGCAAGGGCGAAGTGTCGGTGCCCGGCCTCCTCCGCCTCCCGGTCTGGGGAAAGCGTCCGGCGCCCGGCCTCCTCCTCCTCCTCCGATGTAGCTTCGACTTGTCGAGAGGATATCGCGATGGTTGGGAGCCGGAGGATGACCCAGACCGAGCCGGCTCGGCGAGACCCGAGCGGCGCAGCGAGGACTCCGCGACTCGATCCCTCCGGCTTCCTCAAGCAGCGATGACGAGTAGTTATCTGTTTTAGTGATCTCTGTTTTAGTTAAAGTACTATACTAGCTTTTGGATGCACGACTAGTACAGTCCATCTTTTGTAATGCTTCAAATGTATATATAATGCACGACTAGTAGTCGATCTATAACGCTTTTGTAATTATCTTATAATGCAATCTATAATGTTCTCCATCCAGTACTCTCTTTTTCTATGGCACGCATGCAGTTGCTGAGATTTCAATTTATGATCACAGACGGTTCGTGCATAAATACATCTGTCATGTTGAAATATCACAGACTGATTTATCCACCAACCGTCTATGAAGTTGTACCAAACATCCCAACCGGTGTGTAGCTAAAGCCATCTGTGATACTTCACGTATCATAGACGGTTTTATCCACAAACAGTCTGTGATGTGCCGAAAAACATCGCAGATGGTCTGTATTTGAAACCGTCTGTGATAATTAGATATCGTAGACGGTTTGATCCACAAACCGTCTGTGATATTCCCGAAACACATCACAGACGGTTTTCTCTTAAAACCGTCTATGATGATGTGTCTAATATAGCCCCTTCTGTAGTAGTGAGGGTACATCTTAATGCAGAGAACGACTCGATCATTTTCCCGTTACGAGGAAACTAGCTCGAGTACGCTTGATATCTATGGAAGTTTGGATACACTACGAAGATCACGTGACGCTGAACTACTTATCGGCTACAATCTGGTATCCCAAAACAACTACAACTTGACCTAAGGTAAGGCTACCCTGGCTATATAAGGGTGAGAGTAAGCATCCCAAGGGGAGAAGGAAGACAAGCAATTCTTAGACTACAGCCATCCAAAGCTAGACAAGTGAAAAGACCTTTTGGAGCAGAGCATCTTTAGCCATAGCTTAGCCACCCTCTACTTCAATCTTCATTGTAATTAGAGCTAGGTATCCTATTTTGTACTATGTTCACCATTTCTATACATTGTCCAAACAGGAGTAGGGTATTACTCTATCTAGAGGTCTGAACCTGTCTATATTGTGTGCCCCTGATTTCATGCCTGACTCTACTAAATTTGAAGGTACCCGAAGTATAAGTTCTTTGTCGATTTCTAACCTTTGACAGTTGGCGTGCCAAGTAGGGGTCTTTAGCTATTTTTGCAGATCAGATATGTCTTCGGTGCGTGTTCACAGCAGAGTTTCCAAGTTCGACTGAGCCCCACCAGCCTGAGATCGTCTTTGGAACCATGTTGTATCAATGGGGCTGATCAGAAATCTTGAGCACATTGGCTTCATCGAGTCCCCCTCCGAGGATCCACGCCGAGAGGTGTGCTTCATAGACTTCAACTCTATGGAGCCCAACGTCCTCAAGTATGTCAAGACGGAAAGTGATAGCAACAGCGATGGCCTCAACAACTAGAACAGCAGTCATGGCAGCAGCTGAATGGATCGACACGTGTTCATGGCCAGAGCCAACAATGGTACTACTGCCGAAAGTTCCCAAGAGAGGGATCCTAGGGAAGAAACCACAAATGGTTAGGGACGTCAAATTTCCCCGTGCACGGCTTAAGATTCCTGTAACGATGGCAACTGCAGCATGAGTGGCTGCAAACACTGTTTCCCAATACTGCAGATCATCGTCGAAATCTAATCTCCACGGCGACAGCTAGGATCGTGGCCAACCTATCGAGGTAGCTCGACCTCGATAATCCAGCAATGCCTCACTCGCGGGTGACAGAGTTTCAGGGACAACAGACTCTTCGGCAGCGTGACCACAACAGTAGGCCCAGCCGCATCCCAGGAGGATCATCCCATCTGAGCCACAGCAGCAACATCTTCAATACCCTTGTGGCAAATGTCCAGTGCGCTCATATGCAGCTGAAATCTCCTTCGCCACTGGATCCGGGCAACCCGATGACTCCAGTGTTTGACTAGATAAAGACGCTACTTGATGCAGCGCAAGCCCAGACTGCTCGAGTAGCCAACTCAAGGTTCAGACATCCCAGCCAACAAGGCACCAGGAGCAACCTATCGGGACCATCTCACGATAGTCATCGAGCAGCAAGATCAGTGGTGGCTAACTCTAGCCATTGTGCTTCCAAGACAGTTCATTCCAACCCCTACCAGAGGCACTTTGGGGATCTTCAAGACCATGTCCCGCACGATCGATGGGATTTATGTGACGTCCTACGCGATCAAAGGGAAGAACGTGACCGCGAAAATTGCGAGAGGCAGGAAAATGAGTCCCCATCTTTGAGGGACCGATCTCCAGCACGTCGGGCCTGATGCGGCGAATCTTCGCCTTCAAGGGGCTGCTCACCGGCACGGCACAGGTTCCCTCCTCGACAAGAAGCATGGCAGCGTCTACGCCAAACGACCCTAGAGGACATCAATGAAGGCTGCAAAGAGTTTACTCCAGAGCTACGCGCAATCAGATGGCCGGACAAGTTTAAACTAGGCCCGGTTGAGAAGTACTCAGGCAAGATCAACCCTATCGATTTGCTGCAGATCTATACTATAGTCATAAGGGCTGCTAGAGGAAAGGAGAAGATGATGACCAACTGTAACATCCCAAAATTTCATTTCAAAAATAGGATAAAAAATATATATTTTTTAAATTATTATTTTTATCGGTTGTCTCAAGTTTATTTGTCTCCTCTTTATTTTCTGGATTTCTCTAGAGTTCAAAAGAAAAAGACTTTTGCCTATTTTTTGAAAAACTTAAAACTATTTCCTTAAAAAAATAAAAACCTTATTTAAGTTGGAATTAATTTTTTTAAAAAATATATCACAAGGAACTTCGGTGAATTTTCCCATTATTTGTTAAAATCCTGATTTCAAAACCTTTCCAAAAGTCTCATCAATTAAAAATATAGTTTGGAGACAAAATAAAAGATTTGGTTTTGCTAAAACTATCTTATTTAATATAAATAAACCTAAGGGAATTTCTGCGAAATTTCCTACATTTGTCAAATTATATAT
This sequence comes from Guadua angustifolia, assembly GCA_036346375.1. Lineage (NCBI taxonomy): Eukaryota > Viridiplantae > Streptophyta > Magnoliopsida > Poales > Poaceae > Guadua > Guadua angustifolia. The sequence goes on from CM070508.1 coordinate 31,003,469, forward strand.
TTTTTAAAGCCTTTCCGAAAGCTTTAACAAAATAAAAATATATGTTGATATAAAAATAAAATATTTGGTGGTACCAAAATATTTTACGTGATCTCAAAATGTCCTAATTAAACTCCCTAAATTTTCTTAGAATTTTTGGGGTTGTTTTAGTATTTTCCAAATTAAAAAGATATTAAAAACAATATAAAAGTATTTACTGTACACGAATAAAATTATTATTTTATGTAATAATATTTTATTTGTGTTACTAAGGCTGTGGGTCACGTTTCAGATTTTTCCCGAATTTTTGAACGGCTGTTTGATATTTATTTCGATTTTATTGGTGATACTTAGTAATTCGGATTAAATAAACAGTAACAACTACAGTAACTCCGACCGTTTCCAGGAGTGATTCCGGTAGTTTTCACTCATAACTCCGGTGAATGTTTTCTGATGATCCACTGGTGCGATCGCTCTATAAATTGAACCACAAATTCCTATGTGCGTTCCCTTTACAACCCAATTGCAATTTTTCCCATCCAAGTTCTGGATCTCTCTGCGTAAACCATTCTTTTCAACTCCGATGAAAACTTCAGCGAGCTCTTTTGGTCACTCCCAGTCTTCTTTTGATCTGAAATTTTTACTAGAGCTTCCTCTTGCTGTCCTCTACATCCAGTAAAATCAGATTTTGCAAATGCTTACCGCAGCACCTCCGGCCACTGATTTCTTTCCCAACTCCGGCGAGCTTTTCCCGTTGATCCATTGCTCCTTTATGGCTGAGAATTGAACCCTAGACGCCTCTCCTCATTACCCACATCATACTCAAAGATCAATATCAGAATCACAACGGAGCTCCCTCGGCAAGCCTTCTTTCCCAACTCTAGTGAGAAATTCGGCGAGCTCTACCAGGCGCTCCCGAACTCCGTTTATCCTCAAATTTTTTGTGGAGCACTCCCATGATGGTTGCAACACCCCTATGAAACAGTTTTGAAATATTTCAAATAGAGCACCACCGGCGACCCTTTTCTTCCTACAACATCGACAGCTCTCCCGACTACTCCGGTACTCCGTTGGACCTCAACATTTTACTGTAGTATCCTATCATTGTAAGGACCCGAATTCACCAATTCGAATCCACTGTGTTTTACCGCACTATTCTTAGGATCAACGCTAGTGCACACAGTTTAACATTGGTAAGCATCATATCATACACAACGATAAGAATAATAAGACTTCATTTATTAATATAACTAGTGTACGATCTTATGATCACTTACATTATTCAGCCACATGGGCTAGACTGAAAGTAAATTTGAACAAATGTAGTGGAAAGTATAGCAAAAGACGTAGATGTCCCATCAGCACACTACAGGCGACTAACAAGGATTGGCCTAGTGACTCGCGTCCACCTGAAAGTCCTCCTCCAATAACGACGATGATTCCTCCACTGTTGTTGGTTGTTAAGTAAGGATGAGTACACCAACACGTACTCAACAAGTTGTGCACAGAATGCAAATCTATCATAACTACATGCAGGCTTATTCCAAAGGAAAGGCTAAGGGTTCATTTGCAATAAAGCAGCATTTAAGAACACATACATTACATAGATTGCAAAGACATTATAACAAATATTAATGAGTAAATAGATTCAGTGATTCTCAAATAAAAATCAAGTTTCCATCCTAAGTCAAGTTCCATTATCCACATGGCATCCTGCCATCCCATCCAGTTGTTCATTTTAATTAACTAACCCTTGACTGTAATTCCCGAGCTTTGCTCAATACCGTGAGCACGGCTATTCGAATAGTCTGTACACTCTGCAGAGATTATGCACTTTACCCACATGATACAACCATGCACCACACAGGCGAATGATTATAACAAAGACTTTACAATGCATCCTCTTAACCCAGTGCTACCCGCTGAGGTTTCAACACTGAAAGGTTACACCACCACAACAGGGCCCCCCTCTTGCGCCAGGTGAGTTTTCTCCGTACACCTGGACTCACACCACCACGATAGCACTCAAGCTAAGCATTTGCAAATTAATCAGCTAGGCTGCCCCATAACAGACTTGTGATTGCATGATTGACTCAGGTCAAAGACTCGCAAGGTTAAGTCCTTAGGATTGATTAAAGCAAGACATGCACATACCCTCAGCTCCACTGAGCCCACCCTGGCACACTTGCCCCTTCCACTTGCTTCAATCTAAAATGATTAACCCCCGGTTGGTTACCAAGCACCACGTGCTACTCACAAATCAACATCGTTGTGTGACCTCCCCGCCACGACAACTCAATCTCTTTGTGTGACCACACATGACACACAAATTAACATCATTATTCCATATTCCATTAGTCAAGATTAATAATCAACATTTCATGAACATGTGATGACGTGGCATGGCTAAACAATTCTAATCCGATCTAACCATCCCAAGTCGATTTCATTATTAACCAACTATAGTGAACCAACCTAAAGTGACAAGTGGATTATGGCATACAAATAACAAGGTAGGGTGTAATTCAAAGGGTACATTAGCTAATCCCAAATTTAAGTTGAAATCATCTATACACATAAAATATCGTGCAATATGATAAATCAAAATAGCAATTTTGCAAACATGGTGCAACATGATCAAAGCACAACTTGCCTTGCTTAAGCTCCTGGTCTTGGTCTAAAGATTGTTCCTGAGTTGCAAATTCCTCCTCTGAAGCCTCGCACAATTCAACGTCTACGCGAATCGAGAAGAAATAGTAAATAAACACCAAAACCAAAGAACAAACAAATTCTAAAAATCCAACAAAAATCACCATTAAATATATCTCAATTTTAAAATTTTTTAGGAATTTGAATCACCTCAATCGGAGTTTGTATGCAAAAGTTATAGCAATTAGAAGTTTGAAAATAATTTAAATTGAATTTCTAGATTTAATAGAATTATTTTTATAAAGAAAAATCCGAAATTATGACGTCGGCTGACGTCAGCCCTGCACCGGATTGGTACATCGGACACATGGCACAATCTAAGCCATCTAAAACCGATCGGACGACTCACGGATTATACATCTACGTGGCAACACCATAGCCATCCGATCTAAATCGGACGATGAACATCTACCCGAGTTATCTACTGTTGACCTAGATGACATGGCGCATTTCTATCCATCCGATTTAAATCCGACGGCCAATACTTAACCGAGCAGTTCACTGTGCACTTAATGACGTGGCTTGATCATAGCCCTTCATCTACGATCGGACGAGGAATACTTACGGCGGTTATTTGTTCTTGAAGAGCGGCTTGATCTCGGCGGCGATCTTGATCCAACGGTGAAAACTTGAGCGGCGATGGCGAGCGGCGGCTCGATCTCGCCGGACTTGAAGGCGAAGACCAATCCAACGGCGCTGCAGCGTGCTCCGGTGAGGAAGAAGTCGCGACTCCGACGCGTCTCGACGTGAGGAACTCGGATCTACCCTCGGAACGGCGGAAGAAGTCTCCGGCGACGGCGAAACACGACGCGAAGTCTTCGGGAACTCTGGCGACGTCTAGCACGGGCTCTAGGGAGTCTCGGTTGGCGGCGCGTGAGGGAAAAGCTTCGGCAAGCTGCAGTGAGTCTTGGAAGGGTCGCCCGGGGCCTTAAATACCCGGCGAGGCGCGGAAAACAAGGAAGGTTTGGGCGGCGGCGTGTAACGACTTCGGAGGCAATGAGTCCAGCTTAGAGACGACAGCTAACGACCACCACGATCTTCATCCGACGGTCCGGATATAACGAGCTTTCGAATCGATATCATCGATGATGGCCGTGCGATTAGAATCAACGGTCTTGAAGGAGTTAGGGTTTAAGTAAATGGCGTGGCTCCTTAATGGCCGTTGGATTATAATCCGACGATCGGCGTAACCTCCGTTTCCACGGTGGTCCGCCGATGATGGGCTTGACCCGTTCTTTATTCAAAGGAATTTCCGGGGTTTTTCCATTTAAAATAATTCGAGAAATTCATTTGATTTATTTAAAGCAATAAAAATACTCTAAAAATTCGCAGAAAAATTTCAAAAATACTTTGAGACATTCTGGACTTAAATAAAATATTTTGACAAAACTTTATTTTGAACTTTTCTTTTTATAATTATTTCTTAACAATAGGCCATATATATTAATTCAAAATAATTCAAATAAATCTCAGAAAATCCAAATAATTCAATAAAATTCACAAAAATCATAAATTGCAATAAAATAATATTAAATAATTAAAATTCCAAAAATTGGGATGTTACAATCATCATTCTCTACAACCCATAAAAACAGTTTTGCTTGATTCATTTTGTAGCACTGTCGGCCACCTTTCTTCTCCAAGACCGGCAACAACTCCGACGAGCCCGTTCTTCCTCATTTTTTTTGAATCTAACTGAACCATTTGTACAGTAAGTGTATCTTGATGCCCTCTATATGGTGCTCACCCTAACTCATTGTTTTGTTCACGGATTTTATCCAGAATTCATCATTTTTCCAAATCAGGCCGCGTACGCGTAGCTGAAACTTGCTCGTACGTTCCCCGTTGATCCAGAAGTCCAAACTCAAATCTGTCTACGCCATATCATGGCAAATTATGCTAGGTAGCTCTCTGCAAAATTTGGTTACATTCCATGCAGTATTTTAATAGTTATGATCAATCAATCTATCAGTTGCCGCACACGTTATCGGTAGTTTGTGATCTATCCGTTAGGTTTTTGCCAAATCCAACCATACCATTGAATTCGTATCACTGAGATATATTCCATGCTCACTTCCTCTTTGCTGTTCGCTCATCCAAAATTTTTGATAAATATTTAGCCGCCGACATTCGTCGTGCATCGCGTCATCTTTTGCCGCCAATCATCCTAGCCTTTTGTGACCGTGTCACCATGTCCAGTAGGTGGTAATATCTCTGTTTTGTCCATCTATGAAGTTCTGTTAGCCTCTGTTCGTTGTTAAAGCCGTTACCAAAAGATTAGTCGCCGATCTCACCTTTTCTCCTGTTCTCAGTTTTAGCCATCCCTTTTGCCATGTCGCCATGACAAGTATACCTTGCTGTCCATAGCCATGTTATTCCGTTGTTGCCACCCAATCGTCGCCCGCATGACATGCCACCTTAACCGTTTGCCTAACCGTCACATGCGTGTATGTACAAGTGAAAGCCGTAGTATCATATAGCCATGTTGTGACCTAGCCCCATCTTATGCAATGAGTTAGCCTCATCACCATATAATGCTTGTGGCTGAACCTAAACCCTAACCTAAGACCGGCTCAATGAACCAAGTTCATCGTGGGCCGTGTGATCAATTGTGGTATCACTAGTTGGTCAACTAGAATCAACCCTAAACCTAGCAGAGTTCTGTGTCATCACCACAGATGCCATGTCATCATCACTGTCGTTTATCGTATCCTTGTTGTATAGCCGAACCTTATATTAGTACCCTAACCTGAAGATATGTGCACCACATATGTCATTCCCTACCCAGGTCATGCCCGAGCCATACTAATGTTCCTATCTGTTCATATCATCGCCGCTTCATCATCATCGTATGATTGAACCCTAGATCAAACCCTAGCCGATCGCTTATCAACCCTATGTGTTTGTGCCTTACCTTAGTAAACCCTAATTTATCGTTGACCCAAGAATCGTTTGTGGACTTGGTCGATAGACCATTAACCCATATGTCACTCTCTTGTGTCAAACCCTAATCTCTCTCGTGTTCCAGCTCTATCTATTCCATTAGTCAACAAAAGTCAACACTGTGCTTGAGTTTAGTTCATCGTGAACCAAATCATTCTCGTGGACCCGATCTATAGATCGAGAGCCCATATGTAAATATCTGTCCAATCGAGTTAATTAATCTCGAAGGATATTCCCTGGAATATACTCCGTTCTTCCCTAATTATCAGTCGTAACCTTCTCGATAAATCTTCTGAAAGCATGTTCCCTTTCATTCGATCTTCGATCAAATCTAAGTTCCTAAATTCAATCCCTTCCGTTCAGTACCAATCTAATATTAAAGTGGAGTTTATTTGAATTGCTTTTTGAGTTTTGTTATATTTGTGTTTCTTTTTCATTAGACGTGTCGTCCAGAAGTTACCCGAAGTAGCTGAAGGACGAGGAAGTCGAAGCACTCGATTGAAGAGCCAAAGGTTGAGGAAGCCGAAGATCAATTAAAAAGAGTAAAGAACAGTAAAAATCGCAATGGCCAGGCAAGTTGTGCTTTGATAATTTTGCTCCTAAGTTTTGAACATGTATTTTGATTCAAACTATGCATGCTAATTTAATTAAAAATGGATTTAATTAATTTGGGTGAATTAGTTAATCAACCTATTTGTTATTGCCACCTTGTCATTAATATTTGTATGCCATGATTCATTTGTTGCCCTAAGCTTGGTAATATTAGTTGGTTGTTAATATTGTGCCAACACGGGAGGCTAGATCGTGAATAGTGCTTAGTTGTGCAATTGACGAATAACCATTTGAAATGTAAACATAATATTGACTAAAGACTTATGCAATGTATTTTGATGATATTGTGATAATGCCACGTGATGAAGTGGAAATGTAGAGACCTGTGTGGTTCTATATGAAAGTTGAGTTATTGTTGGCATGTGTTGCTCAGTAATCAACCAGGGTGGGAAATGTTTTAGACTGGGGCAAGTGGACCGAGGCTTTGTGCCAGGGGAAGCCTGTGTGGCAAATGAGATGGCTGTGTGCCAAACTTTTAGGGAAAAAGGAAGTCTTGCCTTGGTCAGTTAAGGATTTAACCTTGCAAGCCTTTAAAATGAGTCATTCATACAACCACATGACTGGTATGGGACAGTCCTAGTTGAGTATGATTCCGAAGTCTTAGCATGTGAGACCTCAGGTGGTTTTGTATTTGTGGATGTGGGAAGAAGGGTGTAGTGTTTACCATTGCGGTCTTACATCTCTTCAACGGTATACGTTAGCCCTGTACTTTCGCTCTGCGTGAGGGAAGGGACAGTGGGAATTATACTGGGAGGTACACATGCGAGGATGGATGTTTCGGAAAGACTTTGTTATGATTGCTCATTCGCATACTCTTGTATGGCGATTCACGGCCGACGTGGTGAGTTGATTATATCTTGTGGGTAAAGTGTATAACCTCTGCAGAGTGTATAAACTATTCGAATAGCCGTGTCCACGGAATTGGACAAAGCTCGGGATTCTGATCAAGGGTAGATTTTGAAAATAAAATAGGGATGAGTGGTCGTGTGCGAGGATAAATGTGAAATTTGATTAGAATGTGTGTCAAAATATGTGGAAAAACAATTTGAGAAACTTATTATATTTATATGGTTTTGCTGCTTTCTATCTAAGTAAATAATAAGTTAAAATGCTGATTCAATGCAAAATAACCCAACGAACCATTCTTTTGTAATAAGCCATGCATGTAGTAATAGAGCTGCATTCTGTGCATGACTTGTTGAGTACGGTGTGTACTCACCCTTGCTTACAACAACATCAGAGGAAGAGTCTACGCCTGCTTGGGAAGAGAAGTATGTTGAGCAGCTAGAGAACTAGGGAGCAAGCCTCGTCAGTTGCCTGTGGCAAAGTGATGGGTCACCACAATGCTTTATTTTCCGCTGTTATTTTCCTGATACTTTGATTAACGTAAGCCCTACGTGGCAGACTATTTGTAAGGTGACCATAAGTTCGTGCAACTCGTTTATATACATGTTTGAAGTACTTTATTATTATTCCGCTGTGTATGATTGTGGTACTTTAACCTGTTTAGCTTTGTGTGCACTAAGCGTGATCCTAGACTAGTCTGAGAATATCTGAGAGTGCGGATTTGCGATTCAGTCTCGACACCAACTATCTGCTCACCACCCTGGATGGTGCAGCAAGATCTTGGTCACTCAACCTCCCACCTCAATCGATATCATCATAGGCGGAGTTGCAGGCCCAGTTCATCACCAACTTTTAGGGTACATATGAATGCCTCGAAACGCGCAACGACTTGCATCGGGTGGTGTAGAAACTAGGAGAGTCCTTGCATGGCTTCATCCGACACTTCAGCGACAAGTGCAACTTGATCCCTAACATCTCAGACGAAGCGGTCATAGTGGCCTTTGAGAACAGTGTCAAGGATAGAGAGCTGAAGGGAAAGCTTGCCACTCGAAATATCAGAACCACGAAAGAACTCTTCGAGTTGGTAGACAAATACAACATACGCGCCGAGGCACGAGATCATCTCGATGACCCCAAGCATGGTAGCAACAAGCCTGAGTCATCCAAGAAAGGGGCGAAGAAGAACAAGAACCACGGGGAGAAATGCAAGAGTGACTCTACTGTAACTGCGGTCAAAAGGGCCAAGGCGCACAACCTCAGTGATAACAAAGGCTAAAGCCGTGGAGGGAACCAGTACTACCCAATCCATCATACGGACAAACACTACTTCAATGAATGCCAGGTGATCAGTAAGAAGGTCCAAGCGAAGCTCAAGGCCTCCCTTGCCGAGCACGAAGTCGAGCAGGCCAAAGAAAAACCTAAGGACGATGAGCCCAAATACCACGGGGCTGATCACAAGCTAGCGCACATCTATGGGAGATCTGCCACATATGAGTCCAAGAGACAGTATAAGGCAGTTGAAAGGGAGGTCAACCTGGCCACACCAACTCTCTCTAGATTTATCAAGTGGTCGGAAGTATCGATCACCTTCGACCAATCAAATCACCCAGCCGCGGTTCCACATCCAGGACGATACCCCGTGGTGGTCGAGCCCGCCATCATCAACGTTAAGGTTGCTCGAACCTTTGTCGATGGAGGTAGTTCCTTAAACCTGATCATCAAGAAAACGCTGGAGAACATGGGGGTCCCTCGAATAGAAATAAAGGCCAGAGCCAAACTGTTCCATGGCATAACTCCGCACTCATCGTCAATACCGCTTTGCCAAATCAAGCTGCCAGTCATGTTTGGCACGTCGGATAATTTTCACACCGAAAAAATTCTCATCAATGTAGCAAACTTTGAGACCGCCTATAATGTGATCTTAGGCTGCCCAATGCTAGCCAAATTCATGACAGTGGTGCACTACGCGTACCAGATCATCAAGTTGCCAGCGTCAAAAGGAACCCTTACGATCAAGGGAGAGCAATGCGTCGCGGTCAGGTGAGACAAGAAGAGTTTGGAGATGGCTAAGGATTTCTACAAATCAACAGCCAGAGCCGACACTGAGGGAGCTAAGCGCTAAAAATCCAAGAGTAGTGCCTAAGCTCCGTGTAACAAATACCTCAAAGACCCAATGGCAATGACAAGAAGGACAAGAAGACCAGTAGAGATGTCAAAATGGTGCCCTTAGACCCATAGAGCCCTCCAAGCCTGTCAAGGTGGGCGCCAACCTTGACCCTAAATAGGAAATCAAGCTCATCACCTTTTTTGAGCAAACCATGACGTGTTTGCATGGCAACCGTCCGACATGTCTGGGGTCCCCAAGGAGGTGATCGAGCATCGGCTGGCTGTGGAGCCAAGCGCCAAGCCATGGTGCAGAAGCAATGCAGATTTGCAAAAGATCAGAAGCAAGCCATATAAGAGGAGGTCAACAAATTCCTGAAGGCTAGCTTCATCCAAGAGGTCTGTCACCCGACGTGGCTAGCAAACCCTATCCTCGTCAAGAAGCCCAACGGCAAGTGAAGGATCTACATGGACTACACTGATCTCAACAAAGCCTACCCTAAGGATCCTTTTCCTCTCCCCCGTATTGACCAAATAGTGGACTCTACTGCGAGTTGTGAACTGCTAAGTTTTCTAGATGCCTATTCAGGGTATCACCAAATTAACATGTCTGTAGAAGATGAGGAGAAAATGTCTTTTACTATTCCTTTTGGTGTATTCTATTATATTAAAATGCCTTTCGGTTTGAAGTGTGCTGGTGCCACGTATCAACGCTGTATTTAAAATTGCTTGAAGTCCCAAATCAGGTGCAATGTAGAATCGTACGTCCATGACATCGTGGTAAAATAAAAAACTAGAAACACCCTAATCGTTGTCCTCGAGGAAACATTCGACTACCTCAAAAAGTATCAAAGGATGCTTAACCCGAGAAGTGCACATTCAGCATCCCGTCTGGCAAACTTCTCGGCTTCCTAGTGTCCAGTCAAGGCATTGAGGCCTACTAGCGCAAAATCAAGGCTATCAAACAGATGCATCCTCCACACACTCTAAGAGAAGTGTAAAAACTCATAGGCTACATTGTAGCCTTTAGTCGATTCTTCTCTTGGATGGGCGAGTGAGTGCTACCCTTCTTCAAGCTACTCAAGAAGCAGGACAATTTCGAGTGGACCGAGGTAGAAAAAGCTTTTCAAGACATGAAAATGTATTTATCGTCTCTGTCAATTCTAATTTCGTCTAACGAAAAAGAGGAACTCTTTTTGTATATTACAGCTAATGCCCAAGTAGTAAGGATAGTCTTGGTGGTTGAACGGGATTGCCCCAAGAAAAAGACCAAAAGTCCAGAAGCCAATATACTACGTGAGCGAGGTCTTACACGATGCCAAGCTATGATACCCGCAAATATAGAAGATGTTGTATGCCATCCTGATGACTTTCCAAAAGCTGCGACACCACTTCCAAGTGCACAAGATTACGGTCATGATAATGTATCTGATCAAGGAAGTACTACGCAACTGAGAGGCGATAGGGCAAATTGCATAGTGGGCAGTTGAACTCAATGAGTTCAAGGACCATTTCGCACCGCAGACCAGCGTTAGGTCAGGAGTTTTAGCAGACTTCATCATAGAATGGATGCACGTCAAGGAAAAGGAGACCAAGACGGTCGATGACCACTGGACTATGTTATTTGATGAATCGCTTACACTTCAGGGCTCGCGGTCCAGCATCATGCTCAAATCCACGACAGGTGTGGATCTTAAATATGTCATCCAACTCAATTTTCACGCTTCAAATAACATTGCAGAATACGAGAGACTGGTCAATGGGCTCTAGATAGTAGCCGCACTTGGGATCAGGCGATTACTTGTGAAAGGGGACTCACAGCTAGTCGTAAACCAAGTGCAGAAGGAGCACTAATGCTTGGTTGACAATATAGCGGCATACCAGAATGAAGTTCGCAAGTTGCAGCACAAGTTTGAAGGGCTCAAGGTAAGACATATCTGGTGAAGTGATAACTCTACCGCTGACGAACTTGCTAGGCTCGCTTCATCCCGTTCACCTGTGCCTATGGGAGTCTTCATTGAGAAACTCCTTAAACCATCCATCTCCCCTGTACAGGAGACAAATGCTACCCAACTTGCCCAGTAGCCTGGTCGAGTCAGTGAGGCAGAACTCATAGACACAGAAGCTATACTACTTGAACGTGATCTAACTTGGATGACTCCATTCCAAGCCTATCTCGAAGCTCGAGAGATCCTTGACGATGATGCCTCAATTGAGAAAATTATACGTAAGTCCAAGCTATACACGTTGGTGGACAGCAAACTTTACCGAAAGAGGAGTAACAGAATCTTGATGAAGTGTATCACTCAGGAAGAGGGCAATAAAATATTGCTCGATGTCCATGGAGGCATCTACAGCAACCATGAGTCCTATCGCACTCTAGTCTGAAAGGTTTTCTGACAGGGTTTCTACTGGTCGACTACCCTCCAAGATGCTTGTGAGCTGGTGAAAAAGTACGAAAGCTGTCAATTTTATGGCAAGTAAACCACCCGACCAGCCTAGGCCCTGCAAACTATTCCTTTGTCTTGGCCTTTCTCTTTCTGTCACTTGGATATCTTGGGACCTTTCCCTAGAGCCCAAGGAGGTTACAAATTCCTGTTCGTGGCAATCGACATGTTCACCAAGCGGATCGAAGCCGAACCCGTCAGGAACATCACTTCAGAAGCGGCCAAAAAATTTATGAGGAGCATTGTTACTCGATTTAGCATTCCTAATCGAGTAAACACAGATAACAGTAGCCAGTTCAAGAGCAATGCTTTTCACAGTCTTTTGCGAAGAATTGGGTATCAAACTTTGTTTCGCCTCTTTAGCTCATCCTTAGAGTAACGGTTAGGTCGAATGCGCCAACAGCATAATCTTGTAAGGAATCAAGACCCGCGTATTCGATAGGCTCAAGGCTTATTTGACCCGGCGGGTGAAAGAACTACTCTCGGTGATATGGGTCGTTTGTACATCAACTAGTCGAGCCACTGGTAAAACACTGTTTTTCTTGGTCTATAGAGTAGAAGTGATGCTCCCGATCGAATTAATGTTCAAATCACCTCGAGTGGATAACTACTCAGAAAAGAAACAAGAGCAGATGAGAACTGATGATGTGAATCTACTCGAAGAGTACAGATATCGAGCGTCCATTTGAGCAGCCAAATATCAGCAAGCCTTGTGCAGATATCATGGCATAAGAATCCAGGAAAGAGCATTCGCTACTGGGGACTTAGTACTATGAAAGTTGCAGAAGCAAGATAATCGTAACAAGCTATCACCTAAGTGGGATTGTCCCTATGTGGTGGTCGAAGCGACTCGACCAGGATGGTGCGGTTATCTACATCAGAAGGAGCAATACTGGAGAACTCATGGAGCATTGACCAACTGAGGAGATTTCATTCATAAGATAGAGAAGATAGTACATTCGAGCTATCAAACAATAAAAATTTAGGTAAAGTAAAAACTTTATTAAATTCACTAACAAAAGTTGTTCTATTATATCTTAAGACATGTATCGTATAACTACTTGTCCTGGGAGGTGTCGCGCTGCCTCCCCTGCATCCACGAGACTAGAAGCTGATGGTCCTCGGGATGGGCCTGCGCCCTCGGTACAAGCCGGACAAAGCAGCCAACACTTGGTCGCTTGTTGATGGAGAAGGCGACCTCTCCGTCGCCAAAAGCCTCCGGGCACCACGAGGGCTTGGAGGGCGAGTAGGTGCCAGAGCAGTGAAGTTGTTTTGAGCTTCACCTATTCCACTAGCACCGGCAACTTCACCTTCTTCTCCTCTATGCCGGCGGTAGCATCTGCTCTTGCGAAGGGAGTGGTGGTGGCATGGTCTTCCTCAACAACAACACGCAGCGCGCTAGTAACCTTATCCTCCTCCTCTGACAAGACCGCCCTCTCAATGGCCTCCCAGTGGATATCTTCATCCTCCTCTTCGGAGATGATGATGACGATCCGCCTCGAGGAGCTCACAACCGGAGGCGAAGGAGGAGGAATCTCTATAGTGATCTCCAGAGGAGGGGATCCTTTGAGAATCTCTACAGACAAGGATGATGGTGGAGTGGAAGTCATGAGGATGTTTGGAGAGGCTAAGACATCGCGAGCCAAAGGAAAGAAATAAAAAGAGATGAGTTATGGTAGGCGATTGCAAGTCTCGTTTATTTATAGCTCAGGGAACAGGTCGTTTTGAAGCCAAAACCCATCTGAATTCGTGTTGGTCCCAGTCCATGAGGCGTCTTTTGTATTTCCACATAAATGTGATGAGATGCTAATTTATGATGTTTTGTGTGGAAGCTGAAGGGGTGCGGAGACCGTAACAGTATTCACTTGCCATAACGGAGTTAAAACAAAAAACGCTGAGCTCTACCAAGTATGCTTGGGGGCTCACGCGCCTGAGCATATGGTCAAGGGCTATCATTCATGATGCTTACACTCTACTTCCTCCTCGATACAACCATCGAGCAGAAAGTTAGGGGCTACATCATTCATTTGTCAGCGCATTCGCTTTACCATCATCTCAATGCCCACATCGAGTAGAGGGTCGGGAGCTATATAGCTTGATCTTTTTTAATGCTTCTTGATGTTTACGCTCTACTTTCTCCTTGAATCGAGAAAAGGGCCACGAGCTACATCATGCACGTCAACGCATACGCCCTTCCTTCTACTCAAGGCGGTCATTGAGCAGGAGGCCGGGGGCTACATCGCTCAATTCTATCTTCACCTAGCTCCACCTTTGGGTTGATACGTCTATCAAATAAGGGGTTCAGAGTCACAACAGGTGCATGATACTAATGCTCCACATTCATCTCGATCCAACTATTGGGTAAAGAGTCGGGGGCTACATCACAGCATTGCGCTTACTACACTCTACTCCCCACTCAATGGTTTCATCGAGTAAGGAGTCGAGGGCTACAGGTAACTTGATACCTCTTTCCAGTTTTTTTGGTCGATACCGTTATCAAGTGAAACACACTGTACGCACAATTCCTTGATTTCAGTTTACTTGTCTCTTTTATATACAATTTTTTGCACGCATTTACTCGATCATGTACTTAGCATGTCAGCAAACCAAACTATTGTGTGACCATGCCTAAACCCGACGACGAGCAATTCTATCCTGTGCACATACGAGCACCAGATTGTCTGACATCTAAAGCTCAACAACTGATGGGAGATAAGGCTTCTAGTCATTCTAGATACGTTGTCCAGTAAGTCCATGTTTGCTACAAAGTCTGAGTCATATGGTCGATGAAGACTTGCAAAAAACTACGTAGTGTCACTTCAACATGCATTGCATTTGTGTTATATATGTGGCCTCTCTAAGTATGGGCTCAAAGGCTTAGTTATTTGACAAAAAATTTTAAGCTTTGTGTACAGATACAGTTATTGGCAAAACTGGTTACTGAGAGTCTATGAATGCTAAAGTCAAATTTGCTTCTACTTGTGTTACTCTATTTCATTGATAAGGAAATAACAGGCAAAGCGCAGTAAAAAGACAAGTCAATTAGCATTATCGTTAAAGACGTAGTGCCAGCATTACAAGTGGCACGGTCCAACTAAGAGAACTCTAGCTGGCATCGTCAAGAGATAGCTCCAGCTGGACCACAAACCTCTCTGCCAGGTCTCCAAAGGACTCGATGTGGCTAGCAGCTTCGCTCTCCTTACATGTCAATCTTTCATCCACAATCAAGAGGTCTAGACCAGGATAGTGGCTCTTCACCAAACCAAGTATGTGGGAAGTTACAAGTCGAGCAGACGAAGTCATGTGTTCGAGGGTCTCCGATTGCAAAGTGGCCAATGCCACATCCACTGCTGCCTTTTTGACCTCGATCACCTTCCTACTTGCTTTCGCCTTATCACGACTGGCTTTGGCCTTGAGTCAAGCAGCATCAGCGGCAATCTTTTTGGCTCTTGATTTTTCTGCCTCCACTTTTAGCCTCTTCACCTCCACGCTTAGTCTTTTTGTCTCACACCTCTGTTTCTCAGCCTCAGCCTTGGCAGCTTTTAGCTTGGCTCTGAGGGCCACCAACTTGGCGTCTTTCATCTTGAGGACCAGCTGGCCGAAAGTAGTGAGCCTCTCGTTTTGCTAATGAGCTTGCTCACAGAAGGCCTCGACCCTGTGCAGCGTATCCGTTGTGCGCTAAAAAAGAGAGAGGGAAAGGGGTGTTAAAAAGGCAAAGCAGAGGTTAAGGTAGAGCACGGAAAAAGGTTTGGTGCAAATCACATACCTAAAGTTGGGATTTCAGAACAGACCAATACTCTAGAGGCCATTGGGGAGCTGGGGGAGGTAAGGTTTTTATTGTGGTTAGAGCTATTGAAGTAGGGGCGCGGAATAATGGTGATCATGCCGAGGGACGACAAGGCAGCGGCAGTGACATTGTCGATAGTGCCGCTGGAGGTACCTTTCCTACAGGGGATTCTTTGCTTGACATCTTCGAATAAAAACAAGGGGAATGAATTATCATGAAGAAGAGACAGCTTATGTCGGGACCCGAATATGCAAATTTGGACCCTTTGTGTATTCAACACTAGTCCAGGATCTCACTAGTGCACACAGGCTTAACATAGATGAATATCACAATCATACATAGAAGAATTATAATAAAAGACTTCATATATTAAGAAAGACATAGTTGAACGACCTTATGGTCAACCTTACACTTATTAGGCCTCGATGGCTCTGATGCAAAGTAAATAAACAACAGCAGAACAAAGAACATTAGTGAATCCCATCAACATGCCACAGGCATCTGACAAGGTTCAACTCCTAGATAATTGTCTCCTGGTTGAACTCCTCATCTTTTGAAGGTGTAGACTTCTTCTCAACTGATGATTTGGTTGTAGGCAAGGGTGAGTACATAAAGCACTCAACAAGTTGTGCACAGAATGCAAGTCTATCATACTATATGCATGGCTTATTCCAAAGGGATGGCTAATATGGTTAATTTGCAATAAAGCTGCATTTACAAAAGAATAGCATAGATAGAATGAAAAGATAGTAAAACAAATAATAACTGTAATAAATTTCTCAGTTGTTTCCAATTTAAATCAACTCAATCCTTAAATCAAATTACAAACTTCTGTGGGCATACAGCCTCCATCCCCAATTCATTTTTATAAAATCTAACCCTTGACTGTAATCACTGAGCAATGCTCAATACTGCAAGCACGAGTATTTGAATAGGTTTGACACTCTGCGGAGGTTATGCACTTTACCCACACGACATGATCATCCCTTGTTGCTAAGCAATTAACACACTTCTTTTGGATGTCGGCAGAGAGATCATGACAAAGCCTTTACAATGCTCTGTCTAAACCCAGTACTACTCGCTAAGGTTTCAACACTGGTGGGACTGGTTACCACATCCAGGGCCCCCTTGCGCCATGTGAACCACCCTATGCGAGGACTAGTTACCAATACCCAGGTCTCACACCACCTCTAGTAGTACCAAAGCTTAGACATAACAAATTAATTAGCTAGGTCCGTCCCATACCGAACATGTGTGTTGGCGTATTTCACCAACAGTTCTCTCCCTGGACGGAGTCCGAGGTTCGATAGAGGGGGTCTTCACAGTTGGACCGCCTACGGGCTCTCCCGAGGGATCCACATAGACATAAATTCAAGAACACGCCGATCTTACCTAGGTTCGGGCCGTCGATGCGGGTAATAGCCCTACGTCTTGCTTGAGCTCCTATTAATATGCTTTGAGTGGGTTACACCATTTGCTTGATCCTCACTCTCTCTGGGTCATTACTTCCTTCATCCCCCCATTACCATGCACCGGAGCTCCCTTATATAGGTCAGGCTGGCTCAGGCAAGTGGGGAGATGACATCACACTGATTATATTTCATTTATTACATCGATCGCCGTAGCCTCATCCCCTGACCTCATTCTTTGCACCATCGCCTGACTCCGCCCGGTCCACCCGAGAGGCGACTTGCATACGACGGGTTAGGTGCAGGACATCAGAGGGATAAGCTATCGTGTCATCAGTAGAGCCACGCGCATTCAATGGTTCTGACATGGTGTGTCGGGGGAGAAAACTTCAAGGCGAAGCTCCCCCGTTCCTTCGGTGTATGCCTCCATGCCTGACCGACAGCGGACCCCCAAGTACCTTCTGACTCCGTCAGCCGACCACGTGGCCCAGCTGCCTAGCGTTGGGGCCTGGTCGCCTGCCTTCTCACCAAGCTATCACGTGGCCCAGTCGCCTGGCGTCGGGGCCTGGTCACCTGCCTACTCGCCAGGCTACCACGCGGCCTGGTTGCTTGGCGTCGAGACCTGGTCGCCCACCTGCTCGCCAGGTTGCCACGCTTCGGCACTCGTGGCCCCTCCTAACCGTGGCGGAGAGGGTACCCTGGCATAAAGTACGCCAATAGTAGCCCCCGGGCCCATCCTGGAGCGTGCGGCAACTCTTTCAGATGTCTTTAAAGTTGGCGTGCTCCCGGATGGGTCCAACATTCCCACGCGCGCTACCGCTCTAGTCCTCTCTGCTTCCACCGCCTTCTCTCGGGACCCGAAGCGTTGCGCACTTTCGCCTTTTCACGAACCGCCAGCGCGAGAAACCTATTAATACGTGCGCCCAAGACCGGCGGTTCACACTCTTTTCGACTCCTCCGCCTTTTTTCCTTGCCCCTTCAACTTCCTTGCCCGAAGACATCGCTCCGCTCGAATGGCGCAGCCATTTCCCTCTTCGACCGTCGATAGGGAGAGGGCAATGAGGCTCTCCCAGACCACAGCCAAGGGTTCCCTTCACCTACGTCACAGAACCCTCGCGCCGTGGTGCAACGCCGGGGAGATCGTCGTCTTCTCCTAGGCGCTATTGGCAGGCCTGGTTCTGCCCTTCTCCAAGTTCTTCCTCACCGTCCTTCTTTTCTATGAGATCCACCATCTTCATCTCACCCCCAATTCTATCCTCATTCTCTCCATCTTCGCTTACCTTTGCGAGATGTTCGTAGGGGTAATGCCTAATCTCCCCCTCTTCTGCTTCTTCTACACTCTCCGTGGCTCTACAGACAGCGGAGTCGTGGGGATCTACCACTTTCGCCTTCGTGACGGATCAGCCTCCCGCTACATCCCCTTCCAGACGAAGACCAACTAGAAGGCGTGGCGAAGTGAGTGGCCGTACGCCGGCGACGACAGCGGTCTCGAAGCCTTGGAGGTGCCCTCTGCACCTGCAGAGGCCATCGAGAACTGGGGCTCACCCGTCGAGGAGATAGCGGAGCTCCAGACGATGGTGGCCCGCATCAACTGGCTGCGAGACTCCGGGCTGACCGGGGCATTGGTGGTCCGGGACTTCGTGACCCAGAGGATTAGCCCCCTGCACTGGCATGCCCGACTGGCGTGGCAGTATATGGGCGATGATGACATGACCTGCACACACCCGGGCTGTAAGTTTCCGTTCTCCTTTTCTTTTGATCTTTTGTGGTCACCATAAACCGGTAATCTTTTCTTCGTCTTTCACTAGGCGCAGGGAATTTGGACGCCCCTACTATCACCAAATGGCTGGACGGGCTTCTACCGCTGATGCCGAGCGGTTCGGACTTCCTGGCAGAGGCCCGACCACTCTGCGATCTAGAGTTTGTGGAGCATCTCCGGATCATCAAATCGCTCCAGGCAATGGATTCGACCAGGCTCGGGGCGTTGCTACCCCGCGGCCCCTGATAATCAGGGACCCAGCCCCGGTGGACGACCGGAGCACGGGCAAGCAACCATCCTCCTCAGACGCCCCAAGTGCAGACCCAAAGAGGCCCCGCACCGACGACCGGATGCCTGCCTACTCCTGTCCCACCGTGCCTCCGAGCACGACTGAAGTGGGGTCTTCATAAAACGTGGCGACGTCCTCCACTCCTGCCCCGGCACCGACCCCACCAGCACCGAGAGCTCTTGCTGCCGCCCTGCAGGGCGGGCTTGATCTCCCGTCATTTTCTTTCAGCTTTCTGGTGCCTCCCAGGGCGGCCCCTCTCGGCGCTTCAGAAAGCCAGGTGCCCGCCTTGCCCGTCGAGGCAGCGGGGGACCCTGTCCTTGTGCCACCCGGTGCCCCCGAGGTGGTTCATGCGGATGCTGCCGGCACCGGCACCTCCGCCCCTTCCGCTATAAGCGCCCTCTCTGCCTCCGCCTCCCAATTGGCAGCACTGCTTGCTGAGCTCGGCAGAGTGCATGCATCCTCGGGCACCCTTCTCACAACGGCCACCCAGCAAGAGATGCAGATGACCCAATAGATGGTGCTGCTGCGTGAGGAGCTGGCATAGGAGAAGGAGAGGGGGGCGGCCCTGCTGACACGGGAGAGGGCGAGTGGGGTGGCCTTGCTCGCCCAGGCGCAGGAGGCCGAAGCGGCGTGGAAGCGAGCCAAAGATGAATTGCGCCGCACGCTACACAACCTCACCGTCATGCTTCATCCTGCTTAACATCGCATGGTCAGGAGCCTACGGCCCCTGGGGGTAAGGTTGAGCTAGCCACTGGAGCCCTCGATGATGTAGTATGCCCTTTGCATCACTCGGGTAGCCGAGACTCTCGCCGGCCTGCCTGCCGCCCTGTCTGCCCGCTCCGCCCGAGAAGGGTGGGAGGTCACAGCCGCCACTGCGGGGTACGGATGGCCTGCTGTGCCAGCCGCGACGCATCCTTCGACCTCATGTCCACCATGGCGGGAATTGAAGGCGACGAGGCCCAGGCACGTGTGCGCATGCGCGAAGCCTCGGAGTACGTGGCCGGGCTAATGAAGGTGGAGGACCCGGCCCTCGACACTGCGGTGGTGGAGGAGGAAGCAGGGGATGACTCCGAGCACATCTAGGTCGCCGACGACGATTGATGGCCTGGGCGGCCATTCTTGTTTTCTTCATTCTTCTCTTTTTTCCTTTTTTTTGTAGCCCCGTACATACATCTTCTGGCAAACTTAATGAAAACTACCATCCTTTGCCTTTACCTGAATGCCTGTTTGTGTGTGTTTGCCTGCGTCTGCTCGACCCAACCATTGGGCGACCAGCCCCCTAGTCTTGCCATGATGCGGGTCTGGGAGCTCAGATCAGGTCAATGCTCAGGCACTTTCCCTGCACTCGCATGCAGCCGCTACAAACACGAGCAGAAGTTACGCAAGATACGCAAGGAATAGACCAAAAGAGCATAAATCCCCATGCGTGGTTGTCACTGTCCCATGTCCCTTTGAAACTTAAATCCTCGCGATCTCTTGGATCCTAACCACGGCATTGTGTGGCAAGGTAACAAGTTCCCAGGAGTGGTTTTGGGCCAACGATACTCGCGGAGACAACCCGGGGTGTACTAGCCGCATTAAACACCGTGCCGAACTCGCCCGCTAGTCGCCCATCCTTGCCTGACACAAGCGCTGGGTGTTACTGCTTATCGACAAGGAGCCGCCGAGCTACCGGTACCCATGATAACCACGCAAAACACGACCCATCGGGGCACAAGTAGGAAAAATAAGAAAGACAAATTGAGAGCCCACAAGGCAAACAACTTAACTGACTATCGGTCGTCGCTGATCAGCTAATGGAGGGAGAGCCCATCCTCTAGCTGATCAGGGCAAACTGCCGAGTACTTACAGTTCTCAGGGGTAGAACTTCTGCAATACTTCCAAGTTCTGGGAGTTTGCCAGCTCTTGGCTATCCTCAGTGGCCAACCAGATCGCCCTGGGCCAACAGATTAAGACCACCTTAAAGGGGCCCTCCCACAGGGGAGATAGCTTGTTGCGGCCGGCCAGCGCCTGAATTCTGCACAAGAAGAGGTCGCCCACTGCCAGCGTTCTCTTATGGATCCGGGTGGCGTGGTATCACCTGAGGCTCTGCTGATACCGAGCAGCACGCAAAGCCACCCGATCGCGCACCTCCTCCAGAAGGTTGACTTCTTCTCGGCGCTGGTCCTCCTGGTCCACCTCGCAGAATGTCGAAATGCGCGGGGAGCCTAATGACAGTTCAGACAGAAGGACAGCTTCTGCCCCATAGACCAGGAAAAAAGGTGTTTCTCCAATCGCCTGGCTGGGTGTGGCTCGAAGTGACCACAGCACTGCCGGAAGTTCGTTTGTCCACCGCACTCCCCGCTTGTGGTGCCGGTCAAACGCTCTAGTCTTGAGGCCCCTCAATACCAGCGCGTTAGCATGCTCCACTTGACCATTGCTCCTTGGGTGGGCCACCGAGGCGAAACATACCTTAGTGCCCATCTCTTCAAACTCTAGGAATGCCGCGCTGGTGAATTGGTTGTTGTTGTCGGTGATGATGCGGTTGGCGACTCCGAAGCGGGTAAAGATCCCACGCATGAACCTGATAGCAGCGGAGGTCATGATGGCACGCACTGCATCGGCTTTAACCCACTTGGTGAACTTGTCGACGGTGATGAACAGATGGGTGAAGCCCCCTATGGCCCACGAAAACGGGCCCAGGATGTCCTGCCCCAAGACCACGAACGACCAAGAGAGCGGGATGGTTTGCAGCGCCTGGGCTAGTCAGTGGATCTTCTTGGCATGGAACTGGCACACCTCGCATCTTCTCACCAGCTCGCAAGAATCCTGCATGGCAGTAGGCCAATAGAATCCTTGGTGGAACGCTTTACCGAGCAGCGTCCGACTGGACATATGGCTCCCACACGTGCCTCCATAGATATCAGAGAGCAGGTTGCTCCCCTTTTCCTGAGTGATGCACTTCAGAAGAATTTTGTTTCTACTCTAGCGATATAGGTCCCCACCTACCAAAGTATAACACTTAGCATTACATGCAATTTTCTCGGCTGACGTATCATTGCCGGGGATCACTTGGTCCCGCAGAAGGCTAGGATCGGATCCATCCACTGACCTTCCCGGCCAAGTGTACCAATCACGTGGTGATCGCTTGGGTACTCCGCTTGGCTAGGCTTTTCCACCGGTTCTACCTTGGCAGTGTCATCGTCCTGCCTCCCAGAATCGAGGGCTGAGGCTGGCGCGCTATCTCCCCTCCCTGAACTAGGGGCTGGGACAGCCGCACCACATTTCCTCCTTGAGTCGGAGGCTGAGACAGCCGCATCATTGTCCCCACCATGAACGGGGGCTGAGACGGACGGTCACGTAAGCCTTTCTTCAAAGACCCCAGCCCTTCGAAGCAGCGTTCCATCTTCTTAACCTCCGCCAAGTATGTTGCCAGTGTGGGATCAGAGCACTAAAATTCCTTTCATGCCTGATTGATGACCAGCAGGGAGTCGCCTTTGACTTGGAGACGCCGGACGCCTAACGCGGAGGTGGCGTGTAGCCCCGCTAGTAAACCCTCGTACTCGGCCATGTTGTTGGTGGCCTTGAAGTCTAGGATGACCACGTACTGAATGATGTCGCCGGTCAGGGAGACTAGGATGACCCCAGCCTCCGCACCCTCGAGCCTAAAGGAGCCGTCGAAGAACAAAGTCCAGGGAGAAGGCGCGGGTATATCTTCAGCTTCAGGAGTGGCGAGAGTCCACTCGGCGACGAACTCCGCCAATCCTTGACTCTTGATGGCGGTGCGGGGGGTGAACTTGAGGCAGAACTACCCCATCTCTACCGACCACTTGGCGACGCGACCCTCTGCTTCCCGATTGTGGAGGATCTCTCGCAGGGGATAGGCAGTGACCACCCTGATCTCCCACCCCTGGAAGTAGTGCCGCAGTTTCCTGGACACCACCAGGACGGCGTACAACATCTTCTGCGCTTGTGGGTACCTGGTCTCTGCCACATGTAGCAACTTGCTGACGTAGTAGATCGGCTTCTGGACGCCTTCCCTCTCCGCCACTAGTACCAACGATGTACAAGAGCAACGGCTCGCCAGGCTTGGGGGCGACCAGCATCGGTGGGGCAGAGAGGTACTTCTTCAAGTCTTCAAATGCTTGTTGGGCCTTTAGAGTCCATTTGAAGTGGTTGGTCTTCTTCAGCAGCTTGAATAGGGGTAGACTCCTTTCCCCCAAGCGAGCGATAAACTGCCCGAGGGACACCAGACGGCCAGCGAGACACTGCACTTGTTTGAGCCGAGCCGGTGGCTTCATGTGCTCGATGGCCGTTATCTTGTCGAGATTAGCCTCAATGTCCCGGCTAGACACAAGGAACCCTAACAACTTCCCGGAGGGCACGCCGAACAAGCACTTCTCAGGGTTGAGCTTCAAGAATTCTTCTAGTGGTTGGCAAAGGTTTCTTCCAGGTCTTCGATCAGTCCTTCACCCTTCTTGACTTTCACCACCAAGTCGTCGACGTACACCTCGAGGTTCCGTCCTATCTGTGGACAGAAGAAAATATGCATGGCACGCTGATAAGTAGAACCAGCATTTTTTAACCCAAATGCCATTCTGATATAACAATAAATGCCCATCGGGGTTACGAAAGTGGTCTTTTCTTCATCTTCCGCGGCCATACTAATCTGGTGGTACCCAGAGTACGCGTCTAGAAAGCACAGCAGCTCACACCCCGCCGTAGAGTCGATGATGAGATCAACGCGCGGCAAAGGGTAGGATCCTTGGAGCAAGCCTTGTTGAGGTCGGTGAAGTCGACGCACATCCGCCACTTCCCGTTGGGCTTCTTGACAAGCACGGGGTTGGTAAGCCACTCGGGGTGAGAGACTTCCCTAACGATCCCCGTGCGCAACAGCTTCTCTACCTCCTCACAAATAGCATCTTGTCGCTCTGGTGCCTACCTTCGGACCTTTTGCTAGACCGGGCGCACTCCTGGGAGCGTTGCCAACCGATGTTTGATCACCTCCTTGGGGACCCCAGTCATGTCAGACGGTTGCCATGCAAACACGTCGGAGTTAGACCAAAGGAAGGTGACGAGCATGTTTTCCTATTTGGTGCCAAGGTTGCCACCCACCTTGACGGTCTTCTCGAGATCACCCTCACTTAGGGAGACCACCTTAACCTCACCGGACGAACTAGGCAAGGCATGGGTCTTCGTCGAAGGGGCTCCCGAGTAGGCAGCATTGGCTTGCCTTGCACAGGTGGTGCCGGCCAGGTCCAATGCCTATTATGGCAGTGCAAGGCTTCTGGCATGTCCACCTTAATGACTATAGGGCCACCGGGCCCTGGCATCTTCACCACTATGTACGCATAGTGGGTCACCGCCATGAACTTGACCAACGCCGGTCGGCCAAGCAGGGCATTATACGAAAGGTTGAAGTCGGCAACTTCAAAGTCCACCACCTCCATACGGTAGTTGCTCTTGTCTCCGAAGGTGATAGAGAAGCGTACCTGGCCCAGGGGCACCGAACCAGCCCCCAGGGTGACTCCGTAGAAAGGCAAGGCCGGACGCAACTCCTGCTATGATATCCGGAGAGGCCGAAATGCCTTAGAGGACAGGAGGTTGATGGAGCTTCCTCCATCCACCAGCACTCGCCCAAACTTCACGTTCCAGACCGTGGGCGAAACCACGATCGAAAGGTGACCCAGGCCAACGGTGCTTTAAGGGTGATCGACTCGACTGAAGGTGATTGGCTATTTCGACCACTTCAGCAGCCTACCCGCCCCTGAGCTCAACACAGTGGCCAAAACCTCCCTCATCAGCCGGTTATACTTCGTGTTGGAGGGATAGGTGGTTGAGCCACCGTGTATGTATGCCACTGTGTGCTCCGCCCGCTGGAAGGCCAATGGGCGGGGTCTTCATCTTGGTCTTCACCGTGGGGACAGCGCTCCTTGAGCTGGTACTCCACCATCTTGCTCACAACCTGGCAATCGGCCAGGTCGTGCGCATTGGATCTATGGATCGGGCAATAGGGCCTGCCCTCCTTCTCCTCGCGATGGTCGTCCCTCTGACCACGATGATCATCTCGCCGGTCACAGCGGTTGCACCACCGCGACTTGGTGTCCCTATGCTCGCGCTCAGCGGTTAGGACCTGCCCAGACTCAGCCGCTCCGTGCTTCTTCTTCTTCTTGCTCATGGAGCCGGGACCCTTCGAGGTCCCGGCTTCGTCTCCGCCATGATCACCAGCCAGACCAAACACCTGCCCCCGAGCTTCTGCCGCCCATGTGCACTTGTGCGCCAGGGAGAATAGCTCAGAAGTGGTGGTGATGTTATGGGTGGCCTTCTTCTCCTGCATCTTGTGGTCCCAGATGCCTCTTCGGAAGGCGATGACGATTGACTGTTCGGAGATCCTAGGGATCGTGTTGCGACAGTGACTAAACCGTCGGATGAAGTCGTGCAATGACTCCCCTTTCTTCTGATCGAGGGCATGGAGATCTTCCTCCACGCCTGGCTGTGTGTACGAGCCTTGGAAGTTGGTGACGAAAAGGTCACACAGTTCCTCCCACGAGTGCACCGACCCTCGCGGAAAGTTCAACAGTCAAGAATGGGCGGATCCCATCAAGGCCATCGAGAAATAGTTGGCCATGGCCTTTTCAGACCCACCTGCAGCCCGCACCACCATCGTGTATATCTGTAAGAACTCCTTCGGGTTGGTGGTGCTATCATACTTCTCGATGGACATTGGGCGAAATCTCTTCGGCCACGCAATGCGGCACAACCGATGGGGGAACGCTTGGCACCCAACACCATAGGGGGAGCCACGTCGCCCACCTGAATTCCAGCCCGAAGATTATGCCGGGGAGCGTGGACCTTGACTCGCCAAGGATTCAGAGGAGAGGGCCTCCTCCTCATCCCGAGGGTGGGAGTCGTGGGAGGACCTATCATCATCAGGAGTCATCCGCCTATCGCGGCCTTGCCCCTACACGCGATGGCGCTGCAGTATATCGTGCAAATCATCACCGCGCTACTGGCGACGCTTCTCCAAATGAGTCCTCAGATCCTCATGGCCCCCTATGCCCAGGGGACACACGAGGCGATATGCCGGTTGCTGCACGGCCCCCCGCGTAAACGGGGTCTGCATCCAGTATGCCCTTTCCCTTGCTCTAGCCCTCCTGGCCAGAGCGCTTCCCGCTCGGGTGGTTGGAAGCTTGGGTGCAATCCGCGCGCAACCCTGACCGCAGAGTACCGAAGGTACCTGGCCGATCAGACGCCCCCACATAGAGCTGGGCCGCATCTATCAGGCAAGTGATGTCCCGCAGCCACGGCGTGGCTAGAGTGTCTCCTGTAAGTTCCACCAGGGGGTGGTCCAAGAGGAGACGGACAGCACGCAGGTTTTGGGCCAGAGTGGCCTCTTCCATGGCTAGCCGGCGCCGAACCGACAGCTTTGTTACTGCCGGGGAACATTGTCGCCCCCCTCCAAGGAAGGCGTGAGACAGTCACCTGCCCGACGGGAGTGCTGGGATGCATTGCAGGCGCTGCTAGCCTCCGCCGGCTCTTCTCGCCTAGAACACGAACCCGCCATTACCAGAAGCGGGATCCTCCCAAATGGATGACCAGGATCTGCTGGAGAGATGAAAAGGTGAGCCAACCGCTACCCTCCTACCTGGCGTGCCACTATCGACGTATTTCACCGATAGTTTTCACCATGGACGGAGTCCGGTGTTCGATAAAGGGGGTCTTCGCAGCTGGACCGCCTACGGGCTCTCCCAACGGATCCACATAGACATAAATTCAAGAACATGCCGATCTTACCTAGGTTTGGGCTCTCGATGCGGATAACAGCCCTACGTTCTGCTTGAGCTCCTGTTAATGTGCTTTCAGTGGGTTCCACCGTTTGCCTAATCCTCACTCTCTTTGGGTCCTTACTTCCTTCGTCCCCCACCAGTCCCATGCACCGGAGCTCCCTTATATAGGTCAGGCTGGCTCGGGCAAGTGGGGAGATGACATCACACTGATTACACTTCATTTATTACACCGATCGCTGTAGCCTCATCCCCGGCCTCATTCTTTGCACCACCGCCTGAGTTCGCTCGGTCCACCCGGGAGGCAACTTGCATGCGACGGGTTAGGTGTAGGATGTTAGAGGGATAAGCTATCGTGCCGTCAGCAGAGCAATGCACATTCAATGGTTCTGACATGGTGTGTCGGGGGAGAAGACTTTTAGGCGAAGCTCCCCCCTTCCTTCGACGTACGCCTCCGTGCTTGACCGACAGCGGACCCCCGAGTACCTTCTGACTCCATCGGCCGACCACGTGGTTCGGCCACCTCCGGCCGAGGGTTAGCGAGTGAATATGCTTCAATGCCGCTAGCACCGGGTTCTGAACCCTGGAACATCCTACTTAGCTGGAGGAGATGTCCGAGTTCGACAAATCTGGCAAGATGTGAGTTAGTTCACCATTCATCAACTAAAACAAAGAGAATACCAACCTTACAAGGACTTACTTCTAGGATTATCCCTGGTAGCATCATCGACTCCAGAGTAGTCCCAAGCCAAGTGGTCCCAGCACTTCAGCAGAGTCAATCGATGTGTGATGAAGTTTGTGGCCACATGCCATCCTGTTAATCCGTTCTTCCTCAGCTCCTCGATCTTCTGAGCATAATGCGCGTTGCGCGCAGTTGAAGGAGGGACTCTTGTCCAAAGGTCAATGGGATTAAGGAAGAGTGGTTGGTAGGCCAGAGGAAGATTCATGGTATCTGGGGAGGTGATGTAAAACCACTATTTTTTCCAGTCTAATTGCCAGGAAGAAGTAACCGGAATAGAAATATACACGCTCACTACACCGTTGCAAAGGTGAAAACCTGCGCCCCCAACCGCTTCATTTCTTCTCACCCTCTTTAATGTATAGAAGTGGCAAAATAGATTGAGGCTAGGCTTAATACCCAGAAAGGCCTCACAGAGATGGACGAACACACTGAGCATCGTGATCGAGTTGGGGCTGAGGTGGAAAAGCTGAATTTGATAGAAGTCCAAAATGTCAAGTAAGAATTGGGAAGATGGAAAGCTAAGTCCGAAGTGGAAGAAAGCCTTAAATACAATGATTTCAACCTCATCCTTAAGGGTGGGATATAACTCACCGAGTGCTGGCCTCCAATAGAAGAACTCTCAAGGGGAAATGAAGACATCTCCCTCTAGCTCGGTGAGACACTTCTCCGTCATCATTGACTTTTGCCACACCTTTTTGATGGCCTCGTCCTCAAAGACCGCCTCGACTATCTTAGGATCTTTCCTCGATAGCGGAACAACTCCAGTGCTGATGGAAGGGCTAGATGCCATTGAGAAGGAAGTGAGATTAATTTCTCAAAGGTGGCAGTGCTAGGGCTTGAGGAGCGCAACGAAAGTTTCAAGAATAAGAATGGAGGCGCAAAGGGGAAAGTAGTGGCTACAGTTCTGGACATGGGAATTTATGCAGCCAACATCTTCCTTACAGCTGAACGGTTTAATCCCCCAAAGCACGATGCCTTGATCGACGAGAAAAGCAGAATGATGGCACCGCACTAGCTTTGGCATTGCTAGCAACGGTAATAAATGTTATGCTATCCAAAGTTTAAATTTTTCTGACATTCTCTAACTCTACTTAGAGTCAAGTCGATGAGTCGACATCGAGTAACATCTGGTTACCTAAGAACTCGAGTTGGGCTTGCCACAAGGTGCTCGACCTAACACATTCCTACTCAATACATAGCGATTCCCAACCTACTCAAGTCGTTCGACCGCAAGCAAGTGAGGCGTTACTCGATCAGGCCCGAGCTTGGCAGTAATCGACCAAGCAATTAAACGGACCCTCCTCCAAGCAAAGTTCAGGGGCTACTGTCGAATATCTAAATATGGGATATGTACATGCACGAGAAACTCAAAGACTATGCCATATATGCTTAAGCAAGCATCTAAAAACTCTGGATATCATAGGCCCAATTTAATAGGATAAGATATACGTGGAGAGGACATCTTCATGCAGAGAAGGACTCGATCATTTCCCTATTACGAGGAAACTAGCTCGAGTACGCCTAATATCTAAGGAAGTTTAGATGCACTGCAGAGATCATGCTGTTAGTGATATGCCCTAGAGGCGATCATGTGAGATGATTGTATCATACGTCTATGTTCATGTACTTATCAGTTCCATGAATAAATGTCACTTCTTTGTTTATTGAGTATGACTTAATTGTGAAACACATTGGTTATATGATATTATTCTAATCGATCCTTGGTCACATATCATTATGTGGGACAATAGTGATCTGACCAGCGCATGTATTGATTGATGGTAATGTTTCACGTACCATAGATATGGAGATATCAAATCAATAATGTGGGCACATGTTAGAGAACATGGGGTTGGATAGACCCGCTCCGAGACACTGATGAGATTGTTATCTTTGAAGTGCGATCAGAGTGTAGTCTCGAGTGGTATACCAATACGATCCTTTGACCTGAGATTCTTATTGATTCTCAGCATGTGTAATTGTATACTTTGGGGCTATCAAACACTTCTCTGTAGCAGGGGAGTTATAAAGGTAGCTTACGAGTATGCCATGAAACATGACATGAGATATAAGAGATCAAGATGGAATTTGCCCCTCCTTGATAACGGGAGAGATATCTCTGGGCCCCTCGGTGTGGATGGATAAGAAAAAGTGCATGGCCATGCCAAAGTAATTAAAGTGTTAATCATGAATTATATCCATTACATTGACGAGTGAATGGGTCAAGCTATCACAAGGATGGCACGCATCTTGCCTTGAGCTTGACTGGTATCGCGTGGCAAAAGGATTGGTATATGAGTATATCAAGGATCAACCGATACGATCACTCTGTGCATTCGGGGGACAACATGTCCTGCTAGGAACCACTGTTGTCTGATGGTCTAGAAAAGAGATTTCCAGGGCCATGGCCATTTGCGCATGAACCTAACGGGTCACACACTTAACGGGTTGGATCATGTCTGATGGATTGGATCCATTAGTGGGTTTACACGGATTTGGATCCTCTGGCGTCTTAATGGATTTCTACTGTAGAAGATCCATTAGTGTGAGTCCTAGTGGGCTTCTATCATAAAAGGCCCGTTAGTGCACTCTATATAAAGGCGCGTCGGGGGTGTGCAGCCGAGAGGTTCTCCCCACCACAAACCCTAGCCGTCGCTGCATCCCACCACCCCCTAAACCCTAGCCGCACGCGTGGGTGCTAGCAAACCAGCGCGCGGTGATCCTACCCTGGACGTGTGGATACCGTAGAGGCGCCGTTGCATCTGCCTCGGCGCTGATTGGCGAGAACGTCTACTTCCTCTACAGTGTTGCGTGCGCGATCACGAGGAGGAGGCGATCAACTCCGGCATCTACTACTGTACTTTGGAGTACGCGGGGACGCTTCACCCACTCTTCTTCCGCTGCTAACGTGCTCCAAGGGTAATGATCCATGATCCACTACTCGCATGTATCCTGGTTGAATGCGTAGAAAATTTTATTTTCGGCTAGCGTGGCCTACGCGTTCTCCTACAGTGGTATCAGAGCCGATCTTGTGTTGTCTTGGATCTGGATGCTGCGCATATGTTGATATGCTGTTAGATTAGTCACGGGTTGATGTGATCAATCGGTATAGGGTTCATGAGGTACGAGTTGGTAGTGCTCTGAGGCCAAAAAGATTAGTTAAGTGCTTTATCTAGATCATGTCGCGATTGTCCATACCTTTGAAACACCATCTGGACTTCCGTGATGTGCCATCTATGATATTAGCCAACAGATCGAGGCCGCGTGCGCGCAACCTTCTCGAGGGGCCTCACGCATGTGATGTATGAGTTGATGGTTCCACACGATCAAAAGATTAGTTCGTGCTCGTTCTGTTTCATGCCGTACATTACCCCTACTGGCTGGTAACACCATCGGGGTAGTAGCTCGTGCTGAATAGATCGTGCCAACAGATCGAGATCGGTGTGGTCGCCGCCTTCTCAAGAATCGTATGGAAATTGAGGCATTCTGATAGTCATAGTAGCGGCCATTAAATAAAACTTAATTCCCATCGCAGGGTAGAATACGATTCTGCGCTTAACTTGTTTTTGCAGGGAATGATGTGAATAGTATGGCTCCCATGTGTGTATGTGATGCATTAATGTAGTTTTCATAGCCTGCGTGCTATGGTTAATTGCAGCTTGGGCTGCCATGTTATTGTATAACGGCCTGCGTGTCGATTTGTGATGTTTGAAATCCTCATGTAAGTTGTTTACTAGCTATTAGACGTAGTAGCGTGCTACTCGATCATGGAGGCCGGCTTCAAGCATGATGGCTCGGTGGACAGGAAGCGCGACAATGGAGATTGGAGTGCTTTGGGCCATACTATTTCACAAGTTAATGTGATTATCTGTGATGATTCCTGTCATGCTATTCTATCATGTTTAGTGGATATGATTATCATGTTAGAATAGTTTCCCTCGAAAAATTAAGAGTTTCATGCCCTTCCAATAGCTGCACCTATAGAGATCTTGTACGTTGAATGGTAGTTTCTGCCAAAGCAGGGTGCCATCAACTTCCTTGATCAATAGGGTGGATGTCAGACATCCACATGCATAGTATTGGTTTACTTATCGAAGCTATCAAAAGCGGTTTTGGGCTTGGGGCATGGATGTTGGGGCAGGGGCATTGGATGCCACCTAACAAACAAGAATCACATATGATGTGATTGGCAATGTTATGCCTACCAATATTCTTGGGTTCTAGCGGTGATGCCAAAGCTCACTAGGACTTTAGTGAATATGGATCTTGTCCTCTTGAAAGTCGCCAGAGGGAAAGTGACTTTAGTGGGAGTATCTTTTATTAAAATGTTTAATAGAAGATTTACATGAACATTGTGCTAAGACATTGCGTATTTATTTACATTGTAGATGGCACCTAATCTTGTCACTCAAAACACCGGTTTTAATTTGCGATCGATTACGGAAAGAGAAACTCTCTGGAACAAACTTTATTGATTGGTACTGAAACTTGAGAATTGTTCTCAAGCAAGAGAAAAAGGAATATGTCATTGAGGAGCCATATCCTGAGGAAATAGTTGATGATGCTACTGCTGCTGAACGACGTGCTTATGAGAAGCATGTCAATGATGAGGTTGATGTCGGATGTCTCATGCTTGCTACAATGAACTCTGAGCTTCAAAAGCAATATGAGAACGCGAATGCCTATGCTATGATCACAGCCTTCGTAGCATGTTTGAGAACCAAGCTAGAGTCATGAGATACTCGATCTCAAAAGCTCTGCTTATGTGCAAGCTAATTGAAGGTAGTTCGGTGAGTCCTCATGTGATCAAGATGATTAGTTACATTGAGAACTTGGAGAAACTGAACTCCCCTTAAGCCAAGAGTTGGCCATGATGTGATTCTCCGATTAAGCTTCAAGCAAGCTTGAGCCTTTCATCATGAATTTTCATATGAATGGCATGGAGAAAAACATGTCTGAACTGCATGGGATGCTTAAGACAGCAGAGAGAAAGCATCAAGAAAAGCAATAATCATGTGATGATGGTCCAAAAGGATGGTGGTAAGAAAAGGAAGCGTGGAGCAAAAGGCAAGGGTGTGGATCGATCCCCAACCCTAAACCTAAGACCAAAAGTGGTCCCTCATTCGACGCATGTCACTCTTGCCATAAGAAAGGTCATTGGCGTAGGAACCGCAAGAAATACTTGGAGGATAAGAAGAATGGAACTCTAGCTTCCACTTCGTATTAATGTTATAGAAATTAATCTTGCTACTTGTCCTAATGAGTCATGGGTATTTGATAACGGATCGATGATTCATGTTTGCAAATCGTTGCGAGGACTAAGAAAGACTAGAAGTTGTGCAAGTGGTGAGGTGGACATTAGCGTCGGCAATGGCGCAAAGGTTGCTGCAATGGCCGTTGGCGTTTATCCCTTATCGTTATCTTCAGGATTAGTTTTGGAATTAAATAATTGTTATTATGTTCCAACTTTGAGCAGAAACATTATCTCTTCTTTATGTTTGGAAGAAGATGGTTTTGATTTTGTAATAAAGAACAAATGTTGTTCAATTTATTTCAATGGTATGCTCTATGGTCATTGTCCATCATTGAATGGGCTATATGTGCTAAATCTTGAAGATTATTTTGTCTATAATGTTATCTGAAAAGACTCAAAACAAATGATTTGAATTCCGCTTATACGTGGCATTGTCGCTAGGCCATATAAATAAGAAGCGTGGAGAAGCTCCATAAAGATGGTCTTCTTGATTCATTTGATTTTGAATCATTTGACATGTCTTGAGCCTTGTTTATTGGGCAAGATGACTAAAACGCCTTTCACTTTGGTTCAAGTGAGAGGGTGAGTGACTTATTGGCCTTAGTACATCTTGATGTATGTGGACCGATGGTATTTGGGGTCG
This sequence comes from Guadua angustifolia, assembly GCA_036346375.1. Classification (NCBI taxonomy): domain Eukaryota; kingdom Viridiplantae; phylum Streptophyta; class Magnoliopsida; order Poales; family Poaceae; genus Guadua; species Guadua angustifolia. The sequence continues at coordinate 31,036,754 of CM070508.1, forward strand.
AGGTGGATTTCAATACTTCATTACCTTTACCGATGACTTTAGTAGGTATGGCTATATCTATCTAATGAGGCATAAGTCTGAATCTTTTGAAAAGTTCAAAGAGTTTCAGAATGAAGTGCAAAATCATTTGGGCAAAACAATTAAATTTCTGCGATCTGATCGTGGAGGTGAGTATTTGAGCCATGAGTTTAATGATCATCTTAAGAATTGTGGAATAGTTCCTCAATTGACTCCGCCTGGAACGCCTCAATGGAATGGGGTATCCGAACGGAGGAATCGAACTTTGTTGGACATGGTTCGATCTATGATGAGTCAAACTGATCTTCCATTGTCATTTTGGGGATTTGCTCTAGAAAAAGCTGCGTTCACACTAAATAGGGTTCCATCAAAATCGGTAGAGAAGACACCATATGAGATATGGACCGGGAAGCGTCCCTCGTTGTCTTTTCTAAAGATTTGGGGCTGTGAAACCTATGTAAAACGATGACGTCGATAAGCTTCACGCCAAGTCGATAAGTGCTTCTTTGTGGGGTACCTAGGAAACTAAAGGGTATTATTTTTATAACCGAGAAGAGGGCAAAGTGTTTGTCGCTCGGCATGGTATCTTTTTGGAAAAAGAGTTTTTCAAAAGAGCTAGTGGGAGCAAGGTGCAACTTGAAGAAATTCGGGAAACATCTGAAAATGTTTCAGCTCCTACTAACCCTGAACGGGAAATGCAAAATGTTGCAGAACCCGTGGTAGAGGTACCAGCCCCACGCAGGTCTACGAGGACTAGCCGTGCACCCGAGAGGTACATGTTCCTCACGACGGGACATCGCGACGTGTTGTTGTTGGACAACGATGAGCCCAAAGACTATGAGGATGCAATGGTGGGACCAGACTCTGGGAAATGGTTGGAAGCCATGAGATCTGAAATAAAGTCCATGTATGATAATCAGGTTTGGAACTTGGTTGATCTGCCTGATGGGGTAAAACCTATCGAGTGCAAATGGGTCTTTAAGAAAAAGATAGATATGGATGGAAATGTTCACATCTATTAGGCATGATTGGTGGCTAAAGGTTTCAGGCAAATTCAAGGTGTTGATTGTGATGAAACTTTTTCACCCGTCGATATGCTTAAATCTATTCGGATCATGCTAGCAATTGCCGCATTCTATGATTGGGAATTGTGGCAAATGGATGTCAAAACGGCTTTCCTAAATGGAAACCTAAGTGAGGATGTGTACATGACACGACCTAAAGGTTTTGTCGATCCAAGCGATCTTTGGCAAGGTATGCAAGCTTGAAGTCTATTTATGGATGAAGCAAGCATCTCGAGTTGGAATCTTCGTTTTGATGAAGCGGTTAAAGTTTGGCTTCATCAAGAATGAAGAAGAACCTTGTATTTACAAGAAGGCTAGTGGGAGCGCACTTGTGTTTCGATCTTATATGTAGATGACATATTGTTGATCGAAGCGATATTCCAATGCTTGAAGTGTCCAATCTTATTTGAGAAAATGTTTCTCGATGAAGGATTTAGGAGAAGCAGCCTACATACTGGGCATAAAGATCTATAGAGATAGATCGAGAAGGCTAATTGGATTAAGCCAAAGTACATACATTGATAAAATATTGAAACGGTTCAATATGCGAGATTCCAAGAAGGGTTTCTTGCCAATGTCGCATGGTATTCATCTAAGCAAGACTCAGTGTGCTTCAACACCAGAAGAGCAAATGAAAATGAGTGTGATTCCATATGCCTCCGCTATTGGATCCATCATGTATGCCATGTTATGTACACGCCCAGATGTATCATATGCTCTAAGTGTTACGAGCAAGTATCAATCAAACCCGGGTGAAAGTCACTGGGCAGCTGTGAAGAACATCCTCAAATACTTACGTAGGACTGAGGACATGTTCTTGGTCTTTGGAGGAGAGGAAGAGCTGGTTGTAAAGGGTTACACTGACGCAAGCTTCCAAACCGATAAAGATGATTCACGATCGCAATCCGGTTTTGTATTACTGTCTCAATGGTGGGGCGAGAGCCGAAAAGTTCAAGCAAGAGACAAGATGGTGATTCCACGGTCGAGGTTTGAGTATATTGCAGCCCGAAGCGCAAAGGAGGCTGCTTGGATCGTAAAATTTGTTTCGAGTTGGGAGTTGTCGCTAGTGCATCTGTCCCAATGGACCTCTATTGTGACAATAGTGGTGCCATTGCACAAGCGAAGGAGCCTAGGTCTCACCAAAATCCAAGCACATACTCAGCGTTATCACCTCATCCGAGAGATCATCGATAGAGGAGATGTGAAGATTTGCAAAGTGCACACGGATCTGAATGTCGCCGATCCGCTAACAAAACCTCTTCCACAGTACCAAGCATGAGGCACACAAGAACCATGGGTATTAGATACTTGCATGATGCACTCTAGTGCAAGTGGGAGATTGTTAGTGATATGCCCTAGAGGCGATCATGTGAGATGATTGTATCATACGTCTATATTCATGTACTTATCAGTTCCATGAATAAATGTCACTCCTTTGTTTATTGAGTATGACTTAATTGTGAAACACATTGGTTATATGATATTATTCTAATCGATCCCTGGTCACATATCATTATGTGGGACAATTGTGATCTGACCAGCACATGTATTGATTGATGGTAATGTTTCACAAACCATAGATATGGAGATATCAAATCAATAATGTGGGCACATGTTAGAGAACATGGGGTTGGATAGACCCTCAGAGACAACGATGAGATTGTTATCTTTGAAGTGCCATCAGAGTGTAGTCTCGAGTGGTATACCTATACGATCCTTTGACCTGAGATTCTTATTGATTCTCAGCATGTGTAATTGTATACTTTGGGGCTATCAAACGCTTCTCCGTAGCAGGGGAGTTATAAAGGTAGCTTACGAGTATGCCATGAAATATGACGTGAGATATAAGAGATCAAGATGGAATTTGCCCCTCCTTGATAACGGGAGAGATATCTCTGGGCCCCTCGGTGTGGATGGATAAGGAAAAGTGCATGGCCATGCCAAAGTGATTAAAGTGTTAATCTCGAATTATATCCATTACATTAACGAGTGAATGGGTCAATCTATCACAAGGATGGCACGCATCTTGCCTTGAGCTTGACTGGTATCGCGTGGCAAAAGGATTGGTATATGAGTATATCAAGGTTCAGTCGATACAATCACTCTGTGCATTTGGGGGACAACATGTCCTGCTAGGAACCACTATTGTCTGATGGTCTGGAAAAGAGATTTCCAGGGCCATTGCCGTTTGCGCGTGAACCTAACGGGTCACACACTTAACGGGTTGGATCATGTCTGATGGATTGGATCCATTAGTGGGTTTACACGGATTTGGATCCTCTAGCGTCTTAATGGATTTCTACTGTAGAAGATCCATTAGTGTGAGTCCTAGTGGGCTTCTATCGTAAAAGGCCCGTTAGTGCACTCTATATAAAGGCGCGTGGGGGGTGTGCAGCTGAGAGGTTCTCCCCACCACAAACCCTAGCCGTCGCTTCATCCCGCCCCTAAACCCTAGCAAGACGCAGCGTGAGTGCTAGCACACCGCCTGCCAGTGATCCTACCTGGACGTGTGGATCAGTAGGCGCGCGTTGCATCTGCCTCGGCGATTGGCGAGAACGTCTACTTCCTCTCTGGTGTTGCGTCTTGCGATCACGAGGAGGAGATGATCAACTCGGCATCTACTCATGTATTTTGGAGTCTGCGACGCTTCACCCACTCTTCTTCCGCTACTAACGTGCTCCAAGGGTAATGATCCATGATCCACTACTCGCATGTATCCTGGTTGAATGTGTAGAAAATTTTATTTTCGGCTAGCGTAGCCTACGCGTTCTCCTACACATGCGACGATGGACTCCTTATCGGCTACGATCTAGTATCCCAAACTGACTGCAACTCAACCTAAGGCAAGGCTACCCTGGCTATATAAGCGCAAGAGTAGGCATCCCTAGGAGAGATGGAAAATAAGTAATTCTCAGACTATAGCCATCCAGAGCTGGACAAGTGGGAAGACTTTTCGAGTAGAGCATCTTTAGCCATAGCTTAGCCACCCTCTAGTTCAATCTTCATTGTAATTAGAGCTAGGTATCTTGCTTTGTACTCTGTTCGCCAATTCTATACATCATCCATACAGGAGTAGGGTATTACTCCATCTGGAGACATGAACCTGTCTATATCATGTGCCCTGATTTCATGCTTGACTTTGCTAAATTTGAAGGTACCCGAAGTATAAGTTTATTATCAATTTCTAACCTTTGACAGCAAGAAGGCCCAAGCATCATCAAACTAGAAGGCAATCAAGCATTGAGGAGTAGAAGACCACCAAGCTAGGAGGTCAAAAGGAGACCAGGGAGCAAGGGAGGACAACCACCACTTCATTACTATCATAGCACCATCACCTCCATATTTTGCACCACATTTCACTTCCGCACAATAGCAAGTAAATCATAATCCATACCAATAGACCCAACATAGAATAGCAGTAGCATGACTCAAATAGAGACAAAAGGTACTAGGTTAACTCATGGTCTCAGTTTAGTGGTTGCAAAAGGCAGCATTATATGTGTCTGTGGTATTGTCACACTCCTGGACCTGCGACAAAAACCACAGCTGTTGCCACAATACCGCTAACTTACCATTCAACTAGTTTAAGAATCATTATTGACCCAAAAATAATAATATACATGCTTCCATTCACATCACAAACATGCACAGAAATCATAATATTAGGTAGGAGGAGGAAGACAGTGGCTGGCAGCCAAGGGAGCAGGCGACAGTGGCCCAAGTCAACCGACTTACAGGCGCATGGGGCTGGGTCAAGGTGGCCAGGGCGAGGCATGGGGATGGCCCGGGGCTGCAACAGCGAGGCCGGGGAAGGGGAGAAGCAGGTCATGGCATGGAGGCTAGTAGACAAGCCAGCGGGCGAGAAGGCCACACTAGGGCATGCACCAAATAGGGCGATGGCTGTGTGTAGGGGAGGCTAGGAAAGGAGGGAGCCAGCGGTGATGGGGGCTGGGGGCCGAGCTAATGGTGGTGCAGGAGTTGAAGGCTAGCGTGGACCAAGAATGAGTGAGCCAAGCAACCAGGGGCAAGAACGACCAACCAGGGAAGAGGGGCGTGGGAAGTGGCCCATAGGCCGAGGACGAGGATCAGTGGTGGGCTCAGCAGTGACGGAGGGTGACATCGGCAGGAGGACCAACTAGCGACCAGAGATCCAGGGTCAAAGGGCCAGATTGGGAGAATAAAGAGAAAGGAAGGAGGGAGAGGAAGGGATAAGGCTGGGGAGGAAGGAAAGAAAGAAAAAAGAAGGAAGAAAAAGGAGAAAAGAAGAAAAGGAAAGAAGAGAAAAGAAAAAAGAAAAGAAAAAGGGAAGAAAATTTCATCTAAAATTCATAAGTCATTCAGATTTAAATTTACTAATTAAAATCCAGTAGATAGATCAACCTAATCAATCGAGCATTTAAATAAAAGATGTAAATTAAAAATACCTAAAATTTCAAAAGGAGGATTAGATGTAAATCAAATACTACATTTTAATAAAGGATTGGATATTGTAAAAAATGCAAAAATCTAATAACCACTTAAGATGTGGTATTTTATAATTTCAGGAAATTAATCCAATCCAACCGGTGATCTCTTTTAGAATCCACATGAGGATGTCTTTTTCCATCCAATTTCAGACAAGCATTCCTTGATCACATTTTAATAACTTCTAACAAACTTATTTGGTTATATGTGATATCATTGATGCATGGGAAAATGCTTTTAAGAAAACCATAAATTGGAGGTGGTTGGAGGAATGGTTGTCGACAAACTATTGAGGTAGTAATAGATATTGATGTGATAGGGAATGTATCTATATGTGGTGGGTAGAGGGTGCCGTGAGAAGGATATCACTGGTGGGCCCTCTATATAGGCTATGATATAAGGATAAAGAACTACACTCGAGCAATGAGCTGTATAATTCATATCAATCATAATGTGTAGAAATGATAAGAAAAGGTTGTTCTACGAGGATGTTATGATCTCTACATTGGGTAAGAGTAGATAACTAAGAGTGTGAAGCTGGGTACGCCGGAAGGTCCAGTGAGGTGACACCAAAAATTAGCTGTAGTTGATTCTTTCAGGCTAAATATGTATAAAGCCTTGGGTTGAGTATCTGGGCTGCTGCGGTAGCATGGTACAACTGGTAGGCTGTGAGTGGGTGGGGAACATTGTGAAGGACACCACGGCTCATCAGCTACCATGGTTGGAGATCTAATATCTAAGTAGTGATAAATATTATAGGTTCTCAACTGAGGTTTAGTTCACTATGGGTAAGGTGGTACAAACTTGCGTAGGGTACAATCATGAATTTATACCTATCTCTTAGATTGGAGACTACGAAAGCTAAGTTTGCCTTATATACAGGTGTGCTAGTAGAAATTTCAATAATTAAAATTGAAAACTCATGTTTTCTTAATAAAACCCTATTTTACTGAAAATGGATTTGAGAGGAGGATATCTATGAGATGGAGGTTGGTAGAATTTTATATGGTGCATTTTATTATTAATACTTGCTGAGCACTTTTGTATTCACTCTTACTAAATCCCCCTTTGCTTAGAGAAATGCTCCTGTGGGGAAGTTTATGTTGGGATATGGATCCCAATGGGTTAGACCACACGGCATGGGGTGAAGGTCATCCATAGGATCAAGACTACAAAGAGACGGATTATCAGGAGGGCTAAGTTGATGGTTATGCAGTGCATCAACTTTCGACAGCCTTTTGGAGTAATTAGTATTTTGGTATTATGTTTTTGTTGTACTTGGATCTTATGTATAGTTAATATGCTAGATCTGTAGCCTATGTGGTAATGGATTGCAATAAGTTTTCAATTCAGTCTCTAATTATTATTCTACTGCAACACTCTAAACACGGTGTATTAATAATAAAGCATCGGGTATGCTCGATGTTAAAATTAGCTAATATGCTAAGATTCGTGTAATTATCTCAAAGTAATAGCAGTGTTACCGTCGTTATTCTGGACTAATTATGTGGGTCGCCATAAAGAAACACACATCAATTGGATGGCATATCCAGTTGAATCTGTTGGTTCTATAATGCAAGAGTTGCTCATTTGCGTCATTTCGATGCTTCATAGGAAAAGAGTACATGATTTTGGAGAGAGATAGACACAAAGGAAATTTTCCATGAGGTTGGACCTCATGATAGATTTCTCCAAAACTCCTATGGATTGAGCGATTCCATAGGAATTTTAGGAGCTCATTCCTTTGTTCTAAAGGGATTCACTGGAAATTTTTCCATAGGATTCCAATCCTACAAAATTTCACATTTTTTCTTTGTCCAAAAGAGTCCTTCAATTCATATTTTTATTTTTTTGCGAAAAGTCAACTTTACCCACGAAAATAATAAATTGGGTATTTGATCACTGAACAAACAAAAACAAGTTAATTTACACTCACTACAGGAAAACGTTGTTGATTCGTCGGCCAATAGCAATTTCGTCGGCCTAAATAAAACCGTCAAAAATGTCTACATAATTTCGTCGGCCAATGGAAGCCGTCAAAAATGTCTTCATAATTTCGTCGGCTATTTTGTAGCCGTCAAAAATAAGTTTGCGATTTCGTTATCCAGGAAAGCCTTCGGAAAAGCCGGTTAATTTCGTCGGTATTAAAAAAGACGTCGAAAATATGTTGATAATTTCGTTGGCTAGAATGGCCGTCGAAAATATTTGCGTAGTTTCGTCGGCCAATCTCTGCTGTCGAAAATAAGTCGAGCCCTAAAAATCCTTGGCCGGCCAAAAATCTCCTCACTCATGTGACCTTCATGCGCTCCTCCCCCACCCACATGTGGCCGCCCTGCGTCTTGCCCAAACCACGCTGGCGCTCATGTGACGTCATTGGCCCTGCCCATGCCGCCCCATACCATGGCTGCCCACGCGCCACGCACCCCCAGGTTCTTCACTCTGCGAGTTCTTTTGGTACTCTTTTGTAGATATTCAGTCGATTGATTGCGTCCCGAATGTAATATGCAATTTCATCTAGTAGTATTTTTACTTCTTATATTGTGTATTCTTTTGTGCCGTATGAATATTCTTGGTTTTGATGGCTTTGATTTTCTAATTATCCAAGATAAATCACGGCACATGCTTGGCAATATTTGTTGAACTTGTGAATTTTTTTGCAATAATAATAATAATAACAGAGCTTATAATGTGGTAGGTAGATAAATTTATTCATATTTTTTTACTAATGTAACCTAATCTGCAGAACTATTGTAGCCCTCTTAGTAGAAATTATCTATGAAAGTTTAAAAGATACAATATCTTAAACCTGCTAAGTATCCTTGTAGTCACGACTTTCTTAGGAAGTAGAAAAGCTCAATCTTTCTGGATGGAACAAAATATATACATGTGAGGAAGGTCTTAGGCTATTTCCGGGATATTCTAGTTGATATGTGCTTCAGATATGAGCTTTTAGATTCTTTGTTTGCTGTTTGGTAATTTCTTGGATGATCCAGTTAGAAAATCACCAAGGGAAGAAGCTTGGCAAGGGACAACAGTTACGGAAGAATATTGGCCTTGGTTTCAAGACTCGTGAAGCCGTTGAAGGTATGTTCAAGCTCTTTTCTCCCACTAATCCTATAGTTTAGATCTTTGTGTTGCTTTTGCCATTTTGTAACGTTATTGATTAGCGTCATACACTCTGCATATTGTTAGTTTTTCAAGATTTTTTTACGCTTGTATCCATATGCTATTTGGCTATATACACCATGAAAGCTTAGTAACCTATAATGAGCTACTAGTGACTTAGTTTTACTTGGCATGCGATATGTGATCTAAATGTTTTCTACAATGCTCGAGCTGATTTTGAAAAGAAATCGTTATCAAACATGTTTGAATGTAGCTGATTTTGTGCACGAGGAAGAGCTGCTCTCTTTTGCATGTTTTTGTCGTATTGATCCACTTGCATCATGCAATATCCTAAAGTACAGATTGTTGCATCATGGATGGTGTAGCATATCCATAGATTGTCGTCACAAAGATGTCAATAACCAAGGGATTTCTGCTATGAAGGTATTTTTTTTGGGGAGCAAAACTAAGCCTTGTAGAGCTGTTTAAAAATCATAAGATGACCTCAGTTATGCTATGTACTTCCTTAAAATCATGCTTGATGAAATGTATCTATGTCCGGTTTGATCTAAATGTGTACTGGTATATTTCACTATATTTGTCTAAGATAAAATTGATGTAGGTACGATTTAGAATAACGTTTTGATGATATGTATCACCCTCTTTTAGTATTTCCTTTCAACACACGGACACTACACACACACATATGTATATGGTCGTAACCCAGCATCCCACGTAATTTGGTGTCATTTAAAAACCAGGCAGAGGCGCGTTCAAACCATTCACATACACTAATTAGTAACGTGACCACCCCACGCAACGGAACAATCTGGTAGTAAATGACTAATGAATGCTACTTCTTATTTGTACATGAATCTTATTTTTTTTATTTAGCCATGTAGTGTTAGCAAGATCAAAATGGCGAGACGGCCAGAAGATGGATGTATGATGGATGGAAAAACACCGGGATGCACACACGAGAGTGGATGGTGAACACACAGGCTTTTGTGGATTTTGTTTTCTCTTCCTCTCCTTTTGGTGGGTTGGGGAAGTGCCCCTGTCGTAGGTGTCAGAATTTTAATTGGCAGTACAAAACAGATATGGAACATCACCTTTGCAAATGGGGTTTCATGCCAGATTATCTAACCTGGTATGAGCATGGTGAGCCACGTTCTAGGGAAACATCCAATCCGAATGAGTGTGAGCTAGCTGATGATCCTATTGATGCATTGGATGATATGATGCATGATTTTGTTCAGCAGTTTGAGGATGTGCTCGGACCAGAGGTAGATAGATTCTTTAGTCTTCTGAAAGCTTCTGAAGATCCTTTGCATGAGTCCTGGCGTGACACGACTTGCATCGTGACACGATTGATGGCTATAAGGTCAAAGTATAACTTCTCGATTAATTTGTTTCAATGATCTAGTTGATTTGATATCGACATTTTACCAAAACCTCACAAGTTGCCGAAAGATTTCTATTACTCAAAGAAACGCTAGCGGTCTAGGGATGCCATATCGGAAGGCGATGTGTGTGTGAACAATTGTATTTTGTTACGAAAGGAGCACGAGAAGTTGGATCGTTGTCCATCTTTGCAAGAAATCTAGATATCGTGAAGTAGTCAACAAAGATGGGATTATCTGCGAAAACAAGCGTTCCCTAAAGCAGCACAATATCGCCTCTCACAAAGACGGCTCCAACGGTTGTACCTCTCTAAGACGATTACGAAGCATATGAGGTGGCACAAGGAAGGCATCCGTACAAATGAGGGGTACATGGGCCATCCATCGGCGGTGAGGCTTGGAAGGCCTTTGGATCGGTATGACCAAGATTTTGCTAGCGATCCTCGGAATGTACGTATTGGATTGGCGACCGATGGTTTCACCCCTTTCAACACAAATGCGGCGACATATTCATGTTGGCCCATTTTTGCAATTCCATACAATCTTCCACCCTCTTTGTGCATGAAAGATCAGTATGTGTTCCTGACTATTATCATACCAGTTCCTGATCATCCTGGAAAGCACTTAGACATGTTTATGCAGCCGTTGATCGATGAGCTAAAAGAACTATGGATCGGTGTCAGGACATATGACAATAGTAGAAAGGAGTATTTCAACATGCGTGCAGCATTCCTTTGGTCTATCCATGATTTTCCTGCATATGGCATGTTCTCGGGATGGAGCACGCATGGTCGGTTATGTTGTCCAATATGCATGGATGACACTGATGCATTTCGCCTAAAGAACGGAGGTAAATTATGCTTCTTCGATTGTCATCGACGCTTCACACCATCAATCACCTATTTAGGACCCAACGAAATGCATTTCGTAAAGATACCACCATTAGTAAAGGTCCACCGGCGTTTGGTGGATCGAGATTGTTGCTTGGCATGATCGGTTAGAAGCCACAGAGAATGGTTACGAAGGGTTCAAAGAGGAACATAATTGGACTCACATATCTTCCATCTGGAGTCTTCCTTATGTTAAATGTCTAATCTTATGGCACAATATCGATGTGATGCATCAAGAACGGAATGTTGCTGAAAGTATCATCAGCACCGTTTTTTACTTCAAGGACAAAACAAAAGATAATATGAAAGCTCGTAAAGATATGGCTGGCATATGTGATCGGCCTACCCTTGAGGTCAGATACAATCAAGCCGGACGTATGGGTAAGCCACGTGCTCCATACTGTCTAAAGCCTTCAGAAAAAAAGGAGGTGCTTGCGTGGCTCAAGAATCTTAAATTTCCCGATGGTTACGCGTCAAACCTAAAGGGCGCGGTGAACATCGTAAGTGGCAAGATAAATGGTTTGAAGAGCCATGACTACCATATTATTATGGAGAGGCTACTTCCTGTAATGTTTCATGGATATCTAAAAGAAGAAGTTTGGATAATGTTAGCGAGCTTTCTTATTTCTCTGAGACAATTGTGCAAAAAGGAAATTAAGAAAACAACAATGAGGAAACTCGGTAAGAAAATACCGGTGTTGATATGTAAGATGGAGAAAGTGTTCCCACCGGTTTTATGAGCGTAATGCAACATCTGTTGGTGCATTTGCCTTATGAAGCGAGAGGTTGGTGGGCACATGCGATGTCGATGGATGTATCCTATAGAACGGAACTTAAAAAGATTAGAGCAATCAGGGTAACAAAGCACGAGTTGAAGGATGCATCGCGCAAGCATTTTATCTAAAAGAAATATCATACTATACGAGCACATATTTCGCAGAAGAACACAACATCAATGCTCATATACCAAGATACCACACCTCGATGATGCACCACTAGTAATCTCAAGATATTTCAAAGGAAAGGTAAGGTTGTTGGTGGAAGTTCTTGCATGAGGTATCTCTGAAGAATGGAATGCTGCAATGTTGTATATGTACACCAACATCGAGGAGATGGATGATTACTTCGAGTAAGTACTTAACCTAATTTCCGTTTTAATCTCTTCATGCACAAACTGTATGAAACCTAAATAATGTACTACAGGTTGTTCGATCAACAACAATGGAGATCTAGGCAGCAACCTACCAGTAAACAACTTGAAACTCTACGACGTGATGGATTACGTGGTGGTCCTAACACTACTACAGAACGACACATCACTATCACTGTATTTGTGTCGGTTCTTAAGTTTTTCGAAAAAAATGATTGTGATAAGTAACTTCGGAGGGGTGTTAGTAATAATCACTATCGGTTCTGAGATTATAAGTGATTGTGATGTAGCATCGGACACATCCGAATCGGTTCTCTACTAAAAGTGATAGTGATGTACACGGTCATCACTATCGGTTCTTTCATAGAAGTGATAGTGATTGCACATCACTATCACTTCTATGAAAAGAACCGATAGTGATGACCTATACATCACTATTACTTTTTAGTAGAGAACCGATTCTGATGTGCACATGGTTATCACTATCGGTTCTTTTTATAGAAGCGATAGTGATGACCGTGCACATCACCATCGCTTGTTGAAAAGAACCGATTCTGATGTGCTCGTGCTTATGACTAAAGTGATGGCCGTGCACATCACTATCCTTTTTGAAAAGAACCGATTCTGATGTGCCTCGCTAGGTTATATATACCACTCGCACTGAACTCTTCTCTGTTGTTGCTCCAGAGGAGATTTCTCCGCCGCCACCCGAGAAAATAGCTCATATTGTGTGGTTGGAAGCAATACTTGGGTGAGAAAAATTGAAGTCCTCATGGGTGGGTATTAATAGGGCAAAATTGAAACCCTATCTTGAGGAGATTCCCCTCTTTTTGCCCTCTTTTGCGGTTTTCTTCAAAATGTGAGATCAGCAATTCTTTAAACCCCTTCAATTTTGCACTGGTAATTTCGATATGTTGTCAATAAAGTTTAGGTTGCACTGGAATTGTGTACATGCTTTCAGATTTCACACTCTTTATTTGACAAGCACATATCTTTTTAATTTTTGTAGTGCGATCTCCTGTTTATATGGAATTATTATTGCTATTATGTGGTAACTGTTATTAGAGTTTAGGTGGCGTAACCTACGTCTCCCGTTCGAGGGTGCTTATTTATAAATATGCTGAACGAAAGGGCATATTTATAATGACGATCTCGAATTGTCCACGTTTTTAGACGATTCGAGGATATATGGTTCGAGCAAGTTCTGGTATGTTGTACAACTTGAGTAGATTTGATGGCGTCTCTCGGTGTTCTCCGGATACACACCCCGCTTGACTGTTGTCGAGGCGTGTATCCGGAGAACAATGGGAGATGTCTTGCCAAATTTTCTAGAGTTGTACAACGGCTTAGAACTTGCCTCAACCATATATCCTCGAATGGGATTAGGACCTAACCTATTTAGAGATTAGGAGTCATCGTTGGTACCCTTGATTTGTTTCTTGTAGTAGAAAGATTTGCATGCTCTTGCACTAGCTATATAATTAGATTATTTGATATCATTGTTGATGTTAAAATTTATGTCTCTTATGTAGGGAATTGGAAGCTTTAAACCGGGGAAGAAGCTAGGTATCAATCGGAGTACATTTATATATCTTGGAACCCGTCCACTAGTTTGCAAAGGTAATATTAATTGAAATGATGTCTCAATATTTAAAATAGCTATAGCTAGTTGTCGCTCCAGTTTTTCCTTAATTTATTGTGCAAAATTTAATTGCAGATGGACCGTGAGGAATGGATGTATCAGAAAATCCATGTGAGTTCTGAATTTTAGAGGGGTGTTAAGGAGTTCAAAAAAATTGCAGAAGACGACATGGTGAGGAGGGGTGTAAACTTCATATATTGTCCTTGCATTGATTGCACCAATCTGAGGAGATTTAACAACTCATCTCAAATTGAGGACCACGATTCGGCGTGGCCGTGAGGAATTACACATGTTGGATCCATCACGGGGAGGCAGGTAGTACCCTTCCGATATGCAACGAAGATACGGTGGAACCGGATGACGAGTTGCAGCCTGATATGTTTGAGGAGGATAATTTGGAGCAAATGTTGCGGGATGTGGAGGGTAATTACACAGAAAGAGAGTTTTAAAAGTTTAAAAGCTTGATAGAAGACGATGCCAAACCGTTGTTCACAGGTTGCAAAGCGGAATACACTAAGTTGGGTTCGGTCCTTGCATTGTTCGAACTGAAGGCAAAACACCGTTGGACGGATACAAGTTTCAATGCACTACTAGTTCTTCTATCGGATCTGCTTCGAGAGAAGCGAGTTGCCAACAAGCATTTATGAAGCGAAGAAGCTACTATGTCCCATGGGAATGGAAATAGAAAGGATACATGCATGTCCGAATGATTGCATCTTGTCTTAACGCACATCGAGGAGCTGCACATTTGTCCGGTTTGCGGTGTGCCCGGTACAAACAAAAGGAGAAGCGTAACGACAAGAAGCGTAAGAGCCGAACAACGACGGTGAAGAGGTCACTAAAGGTGCACCGCCAAGGTATTGTGGTACTTGCCCATCATTCCCGTCTGGAGCGGTTGTTTGCAAATCCGAGAGAGGCAAAATTGTTGCGTTGGCATTACGAGTCTCGAAAGGAAGATGGCAAGTGAGACACCTGTTGATTCGGCTCAATGGAGAAACATTGATTGGAAACATGAGGAGTTTGGTGCGAAATGAGGAACATAAGATTTGGGTTGAGTACCAGCGGAATGAATCCATTTGGTAACATGAGCGATCGTCCAAACACTGGCGATTCTCATTGTGTATCTACAACCTCCCTCCTTGGTACAGGCATGAAGTGGAAGTATATCATGATGTCATTACTAATCTCGGGACCCAAGCAGTAGGAAATGATATTGATGTGTACCTTGCACCATTGATCGAGGATTTGGTAAAATTGTGGAATGAGGGGTCGCGTGTGGGATGCGTACAAAGAGAGCATTTCACCCTACGAACTATTGTATTTTGCACCATAAATGATTTCCGGCTCTTGGTAATTTGGCGGATTCTGATCTGAAAGGAGCCAAAGCGTGTCCTATTTGTGAAGAGGAGACGAGAGTCTATGGTCGCCAATTCCAAGAAAACTGTATATATGGGTCACCGTAGGTTTCTACCTCGAAGTCATCGATCTGTAAGATGGATGACAAATTTGATGGGAAGAGGAAGTCCGTCGACACGCATGACCTATGAGTGGAAGCCAAGTATATTCACGTGTAGAGGATATCGATGTTGATGCGACGAAAGAGTCAGAAATCTGTTAGTCCTAGGACCATTTGGAAGAAGAGGTCAATATTCGGGACTTACCGTCTTTGGAAGGAGTTAGATGTCGGCATTGTATTGATGTCATGCATGTTGAGAAGAATGTCTGCGACAACTTGGTTGGCATCCTGCTGAACATACTTGGGAAGACCAATGATGGTGTCAATGCTCGTCGCGACATGGCCTACATGGGAATCAGGCCCAGACTTGCAGTGATAGAGGAGGATGGAAAAGGTCCGTACATCCCTGCTGCATGCTACACCCTGTCCAAGAAGGAGAAAGAAGATCTCTGCAAATGTCTCCAAAGTATTAAAGTTCCATCGGCTACTCCGAACATTAAGAAGCTTGTGTCTATGGATGATTTGAAGTTGTTGGGCATGAAGTCCCATGACCGCCATGTCTTGATGACCCAAATGCTCCGGTTGCAATCGAAATATTCTCCCAGAGGATGTCGGTTGGCAATCACAAAGTTGTGTTATTTCTTCAATGCGATCTCTGCAAAGTTATTGACCCGATGTACTAGACAACTTACAGAGTGAGGTGGTGCGACTACTGTGTCACCTTGAGATGCATTTCCACCATCGTTCTTTGGCGTAATGGTCCACCTTGTTGTTCACCTTGTCGAGAGATTAAGATATGTGGACCCGCTTTCCTCGTTACATGTATCCGTTTGAGAGGTACATGGGTATATTTAAGTCGTACGTTAGGAATCGGTCGAAGCCTGAGGGTAGTATTGTTGAAGGTTATGGGACTAAAGAGGTTATTGAGTTTTGCGTGGACTACCTGAGTAAAAGAGAAGCAATCGGTGTTCTGTATCTCGTCATGAGGCGGACTTCTTTGGTAAAGGAACCGTTGGGTCCAAACTAATGAGTCAGGGTTTGATATGTATTGCAAGGCGCATTTCACGATCTTGCAAAATAGCGCAGGTTCGCCCATACATCGAGCGACATAAGTTGATATTACGGAAGAGAATCCACAAATGGATGAGCTTTCCATCGCACAAGAACACAATGATCGATTCCTCACATGGTTCAAAGAAAAGCGGAGGTCTCCTTTAGTGAGAATGTAAAATGGTTGGTGACGGACCAAGATTTAATGTCTGAGACATGGCGAGTGCGATATTAATGGTTACACCTTTTACCTTTGAGAGTCAAGATGCCAAGAGTACTGTCCAAAACAGTGGTGTGAGTATAAATGCTTTCTCTGATGATCATCACTCGAAAATAGTCTCCCCAACCACAATGAACTCCTACTATGGGCTGATCGAAGAAATTTGGGAGCTCGATTACGGAATATACCAAGTTCCATTGTTCCGATGTAAGTGGAGTGCGACTTCCACATGGAGTGAAGGTCGACAAGAGAGGCTTTACTATTGTGGATCTCGATGAACTCGCCTACAAAGATGATCCGTTTGTCCTTGCGAAGCAAGCAACTCAAGTCTTTTACGTGCGCGATCCGGCCAATCCGAGGTTGCACGTCGTTCTTCATGGCAAGAGACGGATCGTAGGAGTTGAAGATGTTGTAGATGAAGAAGAGTATAACCAATTCGATGAGATACCTTCATTTGCAGATGGGGCTTGTCTTAGCGGGGATGACGACACACATGGAGCCAATTACATGCGAGTAGATCATCATGAAGGGCAGTATTGTAAATAAATGGACTATTATAATGTATGTAAAATAGTTTGCAATGCTTTCAAAGTAAAAAATCCAAGGTGATGAATTCTTTGTTTGGAGGCTTGATTGAAATGCATGCAATTTCTCTTTATACTGCACTTTCGCCATATGTTGTGAAAGAAAATTCCATTTGACAAAATTACTTTTGGGAAAGCTTGTAAATAGTCGAAAGCTCATTTCGGAAATTTTGTACAACTCAGATTAATTTGAAAAAGTTTTGACTTTTCTCGCTTTTACGCACAAATCATGTCTCTGAAATGAATTTTAGCATATTTCTTGAATGAAGTCGCTTTTTCCAAAAATTCTTTTATGGAAAGTTTTGCGAGATCTGAAATATGTTTTTGCATAATTTCAAATAATTCCAATGATATTTGCAAAAGTTTTACACTCTTTGATCTAATTTCAAAATGTCTTGCATGCATGGTTTGTCCGAAAGGCAATAGTGCAACTTTGCACTTTGTGCCATATGTTGTGAAAGAAAATTCCATTTGACAAAATTACTTTTGGGAAAGCTTGTAAATAGTCAAAAGCTCATTTCGGAAATTTTCGTACAATTCCATATTAATTTGAAAAAGTTTTGACTTTTCTCGCTTTTACGACAAATCATGTCTCTGAAATGAATTTTAGCATATTTCTTGAATGAAGTCGCTTTTCCAAAAATTCTTTTATGAAAAGTTTTGCAAGATCTGAAATATGTTTTGCATAATTTCAAATAATTCCAATGATATTTGCAAAAGTTTTACACTCTTTGATCTAATTACGAAAATGTCTTGCATGCATGGTTTGTGCGGAAGGCAATAGTGCAATGAACTACATCAATGTCGGTTTTCATTATAAAAGCGATACTAATAATAAAGCATCGATGTCGGTTTTCTTAAAAAGTGATACTAATGATAAAGCATCGATATCGCTTTTCTTAAAAAGTGATACTAATGATAAAGCATCGATGTCGGTTTTTTAAAAGAGTGATACTAATAATAAAGCATCGATGTCGGTTTTCTTAAAAAGTGGTACTAATGATAAAGCATCGAGATCGCTTTTCTTAAAAAGTGATACTAATAATAAAGCATCGATGTCGGTTTTCTTAAAAAGCGATACAAATGATAAAGCATCGATGTCGGTTTTCTTAAAAGAGTGATACTCTTGATAAAGCAATCTATCGGTTTTCTTAAAACCCGGCCCATTCTCGCGACCATAGCCATTGGCATGCAGACCACGCTCCACGCTTAACCCTAGCCGCCCTCGACCTCCCAGACCCAGTCCAGACTCCCGAGTGCAGCCGCCGCCCCGCCCGTGCCACCTGCCTCGCCTCCCGCCCGTCGCCCGATGCCTCGCCTGCGCCCCGGCGCCCGCCCGCCGCTGGTGCCTGCCTCGCCTCCCGCCACATCGCCCGGTGCCTCGCCTGCGCCCACGACCCTCACCTCGGTGCCTCGTCATCTGCCTCCGTCTTCCTCACCTCACGGTAAAGCCTCGCCCCACGACCCGACGACCCTCACCTCACGCCCGGGTGCCTCGTCATCGCCTCCGTCTTCCTCACCTACGGTAAAGCCTCCTTCAATCCTTGTATGAGCAAGAACATCTATCCGGTCAGAGGCTTGCAAAGGGGCCAGTCGATCTGCGGCTTGGGGACCTTGCATGTGGGGGTTGATTGTTCTGTGAGGATTTGGGTTAAGGTTGACAGTTTGTGACAACAAAATTATCTTTCACCTGCTGCAATGCTTGGTTAGATCATTTTGTTGTTGGCTCTCTTTATGTAATTTGTATTGTATATGATAGATTGCTTACTGTCATTAGGTTTTGATGGTCTGATAGCCTCCTGTCAATATTCAGTATCAATTTGTGCTATTGTTTGCCCATACCTTAGTCTGTTTCATTGTCCAGTAAGCTATTTTCCATTGGAATCTGATTCTCTTATTAAGCTGGTAGTCTAACTGCAGTCAGATTCTTTTATTAAGCTGCTGAATCTGAATGTCCATATATATATCTAGTTCACTGTTATAGAATGACAAATTGATTAAGTTCTAAAACTGCCAAGTATTGAATCTATCAATTTGTGGTAAGGTTGTCACAAACTTGTCAATATCTTGCCCTAGTGGCGAGGACGGCCTTTTAAGGCAACCCGACATCTGAGAACAACATAAATGATTAATTTGATTTATGCTAGATGTACTGATACTTTGATTTTCATGACTGTATACATGTTCCTACCACTGTTTTTGGTATCCTGGTGTAGGACTAGGGGTGGAATCGAGCCGAGCCGAGCCGAGCTTGGCTCGGCTCGACCGAGCTCGTCAGTTTGCGAGCCGAGCCGAGCTCGGCTCATTGTCTTTGTCGAGCTAAAAACCGGGCTCGGCTTGGGCTCGGTCGAGCCTCGAGCCGAGCCGAGCCGGCTCGTGAGCCGCCTGGCATGTGAGCCCGCCTCATTGCGTCAACTCTCAAGTATGTTCATTGTATGTTCCTTATTCAATATGACTGTATGAATGCCAAGCCGATTGAATGTCTGTGGGATGTGGCTAATTTTGTATTAAAATTAAGCCTCATATAATTTGGATAATCAATTAATGATTAGTGATTAGTGAAAGTGATTCGAATATCTGAATTTTACTGAGCCTAACGAGCCAACGAGCAGCTCATGAGCCGGCTCAGTGCTCGGCTCATTATAACCTCGAGCAGACGGTAGACTCGGGCTCGGCTCGTTGATGCACCGAGCCGAGCCGAGCCGCACCGAGTCGAGCCGCGAGCCTCGAGCTATTTTTCCACCCCTATGTAGGACCTTATATTTTGTCATGCTTCAAAGTTTAAGAATGTGTTTTACTAGCTATTCTGTTCCATGGTTAAAGCAAGTGTACTTGAAGAAAATTAAAACCGAAAAATTAACAGGTGTATCATGTGAATTATTCTAATTTCTGGTGAATTTTGAAATTTCTATTTTTATTGATCAGTTTCTATGTATATGTGAGATTTCTTTGTATGTGTGAGGTTTCTATGTATATGTGAGATTTCTATCTACGTTAGAGTTCAAAATGCGTAACATACGTCTCCCGTTTGAGAGTACTTATTTATGAATATGCCATTTCAGCATATTCATAAGCAAACAGTCTCGAATTGTCCACGTTTTTTGGACAGTTTGAGGATATGTGGTTCGGGCAAGTTCCTGAGCTATGTTGTACAACTTCATAGTTGATTTCGGTAGCGTTTCCCTGGTGTTCTCCGGATACACACCCCTCTTAACCTGTTGTCGAGACGTGTATCTGGAGAACAGCGGGGAGATGCTGTCGAAATTTTCTCTGAAGTTGTACAACAGCTTAGGAACTTGCTCGAACCACATATCCTCGAATGGGATTAGGACCAAACCTATTTAGAGATTAGGGTTTATCGTTGGTATGTATTTAGTTGGTCAACAGATATTGCATGTTATGTCGCTTACTAACTTGACCTTCTTGTGTTGCTATTCTTGCAAGTATCGAAAACCAGCCTATTGTTCCCATTGTCTTGCAAGTATTATTGCCATTGCATTAGTACATTAATGCTCAAATTCTCTGTTGATGTTGTGAAATCTGAAACTTGTTGGTATAAGTAAACATCTGCTAGTGCTAAATTCACTTGTCATATGGAATGGGCTTTTGTTTTTTATCGAGCATAGGTTAGAGTTTAAGTTATGTAACCCACATGTATCCGTTCAATTTAGAGATTAGGAGTTATCATTCGAACTTATTTAGTTGGTCAATAGATAGACTTTTGTTCTAACAATTGCATACTATGAATTATCTGTTGATCCTTTACAAGATTTATTGTCAAGTGCATATAGTAGCTTCAAATTGCTTTCTCTCATGTCACACATATGACCTTATCGATAAGAAAACTCAAAATGTCTCAACTAGAGAGCATCGGCTCGTGCTGACACAGTAGAAGGTCTTCTTGAGGGCCGAGCATGGTTCCAATTACTAAAGGGCCGAGTAAGGTGAGGAAGACCCGAGGACCAAACAAAGGGGCTACAGGGAGAACACCACAGGTTCTCCGCTTCAATACCACGGGGGTCTGCACGGGCCCTCCTAAGTACATGGGGCGATACCGGTCATTTCTTGGCCAATTGGTGAGGGAGAGAGTGCCCATAACAATTAAGGATTGGAGAAAGGAAGTCAACCACGAAAGCGTAAGAATCGGTTGTGGGGCGAGGTTAAGGGTAAATGGATTATAGAGGAGGAAGATGAACCCAAAGCGAGACGGTACGCCTTGAAGAGGATGGGTGTGGCCGTGAGGCACTTCAAGGCCCTTATGCACAGCCGATGCGTCTTTGAAAGGCCGTACACCATTCAAGAGGTATCCATTTGTGACCTCGATGTTTGGGCGGAGTTCACAAGGATGAAGGGTACGCCCGAGGCGTAGCAAGAGAGAGAGAACACCACCGCCTGTGAGGCATAACACGCACCCGCACCACCTCAAGACTGAGTGGCTATGAGGGGAAGAAGGCGAGTGGGCGCGACTAGCCGAGGAGTCGCTCACTCGGGACGGTGATGCCTTACTCCCACATAATCGAGGAGCGGCACGAATCGGGTATTAGCGAGGACAAAGAAAACCCCGACGAGCAGCTTTGTAGTTGCAAACCCCGCTCTCGCACAAGTCGTCTCTACCATCGTAAGACATCTAACTTAGTACAATACAATTGACCCAACTTGTTGTATTTCAAATCTAATTCAGACTAAGCTTATTACAGAAGAGGTAAGCCAATGAAAAGAACAGGGACCTTCTGAGCCAAGGGTCGAAGGACATCCTGCCGTCTGCGATCGGGAAGTCCGACCATAAGGGCGGGTGCTTCCGTAGGGGCGGACACACGAAGAAGTCTTACTTTCAAGATGGCTGCGAGTGTCGTATCAAGGTCATGGCGAGCACGTGCGGGCGCCTCAAGGACACACTAAGGGAGCAAATGAGGAGGAGATTAAGGAGGAGATGAGGGGAGATGATGGCACGTGAGGAGGAGATAAGAGGGAGATGATGGCACGTGAGGATCGCTGAGGGCCGAGATGATGGCGATGATTTCCCAGTCGAGCGGATGCCCTCGACTCTCATAGAGAAGTCTGTGCCCGACCTAGCAAACAAGGTTCCAAAATGATAAGACCGGTCCCCACTAAAGGTAATAATTAATTTTTTCGAGTTAAAGCTACGAGTGTAACTCCCGCAATGTTTTTTCTCAAGTTGTACACTTCTTGCAGGTGCTGCGAAGTGCCACTCACCATCATGGCGGAGGATGGATTTCCGTCGAGGTCGCACACGGGTTGCATTTCCATGCAACGAGACCGACACGGCATGGTCACTGTGGGAAGGGCTACATGAGGTGCGGTGGACTCGTCCACGAAGACTTCTTATCACATGTGCTCGATTTCCCCCCACGAAGATATCACCACTCTCGGGCAAGCACGCATGTCGTTCATCAAGTGGCCCACGACGGTGTCGTCTTGGTCAAGGTAAAAAGTCCCTCCACGTCTTCTCTACCATTCGAAACTCTACCGCAGAAGTTAAATATATGTGTGCTTCAGTAGGTTCCTCCTGCTTTGCTCTGCTCCTGCCTGATCCTCGATCCTGCTCCTCCTCCGCTCGCCTCCCGCCTCTCCTGCTCCTCCTCGCTTGCGCCTCCTCCTGCTCCTGCTCCCACTTCTGCTCCAACCGCAGTGATGACACAGAGTGCGACTGGCGTGTAAGGACAAACACGACACCCGTAGAACCACAGGAGGCCTCCGAGACTCCTTCCGCCAAGAGGGCAAAGCTAACAGAGGCCACAACGCCCCTTAAGGTACCTGAAAAGCCCACTGCCCCGATCTCGGAGACTCCTTCGGCCCAGAAAGAAAAGTCAGCACAGGCCACAGGCACCCTGTATGATTATAAGGCCTACGAGCATGGAAAGCCCCTGATTGCATCACACGAACTGAATGATCTAGGCAGGTGGTCTCGCATCCTCCATGGATGGTACCTTGATAAGGTGAAGGGGGAAGAGCGTCGAGTCGACTTCAACGTGAAGTATAAAATGGTACATTTTCACTGTGACGAGAATGGAACATTCCCCGTCAGTTTTGAGGATCTATTCCGTGTGTACCAAATGAAAGCCATCGATATTTCTACTTTACGATCATGGACGCTGTGAGTATCACACCATATAGCTTGCGCTCATGACTTTTATAGGATTTTGCATTATGTTTTCTCACATTCAACACGAGTTGCAGGATAATGAGACAACGAGCCGTGACGCATCTACGAAGTTGGGTTTGTCGACCTCGAGCTTGTGTTCTGCGACCATGGCTAGGCTTCAACCGTGTTCGTTGCTAGCTACATCAAGGGGTATTGCATCTTTGAGTCGAATAAGGACTTCATTGTATTGCCGCACCACGAGGAGTAAGTAGTACTTTTCGATTCAATTACTTATACGCACTTAAAACCGTATGTGAACTTATTTCCTTGCACTACATTTTATTTAATAAGCAACCATTGGGTTCTACTCGTCCTCGTTCCGAGTGAAAACACGATCTACACATTTAACTCGATTGAGAAGAGACCGATGGCATACGCTATCAAGCCTCCTTTGCGTATAAGCACATTATTGTAACCTAACACATCGAGGAATTTAACTACGTTTATTTTTTTGACTCAATGGTGCTCTCCAATGTATGTAGGGGTTCCTCGGACTATGTTGATGAAGGAGGGCCGCTGCGACACAAAAAGGGCAAGACAACTGCGATATAAGCGATTTAAGGTACAAGTGCCTAGCATATATATGATTAATTTTTTGACATCTAATCTTCGTGGGCTGAATTTCTTTTCTCTCTTCACGATTGCCATCAACAGGCAGCGGTGACCATTAAACTTCTATGTCATGTAGTACATGCTCATCGTGGTCGACAACTCACAACTTTTCCCTAAGGTATATGTACGTGCATAATAATATACTTAGCTTTTTACATAGAAATTTTGAAACTGAAATTAATACTGATCATTTACATTTTTGCGAAGATCAATATCCCCGAAAGAGTTTAGACAACCAAAGCACTCAACAATTTACGAGACCACTTATGCGATTAGTCTTGGTTAGAAGTTATATCGAGGATGGCAGGTTTAGAGATCCCGAAGCATCCTACTAGTCCATATGTAAACAATATTAATAATATATGTCAATGTGATATGTATCGAGGAAGTCCATGTCTTGATTGTGAAGCATGTTTGTGTTGTATATTGTGAGCGACTATGATATATATGTGTTGTAATTAAAGCGTTTACGTTACGTGAATGTCATATATGCATCCTGTGTTACGTATTGCGAATGTGATGATATATATTGTGCATCTTGTTTTAATCAGGCTTTTTTGGAGAATTTGCAAAATGGCACACCCCAATGGGTCATCGGAATCGGTTCTTTAAGGAAGTGATTCGATGACCACCTCATCGAATCGTTCTTTAAGAAAAGTGATTACGATGACACCTCATCGAAATCGGTTCTTTTGTGGGCCGATTACGATGAGGGTGTCATCGAATCACTTTTCTTAAAGAACCGATTCTGATGAGGGGGTCATCAGAATCACTTCCCTTAAAGAACCGATTCTGATGAGGGGGTCATCACAATCACTTCCCTTAAAGAACCGATTCTGATGACGTTTTATCACTATCGGGTCAAAACCGATTCTGATAGCTCCACCTCATCACTATCTAAAGACATCGTATCGCCACTAGAACCGATTCTAATGCTAAAAAAGAACCGATTCTGATGTGCCGTTCTGTAGTAGTGTAATTTTGTCACATGGTTTCGAAAACACGTAATTTTCTTAACAATTAATTTTCTCATTGATTAATAACTATGTTGAGTATTAGTTTAAACACTGCTATAACCTTGCAGTGCATTACTGATGGTAGCGTCCATGAAGATTTGAGACAACTGTCACACGGAAGCATAACAGCGAGGAGTTTCAGACGTTATGATGTTAATGGATTTCATTTTCGTTCTGCAAAATTTGAAGCAACACGTGCACAAGCAGCCACGACAAATAGTGGAGTTGTCACTATAGCAAGTGGCTCGGATGGTCATCTCATCGAGTACTATGGTGATATTCAAAACATAGTTGAGATGAAGTTCGGGGGGTCGAAAGATCTACGAGTAGTGTTTTTTTATTGTGATTGGTTTAATGAAAAATTAGGGATCGGGATAAGGCGAAACACCAAAATTGGTCTAGTGGAAGTTAATCATACATCACGTCTTACAGGATTCAATCCATTTGTACTCGCTCACCAGGTTCAACAAGTGTATTATATGTCCTATCCTTGTCCCTTAGCAATCCTAAAGCCATGGTGGGTTGTTTAGAAGGTAAATCCTCCTGGTCGGTTGCCTACCCCTGGAGATGATGGGTATGATGAAAGTGAGGTTGTGAACACCTTCGAAGAAGCATATCAAGAAGGTGGTTTACCAGCCTCGTTTGGAGTAGATGAAGGGGTGGCGACAGATGTCCAAACTGGAAGTGCATTTCAGAGGTGTCTTGAGGAGGCTCAGCAGACGGTTGCTTCACTAGAGGAGACTCAACAGGAGGAGGTACTTCCTGCTCCTGTGTCAGCAGCAGGAGACAGTACTGATGGGGATGTGGACGGGGATGGGAAGGGGAAGGGGGAGGGGGAGGGGGATGGTGCTTTGAAGCAGATGACACTGGTGTTGATCCTGTGTTTAGGTAATTGTAAAAATTTTCGTAAGTTTTGTGTAAACATTGGTGCTGAATTTTTTTTCCCACCATTTCAGGTTCAGATCTTCTAACTTAATCACCCTAGTAGTTACAAACCCGGCGGCACGGAGATAGATTAAGCCACATGGTGACTGGTAAGTATGAGAATGAGACAATCTGTTGAACCAATGTATGGATGGATGTATGGATAGAGATATGCTTAAACTGTCTTGTCTTTGTGTGTGAATGGAGATATGTGTGTATGGATGGATCTATCTTTATTTCTCTTATCTATATATGTGTGTGGATGTAGAGACTTTATAGGGGACATGTTGCCAAAATTTCCAAGTTTCTATAGTGTTACTAATATTTTCATATTTTTACTTCACAGGCAATGGGATGACATTTCTTGGGGGGAAAGAACCGTTTGAGGCCAGTGAACGCAACCCTTGGGAACACTCTGTCGGCATCACTATCCTGGAATGGTTAATGTAGACAGAGTTTCTCAGCCGGCGACAAGTTGGGCGCACTACAAGATGGCAACAGATGTCCAAACTGGAACTATTGCTGTTAGGATTTGGAATGACTTCTAGATAATACTTTGGAATTTTCAGTTTTTATATACCCATATTTTTTGTTTTAATTTGTCTAACAGGTGTTGATATTCCTAATTAGGAGAGGTATCGTTTACCTGAGGGTGAGGAGGAGGCGTTGGCAACCAAGTCTCGATATGTCTTTGAGAAGGCCGCGACAAAGGTCGTAAAAGACATGATGTCCAATGCACGCATCCAAGCAGTGTGCTTGTACTACAAAAAGATAAAAAAGAGGACATGACCAAGAAGTTGGGTGCTTGAGATCTACCTTCATGCCGATGAGTACCTCCAGTGGACTGCCTTGGGTAAGGAAGTGTATGGATGCTTGGCAAGCACTTTGTGCTCTTGGGCTTCACCGACCTTTGTGGACAAGTCAAGGAGGAAGAGGGAAACCGTCAAGCGGGGCGAGGGTCTCTCGGCGATATGGCGATGGACATATTCGTCTAGCGCGGCGGATGGTATGGTTGATATCTTTATTTCAGTTATTTATATGCTTGTCAAATATATTGTGCTTGTTAATATAGATGAACATCGAATCGCAGGAGGCTACAAGTGGGGTTGCCCCAAGCTACATTGAGACTTATGTTCGGGGCCACCACGGAGCTGGTCCTACACATCCTGAGCAGCTTTGTAGTGATGTGGCGACACAAAACCTGGTTAGTAATTATGTGTGAACTTGCTACTTGTCTGATTAGTGCCTAACACAAAAATCCTGTAATGACAGGCTAGATATGAGGAAATAATGGTCGAACGTCATGGGGAAGAATATGACTGGAGGAAAGAACAAGTTGACCTTACAGCTTTGTACTCAACTGGGGGTGGAAAGAAACATGGCATATTTGCTATGCTGAATGGGGTAATTGATTCAAGTGAGGCTAGGAGTGAGGCCAGGTCATCTCAGTCATCTCAGAGCTGTTCGCGTACCTCTCGTGAGGCTAGGCTGGAGGAGGAGTTGAGGGTGCAGCGAGAAGCGATGAGAAGAGCAGAAAACGAGCGAGTGGAGGCGATGAGAAGATCATAGGAAGAGTGGGCAAGGCAACAACAAGAATATATGATTAATTGGCAAATACAACAACAACAACATCTGCAAGTAAGTTAATTAGAACTAAATATGAATTGATGAATTGCCTACATTTTCATCTTTCATTCATGCAAACGTCAACTTAATTGATGATATGAAGATTTACTTTATTTTTTCTTGTAATTTGATCTTCAGAAAATTCTATCTTCTCATTTGGGGACAACAATTAATTTTCCAGCATTTTAGCCTCCTCCCCCGCCTCCTCCTCTTTTCGTACCGCTATCCCCACATATGGTTAATTTTCCTAATCACAAATTCCATTTAACAAAATGTACATATATTGCGAATCACTTAATAATTTTCTTTAACATATAGGGTTCGATAACACCTCCAACGGCGGGATCTCGTGCAAATCTGGATGGGAAGTCGGCAATGCTTCGTACACCGTCTGTTGGGCAAGACATACACTCGGGAGGTGAAGACGGCGTGAAACAACGATGCTCCGAAGTTGAATTTTTTTTCTTCCATGTGACCTTTTATGTATGAATGTCGACTTGGATGAGTATGAACAACTATGCTATGTGTATGCGCCGTTTATTTGTGATACTATGTGTATGCGCCGTTTATTTTGATACTATGTGTATGCGCCGTTTATTTTGATACTATGTGTATGCGCCGTTTATTTTGATGGACCAGTATTTGTATGGACCGGTATTTGTGATACTATGTGTATGCGCCGTTTATTTTGATGGACCAATATTTGTATGGACCGGTATTTGTGATACTATGTGTATGTGCCGTTTATTTTGATTGTGTTGGTAGTGAAATGGGTAAGATATGGATATTTTGTGATATGATTGATGATCGTTACACTTTGCATGTGATGATATCATTGCTGAAAATATAGATGAATTTTTGTGAAAGGAAGGATCCTCCTCACAAAGGGGAGAAGGTAACTTCATTCTTGTTGTCACAATTTGCTAAAAACTCAATCCTAAACTGTTTATTTATGTTCTGTAGGAAGTCCCAGAGGGGGCCCCTGACTACGTGGCATACTACGTGGCAACCAAAGGCCACCATACAACCTTGCCAATTAAGCCTTTTGGACAGAAGGACCAAAGATCCAAGGTTAATAAATCAGGTCCAAGATGAACTTAGTTTGTTTTTCCTTCCCATATTTTGCAAATGTAAGTTTCTGCAAAAATTTTTCCTTCCCATATTTTGCTACCTTCTCATTGTTACTTGTAACAGCAGAACTGAAATTTCTCAATTGTTACTTGATGCTGACATGAACTAGCTGCAAGTTCATTCTCATTGTTATTTGATGCTGACATGAACTCGTGCTAACTGGTTGGGCTGTCTTATGCTTGCAGATTCAAAGTTGTTTTTCCTTGCAACTATCTACGCATTGCTTGGAATTCCTTGTCATACGATATGGTTCGAGACCCTCTATCGTGCAATGAGGTATGTTACTATCGCTTTAGCATTTCCTTCTATAATTCTATCAAGACATTTTAAGAAGACACATTTACATCGGCCATGTTTACTACCGCTTTAGTGCTATCCACGGTCAGCGCTTCACAAAGAAAGCGTACATCTTTCGCGTAAAATGTCTATACTGCACCTACACCGCTCACCCGTTGTTTCCATTTGATGTATCAATGAGCAATGGATGGGTGTATTCATCCCATTGTAGTTGGGTATATATTGTAAAAGCAATGCAATTTTAAGCATAAAACATTTAAGTGGAACTCAACTGTGGATTATGTCAGATATTTGTGGAACCATGATCGCTTTGTATTTGACACTTTCTCATCAACTTGTTAAACAGGACTAACAAATAGCATTCAGTTTTGGATGGTTTTTCCTATGTTACCCGGTAAGATCTAGTTCAAAGCTTAGCTTATTAATTATCGGCATTTCAACCGATGTGATAGTTATCACTTTTTGCGTTGTTGTTTGGTGCAAATCCACATTGGCTTTTGCATAATTGCTGCCATTGCCCCACCAATTGTATTTCATGGAAAATCATTAACGTAAGTTGCCACTACTTTATATACAATGACCAAAGCAATATCTACGGGTAATTTCCATTGCATCGTTGTTACCGTTCTTAACAGCCACTAGCCACCAACACTAAGAAGGTCGTTTTATTGAAGCAAGCGACATCTAAACAACTTTTAAAAGTTGCTAGATACATGAAAACAATACTATTGATGGCTTCATTATTTGAACTTTCTTGCATAATGCATAGTATTGATACGACCCTAAAATTTTGAATTGCTGCTTCAATGTTTTCTCGCAATATCTGAAATATGTCGGCGCTTTCATACTCCTTTACAGAATACAAATGGCAATGCACCAATTGAATAGCTCAAATATCTCATGCTAATCTATTTATCATTTTACGTCTTATTTTACCAGTAAATACACCGTTAATTAGTATTGATTATTGAGTGGATGTCTTGTGAAAATATTGGACCCTAAGGCCCATGTCTTCATCTCTTCCTGGTTATCCACATTTGAAAGTACAATATTTTCTAATTAATTATAGTGTGAAACTTTTTCGTTTTCCATCAGGGGCATTCTTGCTGCAATCGACACTTTCTCAGAGCATGTTATCATTGGGGTGAGACGAATGTTCAGTGCTATTTTTTTCCATTTACACCTACCAAAAAACGAAAAAGCTAGACACATTTTTATTGTCAAATGTGTCAAGCACCTCGGTAACTTCAAATGCCAACTCCAACTGATATTTGTTCTTGCAGATATTTTATTTTGTGGGGTTTGCATTATTTTGCTTGGAGACACTTCTTGAGCATTGGGGTTCTTCAGTCTGAAATAAATTCTTGTGCTCAACACATCCTCCGACCTTCCCTACGTATCTTTCTTTCGCTTGTCCTTTTCTTATGTATACTGTGGTATGTCTGCATACTAGTTATTGTTTCTTAGTATACTAAATGCATGAGGAACTAGTGGGTGTTTCATGTACATCACTTTTTATGGATTATATATATTTAGTTCAGAACAATGAATGGAATCATTGTAGTTATATATTTGGGTAATCGAAAGTTTGAAGTGTTCACATTGATTTGTACCTTCCTTTTTTAGTTTCAGATCTTGGTAAACTTCACTAATACGAAAGTCTATTTAAGATTGTTGTTTAGTCAGATTCTCTCGATAATTGAGTGAAATAAATTTCTCAAACTTGAAGGAACAAATTATTTTCCGTCTACTATTTCAATGTAGCACTTCCTTGAGAAACATATGATGGTATTACCTATTAGGCTATTACGTAATGTTTGTGATTTGCTAATCAAGACATGCTTGGTCGGATCTAGTAGCGATGTTCGTGACAAATCGCCATCGATCTTCACCGATGAAGTTATACCATGAAGTTCCATGCTTGATGTGTACCTCTGAAATGTCCCATCACCGGGATCATCATTGATCTCCAATGCGAGATGGAAATCTTGGATAATCATACTTTTGGTGCCTCCGAAGAAAGTATCATGTGTGCAGACAAGGGATTAATTGAAGGGAATGTTGTGAGAAATGATTCGGCCAGGCTTTGACTAGTTCAGGTATATCTGGAGAAGGATCTTTATTTAGCCTAGCCACATTCCTAATGCAACTAAGAATTATTTCATCTGTTGATTTGGGTGTGTGTGAGAAGAATAGCTGCAAGTTCATGTCCAAACTAGTAGCTTATTTTAGAATTGAGAAATTTCAGTACCAAATTTCAGTTTTGAGAATGTTTCTGTTGCTTTTAACTGTGGGTAAGCAGCAATGTTGAAAGCTATTTTTTTTACGGTGAACAATTATGCATAGTTGTCTGACCAATTTGGTAAGAGTTGAATATTTTTCTTAAATTACATATGAGATGCACAAAAGGCAGTCATGTAGTAATTTTTTCAGCTGATAAATTGATGGGTTGTTGACGTATCATGTGGTCTTGGCTACCTTCTCATTGTTACTTGTAATAGCAGAACTGAAATTTCTCAATTGTTACTTGATGCTGACATGAACTAGCTGCAAGTTCATTCTCATTGTTATTTGATACTGTGTGTATTTGATGCAAGTTCATTCTCATTGTTATTTGATATAGATGAATCTTCTGTTATTTTCTAGGATTTTTTTGTGAATTTTCTGTGATTTTATATGTTTTTTAATTTTTTTTGAAATAAAAATATTATTTTCGTCGGCCAGGCCGACGAAAATAACATTTGGCCGACGAAATAACATTTTTCCCAACTATTTTTTTGGGCGGTTAGGCCGACGAAAATGAGTTATTTTCATCGTCCTGGCCGACGAAAATAATATTTGGCCAACGAAATAACATTTTTCCCAACTGTTTTTTTGGGCGGTTAGGCCGTAAAAATAGAAAAAAAATTTAAAATGAGGTAATTTAAATCGGCCAGCCGACAAAATGCATATGCCACGTCGACCGAAATACTGTTTGTGTGCATCGACTAGTAATTTCGACTGACCACGTAAGCCGTCGAAAATAAATTTATTTCGGTTCTTGAGCGAAATTCATCATATTTTCATCGTTTTTGTTCCGTCGGTCAAAAGCCGACGAAAATAGTCGAAAAACCGACGAAAATATATATTTTCGTCGGCTTTTCGTGTATTTTCGTCGGCTTTTGGCCGACGAAAATAATACGGATTCCTGTAGTGACTCTAGAGGCTTGGGAGGGTGGTTTCGCCTGATGTGCAATTGACGTCACCAAATTTTGCTAGATGACATCCTAGTTAGCAGTATCAATAAATTCCTCTTCAACTAGGAGAGGTTGACGGAGAGGAACGGAGTAGATAGATGAATAGGGATATTTTTTTTCCATAATTCATTTTGAAGGACTTCGATGACTCACAAGTTTAACATGTTAAAGAGGACTTTTTTTATTTGCTATTGCTGACTAGGATGTCATTGACAAAAAAATTTGGTGACATACGTACTGCATGCATGACAAAGCCGTAATCACCGATCTAAGTGCCTCTTTAGCTTAAAAGCCGGCTTTAACTTCTAAAAACCCAGTAATACGTCAAACAAGTTAGCTTTTAAGCGGTTTTTGGTGTAAGCTCTAAGTCATATATAACTAGCAAAAGCCACAAGCTGAAAGCTGGGCGAGACCTACTCTTGTAGTTTATTGTTGAAAGAAATTATTTATTTGTCAAATAACTTCTTATAAAAAACTACAGCTACTTTTCAGTCTAAAAAACCAAAAAGCAGTTTTTTAAAAAAGCTACAGCTCTCCCAAATGAGCTCAAAATCACCTCAAGGTGGAAATTGACTAGTTTGGTATAATTATATGTTAAATAACCGGTCTTATAGTTTAAAGGTTAAGTGAATTTTTTTGCAAAGTTTAGAGAGATAAAATGGGCTTGTTCCCTTTTTTATGTAACACTATCTCTCATGCATTCACGGTACCATGATATATCAGGCAAAGTGAGTTGTTTAGTAAGACGAAAATGACAAGGCATGATTTCGGTAATGTCAGACACAAGCGCGAAACTAGCACCCAACAACCGCGTGGTTTTCACGTGCAATTTTATAACCTATCATCGGTTTGTTCTTGAAAAGAAAGAAAAACAAGAAAAAAACTAGTCATGCTGAAAGAAAACGAAGAAAAAACTAGTCATGCAGTAGTACGTGCGAGTGCGACGTGGTGCGGCGAGTGCAAGTGCGAGTGCGGAGCTTGGCGTCCCGTGCTACCCAGTCTTACGGGCCCGTGTGAGTTGAACGGGGGTGGGGATGGAATGAATCGAATTACCTCGTACTAGTAGTAGTGGAGTAAAAAAAAAAACAGAGAGAGAGATGCCCAAGCCATTAATTGGAACGTAGTTCAGCGTTACTCTACTAAAATGCGGATTTTTTTTTTCTGATTCCTACCGGA
This sequence comes from Guadua angustifolia, assembly GCA_036346375.1. Taxonomy (NCBI): domain Eukaryota; kingdom Viridiplantae; phylum Streptophyta; class Magnoliopsida; order Poales; family Poaceae; genus Guadua; species Guadua angustifolia. Next base: position 31,069,981 of record CM070508.1, read on the forward strand.
CGAGCTGTTCCGCGTGAAATTCCTGATAAATTTCTATAATATTTTCTGCGCTAAACAGGGCGTAGCGTTTCGTTCACGTTGTATCTTGTTAACATCCGCTTCGAAATAGTTTATCTTTCTGCCATGCAAGTTCTTGGGCCGGGCCAGAATATATCGGCCATAGACACGGATTGCACAAAGCCACAAACGCTACTTGTTAAACAGTATCATCAGCGAGCTATCCGGCAGCCCGGTCCGTCTATTAACAATAAAAGTTTGTTCACAGTTTGCAGGTTGCGGCGAAAGACAGCCCCATCTTATCTGCAACGGTAAGAGCAGCACAGCACAAACATACACGCACCACATGTCCACATGCATACAGGAGAGACAGCACCCTCTCATGGCGCATAGAAATAACTCAGTGCCGATAGGATAACAGAAAAAAAGCCTATAGCCCAAAAGAGTCTCATATCTCTGCTTCATAAGATTATGGCTTTAATTAAAGTTCAACAGACTACCCGCCGTTCCAAAACAGCGACAGGAAACCGTATGCAATCACATCTTCAGGCAACATGGCATGGATACGAAATGTTAGCCTCCAAAAGAACAAGAAGCATCTCAGCTCCTTTCCTGGACACATACATCACCAAAACGCATAACCAGAGTGGTTTCAATCATCAGATGCCTTTGGGGAGTTCTCAGGCGTCTTCAGCACATCCAGAGCCTTTATCGCCTTGTGTGTCGCCACCGCAGCTTTGAAATCTTCCCTGATGCATGTATCCTTAAATTTCAGAGCAAATGTAGTAAGACTGCTCTGCGGTTCGCCAATGCTGTTCACACAAGCAAACGTGACACCCTTCTTATCCATGTCCTTCAGTGACATGTCTTCGTAGAGGCTTGCATTCAGAATCAGTCGGTAATTGCCCTTGGCCCTCATGATGAGCCGACCTCTCTCACCACCAGATACCGGGATGTTCAACTTTAGCTCCCCTTTTCCTCTTTCTTTCCAGCCCCCATCTAAGAACTCATACAATGCGGAGTCAGCAGTAAATACGGCCTTCTCATTTTCTTCGCCAGTTTCAACGGGCCCCTCTGGCATAGCAAATTTCTTGGGTGCTTCTGCTGCAGTAGCAAGTGCTGGGGAAGAACTCCCATTGTTTGTAGCACCAATATTAAAAGAAGGGAACGACGAACCATCACTCTTTATCCCAAACAGGGGAATAGTTGAGCTTTCTTTAGAGGCTGGGCCAAATGAAAATGATGAGCTTGAAAATCCAGTTCCAGCCAGTCCTGTGAAGGCATTTTGGCCACTTGACAGATTCTTAAAAGAAAACAGGGGTGTTGGTGATGATGACTGCCCTTTGTTATCAGTGTCCTTCTGCTCTTCAGATGATCCATCCTTGGTCTCTGATTCATCTCCACCTTTCTTCTCAGAATCATCCTTGTTGATTTTATCTTCATCTCCAGTTTCATTTTCTCCTTTCTTTTCTTCAGGATCTCCCTTTTTGGTTTCGCCCTTGGCTTCAAATGCCCTGCTGTTATCTTCCATGGGTTCTTTGACCACGATTTTGTCCTCACCAGGTCCATCCCTTGTGCCTTCTGCCTTGTCATTGGTCTCAACAGGTTGAGACAGTGTTTCAGTTGGGTCATTGGACTTGGTTTTTGCATCTGACTCTTTTAGAGCTGATTCATCCTTTTGAATCTTAGCTACCTCGTTATAATCTGTATTCTTTCCCATTGCAGATAAAGCATCTTCCCCACTGCCATTGCTGCCCTCATCAGCTTTCTCGCTTGAGCAACAGTCTTTTACATTTGCCTTCATGACATCAGAAGGTTGAGGCTCTGAGGCAGCAATACTTGCTTGAACACTAGAATCATTGGGGGTAAATCTGATGGCAGAGAAAGGATTGGAAGAAGGAGCTGATGATGGCTGCTGGCGCCGAACCTTTACAATTCTCTGGGTTGCCATCACTTCCTCACTAGCTTTCTTAAATGTCCCCACCTCTTGCTCCAGTGAGTCATCATCAGGCTCAGGATTATCCTTGTTGATTTGGGTACCTGCAACCCTCTTCCTAGAGGTTGGAGCATGTTCCTCATCTGCCATCTTACAAGTTTCGAGTAGCTGAAAATCGAAACAAAAGAACAAACTAAGAAAACAGTAATAAATAGTTTACCACAGTTTAAACACAGTTTGGACAATGCAGGTTCTTCTTTATAATTCATGAAGTCATCCACAGAATAAACTTAAAAGGAATCAGGAAAGCTGAGATACAATTATTGTTGTATGTTCAGAAAAAAAAATGTTGAAGTAGAACAAAATTATGTGGTTGTTAAGCAATATAATCGTGAACTATAATATCCCAGTTTTACATTTACATATACCAAACAAGTGCAATCAAAATAAAAAAAAAACCACAATCTGGCCAAACTAGGTTGTCCAAAGTCCAAAAATGAACATGTGTCGCCCGTATCATGTAATATGGAGTTATGGACTATGGAGTATGGACAGTGTGATATGGCACTTGCACCTGAACCTAAGACGAACTAAACATGAAGATATTTTCCCAACTTCAACTGGCATCTACAGCTACACAAGATTCATAAAGAAAAAAAAACTGTTGCATCGATAAGTTCAGTGTTGGAGGAAACAACACAGTGTTGGAACAGCACTGACATACGATGGCCATGGGCATCGTATTATATCCTACAAGCCACAGATCTCCGGTAATACATACTCAGAGAACTGCCAGTGTCCAGTATGTGTTATATATGCAACATTCTGCTTAATAGTGTAGGTGCTACCTAGCAGCTAAAGCAGAAGAATTTCTATACATCAACAATGAGAAGTATTTAATTGGAAGGTAAAAAATTTCTAAACCACTCAAATATGCCGAATTGATGTACATGCGTATTGCGTTCGTAAGATCTGATAACAGTAAATGTATAATTATATGTGCTAAATATGTACCCAAACCAAAGAATCATCTTCAAAATTCAGTTCATAAAAATATCACTATATAAAGCCCCACAACTCTAAATTCTTCTCTGCTCTGCATGGTTTATAGAACAACACAACTATAACACTAGCTACTAGCTAGTAACAAGAATAAGCAATAATAAAATATTATCAGCTAGATATTATTAGTGTTGAAGGGGAAATAACAAAGCTAGAACTCAATGTAACATATTTTGAATTTTTTATTTTGAATCAACAAAATTTCGCAGCCAGTGTAAAATATTTCATTTTCAAGCCATACTGTACAAAAAAACAAGTTTTGCTGCAAGTATAAATCAGCTGCTTTTCATTTACATTAAGTATACAGCCTTACTGGTATTATCTCCAAACTCAAAGAGAAATGGAAAAAAGGGGGTTTTACTCAGCAGGAACTCAGTGATTTAAAATGCCTACACAAAATTTATCATGACACATGAGCCACTACTTTTCTGATAGCACCAAATCGTTTAGAACTTGGACACTCATATAATTTTTTTTTCATCCTAAATCCACCTCAATGTCTGCGTAGCTGCCGAGCTGCCGCACACACCTAGCTACTCGAATTTCATTATTAACTTCACATATGCATTTATTTTGTGACGTTTTCTAATATTAATTAATACTCCTTTATGCATTTTTCAAGTTTGTAGGTAAAATTACTTGATGCTTCATAAACGTGCGGCTCAAAAGAAAGTAGAACTGATCTCAGATTCATCTTCCCATTAGATGGATGGGGCAGGTCAAGAACTAAACGAGCACTAAGCAAAAAATTATACATCAAGCAGCTAAATACAAGAACTAGTATCGCAAAGCTCTAAAATAGAGCGAAAGTAGCATAGAGGAATGTAACATTTCCAGTCTCCAGAAGATCTGATCAGCACAAGTGGAAGGCTGCTAGCCAAACATGACATTCTAAAGGAAAAGGCTAAAGAATCCGCGCATCGACACATGAAAATCCTACAAGAAATATCCAACGGAACCGACGAGGAGTACAAGACAGTACGCGTAGCATTCGGGAACAACTATAATTTCAAAAACAAACACCAAAACGGGTGCACTCGACAAAAATAAACAGCCAAACCGGGAGCATACATACCGCAGCTAAATTCCCGAGAACAAGAAGAAATCTACACAGAGTAGAGATCCGAATCAACAGGCACCCGACCAAGTTTCTTTGAAACAAGAAAGAAAAAAAACAAGAGAAATTTAGCAAAGAAAAGATGGGAGGGAGAGGAAAAAAAACCAGGAACCGTCCAGAGGAATCGGCGGAGAGGGTGGAGAGGGATATAGATGGGAGACCTGGTGGCGGGCGCGAGGAGGGGGAAGCACCGCCTTTTCTCTGCGGCGGCGTCGGTCGGGGTCGGCGCTCGGAGAGAGGGACGAAACGAAAACCCTAGAAGAGGGATGGAAAGAGAGAGTGAGGCGTGTGAGCACTGTAGGAGAGCAGCAGCTGTGGAGGCGTGCGGTGCGGGGGATAGGCGGCCGTGAAGTTTATGGGCCGTGATGGGCTTCTTTTGGTAGTAAATACGGCCCATCTTTCGCTGCTACCTCCTCCGTCTGTCCGACAGGTGTCTGATTTTCGGAGAATCTGAAGGAGATCTGCGCGTTTTTGTATATGCTGAACAACTAGCTGATGTGTGTGTATAAGATATTCAAACCGGCAGGTACTCTTGATAAAATATCCTCATGCAACAAAATAAACATTGTATGCAACAAACGAACAACCCCGTGCAACAAAAGCTGAGAGGCATAGGCATTGCATTAGTTTCTCCTTCGCAAGTGCAACAAGATACACCCTAGGTGCAACAACGCATCGAGGAGAGAAGAAAAAAGACCTTGCAATAAAACAATACTCATCTCATGAGGCATAACATTCAAGAGTAACTAACGAAAACTTTTAACCTCACACGTGACACAATCAGCATCAACAGTGCAACATCAAAAAAGTTTTTGGAAAAAAAAATCCGATTCCTATATTTTGTTCATTCAAATATATAGCCTACATCTCAAATCACCTGATACAACAAAAAAGAATCCTATAGCTACAAGCCTACAACAAAGGATTTGTTTGAGGAGCTCAATCTTTTCTAAAAAGTTACTTTTAAGATTTTTAAGTTGAAAAACGATTATAAGAGTTTGTTTAATAAATAACTAATTTCCTACAGTAATAAACTGCAAAAGCAGATCTAGCCTAACTTTTGACTTTTGTTAGTTATCACTACAGGAAAACAATTTATTTTCGTCGGCCCCAATTATTTTCGTCGGCTCTAAATTGGCCGACGTAAATAACCAATTAATTTCGTCGGCCCGGCAGGAACCGACGCAATTACAATTATTTTCATCGGCCCGGTATAAACCGACGTAAATAAACAATTACTTTCGTCGGCCCCCTGTGAACCGACGAAATTAATCGACTATTTTCAATCGATCTCTCGGCCGACGAAAATGCACCCAAAATATACCTCCCGATCCCCGATCGGTGCCTACCCTAGCTCTTGCGCCCCAAAATCCTCCGTCTCCCTTGCGCCGCCTCCCGCTCTTGCGCCTGCCCGCCTCCCTTGGCGTCGCCTCCCGGCCTCCTCCCTCCTTGGCGCCACCTCCCAGCCTTGCTGCCTCCCGGCCGCGCCACCTTGCCGCCTCCTCCTTGGCCCCGCCTCCCAACCGCGCCCTCCCCACTGGCGACACCTCCCAGCCGCGCCTTGCCCGCCCGCCTCCGCCCGCCTCCCGGCCAGCGCCGCCTCCTAGCCGCCCTCCCCGCCCGGCGTCGCCTCCCAGCCGCGCCCTCACTTGGCGCCACCGGGAGGCGGCACACTCAGCAGCAACGGCGAGCTCACGCCGCCCTCAACCTCCGCTCCTCCTTCCCGCACCACAGCAGTATGTGCCCCTCGTCTCACCTTGTATATGAATATATATGAACTGCGATGTCCGCCCATTCTTTCCTCCATTCAATATTGTCTTATAAATATTTATTCAAATTATGTTCATGTAGCGATAAACATTAATTAGTGTTCTTGAGAATGGTTCCGATCCTTGCTTATTTCATCGATTAGGTCATAGATTAGGGAAACCCGGTTGTTTTATCAAATCAAATGGGATTAAAGAACACCGATTAGGCTACCATATCGAGAGATTAAAGAACACCGGTGTTGAATTAGCAAAATTCTATATGCTATGGTTGATTTCATCCTCACCCGCTTTTGTCCCGATTATCTAGTTGACCTTTTGCTCGTTTGCGTGTGCAATTGGTTTCATAAACAAATTGAACATGGTGGAAGGTGTAGTGCGCTTTACATTTCTGACAACTTGCTAGTATTATTGACTTGAATGAATCATGCTTTCCGCTCTAGGATCATCTAAATCCCTACTTTGTATATGGATTGAAGAATGCAAGTAAGTTTGTCTTGCAAGGACACAGATCAAGTGTAGTTGCTATAGCCATTGATTCATTGCATATCGTGCGTGTGGGGCACTTTCTTCTCCCCGTCTCTTATTTTGTCCCCCACACGAGCACTGGATTTGATTCGTCACTAATTAATGTTCCATCTGTCGATTTCCAAATGGAAAAAAATGTCGGAGTGCTTTAAATTGATCCATCAACAGCCGTGTGAGTGGTTAAATCATTTTTGAGATATACCATGCATGATACATACATACATACATACATACATACATACATATATATCTATCTTTTTGCTGTTGTGATGAGAAAACCTAAGTAGTGTTAGGTCTTGTTTGGCCGAGGGCCTCTATCTCTAAATTTTAAAGTTAAGTGTCTACCTTTATATTGGACTTTAGCCTGATCCGGCCAAGCTCTTCAATGATATCAGATGGAATATCAATAGACCTCAGGATTTTGAGGCTGTTATGCATGTCAGGTGCAGTCAGGTGAGCTTAATGTCAGAACATTTTTCTTAAGCTCTTTATGTTATAGTTTGATCTTGACTTGTTTCCTTCTCTATTTTCCATCGGGGCCTCCAAGTTCGGGACTATTTCGCAATTTCTCGCAAGCGTGTTCCTCTGACATTGATCTTCATCGATCGGTGATTAAAACCGATGCATAGTAAAATTGGTTTTAAAATTTTCTGCGATAATTGTTAATCAAGCTTTGGCTATAGAATTTGTTGTGACATGAATTTGGTTACATAAACAATAGGAATTCATATATTAGCAGTTTAGCATCACATCTTGAATATGTGTATGAATTGTTCTATAATCCAATGCTTGTCATAATGTTGCTTGTTATGTTCTTGCTGAAGTACAGAAGGTCAGACTAAGGGCCTGTTTGGTAGGGCTCCAGATCTTAGATTCTTACTCAAAGAAGTAGAAGCCAAACCAAACGGCATAGATTCAGAAAAGTGCTCTGTGGATCCGGGCTCGAGCGGAGCTACGAATGAACAACAATTCAACGGAGTCAGAGCGATCTTTTTGGGATCCACCGGCCCGCTTTGTCGCCTAAAGAAAAATGCCCTTAGAAGTTCCATGTATTTACCCGTTTGCCACTCAACTACCCACAGCTAATCGCACCCCAATGACCAATCCATTCACATCTTCGTTCTTATCCGCTCGGGGGACTCGGCGATTTCAAGGCGACGGCCAGGAGGCGAATCGGAGCTACATCAAGGCGGCGGCACCGGCCTCCCGCATTCTCCAGGCGGCGGCATCACGCAGCCTCCCGGTGACACCGACTCGCAGGCTGATGCGCACTAGGTCAGCCCGATCTTCTGATGAGAACGATATGTCGGTTTGATAGCGCACGAAGTAGATGGATCGGCTACTAACCACGAGATCAGCAACCAAGCAATCACAACGTCACCACACGAGGTGATCAACCGAATCAAAGACCCGATCGATCCTTGTACCTGCTGCAACCGAGAACAAGCAAGAACAAGGTGAGAGCAATTCCAATCCAATAATCTCAAAGATACAAAGGTGAGATTCTGTTTCTCGTCACGGGTGGTCTAGTCGACACACGCAAACACGAGGAGGAACGCACAAGGGGTCTACCAAAACACAACAAAACCTAAGCGTAAAAGAACGGTAGCGGCCACATATATAGCGGCGGCCAGGAGGTGTAGGGCAGCCAAAACAGCGGTGGCCATCAAAACCCTAAGATACATGGGCCATAGGCCCAAAAGTGAGGTAACGCAGCACCTTGAATTTCTGACCCGTGATATTGTTCCACATATTCCCGTCGATATAGAGAGAATTTGGAAATGAGGCTGGATCCATTGAAAAGCTTATCTCCTAAGCTTTCAAACGGGTAGTCGCACGCTGAAAACGGAGTCCAGGAGTCCGAGTTATGTCCGTTTGAAGTTGGCATGCTGCTGGATAGCCGAACCGGGCTTTTTGGCATCTTGGGCTTCCATATGGGTCTTCCTTGATGCGTGGGCTGTCCTCGGGGTGTGTGTTTGAGGCCCTTGTCTGTTGATGTGGGCTTGAATACCTGAGCTTTTAGATTAAGGCCTCTCAGTGACGAAGATGTCGTAGCGTCGATCATATGTGACGAAGATGGAGCAGCGTCGGTAGTCGTTGGAGCGGTCGGAGAGGAAGGAGGGACAGCAGTCACACTGATCGTATCCATGCTGGTGATGTCCTCATCATCCTCCCTTTCTTGAATTGGAGTCGCCCTCGACTCCTTCTCATGATCCTGCAAAAGGTTAGTAACAATAGGAGACAAAGAAACATGTGTTTGCAATGAGGTATCAGGGGAGGACACAACCTTATCTAAATGAACTACCTCCTTTATCTTTGTTTCAATCTTTTGTGCATGGTTAACAATTTCATCACCCTCTTTTGCCCTGACTTTTAACTCTGTTTGCAATAATTTTATTTATTTCAGCAGGAGTCATTGGTTCCAAAATCATTTTCTTTGTATAATACATAAAGGAATATTGATTGGTTCTACCATTGTGAATAGCTTCTACATCATATACCATGGTCTTCCTAATAAAAGTGAGCATGTTTCCATGGGTACAACATAGTAATCAACAAAATCATAATATGAACCAATAGAGAAATTCACTTACACAGTTTGTGTTACCTGAATCTTACCACAGGAATTGAACCATTCGATCTCATAAGGTTGTTGAAGTGGAGTTGTGGTCAAGCTAAGCTTCTCAACCATATTCTGACTTGCGAGGTTGCTACAATTTCCTCCATCTATATATACCTCCAATTAAAGTCTGCAAGTTTCCTGCGATTCTACGCGGCCACGTCACCCCTTATGCCATTTTGCGAAAACCCCCCTCCGTTTCTTCAAATTACGAATAGGTCCCTGCAAATTACGAATAGGTCCTTCGTAATTTTTTGTGAGAAAAATTTTTCTTTATTAATCGCGTTTGGGTCCTCGTCGCCATTTTACAAAAAACTCCCGTTAAATTCAAATCGTGAGCAAGCCCTTTTCTAATTTTTTCAGGGATAGCGGATAGGTCCAAAACGTAACATTTAGGTCCTTGCTCTTTACGTCTAGGTCCTTTCACCGTTTTCGTGAAAAAAATGTTTTAAATCATCGAAAAAATGTGTTCACTCTATCTCTAGACTTTTTCCTCCGTTCTTTCCGGAAAAAATATTTTCGTGCTCGTTTTCCTCGTTTTTCCGGAAAAAATGTTTTCGTGGTCCGTTTTCTCTCGAGAAAAACACAAATTTGTTTTTTAGTTCATGCGACGCGCGCGCTTAGTCCTTTCTCTATTTTTTCCGAAAAAAATGTTTTCGTGCTCCGTTTTTCCTGGAAAAAATGTTTTTGTGCTCCGTTTTTCCTCGCTTTTCCAAAAAAAAAATCGTGGTCCGTTTTTTCTCTGAGAAAAACACAAATTTGTTTGTCGTTCACGCGCGCGGCAAAATTTGTTTTTGTGATCTGTTTTTCTCCGAAAAAAAACGTAAATTTGTTTTCCGTTCACGAGCGTGGCGTGCGCCGCGCTTATTGTTCTAGTGTATTACTATACACTGAGGAATGCAGTGCTATGACAAATAGTGGCTCACTAAGGTCAGGCTGTGATATGATATCTCGGACAAATATGCAATTAACAATGGAGACAATACAGTAGGGTCAATCAGCGTTCTGGTGATGCTATTGCTGTTGTACTTTACACACTGCATTGTTGCTATCGGCATAGACTTCCAACTGAAAATGACTAAATGAGCAACTTTGTAGCAAGATATGCGTTTAGTATGCGCTAATCTAGCACTTTTTTCCCTGAGGGGATATGCTAGTACCTTCCTATAGGTAATTGGATTAAGACGAATGCACAGCACTCGTCACCACCAAGCACCATATAACATCTCTATATCAAATTTTTTTAGATAATGATCTCTATATCAAATGTCGATCTATTCTGCAAACCTCCCCCATAAATCAACGCATGAACTGATACACAAACCATGGAGGCCTCATTACCCTGCGCGCGGTTTTCAGTACGTTAATTACACGCATATTAGGATCATCCGAAACGAAGTGCTTGCCAAAGTTGCCGAGCATGCTGCGCTTTAACTCGCATTCTGGCCTGGCCGGCACGCGTGATGCTCCGCGACCGAGGGATGCTAGCTTAAGTTTAGGCTTCGATCTTCTAGAAGCGGTGTTCTAGAAGCAGACCCTGGATATTTAAAGTTTGGGATTTGATAAATATCAACCGGATGTTTTTTTTGTTGAAATCACCCAAATCTAGAACCATTGGATCATTGTTGAGATTCGGGAGTATCGATTACATCCGATCCTATGATTTGATCTAACGGCCCGGTGAATTTGGATGTTAGATCCAACGGCCCACATCCGATCCTATGATTTGATCCAACGGCCCGGTGAATTTGGATGTTAGATCCAACGGCCCGATGAATTTAGATGTTAGTTAAGACAAAAATATCCGGATGATACCTATACACTCCCTTAAAGTTTTGTCAGGCTTCGATCTTCTAGAAGCCGTGTTCTAGAAGAAGACCCTGGATATTTGAACTTAAAAGAAGTTTACTGTCGGAACCCGCAAAAAAGATTCAGGCTCCTGCTGTGTCTACCTGTACTAGTCCCTAGATCAATAGCTAGTACACACAGATCATAACAATATAGATCATAACCATGCGATAATTAAAAAGTATTACAAAGTACCAGCCGATATGGCTCAATATTTCAAAAGTTGGACCCGTAGGTCATACAACAGCGGAAACATAAAACTGGCAAATAAACTTGATAGAATGAAGTCCAAAGCACCATAGGCAAAGACTGGAGAAAACGCGACCATAGACGTCCTGAAAATCTTCTTCTTCAAAGCCTTTATCGCAGATGTCGAACGGTGGGATCTAGGCTCTTGGATAGCTATCCCTGATCTACTTTATGGAATAAGCAGCCCCGCAATGAAAAACGAGGGTGAGTATGCAACATACTCAACAAGTCCGGAAAGAAATGCAGTATGTAGTTTAATTCAAGAGAGGGCATTGGTTAATTTGCAAAAAGCTAATTTTTAGGATTTTACCATAGAATTTCGAAGAGCAGTTTTTAAAGGTATTTTCTTTTTAGAAATGAGAGTTTCAAACTTTTCAGGACACGGCTTTAACCGTGGAAAAACAAAAACATAGACCAACTCACGGCATCGACCATGGTTTCATCTTAAGAATACTTTTCGACATCACTAAAAGTGGTTTTCTTTTGAAATCTTTTCCACATAGCTCCAACCACGGACTTTTATCAAACTAATACATTCACGACTCCAACCGTACTTCATTTTATAAAAATCTGATTTTGAAACCAAATAGGGGAAATCTATCATGTGACAGCGCCCTTTGTCCACCCTTGTAATGACTTGTACCCCATGTTCTCGGACAACAAACATAGTATGGAATAAGTTGTTGCGTTGAGTTTGACTAGTATGTGCCGGTGGAGCACTAAGTACACATTGCGACCTTAGGCTCTTGTAGTTGTTCATCATTGCAGCACTCAAGTGCACACCATCTTGATCATTCTTGCCTATAGGGTTAGTCGTAGGAATAGCAAGAACATTCGTATCGTTATATATTGAAATACACTTACTATCCTTTTTCTTGAGTGAGGTAGGCTTCAAATCTTTCTTCAGTGGTGTGTTCTCATTCTTGGTCGAAGGGATAATCCCATGCTCGACCGTCTCACCCTTTGATTTCTGCAGGGACTCAAGTCGCTTAAGTTTTCGCCAGTATTTCTTTTCTCTTTCTGTTAAGAATGGACAATCCTCAATATCATCCTCGTAAGTTGTCTTGCTATGTGAACCTGCCATTGTTAGGGGCAACAAACAGAGAACTCACAAGAGAATTAGTTTCTATGAACTACTAATATGTGGAAAGTGGAGGATCTCACACGCTCAAGCTCATACCAAGTTCTTACCCGTTCTTACCCTGCAGCTTTTCAAGTTTCAATCGGTGGATGATGATAATCTACACTCAGGGGTGACAAAGCGATTGCAAGGTGCTTCTCCTGTGGTTAATAGTAGGTGGAGCTTGGATACGTATAATATGTAGCAAAGGATATACTAGAACCACACTAGCCAAAACAAGTTGAAAGAACGTTCAACGGCGGTACTTTGCTGGTCCTAGGCTAGATCGTACTAGAGACGCGAGCCTAGACACCAATGAAGTCACAGAAACAGAAACAACCTTAGTACACAAGCAAATAGCTAGGGCTCCTTTTTCCACCTTCTAGTACGGCTCTTTTATATGCACTTGCCTTTTCTTATTTTTTCCTTCTATATCAAAAGTGGTACATACGATGAATTACAACTCAAACTTTTTTTTCTGCTGCAAACAGATCTACTATGCAGAAACTTCAAAAGCTGTTTTCAGGTGTTTATTGGCTTCAAATGCAAAAACGTATAACTGGAAAGTTGTAGATCTTTTCGAGCTGATCAATTTGCATATATGGAACATCTATTTTAGATTTGGGAAGCCAGAGATATTGACCCCGAAATACAGACTGCTCAGAAAATCAAGGATGAAGACAGATTACAATCCGATGGGATTTTGGGCAAGAAGACAGCGTTTTTGGAAGGTATCACAATGGAGAAAGTTGTAGATAATTTCTCAAGCTTTCAGGAAAATACAAGAACAGCAAAATCTGAGTTCATATGAGGGAGTTATGACCAAAATACCGAACTGGACAGAGGAGGATCCGAATTGGACGCGACGACGCAATGGAGTTTCAACTCGGTGACAAGAACGTGACAAGAACTCGAAATTCTAAAGATCAAAACACTAAGACCAGCAACGACACGACGATGCAAGACAAATTCAGTAAGAATTAAACTAGGTAGTAATAGTAAAGGCCAAAAGGGGCTCGGATTAGATTGATCACACAGCGAACATATATTTTTTTGGGCTATTTTTCTGGATTCTAGGACGAACAAGATGAACTACACAAAGATAAGGGTGTTCTCACCAGGCAACCATCGCTCTGATACCACTTGATGCGCACTAGGTCGGCCCGATCTTCTGATGAGAACGATACATCGGTTTGATAGCGCACGAAGTAGATGGATCGGCTACTAACCACGAGAACAACAACCAAGCAATCGCAACGTCACCACACGAGGCGATCAACCGAATCAAAGACCCGATCGATCCTTGTACCTGCTGCAACCGAGAACAAGCAAGAACAAGGTGAGAGCAATTCAATCAATAATCTCAAAGATACAAAGGTGAGGTTACATTTCTCGTCACGGGTGGTCTAGTCGACACACGCGAACACGAGGAGGGACGCACAAGGGGTCTACCAAAACACAACAAAACCTAAGCGTAAAAGAACGGTGGCGGCCACATATATAGCGGCGGCCAGGAGGTGTAGGGCAGCCAAAACAACGGTAGCCACCAAAACCCTAAGATACATGGGCCATAGGCCCAAAAGTGAGGTGACGCAGCACCCTGAATTTCTGGCCCGTGATATTGTTCCACATTTTCTCGTCGATCTAGATAGAATTTGGAAGTGGAGCTGGATCCATTGAAAATCTTATCTCCTAAGCTTTCAAACGGGTGGTCGCACGCTGAAAACGGAGTCCGAGAGCCTGAGTTATGCCCGTTTGAAGTTGGCATGCTACTGGATGGCCGAACCGGGCTTTTTGGCATCTTGGGCTTCCATATGGGCCTTCCTTGACGCGTGGGCTGTCCTCGGGGTGTGTGTTTGAGGCCCTTATCTGTTGATGTGGGCTTGAATAGCTGAGCTTTTAGATTAAGGCCTCTCAGCGACGAAGATGCCGTAGCGTCGATCGTATGTGACGAAGATGGAGCAGCGTCGGTAGTCGTTGGAGCGGCCGAAGAGGAAGGAGGGACAGCGGTCACACTGATCGTATCCATGCTGGTGATGTCCTCATCACAGGCTCCAGTGCGGCTGTTGGACCTTGCGCTGCAAAGGTAAACCCTAATCCCCAATTTGGTGCAGTTCATCCTAAGGCCTAAAGCAGTGTCCAATCCGATCTAATAGAAATAATTTTCTGCTCTGCCTTGTTTGATTCGGTGCTATATAAGAAAATGGTAATGGCTATAAACAGATGAAAGGTCATTTTTTTGCTCTGCCTTGTTTGATTCGGTGGTACTATGTGTTATTGAGGTTTTGTTTTGTACATTGTTTTGATTGGAATTGATAATACAGCTTCTGGTACTCAAATAATTGTCATAATATGCTTTGCTTGTTGGATGGAAGCTATAGGGTTTAGAGGGAATGAAAATAACTACCATCCAAAGGAACAGACTGCAGATGTAAGCATTTCATGTGGCTTGTACTGAAGGTGTCACCATAGCCCGTCTAAAAAAAAGCCTTCAATTCACATGTATGCTTGCTAGATATATTGTAGGAAGAAGATTTTGAATGGATGGTAGGAAACACTTTCAGGTTACAATTGGATGATAGCAATTGTCAGGTTACTCTTTCAGGTTACAATTGGATAATAGCAATTGTCAGGTTACACTTTCAGGTTATTTCCCCCTGTGATTAATATGATAATTATTAGTATTTGCATCTCCAAGATTAACATGGAGGGTCCTATATGAGCCTCCAATTAGTGTAGATACTAGTCATCAACCTGCTTTAAGAATATTAGAACAACATCTGCAGTGCTAGTATATAGGTTCTGCCTAAAACATATTTCTAGCTGGACTGAGTTGACTGCCTTCAATTCACATGTATGCTTGCTAGATATATTGTAGGAGGAATATTTTGAATGGATGGTAGGAAACACTTTCAGGTTACACTGTTAGGAAACATTTTCAGGTTACAATTGGATGATAGCAATTGTCAGGTTACACTTTCATGTTACAATTGGATGATAGCAATTGTCAGGTTACACTTTCAGGTTATTTTCCCCTGTGATTAACATGATAATTATTAGCATTTTCATCTCCAAGATTAACATGGATTTGGTTTGTCACAGATTATGTAGTTTTCGCCAAAGGGAGATGTTTATGACTTCATTGTGCAGTCCTTCAACACGTTTTGAATGGCTTAAAAGGAAGTATGAAGTGAAGTATGGAAAGTAGATGAACGTGGCTTGTACTTTATTTAAGAACAATTTATCTCCTTTTTCGTACTCTATTTATGTAATGTTTAAACTGGGTCGTACTACTTTATTTGAGAACAATTTATTTGGCTTGTACTCTATTTATGCAATGTTTAAACTGGGTCGTACTCTACTTTATTTAGCATGGTCTAATATGGTTTGTGTTTGGCTTGATTTGTTGTTGGTCCCGGTCTGTGCGTCCACGGTGTGAGAGGGTGTGCACGGCCACGTGGTCTCCATGATGCTAATTTTGCATGCACACACTTGTATCAACTTTCAATTGTATTGTTAAACACTAATTGGCCGTTTCGATCGATTGAGGCTTCGTTATGTGGACATAAGTGCATGTATTGTCCGATATAAGATGTGTTAAAGAATATATTGAAAATAATTAGATCATGCCGGTATATATGTTTAAAATATGTGTTATTGGAAATTTGCTATATTATTACAAAATTTAAAAATAAAATAGACATAAATTAGTACAAAAATAGAAATAAACATAAATAAAGAAAAATGAAGAGTTACAACCAAGAGTATCATGGTCTATTTGCCTTCATTCCTCCCTTCAAGATCTCTGGAGCTAACCGCCTAGCCAAACGCTTTTGTCAGACTGATCCAGCTTCTCAGTGAAGTAGATCCTTCAGGAAGCTAGATCTAGATCTAGAGAAGCAGAATCTGGAGCCCTACCAAAAAGGCCCTAAATTCTAATGATAGACCTGAATTTCTTGGCATTGTGTCTTTAAAATGGAAGTTCCTTGCATTTCATGCTTACACTACACGGAATCTCTTTCTATTTTTTATTTTCCTCCATTGCCTATGCTGAAAAGAGATTTTCATGATGCAGATTGACTCAAACAAAGCTGTAATGGTCACCATTAAGCATGATGACAAGTTCTGAGAAAAATTCAGAATGTGGTTTCGAGGATGAAGCAGATTGACCCCATCTTCGGATGAAGTAACAAATTCGTGTATAAATATTCTCCATCCTACCATAAATGTTGTGCATCAGTAACCTCATCTCGGCGCTTGATTCTCCCGAGGCTCTCAAACTCCTGCCCTTATATACTTTAGGTATGTTAACTTCCTTGAAGTGTGCTAATCCTTTGTTTCTTTCATGTGCAATGACCACTAATTATTTTACTTCCTTTTCCAGCACTGTTTAAAGTGTAGGCTTATGAACGAGGGCGATTGGATGATCGTTCCTATTGGATGTCTCTCATCTCCACAATTTCTGCTTAGTTAGTGTTTTGTTGGTGTTTCTAGATTGATTCCAATCCATGATCTCACATTAAGGGTACAAGTTGTTAATATTAGATTTTTGCTACAATAATTATAGCCAGTCTTAGTTTTTTGCTACAATAATTAAAGCCATTGCATGAATCTTTAACTTCTTCAATGAGAGGGATGAGTTTTTAATTCTTTACACCCTTTTTTCAGGGAGATGATGATTCCCTTATACCTAGTCCCCTTATGCTCAATAGTGAAAATATAGGCGAAGATGGAGTCTATTTATTGGAAAATGGAGAGGATGGTCTAATCTATGTTGGAAATATGGTAAACCCTGCCACCCCCGATCAAATATTTGGCGTGTCTTCTTTGGCTGCTTTACCAAGCCAGGTCAGTCTATTAGCGATAGCTCTTTCTTTGTTTGAAGCTGATGCATTTGTCACTGTAGTATACAACTAATGTGGTATGTCCTCCAAATTGAAATTGGGTGGAAATTGAGCTGATCCTCTCGAATATGTGTCATTTCAACTTCTTTATAAGCTAAACTTTCATCTTTAAATTTGAGCTAATGTATTGAGGTTAATCTAGATGAATAATTTAAGCTTTTTCTTCTTTTGGTGTTTTTGTGAGTATGGCTATGTGGTGTCTTCTATCCTTTTATTAGTTACACAAGTGAATAATGACTTTTATCCTTCTGTTATCTGTTGTCAGCTTTATGAATTACATAAGTGAATAATGAATTTTATCTCTATTCTCTTCAAATTGCTTGCACTATTAGTTTAAGCTGGGTGTGTCAACTCTGCGCCTTTAGTGACTCATGGTTTATATATTTCTTCTGAAATGCTCAGGAAGCAATGTGTGAAGAGGTACAGCTCTTTTGACTTCCTAACTAAGGTTGTTAACAAGGTACCAGATCTCAGTGGCGCTGACTCTTGTGGAGATGAAAGAGGACTACTCAGAAGAAGGTAAATACAATCGTTATAGTCAATTTTGCATGACTCATTTAACAACTAACTGGCAACTTATTAATGCTTGAAATTCATTTTTCAGAAAAGCCTTGTCAAATGGAAGTGACCTAGAGAATGAGGAATCTCGATCCAGCAAAATGGTATACCTTCATTACATATCATCGGTGTCTTTGTTTCACCAAATATTGTCATGTTTGATGTGATCTAGATGTTAGTAGTTGCTTAGATGTTTTCTTTTTCAAGTGAAAGCAGTTGCTTAGAGGTATAGAAGATGGATTCCATAAACTTTGGTTGGTTGACTTGCAATCTTGCATTTGTGCACACAAGCACAATATGTTGGTGAACTTTGCTTTGATTCGGTGAGATCTTGTGCTCACTAGGTATGGAACCATGATCTTTGCAGAATTTAGCCATGACTTAGGAACTGGAATACTAGATGCTTATCTAGATTATTCATTTCATAGAAGGCACATATGCTTGTTTATTGTTGTAAACTTTCTTTCTGTTGTAAAAGCTTTGAGACATGTACTGGTTTGAGAGAAAAACTAGTAAGATTTTTCCTAGTGAAATGGAATGGTCTTTTGGTTCACACAAATAAACTATTGAATGCGAGGTCACTTCGGGGTCTGTAAATTTTGAGGGATTTATATATATTTTTAAATTAAAAATATTATTTTAAATCGACCTAGGCTAACGAAAATAGGATTTTCATATTTTTTAAATTTAAAATACTATTTTAAATAATTTCGTAATTTAAAATAACATTTTCATATTTTTAAATTTAAAATACCAAAAATAGCATTTTCATATTTTTAAATTTAAAATACTATTTTTTTATTGCCTCTCGTTACGAAAATAACATTTTTATATTTTTTTAATTTAAAATACCGAAAATAGCATTTTCATATTTTTTAAAAATTTTAAAATATTATTTTCTTCGGCCTGGGCCGACGAAAATAGAAAAATTACCGCCAAAACAGGATCCGCCGACATGGCTTGGCTGCTGACGTGGCACAGATATTTTCGTTGCCAAGGCCGACGAAAATAGAGTTGCCAGGCCAGCAGGAGCGGGGACGGCCACTATTTTCGTCGATCGCTCTGGCCGATGAAAATACATTGGCAACCAACGAAAATACTTGTATTTTCATAAACATAATTTCGTCGGCCTATTTTCGTCGGTTTTTGTCGGAAACCGACGAAAATAGCTATTTTCGTCGGTTTTTGGCCGATGAAAATAGTGCGGATTCCTGTAGTGTATACGTGGTTTTTGGCTTATGTCAAAAGTCGCTTAAAAGCTGAACTGTTTAGAAAAATTTACTGGCTTTTTAGAACCTAAAACTAGCTTTAAATCCCTAAATAGGGCCAAAATTATGTCTTACTAAAGTCACCTCCACCGTAGCCATGGTGGCATGCTCGGTTTGGTTGTGCAATGTCGATGTAGCATTGCGAATTTGCGAGCCATCCACACATGGCAGGTCACCAACGAGCACTGATCTAGTGGCAACCAGGTTGCGCTAGTGCCTCATCGGTAGCCACATCACCACCTCGTTGCCGGCCACACCGCTGGTCCTTTACATGCTAACTAATGTGATGCCTTGACCTTGCTGGTTTGGGGAAAAAGGCCCACGCAGGGTCTACAAAACCGATAAAAACCATTCAAAAACCGTGGTTTTCGAACTTGAATAGCTGTTGCAAGATTTAAAATTGGTTGTTAAATCAGTTTAATTCAAAAAATTTGAAAAAATTTATGTGACATAAACCAATTGAAAATCGGTGAAAACAGCTCGATTTTTTATGAAATCGAGTGAAAATTGCTCAAAAATCGGCTCTAAGGAATGTTCAATTGGTTAGTTAGTTTTTGATCGGTTTTTTGAGAAAACCGACCGGTTTTATTTTTTGAATTTTTTTCCAAATTTTTTAATTTATTAACTCTTCAGTTTCTCACAATTTTTGAGCGATTTTTGACTCAACATTTCTAATTTTTGAATTTCGGTTTTCGAATAGTTTTTTATGGTTTTGTGAACCCTGAACCATGGAGTAGTAGTAGTGGATTGGGGAATTTTTTAAATAATATATTTTTTAAAAATAATTGCAACATTAATATGTGGATTAAAAAATTGCAAAAATAATATATCGTAGGCAAACGGTTTAGCGAAATAGCTTTTTTCGCCAATTGGTTCGGCGAAAATACTATTTTCGCCAAATCATTTGACGATTATACGTTAATCCGTGATTAGAACGCGACCATACCATTTGGCGAAGACTATTTTCGCCAAACGGTGTAGCGAAAATGCCTATTTTCACCACACTGTTTGGCGAAAGTAGGCGTCTAACTGCGCGGGCCTTGCTCGAAGAACCGATTGAACGCCGAAGAAAAAAGAGAAGAGCGAGCACTCGGGTGACCGGGGAAAAGAGAAGAGAGGGAGAGGAAAAGAGAAGGAGAGGGAGAGGGAGAGGGAGAGGAAGAGAGGGAGAGGGAGAGAGAGAGAGCTCGGGAGAGAGAGAGGAGGGAGGGAGAGAGAGAGAGAGAGAGGAGAGAGCACTCGGGAGAGGGAGAGGAGGGAGAGAGGAAGAGAGAGAGGAGGGAGAGAGGAAGAAGGAAGAAGAGAAAAAAGAAAAAAGAGGTACAATCGTCACTTTGTAATTTTTTTGTTAATTTTTTATGTTGAATATTAGGATAGTCAGATTTTAGATATTGATGCAATATTAGCGATATTAGATATTAGATGTATACTATAGTTAGTGATATTAGATGTGTAATATAATTAGTTAATGTTAGAGTTAGCTATAGTAGATATTTTTGTTAATTAGTGGCTCTATTTTAGGTTAGCGATATTAGATGTGTATTGTAATATTGTAGTATTGGTAGCGGGATAGGTAATTAGCGCTGTTTAATTTAGGTTAGCGATATTACATGTTAGGAGTGATCTAAAATTTAATTTTGTTTAGTTAGTGATATTAAACATTAGTGGTGATCTAAAAATTAATTTTGTTTATGTCATCACAGTAATGTCGGATCTAGTGAAATTTAGGGTATATTATGGCGATGGTGAAATAAAAACTAGGCAGAATGGTGTTGATTTGAGCAGTTTTGCAGTCACCATGGTAGAATACTTATTCCCCGATAGAGTTAGCATCCGTAATATAAAGCTTTGGCTAACTCAATATTTTTCCCTAGATCCAAGTGTTTACTCTGTTACCATCCAAATCTTATTCACGCGTAGTAAAGGTGACCCGGCTCTGTAGGAATTGAAGAAAGTAAATCGGACATACTTGTGGCAGAAATGGTTAAGGTGGTGTAATGGATCTAGTCTTGAATGTGTAATGTTGGTGCAGTGGTGCAGGCTTGCCCTAGAGGAGAGGTGAATATTAGCGGTGTGGGCGAAAGCAGCACATCGACAACAGCTGAACAAGTTCAGGCAGTGGTGCCGGTTGAGGTAGCAGCGGAGGATGATAACAAGGATGCAGCAAACGTAAAAGGTCAGGCCGATGAAGGGGAGGAGATCTAGCAACTTGTTGATCGATTGGAGTTGGTGGACCATATGGCGATGCAAAATGAAGCTGAAATGTTGGAGTGTGATGATGACATCGAAGAAGATGAGGAAGGGTGGGAAGATGATAATGATTATGATGAAATGCATGGTAGTACTGGGGCAACAGATGTACCCATCCCTGACGAGTGGAACAGGAAAAACAAAGCTGCTATGGAAGTTTTGTGGGGCCATGAGTCTCGTTGGGAGCATGGTACCAATGCCATTCGGCTGAATCAAATTTTCGCAAATAATTCTGAGTTGAAGTTGGCAGTGAGGCTGTGGGCACTATCACAGCAGAGAGAGTTTTGGGTTATTTTGTTCAGGCTAGATAGATACATAATGAAGTGCAGAACCGAAGGATGTGAATTCCGAGTTCATGCATACAAGCCAAAGTGCGAGACATTTTGGATTGCATCACGAGTAGAGGGGCACACATGCAGACTAGAAAATGTTCTGGTGAAACACCGCAACTTGAATGCGGCTGTAATCGCTAGCGTGATGTTCAATGAGATCATCGAGAAGTGGAACATTGGGTGTTCTTATATTCAAAAAGCAATCTTGGGAACATTTAAGTACCAGATAAGTTACTCGATGGCCTGGCGTGCGAAGCAAAAAGCATTAGAGAAGAGGTTTGGTACATATACAAGGCTTCATATTGTAACCTATCTCGTGTGCTTGATGTCTTGAAGGAAACCAACTCTAGCACATACACAGCTTTTGAAGAAAGTGAAGCAGATAGTAATGGGATCTTGATATTTCATCGTACTTTTTTTCATTGGGTCCTTGCATTGCATCATTTAGGTATTGTCGTCCATTGCTGTGTGTCGATAGTACATTTTTTACTAGGAAATACAAGGGATAGATTCTAATGGCCATTGCAATTGATGCGAACAACCATATACTTCCATTGACCTTTGCATTTGTTGAGGGTGAGAACCGGAATAGCTGGCTGTGATTTTTCAGATATTTGAAGGTCAGGATAGTTGGTGATTAGCTCAACATGTGTATCATTCATGATCATCATAAACGTGAAGAGAGAGACACATGAAGAACAAGGATAAGAGGAAGAAGAATCAGAATGAGATCTACCAGCACGTGCATTTTTCTCCCTTAGCATGGCTGCCTCAATTTTGAGGGCCTCACAAGAAACGCAAGGAGCATCTCTAATCATACGGACTTAGTCTTCTAGTTTCTTCCTAAGTTTAATTTGGATTTTATCCAAGTCCCCCTCAATCACAGAACATCACAAGCAACTTTCTTGTGACTTATCTAGTAAGTCCTTAGCAAATTTAGCACACTTGATATTTAGGGATTTATTGTCAAGTTTTAGTTACTTACAGCCCTCACATGAGTTGGCTGGGTCCTTAAAGCATGCAATTCAAGTTCATCATTTCTAGCAGAAAGCTTCCTAAAGTGAGTACTCATGGCATCAATTTCAGTAAGTAGTTTAGGGCAATTAGCACAACATGAAGTAGAGTGAGCATGAAGAAAACTAGCACTGTAGAGCTCAGCGTCGCTGATGCTATTGGTGTCTACCATGAACCACATGCCAGAGAACTCATCACCGCCTTTCTTCTCTTGCGGATCATCCTCGCCTTCATCGCTCCACGTCTCCATGTCAGAGAGGTTGATGTCATCGAGGGCGGCGAGGACACGGTGGAAAAGCTTCTTGTTCTTCGAGAAGTTGCAGTACTTCTTCTCACGCGCCAGCTCGCGAGCTGGAGACTTCTTGTTGCAGTTCTTGTCGGTGTACTCATTCTTCCCCGAACCGCCAGAGTCTTTCTTGCCCTTCTCAAGCTTACAACAGTTCGCTCGAATGTGGTTGGGGCCACCACATTCAAAACAGGTGATCACGCCACCTCTCTTCCTCCGTCTCACCCTTTTGTATGCATGAGAGAATTTGCAAGCTAAAAGAGTAAGCTCAATTTCTAGAAATTTATCTAGTTGGTCATCGCTTAGCTCGCAAAGGGCAGAGAGAGAAAATCCAGCAGAAAAATTAAGGGAAGATTTAGTGGGATCAGTGACCAAGGCCATCGACTGAGATTTCGTCTTGCGAGAGATGACATCGATCTCATAGTCTTGAGTCAAGAATAGAGCCCATCAAGACTTAGGGTCGACAAGTCGGTAGTGTCCTTGATGGTGGTTACTTTTATTTTCCAAACTCGAAGGTCAAGTGCAGTCAAGAAATGTCGAGCATTATCCGAGTCAGGGTATGTGCAACCAACTACTCGGAGATCACTCAAAATCTTTGTAAAATGATCAAAACACTTGTCAAGACTCTCACCAGCGTGTTGTTTAAATTGGTTGTATTCATGCTTGTGCTGATCGTGCCTCACAGTCTTGATTTGAGTGGTGCCCTCATGGTAAGTATCGAGAGTCACCCAAATCTTGTGAGCGAATTGCAGGTGAGAGATCCTATCATATTCACTGTGGCTAAGGCCTTGTATGAGGATGTTCCTTACCTTAGCATTTGTCTCAACGTCAGCCATGTTGCCGGCCCTGACGTGCTCATCGACAGGAACCTCATATGGGAGCTTCACCTTCTGCCATATCAGGAAGCCCTGGACAGTGATGTACGACTCCATTCGAGATTACCAAAATAGAAAATCGATTCTAAAAAAAATAGGAGGCGTGGTGAAACATTTGTCCATCACCATGGCTCTTGAGAATGGTCAAGATCTATGGAAGAGCAAAACTGACTCTGATAACAATTGAAGAATCGAGATGGCGAATAGAGGGGGGTAAATGGTCACAAAACAAAATTTTCCCCTATAAAATACTCCAACTAAGACCTCTAAAAGATCATGCAAAAGAAATCATGAAGGATTGTAATATAAAACTGCTTTGAAGATTTTTCTTCGGACCGGTGCTCCTCAAATTCATCAACCCTCCAAAACCCGAACAACTAGACAACTATGTGTACCCCTAGCTTGCAGGATGATAACCATAGAATATGTGGGGAATTTTTAATCACAATCCTGGTTGTCAAGTGTCCAAATAAAAAGGAATCAATTCAAACCCTACTTTTAGAAAGAATATTAAGCCAAATCACAAAAGTCACTTTCTGAAAAGCAAAAGTAGATTTTCCAAAAATTATCCTCAATTGAAGTAGGTGGTTGATGGATTTCTAATGCTTTAAAAATTTTAAGAATTTTTTTCCCTATGAGCAAATAAGTCTTGAAGCACTCCATCAAAGACCACCTCAAAACACCCTATAGAAAAATAAGGAAAAATCAAACACCACAGACTGTCAAGAACTTCGAGCAAAAAGTTTGGGGCTCGGTATTCACCTCATGGAGCCCAAATGGTGCAACTTCTCCAATAAGAATTACTCAAAAATGATTTTTTTAGATTTGTCTAAAAATCAAATACTGGTTGCTGTGTGAAGAACAAGTTCTGGACAGAGTTGCAACTTGAGAGAAAACTTGATCTCTAGTCTATCCTAAGGTGCAAGAGAGATGTAAAACCATATGAGTACACTCAAGACATCGTAGATCAGCAACATTTAGAAGGAGGGAAGGAAAATCCAAATTGCAAGAAAGTAACTTGTAGAAATTTAAATGCTGAATTTAAGACATAAAGTAAATGCATAATATAAATTCAAGCATGAATGAAAATGATTTGCATTTCAGGAAGGGGAGGTTTACAAAGCTTCACAATAAAGTAAGCAAAGCTCAAAGGAGCATAAAAACCTCTACAACCTTCAAGAGGAGGAGGCCACCCCTCCCCCTCTATTTATACTACTTTTGGGCCACCTACCATCCTTGGATGAGTCCCTCAACCTTAGAAAACTCATCAAAGGGTTAGGATTAACCCACTCACATAGCCATGCAAAGGCTAACCCAAAACCCACACATATAATGGGTTTTCTTGCATGGTTTTCAAAGCATACTACCTAAACCCGCTAACCTATCAACTAGACTGCAATCCAATGGCCCTCATCGACCCACGCAGCATCTAGCTAGCATCATCGCCTTTCCTAGTCTTCTTGGCTTGCCCAGACTCCGTCTCCGATCATCTTCTGGTGATCTTCGACTGTCTGGACCTTTGACGCACCTCGCGTAGTCCCAGTTATCCTCCGCCTTACCATGAACTAGCACTGTCGTTCTACAACCATTAAAGACAAGAAAAACCCATCACATAGTAATGTCCAAAAGATATGTAATAATCATCACAAAATCCTTAATTAAAATATTAACGCTCAGAAGATCTAGTGCTACTGCCCGCCCGTAGCACCGCTCTACCATGACCAGTAGCATCGAAAAAGGCAATTAAATCTCAAATTGCTCCAAATTAAAAATGCAATTCAAATCAAACTCAATTAAAAAGCAACCAAAGCTTAAATCCAATTAATTACTCATCACAAATATAGATAGACCTCCACATTGTCCTTCACTATCTTTTAAGCTATGTCATGAGATGAGTTCAAATGTTGTGCTTCCTACTTGGAAGGATATATGTTGCCTAATGTTCATCTTTACTTATTCAATCACATAAACATAATTAGAGTAACATAGTTGAATCATGGAAGGCATCTAAAATATTTTTATCCACGGTGCTTCAGTTTTATGTTATAAACATAACATGTGCACATATGACTGAATTGAGCTATTTGTCACAACCATACAAACTACATGATACTCATTCACCCATTAGTTTTTAAAAGTCGAGAATGAATGATATGAGGGGGAATGATGTGGATAAATTGAAATATACATGTGCTAGTCCTTCAATTACACAAATTGTGAGAAAAATGGGGAACAATAAGATAATTGATGATAGTTACATATATCATGCATATACGTTGTTTCCTATGTTTGCAACCGTTGGTTTATTATATACATGCAATAGATATTATTATGTTACATATCATTATATGTTGAGAGGGAATGCCAAGACAGACGATGAATACATATACCATGCATATACATTGTCCTCTTTCTTTAGTATATTTTTAGATTACCAGAAGTTGAGGCAAAAGCTGAGGACGACTTTTCTTGAAGAAGGGAGGATGATGCGGATTTGCATATGTCAAGTATTTTTTGTTTTAATATCTTAATTAATTGGAAATAATTACTAAGCTACATCAAATATTAATAGGTGAATCTTTTCCTTAAGCAAATCTTTGCTATATTTACATGAGAATTATATACTACCTAATAGCGGGTCCTCGCCTATTGTTAGGTATGAAGATTGCACAAATATCAATTCAAGCCAAATTTCATCAATGTACCATAGTGGAACTCAGCGGGAAGGCAAGGGAGTACGGAAGCCACATGGAAGGACTACAACGTAGCATGGGCCAGCCAATGTGCCAAGCACACTCGGCCAAGAGGGTAGGTGTATGGGCCGAAGTGAGGGAGCAAGGCTGCTTTTATCAAGATGCAAAGAGGCAATGTCCAAGCCCAATTCGGATAATATAAGGAAGTAAAGGAAGAGATAAGATCATATTGGATTTGAAGAGCAAAAGACAACAATTCAAAATACCATACCAGTCAAAGTTAAAAAGGACATAATTCTCACATGCAGACTCTAATTGCAATATTTTTGTACTTGTTTGAATGCTTGAAATGTTATCTCTTTTTCACTCCATTACAAGATGACCAGAATTGGCCTCCTTCTATCCATAAATTAGCGAACAAGTATCAGCTTTCATATTTGCCAAATTAGATTAGAAATTTGAGTTAGAGGTAGAGTCCAAAAAGGGTGGGACTCACCTTGGCCGGTCCTAGGCCAGGTTGCACGCCCCCTTAGAGTCTTTTATATAATTGTATTGTTCTCTATTGTAAACTCAGATCACGTTATTTCCAAGATATCTAACATTGCTTATTCTTTGGTTTATGCTACGCGCGCGCCTTCTGGGAAATGAGCGATTTTCTTGGGAATACCTTCATTGTTCTTGCGATTTCTTAATGTGATTGCAAGAACCGGGCGACTACTTCTTGCCTCATCGAGTAGACATGGATCACGAGCATGTTTTTGGGTAAATTCATTTGTCACGGGTTGCTGTATTAAGATAGTGGTTAGTGCTATCGTGTTCGTCAGGGTTCACAGATCCAAAGTTTTTATTGATCCTACATCATGAAGATCGAACACCCCATATCACAACGAATGGAGCTGGTGACACATATTTATGTGTGGTGGGTAGAGGGTGGCATAGTTGATGAGTATTGCCAATGGGTCCCCACTACATATGGCTAGAACATAAGGATGAACCACTACACTTGGGCTATGAGACATATATTCAGCTCAACCATAGTATGTGGAAACAACTAGAAAAGTTTATCCTATGATGGTGTTATGATTTCCACATTAGGCATGAGTTGATAACTAGAAGTGAGGTGCTGGGTATACCGAGAGTCCTAGTAAAGGACACAAATTAGCTACGATTTATTGCAATGCGCTATATTTAAATGCCATGAAATGAGTACCGTTGTTGTAAGTCGGAGTACAACTGGCAATGGTGTCAGGGTTGAAGATTTAATATCTGAGTAGTGATAAACATTCTAGGTTCTCAACTGGGGTGGGGGTCACTCTAGGTAAAGTGATAAAACCTGTACAGGGTAAATTCATGAATTCATGCATGTCTCTAGGTCACATTTTAGTAATAAAACCCTATTTTCCTAAGGTTGGATTTGAGAGAAGATTGTCTGTGAGATGGATATGGATAAAAATTCATATGATGCATTTTATTAATAATGATTGCTAAGTATTTTTATACCCACCCTTGTTTAATTCCTTTTTTGCTTAGAAGCTGAATATTATGGATTCGCCTGTGAGGCGTGGGTGGAGGATCACCCAATAGGTCAGGATGATGAGGTGGTGGAGGACTACCAGGAAGACTGAGTGGAGTAATGGACCGTATGATGGAGACCATCGATCTATTAGGTACTTAGTGATTATGTAAATTAATTATTGATGTAATATATATAAAAGACTTAACAACTATGGACATATAGCTTGCGTGACAATGGCTTGTAATAAGTTTCTATTTTAGACTCTAATTATTATTTTGCTACAACACTCTAAATAAGGTATATTAACAAATAAAATGTTAGGTGCGCTCGATATTTTATTAGCTAATATGCCAAGATTAATATAATTAACTCAGAATAATAGCAGTGTTACTATTATTACCCTAGACTAATTATGTGGGTCACCACACACCTACCATATCAGAGTAGCGGAACTATACCACACCCAACTAGTTCTTGTTGCAACGATCTATATCCGTCAATGAAGATCAACTCCGGTTGCGGCTGCCATTATAAAGTCCATTGTGTTGCCCTAAAGACCAATGATTCCTGTGCATCAGTGTTGGTATTGTTTTTATATGTATTTTGTACTCTTACACAGTGCCATTTCATGTTTTTTATGCAGCACTAATGCTACTTCTTGTGATACTAAGTCTCCATATTCGAGATATACATGCAAAAAGTGTTGTATTGTAGAAAACATAACTTTTTAGGTATTTTTGATGCAAAATCATTCATTTGAAGAAGTATGCTCTTGAACCGGTAAATAGACATGTTCCAAGGATCCTTTCCATAACATTTTAATGACCAAGACATTTTTGAATCCCAATTTGAAGGCTCTCAAGTTGAATGTCTCATCGGCACAATTGAAATGCATATATCATTTGCCCAACTCGGAGTTCAGAAGGAAAAGTTATTATAGGTCGGTGCCGTGATGATGTGGATTTAAGCATAAATCATTGGCGGGACCGAAAATTGAGTAGGAAAACTTATTCTTTTGTTTCTTGATGCTTTCATACATTCTTAGAAAAAGGAAAGCCGATGAGATAAGGAATGTGGTAGTCTCCATATTTGCCATGGCAACAAATGGGACAGAATCTGTCAGTTATCAACACGATTTTGGTGACCAAAATAGCATCAAATGGAAAAACCTGTAATCAAAAAGTTGTAGGTCTATTAAGAGTTGTCCAATTCAAAGTCCTAATTGACTAAGTTGGAGTTTTGACACAAGAGATATAACACCTCGCAAGGCAGGCTATATAGAGAATCAGATTCCATATCAGAGTTAACCTTCAAGGTAAATTTGGAAACTAAGACGTCATTCTCATAACCTCTCCACAACTAGAAAATTCAAGATATCTTCATTAGCTAAATGTATATAAAAAAGGAATCACCTAATATGGAGTCTAGATGACTGAGATATGGCCTCCAGAAGGTTCGCTGCCTAAAAGAAAAGTGCAAACCGACTCGAATATGAAGGAGATTCCGAATTCAAACTTTCCAAACTAGCTGTTTTAAACTCTACCACGTTCAAACCATGACCCTCTAGTCCCTTGGCCCTTAAATAGGACCCATGGGTGGACAGTTCTTCCCTCATAACTCTAATAAGGACAGAGCAATGTTCTACCATGTAATTAGATCTAGATTCGAGTTTAGGGATTAGATATGACTCTAATTAGCCTCTTTAGTTAGAGAGGTCTCTAATTATGCTCTAATTAAGTACGGTTCTAATAAGAGCTAGGATTATGAGAGTTTGCTAGGAGGCTGTCAGAGTTTGCAGCTTCTATAATTTTCTCTGTTTTTTATGATTTGATATTATGGTTGTTATATTTTGCATCTTTGGTCATTCTATTGTGTCTTCTAGGTATCATGCGTGTTTATTAGTCGGTAATTAGCTATATCAATTGGTTAGCCCTAGGTTTAGATATGGTGCATAGATCTAGTAAGTGGAACTATATCAAGTTGTGTAGGACTTGCCACGCTCAAATTAATTCTAGTGCGTGACAGGTGCGAATCTGAGAAAGACAGCATTAAGCTGTAGGGTGAGAGCCAACTTAGTGATTGATCTAGCATCACTCCTTTGGATCCTAGTTTGATTTTTCTAGCTTTTAGGCTAATTGTTATGCGCCTAGCAAATTGTGAAAGTTGGATCACATCTATCTCTCATATCTGTTAATTTTGTGTAGTTAGATGAAAATTAGATTATTGAACCCTACGTGAAGTTAGTCCACTCTCTATGATATGATAACTATGGAATACTCCATTGAAAAGCTACAATTGCACATAGGCTTGTGGTTACACTTGGTTTGGGTCAACGATCGGGTCAATCGGTCATCTTGAAGGAGATTATGTCCTGCTCCCAAGACTTCAGTGGCCGTCGGGTAGGCTAAAAAATGTGTGCGCTACCCATCAACAACGGTCTTATCTGGCGTCTCGGTTGCCTCGAGACCACCTTTCTCATCTCCGGTGAGGCATGTAACATCTGTATTCACTGGTTAATGCCATAGTTCTAGTCCCTTCAAGGACACGCTACCTTAAAAAACTAGGGTCTTGAGTTCGGAAACCATGCGGTTAAGTATAACACTAGTTTAGAAACATTGCGATTTAGCAAGAAGATTTGGGATTGTGAACCTATACAGGCATCATGATCGATTTTTCTATTTTTATTTATTCATTCACATAGTCACAGGGGAAAAAACATTTACTATAGTATTGAAATATCGTTGAAAATATGCAGTATGCTTGTAATTCTAGTTTTTTTAGATAAAAATTTTACCAATATTAACACTGCAATTTATCTTCTTTTCAAGATAAAGATGCGTGTAACCAACCCCCACTTATTTGTTCACACCTACGAAGCACATAGCTTAATTCAACCAATAATAGCATTAAGTGGTGAGCAAGAAACTTTGATAAAATGTGATATACGAAATAAAAATTGAAAATTGTATTAAGTCATTGGCAACAATTGATAACCCCGTTGTCGGTAGAAGAGTTTTATTTCTTTTTTGATTAAGGTTACAATCATGAATTACATGAGAGCATAAGAAAGAACTCACTCTACGTACCCAACTAAGATCTGGACAGCTCAACGATGTCTGTGTCATGAACTACACAAGGCTGGGCTGCAATGTGAGATTGGGCTGTAAGATGGGCTACATGGCTCGGATTGGAATGGTCGGCTATGGGTATAAATGGAATGACAAGATGTAGACGGGGAGGCGATTAGCAGACAAACAAGTACTTCTCGTCTTCCTTAGTTTTTCTTTTCTCTGCTCTTGCATCTTCTTCCTTCGAATCTTCTCTGTTCTTCCCCAATCTTCCAAACTACTTGGTGAAATTGTATCTGGTGGCAGCAGGACCATAACAATTGGTATCAGAGCCTTTGATCCAAGTTATGGCTGATGCTTTTGAGAGAGCAATCGCAACAAGTGATCGAATCATTGAGTCGTGCCAGAAGTTGCTCGATGAGTTGAGCCGAGGGCCATCCATGGGGGCTGCAACCACCGAGAAGCTCCGAGCTAGCCACAACACCGCAACGAACAACGTCGGCTCCGCGCTGGCCACGACACTGTAACAAGCGACCGCTGACACGCCCGACCTCAGCCTCACCTCGCGCCACAAGTCCATAAAGGCCTACGGTCTATGCGACGCGACCACCCGCACCGCCTCCACCCCCACCGACGCTGGTCGCCCCGACATCAAGCTCAGCGTGGTCGGCCTCATCGCCGACCCCCGAGGCAGCGGTGGCGGCTACATGGTCACTGAGCTCATGCCCGTCGCCGGCACCGACCGCGCCACCCTCCTCTGCTACACCGTGGGGGCCAGCGAGTGGGTGGAGAAGGTGCTCACTACCCCAAAGAACCCTCGGTGGGAAAGCAAGTCATCTTGCGGCGTGATCACTCACGCCGGGAAGCTCTGTGGGTGGATCTCTCCTATGGCCTCCTCACCGCGACCCTTCACCGAAAGCAAACCTGCGATATGTCGCGCCCGAACGGCAATGAGCTGGCTGCCACTACGACCAGGAAGGAGGACCTTGACAAGCGCTGCTGCGTGAAGGTGAGCGGCGGCAAGCCGAGGTGCGTGCAGATCCACAGCCCTTCCAACGGCAAGATGATCGGCAGGTGGACGCTGAATGATCCGGCGCATGCGGAGTGGACGCCAGAGTACGACGTGCCCTGAGGCGACATTTTGATGGGCATAAGCTATCAGACCACCGGGCTCGCACTCGTCCACCCCGCAAATCCCAACGTGCAACACTTTTGCGCCTGTGAGGTGTTCGAGGGAATGTCTCCAAGGAATGGCATCCCTATCGGCATTGTCACCAGCAGCCTGGACACCGCAATGTCGACCAGATGCTTGATGCCATGGCTGAACCACAACTTTGTCAAGCTATTGGTGGCATCTATCCCCGCTGCAAGTGCAATTCCACCCTCAACGGCTGGTGTGGCTCCAGATTGATCTGCCCTGAGAGAATTCCCCAATCCGATCTCCGAGGCTTCCGCTTGGGTTTCTATGAAGGATTTGGATCCAGCATTCTGTGGTGCTAGACAAAAGGAAGGCTTGGAAATTTGGCGTGTCGAGAATTTCAAGCCAGTTCCTATCCCTGCATCTTCATATGGAAAAATTTTCATGGGCGATTCTTATATCATTTTGAAGACAACTGCCTTGAAAACGGTTCTCTTTGACATGACATTCATTATTGGATTGGTAAAGATACCAGTTAGGATGAAGCTGGTACTGCAGCAATTTTGATGAAATTTGGATCTTTGCACTTGGGGACGCTACTGTTCAATACCGAGAGGTACAAGGCAATGAAACAGAAAAGTTTCTCTCATATTTTAGACCATGTATCATGCCACAGCCAGGAGGAGTAGCATCTGGGTTCAAGCATAGTGAGGTCAATGAGCAGGAGCATGTCCCTTGTTTATATGTCTGCAAAGAGAAGCGTGTTGTTCATGTTAAAGAGCGAGCAAAAGCTCTTGAAGTGGTGCAGTACATCAAAGACACATTCCATGAGGGCAAGGGTGAAGTTGCAATTGTTGAGGATGGTAGATTGATGGCTGATGCTGAAGCTGGTAAATTTTGGGGTTTTTTGGGTGGCTTTGCCCCATTGCCAAGGAGGGCACCTTTGGAAGATAATGAGGAAGATGAGGAAACCACCTTCAAATTCCTATGTTTTAACCAAGGAAAGCTGGACCATATGAATTATGAATCCCTAGCACACGAGTTACTTGAGACGAACATGTGTTATTTGTTAGCTACATCTTTGCAGGATAGGAAGGGTGCAAGTGAAGCTGCTGAGAAATTGCTCACTGATGCTAACCGAACAAAAACACATGTCATCAAAGTGATTGAGGGATTTGAGACTGTCATGTTCAAGTCAAAATTTAAGAAGTGGCCTCAGACAACTGACTTGAAATTGTCTTGTGAGGATGGAAGAGGCAAAGTTACAGTGTTGATAAAAGTAATCTCACCAATGGCAATGGTGCTGCACCAACCCTGGCTGCCATCTGCATGTGCAAATTGCAGGACCCTATTGGAGATTATTGAACTTGAACCATGGCCACCGCCTATTCAAACAAGTTATGAGCGGTTTGCTTCCATTGCAGGAACCTTCACATATGGAATATCTCTCTGTTGTGCTATAAGTATAGAGCT
Source organism: Guadua angustifolia (assembly GCA_036346375.1). Lineage (NCBI taxonomy): Eukaryota > Viridiplantae > Streptophyta > Magnoliopsida > Poales > Poaceae > Guadua > Guadua angustifolia. The sequence goes on from CM070508.1 coordinate 31,103,599, forward strand.
TTATGGGACATCATCTACATCGCTGACCAATGTGTTGATCAAGTTGTGGGCAGCAGTCTGGACTTGCAGTGGTCATGGGACCAGGGTGATGACTAGATGTACAACCCGTGGTTTCCTATCATCGGCTTGGGGGCAAGCCGCATTTCAACAGGAGGGGAATGTCATGGACTACACAAGGCTGGGCTGCAATGTGAGATTGGGCTGTAAGATGGGCTACATGGCTTGGATTGGAATGGTTAGCTATGGGTATAAATGGAACGACAAGATGCAGACGGGGAGGCGATCAACAGACAAACCAGTACTTCTCCTCTTCCTCAGTTTTTCCTTTCTCTGCTCTTGCATCTTCTTCCTTCGAATCTTCCCTGTTCTTCCCCAATCTTCCAAACTACTTGGTGAAATTGTATCTGGTGGCAGCAGGACCATAACAGTCTGCCGAGCACATAGAATATGCGACTCAATACCTGACCTCCACACCGCTTGTAGTTTAAATTCAGAAGAAAATACCAACACCACTTTGATGTCGTGTAGAATCATCCAGATCCCGCATCGTTGTGAATTCCATTTCTTCGGCATGTCAGCCCAAAAACCCACAAAAGTTTAGAGGATCACATTACTAAGACATTTGTGTCTACACAGGCCATTGATTCTGGCCGCATGCTACGCCGAATCGAACACGTCAATAAAATTGAGAAATAAATCAGAGCGCATTGGATCGTGTGGGTTGGGCCCGGTGGCCGGGTGAAAACGGACGGATATTTTTCGTTTGATTGGCAGTCGAATCTCAAAATGGAAATCGAGAGGGATTTGACTATTCGACCAAACAGATATCCTTGTATCAATGGTGGTTTTTCAATAGAATCGCCACAAATACACATATCAGGGGCGGTTTTTGGTTAGAACCGCCACTGATACTCCAGTATCAGTGGCGGTTCTAGCCAAAAACCACCACTGATAACTCTAGACAACAAAATAAAAAGTTGGCATTTTGGGTTAGCCTCAGGCAGTGCTAGCCATACCCTCTGAAACAGCATACACATATCATACACATTGTAATAGATATATACACAAAGTAGCATAAGATTAGCCATAATGAAACATCAATTTACACTTTGTAATGAGACAAAATTTAAATAATAAAGGACTAAACTAGTTTTCTAAACTATAAGCCTACTAGTATTCGATGTTGGTTGGAGACCGTAACATCCCAAAATTTGAGTTTTGGAATATTTAAGTTGAAAAATAAACCATCTGCCTTTTTCTTGAATTAATCAAAGCTTAATTGGAATTTTTTAAAATAAAAAGATTTAATTTGATTAATCTGTGCATCAAATCAAAGGAAATCCAAGGAATTTTTCTGTATTTTTGCAGGTTTTTCTGAATTTAGTTGGTATTTATTTGAATTTATTTGCTTTTATCTGAATTTCTGGTATTTAGTTAATTAGAAATTTTTTGTTATTTCCATTTTTGCACTTGGGCCAAAATCCCTCATGCCCATTCTTATTTCTTCCACTCAGCCCGTTCCTATTCTCTTTCCAGCCCACTCCTGCGGGCCCGTTACCCTCTGCCTCGACCAGGTTCGGCCAGCCTCTTGCTCGGCCTAGCAGCCCACTTACTCAACTGCTCCATCACCGTGCGATTCCAATCCGACGCGCCTCACAGAGCCACGCAACCATCGTTGGCACCACCCGATCTGCGCTACGCGTGCGGCTCGGATCGAGCCACATCTCGCTTGCGCTGCCGCTGCAAGAACCCTAACCATGTTCGCGCTGAACTCAGCGTCCGTGCCGTGGCTATGCGCGTCTCCCGAGGGCTATAAAAGCCTACCGACCCCCGTGTGAGCTTCCCCATCACGTACCGCCTCTTTTGACCTAGCTTGCCGCCCGAGACGCCGCCATCTTCTCCCACGAGCTCGCCGGAGTGCGCCACCACCCGAAGCTTGTCCTCGCCGTTGTTCACCATCTCCGGTCAGTCTCCGCCACCGCCATTGGCACGTTTGGACTCCTCACATCGCCCTCTTCTAGATCTCCACCGAGCCGCGCCCGAAACGCCACTCATTCGTTGTTGGCCCCATCATCTTCTTCAGCTTCGGTGAAGTGGTGTCGTTGCCTCACCGTCGACCGCTATGCTCAACCTCGACCATCCGATCTACTGTGCATGCACCAGATTGTGTCGCGTCGCGTTCGCTCACATCCTCTCTTCTCCACCGTACGATCCGGTCGCCGCCGTCGGATGCCTGACGCGTGCCCCCCCATGTCAGCCGTCGCTTCAGCGTCCACGTGTCGCCGCGTGTCCGTCGGTCAGCGCTTTGTCACCTACTGCGTGTCGCCTCGTCAGCACTGATGTCGGTGATGACGTCAGCCCTATCCCCTGTTCCATGCACCCGGTCCACCGTGGACCAGAGCAGCGCCATGGACTCGGTCCATGCACTACTAGAAATCTAACTTTTATCGAGTGTGAAATGTAATGGCCTACGGGCCGTCGGGAAAAAATAAGGTGGCCGACGGTGCATCTTTTTTTCGACGGTAGAACAAAAACGGACGGCTATTAGAAGATTTACCGATGGGGCTTACCACAAACCGACGGTCGGTGAAAAACCCTCAGTCATAGTATGAAATCACCGAGAGGGTACAACAATTACTATGAGTGCAATGTTAACCGTCGGCCATTACAAACAATCACCGAGTGGAAATATATTTAGTGTGTGTGTAAAGATAACACTCGGTTATTGCAATGATTTGCCGACGGGGTACAACTTTTAGCGAGGGTACAAATCAAACACTGGGCTATTGCAAAATTCATACGAGGTTGAATGAAGGCGATATATATATATATATATATATATATATATATATATATAATGTAGCTCTCATTGAAATCTACAACTTTGTAGTTGATAACTTTTCCATCTAAAGTCATATATTTGACTAAATAATTGATAAAGCATCATGAGAGCAAGAGTTAAAAGAAGTACTTATCTTACTTCTAGCAAGAAGACAGTTTAGGTGAGTTGGTTAGGGGGAAGAGGTTGTGAGTTCAAATCCTAGGCATCACACATTTCTAATTTGAAGATAAAAAATGTTCTACTTAAGGGATTGTGGTGCAAACATGTTGTGAGGTTATTCCCTAGATTTGAAATTATTTTTACATTTTTTTACACAAAAAGTCCCACATATAGTTGTGAGAAATTACTAGGGGTTTCTATACCCCGTCAGGAAGAAAAAAACCTCTCACCTATGTATTGTAACATCCCAATTTTTGACTTTTTAATTGTTTAATATTATTTTATTGCAAATTATGATTGTTGTGAATTTTCTGGAGTTATTGGATTTTCTGAGATTTATTTAAATTATTTCGAATTAGTATATATGGTCTTTGTTAAGAAATATTTATAAAAAGGAAATTTAAAATAAAGCCTGCCTAAAAATATTTTTTTTTGAGGATAGAAGGTCTCGAGGTATTTCTGGAAATATTTCTTTTTCTCTCCGGGATTGAATCAGAATAGGAATTTGATTGATTGAAACGGATTAGGATTGAACCGGATTAGGATTGAAATTGTTGGTCTGACTGGTACGGAATCAGCGCTTCGCTGCACACGTCCGAACCGGAGACCATGTCGCGCGGGAGAAAAAAAGACAGCAGTGATGCGTGGCTGAGATCGCACGGGCGTGGAGTCATCCGGGCGAGAGACAGGCGCGTGGCCGATTCGGCTGGAACTCGAGTCCTTCCGTGTTTATGCGCGGGAAAAAGGAACACGTCTCCAGCGCTGGCGCCAAAGGCGTTACCGATTCAAACCGGGTGCTGGCGCTGAATTCGCCAAACGCGAGAGCACGCGCGAGGGAAATCACGCGCGAAGGAAGTTTTTCCGACGCGTGTCCGTTTCCAAATTCTAGCGCTAGCGCCAAAGCAAATAAGGAAACACAGCCGTGTTCGAACGGGACAAGGCCGCTCGGCCGGTACTATTTAAACGGCACAAGCATCGCCCAGAAAGAAGCAGCGACCGAAAGAGAAGCGTGAGCGCCCTCGCCCGGGAGAAGTCGCGAGCGAGTCGTGTCGGCAATCGGGGGATATCATCAAGGAGCGTATGGAGTCGCCGAAGAATCAATCGACAGGAAAAACGGGTCGCGCTGTCGTCCGAGGATTCGCGAGGAACAGCCGGCGTCGTCAGAAGATTTCCACGTGCGCTACCGGGTTGTCGCTGAGGTCGTCGTCTGCGTCTCCAAAAATTCAAGTCGCCGTCGCTTCATCGCCGATCGGGAACTTCACCAGCCGTCGGATCATAATCGAGTGTACGAAATTCGTCCACGTCGCTTCGGAATCGGTAAGCGTCTTAGATTAAATATCAACCATTGGATTTAGGTCGGACGATTGATATTAGACCACGTAGTAGATTTACTCGTAACCGTTAGATTGAGTTCATCAGTCTAGATTTCGCCACGTTTAGTCCGTACAAGCCGGGGCGGGAAAATTCGGATTTTCTTTATAAAAATAATTCGGAAAGATTTAGAATTTCTAATTCCAGAGTTTAGTTTATTTTCAAAACTTCTAAATGCTATATCTTTTGCATTTTAACTCCGATTTGGGTAATTCGAATTTCGAAAAGTTTGTAAGATTGAGATCTTTACAATGGTGGATTTTATTTGAATTTTCGAGTTCATTTGCTATTTGTTCTTGGTGTTTATTTGCTATTTCTCTCGATTCGCGTAGACGTTGAGTTGAGCGAGGTGTCGGAAGAAGGATTATTATTTCAAGAGCAATCTTCGGAGCAATACCAGGAGCTTAAGCAAGGCAAGTTGTGCTTTGATCATGTTGCACCCATAAACTAGATTGCATGCTATTTTGATTTACCTTAATTATCACTTGTTATTTTATATGTATAAATGTTTTCAACAATAGTTTGGGATTAGCTATCGTACCCATTGAATTACACCCTACCTTGTTATTTGTATGCCATGCTTCATTGTCACCCTAGGTTGATTAATTATAGTTGGTTAAATAGAAAATCAACATGGGTGGTTAGACCGAATTAGAGATGCTTAGCCATGCCACGTCATCACATGCTCATGGAATATTGTTTATTAATCTTGACTAATGGAATATGGAACTATGATAATAATTTGTGGGCCATGTGTGGTCGCACAAAGAGATTGAGTTGTTGTGACAATGAGTCACATAGCGATGTTGATTTGTGAAGAGCACGTGGTGTTTGGTAATCAACTGGGATGGAAAAAATGATTTAGGCTGAGGCAAGTGGCAAGATTGTTTCTGGTGCGCCAAGAGTGGCAATTGGGCGGTCGTATTTGGTAGGCCAAGACTGGCAATTGGGCGGTCGCATTTAGTTTTTGGTGGGCCAAGAGTGGCAATTGGGCGGTCGTATTTGGTGGGCCAAGACTGGCAATTGGGCGGTTGCATTTGGATTTTGGTGGGCCAAGAGTGGCAATTGGGCGGTCGCATTTGGTGGGCCAAGAGTGGCAATTGGGCGGTCGTATTTGGTTTTATGATGAACTTTTGGTTAGTCTTGCCTTGGTCAACTAAGGGTAATTAATTAAAATAAACAACTGGATGGGATGGTGGGATGCCATGTGGATAATGGAACTTGGATTTAGGATGGAAACCTGGTTTATTTGAGAAATCTTGAATCTATTACTTGTTATTATTTGTTTCTTGCTTTTCAATCTATGAAGTGTATATGTTTACAAAATCTTTGCTTAATGCTTATGAACCATGAGCCTTCCTTTGGAATAAGCCTTGCATATAGCTATGATAGAATTGCATTCTGTGCACAACTTGTTGAGCACGTGTTGGTGTACTCACCCTTGCCTACAAAAATCATCGATCTTTGAAGAAGGAGTACCATGAAGAGACGAATGTTTAGGGTGCGAGCCTTGTCGGTTGTTCTGTGGTATCTTGAGGGTTATCTACGACTTCATTTCATTGCAGTTCAATTTGTTGTTCAAATTATGAGGCATTGTTAAGTAAGTTGACCATAAGGTCATACAACTGGTAATATTTAATATATTACGTCTTTTATCTATTTACGTTGTGTATGATTGTGATATTTACTAATGTTGAGCCTGTGTGCACTAGCGTGATCCTGGACTAGTGCGGTATACACAGAGGGTCCGGATTTGCATATTCGGGTCTACCAAGTGCTATGAAAACCTTCGTTAAACTAATAACCGAGGGTACCGTCAGGAATCCCACGAATGGCCGACCATGAGTGGCCGAGGGGAAGTTACCGACGGTTTACGCTCGGTCATATACATGGCCTACGGTATTTTGCAATGGCCGACATATTTTTCACACTCGGTAAAAGTTGGAAATCTAGTAGTGATGGATCGATGGCCCCACGTGTCAGCGAAATACGAATTTTCAGATTTATTTTATTTTAGGAAAATTGGTTGCTGATGTCAGCATTGCGTCATTAATCGATTTTTCAATAGAAAAATATATTAGGAAATTCGGGTTTATTCATTTTCAGCCTTTTTCTTTGAATTTAATCTTTCGGAGGCTCGTTCTCGCTCATACGAACTCCTATTGAAGTGATTTAAGTTTCTAAATTTTTGTAAAATCGAGCTCTACCTTCTAGAGCCATTTGTTTTCAGTTTTGAGCTTGTTTAAGTCTCTATTTTGTATTTATTTGGTTTTATTGCTTTCTATTCCGATAAACACGAATCTCGAAGAAGCAAACAGAGACTTTGAAGACCAAGACTCAGTACTTGATCAGTAAGGCAAGTCATAACTTTTGATCATGTTGAACCTATGTTTGCAAAAGTTATTTTGTTTTGTACAATTGCATGCTATTTGTGTATCAATGCTAGTTTATGGGAGTAGCTATTCACTTGATTGCCATTATGCCACTTTGATTATTGGAATGCCATGTATCCATTGTTAACCTTAGGTTGGGATATTACTAGTTGGACATGATCATAATGCCAACATTGGGTTATCGAAGCTATGCTTAGACCTGCTTAGTTGAACGTTGAGATTCATATAACATGTGAATAAATGTTAAACCTGACTTAATGAGATATTGAATCGTGGCCGTTAGCCACTATTGTAAAACTTGTTGTACCTTGGCGGGGTTAGCCATTGGTCTTAGTTGAACAAAATGTTTTCCTCAAGCAAGTGATCGTGCAGTAAAGGGGGTGCTTTCTAGCACATTGGGATGTGGCTGTCTTGCCTGAGACAACTTAAGAACTTAATCTTGTGCACCATTGAACTGGGCATAATCGTACAACTACAAGTCTGGTATGGGACAGACCTAGCTGATTAATTTGCATTGTTTACTCTTGAGTACTGCCAATTGTAAGTGTGGGTTCCGAGATGAACAGGTAGATCCACATGGCTCAAGAGGGGGCCCCGAGGGGCGAAACCTTAGAGGGCAGTACCGAGTTTAGACGTGTATTGTAAAGGCTTTGTCATGATATCTCTACGACACACCAAAGGAAGTGTGTTATTACCGATTGCACCAAGAGATGTTCATGTCTTGTGGGTAAAGCTGTACAACCTTTACAGAGTGTAAAACTATTCGAATAGCCATGTCCACGGTCATGGATAAGCCCGGGGATTTCACACGGGGTATAGAGTGTTTCATGAAATGTGAAATTGTTGGAATGTGAACGGGGAGTTCACTATTGTTTTGTTGTCTAAAGTTATACTGTTGGATTTAGTGGTTGATACTTGTTTCGAATGATGTGGGGTGATGTCTCGTCATTCTGTTCATGTTGTCTACTATTGATTTACCAGTTATTTATTATTGTTTTCATCAATATGCCTTCAATCTATTTATTGTATTTAAATTCAAGTTATTGCTTTCTGCAAATGAACCATATGACTATCCTTCGTCTAGTCGTGCATGAATATATTGCATCATTTCCCTACAACTTGCTGAGTATGTTTTGTACTCACGGCTTTACGCCCTTGTTGTTCAGTTGTTGAGGAAGGACCAGAGAATAATGAGTATCAAGAGGAGGAGTACTATGAAGACTACTTCGACTAGGAAGGCGTTTCCCTAGACGATTGCCTATGGCATGTCGAATGGCTCAAGTTATCTTATTTCTGCTGCAACAGTTTTATTTGTTTCTTAAGCCATAAGGCATTGGTGTATGAATCTTGACCATTAGGTTGATTGCTTTATTCAATAATAACTTGCTTCTTCTTAGTTATTGTGATGTATGGTATGAAATGTCATGTATGTTTCCGCTGTGTGCACTAGCGTGATCCTGGACTAGTACAGTATACACAGAGGGTTTCGGATTTGCATATCTGGGTCCCGACAGAGACACATGATGTGTAAAATGATTATGGATGACTGGATTGTTGTTGTCTTTGTTATGAAACTTGCCTTTTGTGTTGATAATTTCCTTCATGATGAAGTGGCGAGCTATCCTTGAATGGCTTGGATTTCCATAGGAAGCAGTCCTCCGGTCAAACGTTTTGAGCACTCTCCTATCAGTGTAAGATATAACCAACAGAATAATGAAAATCATTCATTATCTAACATGGGTGCACATGTCAGATATGATATCAAGTGGCATGACACCAGCTCAACAAACGGTTCAAAGCACAACTCTTGGTTCTTTTGGATCAAACACTTCTACTATCACTACTACCGAACTGGCCTTTAGTACCAGTTAAAAATGGCCTTTAGTACCAGTTTTTGAACCGGTACGGGCCATCCGGGACTAACGGGCATCAGTCCCGGTTCCCTCACCCGGTACTGATAGAGTATCAATACCGGTTGGAGGCCACACGTGGCACTAGCCCGTGAGTCCCCTGAGGCCCTTATCAGTATCGGTTGGTTTCTCCAACCGGTACTGATGTGCTATGAGCCGTATATAATATATATATATATGTGTGTGTGTCCACTGGCTGTTATATTATTTATATATAATATATATGTGTGTGTACAACTAATTAAAGCACATATAATCAATCATGCACAATTGACTGATAATTAAATCATAGAACAATATTCATTAACAACTTTAATTACAACTAATGTATTACAATATGTACACATATTAGTTCTTCTGTTCATCGGGATCATAGAACTTTCATTAACAACTTTAATTATAACTTTAGTCTTTCTTTTCCTTCTGTTCATCGGGATCTTTTATGTGCATCGCTCTTACTAGCCATAGATGTCGACCCCGACAGTTCACCGGTCCTTATCGAAGGGCCTCACCTATTTACATTTGGTTCGTGAAACTCGCCTTTCGGATTTATGACCACATCGTAAATGAAGCCGACGAGTTGTTCTTGGATTGCTCTCACTCGCGCCCACGAGAGTTCCGAACCTTGTTCCACCAAATATTGAGGCACATGTCATTAAGTCATTAACTAATCAATCCTTGAATTTGTACAAGATATAAGGAGTACCTAGGCATCATTAAGCTAGTAGTTATATTTACTCACACCTTTGTCACCTTTTAGCATGTGGCCAGCGCCTCTGGTTTGGGTGTGCATAAACTCACATACATAGTAGTCGTATAAATTGTTGCCCGGCGGCTGTCTCAAGACCTGCGGTGAAAAAATTTGAAAGCATGAAATGGATGCAAGGAAATTAAGTGAACTAACTAAAAAGCTAGCATTATGATTTACGTACTCGAGAGGCAATTGTAATATCAAATTTCTCCTTGAATACGCCCATGGTTTTAGCACGAAACCATGCGAATGCACTACACATGTGATTACGTATTGTACATGATTAGAATTTGTTTCAAATGGAAAAAATAGAACTAGTACAATAATGAAAGGAACAAGAATACCGGTTGAGCAAGTCGATCAAGTTTTGATACTTTTCAACTGGTTTCCTTTTCGAGTCCATAACTATGGTCAGGCTACGATCTAGCTCGATCATAAGAAGAACTAGTGAAAATTGTACATATATATGTCGACATAGATAACTAATTAGTTCTACTTCCAATCCCAAGGGATGTACAACATTCTTAGCTAGAAACGTGGTTTTAGGCAACACGTTTCCCTCTGGAAGCATGTTCGCTAAGAGATGTAATAATACCGTGAAACTCTTGTCCAACCAACCATTGTCTGCCTTCAATTTCAGCAGTAAAAGTACGGTGTGCAACTTTTTGTATTCCTCCTTGCAACCCGGGAACAAATGTTTCTCCGAGTCCTCCATCAAACCCTTGAATTGATTAAACTCTCTCTGACTATTGTAGTTCTCTTCTACAGCACGCAACAGTCGAGACAAATTATTATAATTATCGACGACCAACCTATCTTCATCGGATCCATAATTGATGTATGCTGCCATATTGCCGGCTTCGTCATCATCGATGTTATCATATTGAAGTATGATCTCCTCTTCGTCATGCCTTGTCCAACTTGTATAGCCAGGTACAAAACCCCTCTGAATCAAGTGCAAGTGGATATGGTCTTTGTCCGAAAATATCTTCTCATTCTTGCAATCAATGCATGGACAATGTATGTACTTCGTCTTCTTTTGCAAGCTGTTCTCCTCGGCGGCTGTTAGAAAAGAAGAAATGCCATCGATGTATTCTCGGCTGTAACGGTTCGTATTGTACATCTAACTCCGGTCCATCTACAATAATTAATTAATGTAAACAATTATTAATATCCAATAATCTTAATTAAAATATATGCTCATACCAAACTAAAATTAAATTTAGGGTTTCCAGCCACGAAGATGCCCTCTACAGAACCATAATTTCCATCTAGGGAGTAGACACCCTAATATAGGCGAAATACGCCGACAGGGGCATGCCAGGTAGGGGGCTAGTGGTTGGCTCATCTGGCCATCTCTCCGGTGGTTTTCAGTTCTCTGTCCGAAAGGACTTCGCACCTAGTGATGGCGAGTTTACACTCGCAGCGACAAGATGTGGCGGAGGCTAGTAACTCCCAGAATAAGTCCCGGCGTTCTCGCCGGACGAGGGATCGCTTCCCACCGCCACAGCAGGAGGGCGGTGGTGCCCCCATGGCAGCGGCCGGGCTTCTAGTTCGGCGTTGGCTGGCCATGGAGGCCGCCACTCTGGCTCAGAACCTGCATGCGATCCGTCTCCTCCTGGACCACCCTCCGGTGGAACTTGCTGGAGACACCCCGGCCACTCCATGGCTATGGGATATTGCGGGCCTCGTGGACGCGGCTCAGCTCCGCGTAGGGATGCCCGACCGGCCTGAGGCTGTCGGTTCCCCTCGTCCCAAGGTGCCCGTAGAGCGCACCCAAGCTTCCAACCGCCCTAGTAGGAAGCGCTCTGGCCAGGCGGGCCAGAGTAAGGGAAAGGGCATGCAAGAAGAAGGTCTCAGCTCTGCGAGGAGCCATGGGGACCTAAGGTCCCATCTGGAGCTCTGGCGTCGGTCGCGCGGTGGTGATCTGCGTGATCGCCTGCAGCGTCGCCGTGCTCGCGACGGACAGATGGCCCCTGGGGGTGAGAGTTCCTCCCATAACTCTCACCTTCAGGGCGAGGAGGAGGTCCGTTCCTCCGACTCTTTGGGGAGTCACGGTCCGCCCTCCCCAGCACGGTTTCCAGGCCGGGGTCAGGGTGGACGGCAAGATCCTCCCTATGGCGTCGGATGCCAAGCGTTTTCCCGACGGCTGCGCCGCGTGGTGTGGCCCGAAAGGTTTCATCCGGCCTCCATCGAGAAGTATGACGGCACCACCAGCCCAGAGGAGTTCTTGCAGGTCTACACCACTGTGGTGCGTGCTGCTGGCGGGTCTGGAAAGGCCATGGCATATTACTTTCCAACGGCCTTGACAGGGTCCGCCCAGTCCTGGCTATTGAACCTCCCGCGAGGATCGGTGCACTCGTGGGAGGAGTTGTGCGACCTCTTTGTCGCCAACTTTCAAGGCTCGTTCGCGTAGCCAGGTGTGGAGGACGATCTCCATGCCCTCGGCGAGAAAGAAGGAGTTCGCGACTTTATTCGGTGATTCTACCATCGCCGCATCGATTCCCGGTTTGAGCAATCGGTCGTCATCACCTTTCGAAGAGGAGTGCGCGACAACAAGATGCGGGAAAAGATGGCAACCCGTGACATTGCCACCACCTCTGAGCTCTTCTCCCTGGCACACAAGTGCGCACGGGCGGCGGAGGCTCGGGGGCCGACATCCAGCGCCGCAAGAGGACACGGTGGGGACGAAGCCGGGACTTCGAGGGGCCCCGGCCATGCAAGCAGGAGGACGCGGAAGTGCGAGGTGACTGCGACCAGGCGGGTCCTGGCCGCCGAGCGTGAGCCTGAAGATGCTTGGCTGACGAAGCGTGACCGCCGTGACCGGTGGGACGACCGTCGTGAGCGGCTGGATGACCGCCGAGGCCAGCGTGGCAACCGCTGCGGTCGGGGGAATGACCGCTGCGAGGAAAAGGAGGGCAAGCCCTTTTGCCCGATCCACCAGACCAACTCTCATGGCCTAGAGGATTGCCGGGTTGTGAATAAGATAGTTGAGCGGCGGCTCAAGGAGAACCGCCCCCGCGATGACGACCAGGACGAAGACCCCACCCCGCTGGCTTTCCAGCAGGCGGACCACGCTGTGGCGTACATTCATGGTGGCTCATCCACCTATCCCTCCAATGCTTCCTACAAGCGGTTGAGGAGGGAGGTGTGTGCCATGGCGTCGAGCTCAGGGGCGTGTCGAAAGCTGAAGTGGTCGGAAGAGCTGATCACCTTCAGTCGGGCTGACCACCCTGAGGGCACTGTCGGCGTAGGTCACTTTTCGATCGTGCTTCTCCTACAATCCGGAGCGTGAAGCTCGGCCGAGTGCTGATGGACGGAGGAAGCTCCATCAACCTCCTCTCCTTTGAAGCTTTCTAGGCGCTCCAGGTGCCAAACCAAGAGCTGTGCCCTGCTCTGCCTTTTTATGGCGTAGCCCCAGGGGCTAGCATGGTCCTCCTGGGCCAAGTGCGCCTTCCCGTTACCTTTGGGGAGGAAAGCAACTTTCGTATGGAGTTGGTCGACTTCGAGGTCGCTGATTTCGACCTCCCGTACAATGCCATACTTGGCTAGCCAGCTTTGGCCAAGTTTATGGCGGCAACCCACTATGGCTACATGGTGGTGAAGATGCCAGGGCCCGATGGTCCCATAACCATCCGGGTGGACAGGTCAGAGGCTTTGCGCTGCCACAAGCACGCACTAGACTTGGCCGGAGCCACCTATGGGAAGCCGCACTACTACAGAAATGATTTTTCTAGACACCAAGGATTTCTTTCCACAAGCGGATTAAAAGGAGAGCCGCCTCAAATGACTTCGGCCGGTCCTTGGGGTTAAGAACCGACTGTGTAAATGTATCTTCACAGGCTGCTCTCTTAAGAAACCACCTGTGAAAATATTGATCTTGTCACAGGCGGTGCCCTTTAGATGCCGCCTGTGGAAACTATGCCCTTCACAGGCGGCTCTCTTAAGGAACCGCCTTGGGAAATTGCCATCTTTACACATGCGGCTTTCTTACGAAGCCGCATGCGGAAAGCGCAGTTTCCACAGGCGGTATGTTAAGCAAGCCGCCTTAGTTAATTATATTGACGGCCTAATTAATTAATGAACCCCCTGTGGTGATGTTCAAGTCTTTAAAGGCGTAGTTCTTAAACAAACCGCCTGTCCAAATTTTGTAAATGCTTGTCTGCAAATTTTGTGACGAAGGAGATGCCGGTATGTGTCGAGGTTTGTTACCGACAATAATGAAAAGGGGGCTAAGCGTTGGATCGGAAGCTCAATGGTAGCACAAGACGCACGATGTATACAGGTTCGGGCTCTCGCGGTGGAGATAATACCCTAATCCTGTGCTTTGGAATTATGAGTAGCTAACTTATTTGCTGATGATGTTCCTGCTCCTTCGTTGGGCTCCCGCCCCTCCCTTTATATAGCAGAGGAGGGCGGTTACAAATAAGAGTCCCACTCGGATACGAGGTGGAGATTGTATCTCTTTCCTTATCCGTTATACATGATAGCGGCTAGGATTACAATTGTATCCTCCCTAAGCAGGGTTGGTTTCCATCTTTGGGGTTTCCTTGCTGCGCATGGCGGTCTGCCTCCTGGGTAATACCCATCTTCATGTAGTCGGCTTGGCCCACGGCCTGCCATGCAGATACCCGGGGTCTATATACTCCACAGTAACTGTCGAGGTTTGTTACCGACAATAATGAAAAGGGGGCTAAGCGCTGGATCGGAAGCTCAATGGTAGCACAAGACGCACGATGTATACAGGTTCGGGCTCTCGCGGTGGAGATAATACCCTAGTCCTGTGCTCTGGAATTATGAGTAGCTAACTTATTTGCTGATGATGTTCCTGCTCCTTCGTTGGGCTCCCCGCCCCTCCCTTTATATAGCAGAGGAGGGCGGTTACAAATAAGAGTCCCACTCGGATACGAGGTGGAGATTGTATCTCTTTCCTTATCCGTTATACATGATAGCGGCTAGGATTACAATTGTATCCTCCCTAAGCAGGGTTGGTTTCCATCTTCGGGGTTTCCTTGCTGCGCATGGCGGCCTGCCTCCTGGGTAATACCCATCTTCATGTAGTCGGCTTGGCCCACGACCTGCCATGCAGATACCCAGGGTCTATATACTCCACAGTAGCCCCCGAGTGCTTTGCGATCGAGTTGCCGCCTTCCTGGTCACGGCTCAGCTGAGTCATGCTTCACGCCGAGTGCTTCCAGTTCTTGATGTAGTTTCCCGACTTGTTTTCCTTTCCCGCCGAGTGCCCATTGTAGGCAAAGAGATCGTGAAGGACTCAATAGAGCTCCACGCGTTGAATTATATCCGACTGTCACGGCATGCAGCTGGTGGCTCATCATGGGGCATACCGTATCCCAAACGATATACAGAAGTCAAAACGCTTCTCCCGCTCAAGGCGAAATTCAGCGTCGCTCCTTTAAATTCATTAAATCGTCGAAGTTGTTGATGTCGTCGTTGGAGCGTTGGCCCACACGCGTCTCATCCAAATTTAGTGGCCCTGAAATCATGTATATGCAGAACTTAGGCAATGTAAAAATAATTCACTCGGATGTGGTGTCCGACTGGTTCATGTATAATTTTAGAGTTTTTTACTCCTTTTCCTTATTGATTTTGAATTCATCCGAGTGGTTTTGACTCTTTTTTGTTTAAGCACTCTGCCCGACTAGTCTAGCCCCCGAGCGTCGGGAGTCGGCTCATGGCTCTTTTTCCCAGGCATGGCTTTGGGTGACTAAAGTTCGCCGTTCATGGGGTCAGAGCTTCACAATTCGGAATTAACGCACTCGGATTTATTTGCAATCGTTAAGAAAAAGATGTGCGCATGCGCACACTATTAGGTGTAGCCCCCGACTTACTGCTTAGTTGTGGATTAACTAAGTAGCAAGTCAATTGAATAAAAATTCTGACACATGGCATCTCTTGAAACAAGTAATCTTCCCAGCAGAGTTGCGCATGCGCAACACTATTAGGTGTAGCCCCCGACTTACTGCTTAGTTGTGGATTAACTAAGTAGCAAGTCAAGAAAGCCAACAATTTTATTTATAATGACATAATTGAGTAAAAAGCGACTTAGCTGCTTTATGCTCCATATGTTGCTGACGATTGTGCCGTCCTTGCTCGTGGCGCAGGCGTAGGCTCGTGGCCGTGCCGAAGGTGGCGCTCGGGGCGCAGGCGTGGCTCTTGGCCGTGCCAAATGTGGCGCTCGAGGCGCAGGCGTGGCTCGTGGCCGTGCCGAAGGTGGCGCTCGGGGCGCAGGCGTGGCTCTTGGCCGTGCCAAATGTGGCGCTCGAGGCGCAGGCGTGGCTCGTGGCCGTCTTGAAGGTGGCGCTCAAAGCGCGGCGTGGCTCGTGGTCGTGAAAGGTGGCGCTTCGGCGCGGCGTGGCTCGTGGCGTGCGAGTTAGCACTCGGCGCGGCGTAGGCTCGTGGCCGTGCGAGTTGGCGCTCTGGGTTGTTTGTAGTAGCCACAAAAGCGAGAAGAGGGCTGAGCGGTACACCCGAAGTTTGAAATGTAACCGCGAATCGATCGGTGGAAGCGCCAGTTTAGTGCCTCCATGCATTATATCGTCGGGCTTATCTTGATACCAAAATAATTTCTGAAACAATAATCGAGAGGAATCGAGTAGTATATATCTTTTGCAAAAACTACCCGAGTGATCCGAATAATTTTTAAGCCACTCGGATATATATAAAAATTAAGTCAGTATATTTGAATGCATAATTTAAATATTAAAAAGACTTAGCTATTAGCTCATGGAATTAATTTTGGCTCGGTTCCAAGTGGTCGGATGGCCGAGCTCTGTTTCCCTCTGATTTGATTGCTTCTCCATGGGAATTAATGCCTGTGACGTGCGTGTCTTGAACTCCTAAGACGTGAGCAAGGCAGACATTCAAATCTCCACCTGGACGGAGAAAGAGACCCGCATGGAGATAGCCTGTGACGTGAGCAAGGCAGACATTCAAATCTCCATGGGAATTAATGCCTGTGACGTGCTTGTCTTGAACTCCTAAGACGGGCTTTCCCCTGGACGCTCGCAGCCGCACGGAGAAAGAGACCCACGTGGAGATAGCACGACGCTCTCCACCTGTGCCTGGCATGACGCTTGCCGCGAATCAATCCGCGACTACACGACGCCAGGTCGCCAGCAAGGAGCGCCTCAGGAACTCCGCTCGCCTTCCTGATTATTGCGCGCAGCGCCTTGCTCTCATCTTGGCTTGTCGAGAGATCCGATCTACCGCGCCCGGGACGAAGTCTTCTGCCACGTGAACCGGAGATGTTCTTGTTGAAGATCGCCATCGAGCTCGACGAATTGATCTTGACGCAGCCCCTACCTGGTGCGCCAACTGTCGAGGTTTGTTACCGACAATAATGAAAAGGGGGCTAAGCGTTGGATCGGAAGCTCAATGGTAGCACAAGACGCACGATGTATACAGGCTCGGGCTCTCGCAGTGGAGATAATACCCTAGTCCTGTGCTCTGGAATTATGAGTAGCTAACTTATTTGCTGATGATGTTCCTGCTCCTTCGTTGGGCTCCCCGCCCCTCCCTTTATATAGCAGAGGAGGGCGGTTACAAATAAGAGTCCCACTCGGATACGAGGTGGAGATTGTATCTCTTTCCTTATCCGTTATACATGATAGCAGCTAGGATTACAATTGTATCCTCCCTAAGCAGGGTTGGTTTCCATCTTCGGGGTTTCCTTGCTGCGCATGGCGGCCTGCCTCCTGGGTAATACCCATCTTCATGTAGTCGGCTTGGCCCACGGCCTGCCATGCAGATACCCGCGGTCTATATACTCCACAGTATGCGTTTTCATGTACGTACCGGAGCATCCTTTGTTCTACAATACCTGCAAAACACAGAAATCCAACGTCCAGACAATACTCCGGTATGAGTTTGTATTGACGTACCGGATCATCCGTTATGTTGCAACAGCGTCACTACACAGAGAATTCCAACGTCCAGAAAATACTCCGGTATGGTTCTCTTGGCCTTTGACGGATCATCCGGTAGTGCTGTTTTGCTTGATCGTTATTATTTTTCTGCAGGCCGTTGTCTTAGGGAGCCGCCTGTGGAAACTTTGCTTTAAAGCTCCGAACAGATCGTTCTCTGCGGCAGTTCCAGGCGGCCCCAAAATTGTGAAAACAAGGGGGGAGCTAGGTTTTGAACTTGAAATCCTTGGAATAGTTAACTCTCTAAGGTAAGAGCATCTCATTCCTAACATTTGTAGAGGTTTATATATTTTGTGGAGAGGAAGATGTAGTGTAGATAGAATGTGCATGGGAGAGGGGTTGAAGCCCGGGAGATTGGCGCCACTGACACTCTTTAAAATTCATGATTCACTTTTTGACATCCTGGTCCACTGTCATAGACTCAGATGGACCCACATGTCATAGACACATCACCAAAAACCAACGAATTGAGTGTCACTTGACTAATTTTTCCGTTGAAACCCTCATCTTCTAGATCTGTAGACAGATCTTGTATCCCTCCCTCTCTCTAGAGGGAGAGAACAGTCCCCCTCTCTAGATCTAGAGGGAGAGGACCTTACATTCTTTTGTGATTTTAATAAAATCATTTTATAGTATTTAACTTAGGGTTCTCTTGTTAAAGTTCTATCTAAATAATTGACATTTCGATCTGATTTTCTGTTTCAGGTTCAATATGGAAAGGGCATGGATATACAATGCCCCAAGAAATAAGGGTGTATTCCTCAAAGAGGTCGAAACTTTTATTAAAGCCGCTCAGAAGGACGCCTGGACTAAGAAGGAAACAGAAATACTTTGTCCATGCAAAGACTGTAAGAACAATGTAGGGTGGGGAGATTTAAGTGTAATCACAACACACCTGATCATGAGAGGTTTTATAGAGGATTACACATATTGGTCCAACCATGGCGAGCAACGTACATCGCAAACAACCGATGATGTTGATCCCGATCTCGTGGATGATCGAAGTGCCAGAGGCGACACTGATGGTTTGGGAGATGAAGCTCACGTGCATGCTCGTTTGCTAGATGATGGTCGCATCGCTGATGTAGAGGAAATGTTGCGCCATGTCGAACCACAGGTTTTAAAGGAGATGACAGGTTTAGATAATGTCGATCGTTACACAAAGCGGCGAATGATCTCATTATATGAGGAATCAAGGGTTGTCCTCCAGAGTTTACGGTGTTGCATACGGTGTTGATGCTTCTACGGTTGAAGGCTAGCAATGGATGGTCGGACAAGAGTTTCACCAATCTGTTGAGGCTCTTGGCAGAAATACTTCCGAAGGCTAATGGATTGCCCACCTTGCCGATTTGAGCACTTATTTCGCGAAGAAGCTTATCACTCCGATGTCATTGGATGTGCAAAAGATACATGCATGTCCAAACCATCAGATCCTCTTCCGTAAAGATTACACGGACTTGGATCAATGCCCTGTGTGCAAAGGCGAGCCAGGTATAAGAAGAATGATGACTCCACGACGATGATGATTCTTCACTAGCACTACGAAGAATAAGAAGAACAAGAATAGTACTACTGGTAATAACAAAGATGACACTTCTTCAGGCACGGACAAGAAGAAAAGAATCCCTGCGTTGGTGATGTGGTACTTGCCAGTTATTGGCCGCCTGAAACGTTTATACTCGAATGAGAGGGACTCCGAACTAATGGGTTGGCATTCCAACAAGCGCAGAAAAGATGGAAAGATTCGACACCCAAATAGATGGTAGACAATGGAGAAATTTTGATCGCATGTATCTAGATTTCGCAACGAACCCAGAATGTAAGGTTCGCTTGACCGAAAATGATGGTATGAATCCTTTCGGTGAATGGAATGCCACACATAGCACTTGGCCAGTAGTCCTGTCCATCTACAACCTTCCTCCATGGCTATGTATGAAGAGAAGGTACCTAATGTTGTCCATTCTTATCCAAGGTCCGAGACAATCTAGAGTAGATATTGATGTGTTTCTCGAATCACTGATGGAAGATATGGCCATGTTGTGGCACGATGGGGTCCAGGTGTGGGATCAGTTCCAACAACAGTACTTCACACTAAAAGCCATTATTTTTGTTACCATCAGTGATTACCCCACCCTACTTGCCCTATCGGGTCAGATTAAAGGGAAGACAGCTTGTGTAGTATGCATGGATGAAACTGTGTCGACGTTCCTTCCATGCTCACAGAAGTTAGTGTACATGTGGCACCGCCGTTTCTTACTGAAAGCTCACAAATACCGCAAGATGGGCAAGTATTTTGACAATACGGTTGAGGAAGGTGTGGCTCCAAAGAGCCGTAGCGGGAAAA
Organism: Guadua angustifolia; assembly: GCA_036346375.1. Lineage (NCBI taxonomy): Eukaryota > Viridiplantae > Streptophyta > Magnoliopsida > Poales > Poaceae > Guadua > Guadua angustifolia. The sequence continues at coordinate 31,123,312 of CM070508.1, forward strand.
AAGTGTTTGAAATGGTCTAGAACATCAAGGTGGTTTTTGGGAAGAAGCCGGTGCAGGGCCAAAAGAGGGGTCGAAAGAGGAAGAATACCGATGAGGAGGTTCCTCCTTTGTTGTCCTGTTCAAAAGATGTCAATTTTTACAAGTATTTGCCCTCTTGGAAGGACTTAGAAATTCGCCATAGCATCGATGCCATGCATGTCATAAAGAATGTCGTGAAAGCGTGCTAGGTCTCTTATTGGACATTCAAGACAAGACAAAGGATGGTCTTAAAGCTCGTAAAGACTTAGTAGTACTTAAAATCGGGAAAGAACTACACCCTCAAGAAAGAACACATGAAAAGTATTACCTTCCCCAAAGAAGCTACTCTCGGCGGTGAGGAGAAAAGATCGGTGTGCAAGTGCTTACGTGGGGTCGAGTCCGTCTCGGTTATTCATCCAACATCAAAAACCTAGTATCGATGAAAGATTTAAAGATAAGTGGTATGAAGTCTCACGATCGCCACGTCATGATGACACAAATGCTCCCAATTGCAATCGGGGTATCAACTCAACATTTGTAAAGGTGGCCATCACACGGTACATGTCATTTACGCAATGCGATTTCACGAAGGTGTCGATGATGAACAATGAGCTATCTGCAAAACTACATAGTGGAGACTATAAACCAACTTGAGATGTGCTTCCTCCATCCTTTTTCGATATCATGCCGCACCTCTTGGTTCACCTTGTCGAGGAGGTAAAGGTCTTCGGATCGATATTCTTACATCGGATGTTTCCATTTGAGAGGTGGATGGGCTTGCTTAAGAGCTTACAACGGAATCGTGCTTACCCGAGGGTTCCATTATTGAGGGCTACAATCTTGAGGAAGTCATTGAGTGTTGCACGGATTACTTCATGCCCACGGAAAGGCCGATTGGTGTGCTGTCCCTCGACATGAGGGGAGGTTGGTAGTAAAGGGACTAAGGGAAAGAAAAGATTCATCGACCATGAGTACAAGAATGTGGACCAAGCACATTTCACCGCCTTGCAACGACTAAAGATAGTGGAGCCGTCGTGGAGCAATACCTGGAAGTGCTTGAAAGAGAAAATCCAGGACGCCAAGTTGATTGGATCCTGAAAGAGAATAAGCGCATGTTTACCACATGGTTCAAGAACCAAAACATACCAGATGGTGAGGACGAAGAAACAGAAACATTGAAAATGTTGGCTCATGGCCCATCAAGTCTGGTAACATCATGGCTAGCGTATGACATCAATGGGTACACGTTTTATACCATTCAAAAGGACAAGAAGACGATGGCCCAAAATAGTGGCGTTCGGGTAGAAGCCATAGATGCGACAGGGGAGAAGAACACCTACTATGGAATCATTGAAGAAATTTGGGAACTCGACTATGGAAGGGATATGCAGATCCCCGTATTTCACTGCAACTGGGTCAAACATCCTAATGGTGTGGAGGTGGACAACTATGGGTTCTGGCTATAAACCTCAACAATCTTGGACACAAAACTGACCCCTGGATACTAGCTTCTGAAGTCACGCAAGTTTTCTACATAGCTGACCCCAATAATAAGAAAAGGAACATAGTTGTTCCCAGAAAACAAAGGATCGTTGGAGTTGACAATGTGCACGACGAGGCAGAATACAATCAGTTCGACGACCTACCGCCTTTCGGAGATCCGGAGAGGATCAAACTTGTAGAAGAAACCCTTGATATTTCAATGATGCCATATATGCATGATGATTGTGTCGGAAAAGTTGTTAAAGGCAAATAGGGACATGTTGTGTAAAAACTTAATATGTAATAGAACTTATATTGTTTATTGGACTTGAGTAAAACTGTTGCGTGAAAGTGCAGGATAGTACGATAGGTAATTCGCTATTAGGCCGGATCATCCTGTAAATTGAAGCCAACAGAGGCCCGAGGAAGACAAGCACTATTCGTCCGGACAATAATCCGGTACGGTTTTTTCTCGACTTAACGGAATGTCCGGTATGTGAATCTTAGCTTCGAGGCCTCCGTCGTCCGCATTCGAGAGCGTCTTTATCTTTTCCTATACGGATCGTCCAGTCTTCGTATTGTCCGCGCTCACTGTTATTGTGACTGCTAGGTGCTAGCACACTGCTACACAACCAAATACATAAATAGTTCTTGAATTGAACCATGTATTTTTCTTTGTTTATTATGAACATTTTTCTTAAAATTTTTCATTAAAAATTGATTTCCAAGAAAAAAAAACTTGCACCATGGTGCCGCAGCATTCTTCTCACCTCCTGCGGTTCCCTGCCGTGGCAGGTTGCTGCCTCCCATGCTCACGCCAAAGTACCATGTCCACTACTTCCCACACATCAATACAACAACAAATCGTGATCCTGCACTTCATGCCGCAAGACAAGGCATATGGGGCTATTTCAGAATACCACAAATAGCAGTTCCTCACAAGACGAGTTGCTACCTCCTGCGCTCACGCCCAGTAGCGGAGCCAGAAATTTCTAAAGGAGGGTGCCTAAGAATGAAGTGAATCTCTACTAATTATTGATATTCAAAGTTTAATATATAGCAAGTACAAAATGTAACACTTGTAACTTGCCAGAAATGTCAAAGTTTAATATATATATCTTTGTTTTCTGAGCAGCCGGGGGGCCTAGGCCCCACCACCCCCGCTGACTCTGCCATCTTCAGCGCCAAAGTCCTATGTCCACTACTTCCCATGCATGCATACCGCGGCAAATCGTGATCCCGCACTTCTGCGCCACAACACATGCATATGGGGCCTATTTCCGTAAATACCATAGCGCGTGACTATTTTTACAACAACAAGGTCAACAAGGCCAAATACATAAACAATTCTTTTAATGCTGCTCAGGCCGCACTGAGCATAACTCTCGCCTGGCCCCACAGTAAGGGTGTGTTTGGTTACTTGTACCAAATGGTACATGTATGAGATGTTTTAAGAAAAAATTATCTATATATTTGGTTATTTGAATGGAATTGTCTCATCCTAAATGGTAGGATAAAAATTTAATAAATATTTTTTATAAATTTTGAACTATTTCATTAGAAAAACATTAAAGCAAAAAATACAAACCATCCCATCCGACCAACCAAAACATACGCTAAGGGTGCGTTTGGTTTCCTACATAAGTGCCTAAATTGCATGAGTGAATGCAATTGCATCTGTTAGACACGTATTTGGTTTCCTATTCATCCAGACCAGGTGGATGTAATTGCATCCACTCATGCAGGATGGAGGAAACACAAAAATTAGGCTTTTCTCTAATGCAGACCCGTGAGATGATAAACAAGCAACCAAATAACTCAGCTTGCATCCACTCATACAGACCAAGACTAATCTAAGGGGCTGTTTGGTTGCTGTATCTACTCAGCCTGGTCTGTACGAGGTCATCCTAGCTGGTTGGAGGCAGACCAAGTTGATGTATATAGATGTTGTTTGGTTGCTTGCATAAGTTGAGCTTGGCTATGAAGAGATGATATTTGGTTGGTTGTATAAGTTGAAATTGACTGTGAAGAGATTGTGTTTGGTTGGTTGCATGAGCATACCTTGTATTTGCAGGGGAGTATTAGATAAAAAATTCTAGATGACTAGCTTGATTCAAAATCTGGATATACACGCCTAACTGATAATTCACGAATTAATTCATTAATTAATGAGCATGTTGAAACAAACAATAAGAAAGCCTGCAGAAGAGATAAACAAGATGCTTCGGTCGTTCAGAACTACTGCCAGACACAAATTTCTCAGTAGCGTTATTTGGTGGAGTAGTCCTTCAGAGCAATCACCAGACCATGGCCCTTCCGAGCACCTCTATAGACAGTCTCCACAATGTCGACGAACTCTTGCTTGTCCTTCAAGGCCCAGTTGATTTTGTTGTTGTTTCTAGTCCCAAGATCAATCATGATGTGCTTGTTCCGGAAGAAGAACATCACCGTTGATGGATCGTACAGCTCATACATGGTGTTGAAGTCAGGAACCTCAGTAATGTCAACCAGGTAGATGACCGCAAAGTTCTTTTTGGTCTCAGCTACTGCTGCCAACACACTTCATCCATCTAACAGATAAACAAGTGGTAAGTCAGAATAAATTTCACAGCATACAACAGTGCTAAAATTGATGTACAACCAAAGGATAAGGCAAAGTAAAACTACAAAAAAGAAAATAAAATAGCTTAACACATGGAAATATATTTCGTAAAACATTGAAACTTGAAAGAAGTTGGCCCCTGAATTAAAAAAAAATCCATTAATCAATCTTTGATCTTTGAAGTTTGAACACAATGACCTGACAGATGTGTGGGAAGGACCTCGTGGGTGTTCATTTTAGTTTCATAGAAGTAAGGCTTCAATTCTGCGAAAGCTGAAATATAGATACTAAATTGAGAATGGCTCTTTAGGGTGAAATCAATAGATCTATTTATTTTCAAGAAAACATCCTAAATTCCTCCCACTTTTGCTGGAACAAATTGACTACCCTATGGAACCCTGTCGAAATCTGTATAAGAAAGCATTCTATTTGAATATCAAAACCAAAGCAGGGATGGATAGCTTCATCATAGAGACTATTACAGTTGCTAAGTATTTTTCGATGTGAAATCAAAATCTTTACATTTTTTTTAAGGAATGAAACATCCTCAATTCCTCCCACTTTTGTTGGAACTTGGAACTAACAAATTAAACTCCGATAATAGAAAGGATTCAGGAAGGTGTCTGAGAAATAATTCTTATCTGAAATCAGAAAAAAGAAAGTGGTACAAATTGCAAGGAGTAGCGCAGCAGAAAAGTAGCAAGGCTGTAGAACAATATGTTCCCATATCAATCAGTTAAAGTAGCACCAGCGTCCCAATATCTAAAACCCAGTTAAGCTATTAGTATTATCTCACAACTAATCCACCATGGAATTTACCAATCAACATGAGAACACAGAGGACTACAACTACTAAAGTACCAAGATTGCTCAACAGTTAGTTGCCATAAGAACCAGTAAGCAGAAGTACAGAAGTAGTGCTCCAAGATCCCTAAATCTCACCTAAGCTAATTTTTACAACAAACACACCTAAGCTATCTGTATTGCCTCACGATAATAAAAAAATTGTACCCAATTTCATGAATTCAGAACTTGCTGATTCCTTTACTTCAGGAATTGATTAGCAATTAGTAACTCCAAATGATCCCTGCCACGAATTCAGCATCCTTGCACCCCATTGATACATTCAATCGACAATTCAATCACAAACAGCAAGTGAGAGGCATGGGGGAAATCTATCTATCCACAACGGAATAGCATGGATGGATTCAGCAAAATCTTTACTTCTTTTTTAAAGAAGGAAAAATCATAAATTTCTCCCAATTTTATCAGAACTCGGAACTAACAAACTAACCTCTGAAATAGAAAGATTGAAGGCAACAGCTCTGCAGGATTCAGGAAGCTATATGAGAAATAACTCCTATTTGAAGAACAAAACCAAAACAGGGGTGCCCATCCCAGGGAGTAGTACAGCTGCCAAGTACCAAGGCTGGCTGTAAAACAGCTTGTTCCCATACCAATCAGTTAAACAACACCAGCACCCCCATATCCCAAAGATTCACCTAAGGAATCATTATTACTATCTCGCAACTAATCCTTACTAGCAAGATCGCTGAACAACTAATTTCCATACGAATCAGCAAGCAGACGTGCAGAGGTAGAGCTCCAAGATCCCTAAATTTCACCTAAGCTATTTTTAAAACAAGCTCGCCTAGGTCTGCCAAGAGTGAACAAATCACTATCCGATTTCACAAATTCAGACCTCGCCGATTCCCATACTTGAGGAATCGATCATAAATTGGCAGACGCAAATGATCCTGCAACGAATTCAGCACCCATACATCCCACCGATTCAGCTAACCAGTCAAAGAATCACTCACAAACAACAAGGGATAGGCATCACACCGTGAAAGAATCTATCCACCCACGACGGAATTGCATGGATCGATCGAGACAGACCATGAGCGGTACAATGTTCAGGTGTTCAAAAACTGGGGTTAGGGTTAGGAGAGGTTAACACGAGAGTACCCACCTAGATGCAAGTCTCGTCCCAGTCGTGGCCGAAGCGGATGATGACGAGGCACTCCTCCTCGGCGAGGATGGCCTGGTCCACCGCCCACCCGGAGTGCAGGTGCGACAGCAGGTACGACATCTTCTTCGCCGGCGGCGGCTTCCTCGGCTAGGATGGCCTGGTCCACCGCCCACCCGGAGTGCAGGTGCGACAGCAGGTACGACATCTTCTTCGCCGGCGGCGGCTTCCTCGGCTAGGATCGGCGGCCTCCGCGGCTGCGGGGTGGTGCTGAGGGTTGAGTCGCGAGGGGCATTTGGGCAGGCGAAGGGGAATGGCGAGGCGGGGAGGCGAAGGGGAATGGCAGACGAAGCGTGAGGCGGGGAGGCGAAGGCATGGCGGGAGACAGGAATCCTTCCCGCGCGCATGCACCGAGCCTGACCGAGCGGATGGGCCGAAAATTTTCGTTTCTCGCGGGCCAGGCTGAGAGGGGAAAAATGCATCACTTGAGCCAGGCTAAAATGTATATGCAAGCAATCAAACAGTCTTTAAATAATTAAATTCTACATTCACAAATATAAAACTCAGTATATATAAGAAACTAAATAGCCCCTAACTAACTCATACAAAATAGATTCTTATGGTTATCCAACTGCAGCCGCATCACGCACGGCACTACCCAGCCGGAACGACCAAATAACCATGGCACACCCGCCAGCGACACGTCCTCCTACCCGCCGACACCCGGACCCACTCGTCCCCGCACGCGCTGGTCACGTGACGGCCCCGCGCTTCTAATGCCCCCTCCCCTCCGCTCTAGAGCCCAAACCCCTCCTCCCCACAAACCCTAACACTAAAACCTCACCCCTGCCGCCGCCGCCCCGACTCCCGACCACCAGCCTACCACCCCCCCTCCCCCCCGCGCCGCGTTTCTGATCGGAGCGGTGAGGAATTCACCGTCTCTACTCGCGTTTTCCGGTCTCGATTTAGGCCGTTTCGTGTGTTTCTTAGGCGTTTCGTTCGCCAATAATATCGTTTTTGTTGGTTGTGCAGATGTCGTCGGACGATGAGGTCAGGGAGGAGAAGGAGCTCGACCTCTCCACCAACGACGTCGTCACCAAGTACAAGACCGCCGCCGAAATCATCAACGGTAAACCTTGCCTCTCTGTCTCTCTCGCTGTTGTTACGGTCGCGTGCGAGGCGGTTTTTGTGTGTCTCTCCAAGAATAAATGGCTGTGTCTTTGTTATCCGGGGCAGGTTACCGCATGTTATGATGTGTATTGTTAGCGGTAACTGGATTTAGCTGTTTCGGTGAGCTACGCGAGTTTCTTTGTTTTTAGGGTGTTGGTTTTACCCGGGTTGCATTCTTTGAGACGTAGATTTTTCGTATGGTTAGAATTCCAGTGGCAGTTCTATAACCTTTAGGAGCTTTGCAGAGGAGTATTATGTTTCTTGCGTGGGATGTTAGCATTCTCTGTTCGCTCCATATTCTTGTGGTGTTCCACCGTAATCTTTTGTGTTAGTGTGACTGTCTGAGTGCAATGTTAGCGCACGTGGTTTGTGCTGACAAAGCTTGTACATAATGTGTTGCTGTGGGTTGACATCCCTTGCATATGATGTGCAGTTTTGTTTGCTTTGTTGTGATGATGTACGATGATATCTAAAATGTAATGCTAAGTTGATGTTTATTGTGGAACAGAGGCCCTGAAGTTGGTCGTATCCAAGTGCAAGCCGAAAGCCAGGATTGTTGACATCTGTGAGATGGGAGACTCTTTTATAAGAGAGTAATGCATCCAGATTTGCCTTTCATAAGGTCTTGCTTGTTGCTTTCTTTTTGGATCTTCTGATTACTTGGGTTTCCTTTTTTGGTGGCAGGCAAACTGGGAAAGTCTACAGAAACGTGAAGAGGAAGATTGAAAGGGGCATTGCTTTTCCAACATGCTTATCCGTGAACAACACAGTCTGCCATTTCTCTCCACTGGCCACTGATGAGGCAGTCCTGGAAGAAAATGACATGGTCAAAATGTATTGTCTTGCTGATTGCAACCTTTTCTACCATTTGTTTGTTATTTTATCCTAAACCTTGATGATTCTGTTTTCTTTTGTCAGAGATATGGGCTGTCATATTGATGGTTTTATTGCTGTGGTGGCCCATACACATGTTATCAAAGATGGGCCAGTCACTGGAAGAGCAGCTGATGTTCTTGCTGCTGCCAACACAGCAGCAGAAGTTGCAATGAGGCTTGTTAGACCTGGGAAGAAGGTACATCTTTTACAAAGTATAACTATTCTTCTGATTATTTTCTTGTTCACAAGTAATCTTGTTTCTGTTACTGCATCTATGTCGGTAGTGCTCCGTAGGCATGCCAGTCCGCTACTTTCTCTTATCATGCTTCTATTGTACTAGTCACTAAAAACTGTTAAGTGGTGACCTAACTAGTTTATCTATCTTGTCTGCATTGTGTTAACTGAGTGGACCATTTTGTGGTTGTGCATGGGTATGCTGTTTTCATTAGTAATCTCCTGCTCGTGTTCACTGCAGAACAAGGATGTTACTGAAGCAATTCAGAAAGTTGCTGCTGCTTATGATTGCAAAATTGTGGAAGGAGTTCTTAGCCATCAGTTGAAACAATTTGTCATTGATGGTAACAAAGTCGTACTTAGTGCCTTCAATGCTGATACAAAGGTGGATGATGCTGAATTTGAAGAAAATGAAGTGTATGCAATTGATATTGTCACCAGCACGGGAGAAGGAAAGGTGGGAATGGCTGTTATTTGCAATGTCTTTGCTTTGCATATAATCTGACATTTTTGTTGAATTGTAATTTGCAGCCTAAGTTATTGGATGAGAAGCAGACCACCATCTACAAAAGAGCTGTAGACAAGAATTATCATTTGAAGATGAAAGCATCGAGGTTCATTTTCAGTGAGATTAGCCAGAAGTTTCCAATCATGCCCTTCACCGCTAGGTTGCACTGCACATTGGCTTTTGATGCTTTTCCTTCTTGTTCATTCTATTATAATATAACATAAATTATGGTTTTTCCCAGGGCATTGGAAGAGAAGCGTGCACGCTTAGGCTTGGTGGAATGTATGAATCATGAGCTATTGCAGCCATACCCTGTACTTCACGAGAAGCCAGGTAAAAAATATTATCCTCTGGGTGTCAAATTACTACAGTAATTTGGAAGTTGTTTCTGCAAGTTGTCATAAAATATTATCCTTGTGTTCTGTACAAACCTCTGTAAATCTGGTGAACTTTCTATGAGATTTGTTTGTGTGCTTATTTGTAATTTTTTTACAAACTTCAATTGATGCTAATTACTGGTGTCTGTCTTCTTTCTAGTTTCCTGTGACCGTCTTAATAGTTGGTGCTTCATGCAGGCGACCTTGTTGCACACATAAAGTTCACTGTGTTGCTGATGCCAAATGGATCAGATAGGATAACATCACATCCACTTCAGGAGTTGCAGCCCTCAAAATCCTTTGAAGACAATGCTGAGATTAAGGGATGGCTTGCTTTGGGGACAAAAACAAAGAAGAAGGGTGGTGGAAAGAAGAAAAAAGGTTTGTCCTGCAATCACTGAGCTGTTTTTTTTGGAGGCTGTGCATTACATGCTGTTGCTTATTTTTGATAATCAGTCTGGCTTATAACTGGATAGTTCCAGCAACTTACTCATCTACCTTTTCTCATGTATAGGTAAGAAAGGAGATGCAGCACAAGCAGAGCCTATGGAGGAGGGTTCAAATGGTGCTCCAAGCCAAGAATAATTCTGATTTTTGAATTGCTTCCTTTAGTTTTGTACTTGTTTCTTAGCTGCATCTGATGGTGTTATATTACATTCAGTTGTGGAAATTTGAGTACTTTTTGAAGTGGTTGAAATGATCCATCCTGCTGCACACTTTAACAGCAAAGCACAACAAGATAATTATCTATAAGGTGTGTCTGTGAATGTTAGCCGTCTGTTCTGCTTTATGTTTACATCTACTATGATATTTATTGGAAATTATTCCCTGCTGCTGTGAGTTCTTTGGTCTGGCCTTTTTGGCATGAATTGGAGATTGGCTGTCACTTGCGCTAGACTGGCATTAGCACCTGATGCGTACGGACTTTCCTATTCATTTCGGCAGTTGCAACGGTTTATTCTAAGCATGAAGTTCTGGGCCATGGTTTAAAAAACCGACGAAAATCGCTCGAAAACCCCGGTTTTTGACCTTACTATTTCGGTTTGAAACTCAAAACTGCTCAGTAAGCTGTTTTAATTAAATTTTTAAAAAAAAAAATTGAAAAAATTTATGTGAACGCTCAAAACTGTTTTCGAAGAACATTCAAATGGTCGGGCCGGTTTTCGTCGAAAACCAAGCGGTTTTTCGAGAAAACCGAGCAGTTTTTCGTGAACGAAAAACTGCGGTTTTCGTTGAAAACCGAACGGTTTTCGATTTTTTTCAATTTTTTTTAATTTTAAACCTTTCGGTTTTTTACGGTTTTCGAGCTGTTTTTCGCGCGATTTTTGTGAAAACCGTACCGCGAATTTCGACGCGAATTTCAAAATTCGGTTTTGTAATCCTGTTCTGGGCTTCCTTCCAGTTATGTACGACCGTCTTGGGTCTGTCGAGAAAATTGTCATTGTGCCACTCTGGACATGTGGCTTCACCCAAATACCATTATTAACGTGGCAATTGTCAAAATGCTATTTTCAACGCTGACAACTCGTTTCCATGCCATTTTGGAGTTTTTGGGTGCATTTACCGGATAATAGCATGGGGAAATGACCTCTTTGCCCTTGGCACTGTGCACTGTGCTAGACTCGGGCTAGATGGCTCGACCCGACCGGACCCTAATTTTCTCGTGGTTGTGACCAGCGAAAAACTTCTCCCAGAGCGGAGAGAAGACGAGGTCGGAGTTGGTGAGGAAGAGGAAGGCCACCTTGGGCGGCCGCCACCAAGAGGAGGTGGTGGAGGCGGCGGTGGTGGAGGGCGCGGAGGAGAGGAGGACGGCACGGCGGAAGAGCGAGGTCCTCGGTCTCGTCGGCGTCTGGGATGGTCGGGAGCATCTTAGGCGGGAAGCGGCCTTGAGGAGGAAGACGACCGGGATGGAGAGAAGCGGCGGAAGGGCAAAGACGCGTCGGCGAGGCGTCTGGCAACGCCATCTCCGGTGAGCTTTCGACAGAAAGCTTCGATCTATTTTTTTGGGTAGGAAATGGAAAAAGTTGGATCTTTGGGTCAGAACAAGAAGAGATTGTCGTATTCAATCGGATGGAGGGATTACAAAAAATTGCGATTCTGAGGGTTTTCCTGGGGTTTGGATCTTGAGAGCAAGAACACAAAAACAAGAAATCCCGAGACATTAACTGAACAGGGAGAAATTTGGGAACTCGCAAACTAACAGGAGGATCAGTGTAAAATGGACCAAGAAAAGATCACAAACGGAAAGGAATTGCGCTCTTGAAGTATCAAACCTCTCGGATTAAGTGAACTCAAGAAATCTGCTGCAGCTGCAAGACAAACCGCAGGGAGAACAGCAGGACGAACACCAAGATACAGAGCACCCAAAAGATCAAAAGAACTAAGCTCCCTCCCTCTCTCTCGGGCGCCAAATTGGGAACAACGACGCGCGCTCTGCTCCTCCCGGATCCAATGGCGTGGTTCCAACGATCTCTTCTTCTCTTTATTTGGGTGGAGAATTGTTTGGAGGGAGAAGAACAGTAGAGAGGAGAACCATAGTGCCAAGGGCAAAGAGGTCATTTCCCCATGCTATTATCCGGTAAATGCATCAAAAAACTCAAAAATGGCATAGAAATGAGTTGTCAGCGTTGAAAGTGGCATTTTGGCGATTACCACGTTAATAATGGTATTTGGGTGAAGCCACATGTCCAGAGTGGCACAATGACAATTTTCTCGGGTCTGCTTCAGGAGCTTAAGTGATGGGACTCAGATTCATATATTTTGATGGGATGCTCTGATTCCAATTTATTCAGAATAAATCTTAGAAAATCATAAATGAACATTGAACAATAATATGCAAAATTTTACGGTGTTACACCTTTATAGTTGGAGGAGCAAGAGGATGTCGATGATAATGATATGAAGGTTTAATCTAGGGGACAAATAGCGAGCCTTCAGTTGACAAACTTGAAAAAAAAACATGTGAACATAACATTGGTGGGATGAGTTATATTGTTTTTACAGTCATGTATATTGTGATCATATACTGTGTTCTTGTGGAATTTTCTACTTTTGTTTCCATATTTGTTCTGTTCTATTTTGCATCCGTTTCCGTCAATATCCATTTCTGCCGTTTCTAATTTTATTTCCGTTACCGGTAAAAGTTGTGGAAACAGAATTACCATATACTGATCGTTTTTGTTCCGTTTTCATCCCTATTTGTGATCTCTTTTGTTGCTACTGTGCTCACTCTCAAATTATTTTTAAAATCATACATTTTTTATATAATTTTATAAAATACCATGAGAAAATTACAAAAATATATGTTGACTAAATGAATCCACGACACAACAATCCGTCGGCCATTTCAATCATTGGGAAGACACACATGAATTGGCGATATAGATATGTTGATGTAATTTTTTGTATATTATTTTTGTAAAATTATTTAAAAATATATTATTTCAAAAAATTCGTTCGCTTTATGTACGTGATCGAGTGAGGAGTGCGCATTGTGTAGAGGTGGGCACCCGTGCTACGTTTTTTTGGCCCGACCTAAGGCACAGCGGGCATAGCCTGGTCTAAAGCCTAGCCCAGCATGAAGTGGACCGTACCATGCTGGCACAATACTGTAGCATGGGTCGTACCGCCCCCGAGAATTGGGTATGATGGGTGGCACGGCCCGTAACGAAATGGGCTATACCGTACCGAGCCTGATGACCTAAGGTATTAGTAAAAAGCCCCGTATGAAGGTTACTGATCTGCAGAGTATGAGCGTCATGGATACAACTAGTTGCATAGACGCCACCTTACTATCGACATCTGAGAGAGACGAGCAAGAGGAGATGTCTCTCAATCTCTCTGAGCTCTCTTTCACCCGTCTCTCTCAATCTCTCCCTCTCTCGCCCTTCTCTCTTAATCTCTCTCATCTGTCTACCTTACTCTCTTTCTCGCCCATTGCCCCCTCTCTCGTCTATGTTCAGCACATCCCACTTACTCTCTTTAACCTTTCAAGAATAAATAAATTTTAGTTCTTTTTTTCATAATATTTGTATCCACTGTCTCAACTCCATACATCTTCGGCTCTTTTCCTCTCGTCACAATAGTGCAAATGAACCGGGCTTGGACCGGCATAGCATGAAGTAGGCACAAAACACAAATAGGCTGTGCCTGGACTCACCTTTTGTGAGCCTGGCCGGCATGGCATAACACGACGGGTATGATGGGATGTCGCGGTTCAGGCACAAAGTATGATGAAATCGTGTTGAGCCAGCCTGGCACAGCACAATGTCCACCTCTAGCATTATGCGTGACACATTGGGCCGGGAGGGGTTACGAGGTCGGTATTGTATTCCAAATGCAGACTACCTTGGGTGAATGGGCTTTATACACCTACTCAATAGTAATGCTCTTAAAAAAATTTTAACTACCAGACCAAGTCGAGCTGGAGGCTCGTCGACTAGCTCCTCGGGGGTGGATAGCAATGTCTAGGGGTGTAATCGAATCGGATGGACGGATGTCGGCGTATTCCACCTGACAGGCCCGGAGGATGCAGACCGGGTTTTGTTCGGAAGGAGGGCGTCTTCGCGGCTGGCTAAACCTAGCGAGGGGAAAACCTAGGAACTCCCCCGCAACGAGCTTCGACGACTAAGAGTTGGGAACGACACAGAGATTTTTACCCAGGTTCAGGCCCCCTTCGCCATGGGTAATAGCCTTACTTCCTGCTGGATTGCTTTTTAGAGAGTGTTTTTAAACTGGCACAGTACAAAGCTCGGGAATTACAAGTTCTTCCTTAGGCTCTCCTGCGATACTCTTGCTTGTTCTCTTCAACCTCTCCCCCCCTTTCGCCATGCACCCTGAGGGCCCTTATATAGGTTAGGCTATCGGGAGTAGGTAAAAAAGGGGTCATCATGCTGATCCTTATACATTTAATACGCCTTCCCGTGCTGTCGCGTTGCTCCATCCTCATTAAATACCGACGCATGGCTTCGCCCGGTCCGCCCTGGATGGGACATCTTTGCGATGGGTAGTTGACAGGCGTCAGAGGATTGGTCTTGCCGCAGAAATCCTCTCAACTGACAGGTCTGACGCTGCTATCCTACCGCTCAGAACGGTACGACAGGGGAAGGAACCTTCGAGGCTAAGCCACCTCGCACCGCCTTTTTGCCTTGCGGCGGGGCGAGCAGGGCATGCTCGCCCACCTGCTCACCGGGTGCCACGTGGGCTTGTCGCCGGGCGAGCAGGGCGTGCTCGCCCACCTGCTCGCCGGGTGCCACGTGGGCTTGTCATGTTGACCGCCATGTTGATCGCTTTGTGCGGCGGGGACGGTACCCCAGCGCAGAGTACGCTAACAACGGATATCACTTATTTCGTATCCTATTTTACATTTTTTTCTTGGAATTAGAGTCGAACACAAATAATACTAGACATGAATACGAATATGAATTGTCTTTCTCACGAATACAGAGTGAATACATGTCAATCTGAGTACGGATAGTCTCGGTTATAAATATTTAGTTGAATATCGTGCAAAAACAGAACTCATGTGTCGTACGTGAAAGGATCAATCAACTGTAATACATGTTTGAAATACAACTTATTAGGAGTTCAACAAGCAAATTTGATTGCAACAATTAATCTCAAAATTATTTTTTAAAGTTTCTAATGTTCAAATGTATTTGCTTAAATTGTTTGGAATTATTCTTAGTTCATTTGCTATTTTGATTAGCTTATTTAGATTTCTTGTGTTTTCTAAAAATAAAAAACTAATTTTAATATTGGAAAAAGCATGGTGGGCCGATCTTCCTCTTTGGCCCACTTTGGGCAATTAAGAAGGTAGTCATGTAATTATAGGCTCATGGCTTCATGGGTTTAACTATTGGGTTGATATCCGGATATCGAAAATAAGTTTATCAGATATTTCTGAATCCGACGGATACTTTCATCTTAAATCCCTTTTCATATCCGACAAAAACTATCTGGATCCAACCCCGATATCTGAAAAAACACGAATATGAAATTTCATGCTTCAAATAAGATCCGAATTTATTAAATAGACATGCGGTTGGAAATTATCCGTTTGTTTACGCCCATAGCAATGGCCCTGTTTTTCCACCCTACGGGGAGTTCCTCTGTTAGGAAACATGGACAAGGAAAATTTGTCACCGATACTTGACAGGGGATGGGAAAGCCTCTTTTATTCCTACTTCCAGCTGTAACCTGATATGCACGTATATGTACACGTAAATTAATGTATTTACATATTTAAAACATTAGTATTTTGTCTCTGGCCTTATATATTTTGTATACTCTACAGTATATAACTCATTAAGTATTATTCTACTATCTTGTGTATTATAGGTTCGTTTGTTTTTATTTAACCATGTGATATATTTATGAAAATGAACTCAATGCCATTTGAATTTAGGTTTTTATTGGGTACTGTTTGCACCAGAATCTGGCAAGGTATGGTCAAATTGTTAGGCTAAGGATAAAAAGGACATTTTTTGGCAGGTATCGGTTAATAAAAGAAAGAACAAGTAAAGGACAGAATTATGACTGGTATTGATTCAAATGAAGGGGTTTTTTCTGTACAAAGATTGATACGGATCGTGGTGAACAAAGCATATCAGAGAGAGATACGATTGGCCAATATATTATAAAAGATAGCTAAGGGCGAGCAAAGAGAACAACACAATCAACCAAATAAACTTGCATTTTACACTTTTATTTTTCTATCAACTAGGAGTAGTTTTGTAATTTAGAATCTTTTTTGTAATCCGATCTTGATCAATAAAGCTGCGCATCGTTAATTGTTGGTCATCTTCGATTATGTTAATCAGGTTTGGTTTTCTCTAATCCTGTTATGCATCGCCTTTTTCAGGAAAGTCTACCTTTATCTACTATCTAATCAACCCTAATCGGTTGTTTAGACTTATCGTTACCATTGATTTGGTCAGCTTCTTAGCCCTTTAGATCTTTGCCGATCATTGCACTAGATTGGCTTTGAGCATATTTTTCGACCTATCTTACTGATTGCAAGATCAAACCGGCTGACATGCATCAAACCTAACTGAACCCGGCGTTCTTTATGTGTTGAGGCTGATAAATCCTTTGTCCCATCTTTTAGCGCCAACACACTTTTTGGCACGCCTGATGGGACAACGATGTCTTCTTTAGGGAAATCGATTACGCCGTCCGATCTCAACTCCGATGCTATAATCGTCCCTACACTGGATGATTTAACACTAGAAAAACGTAAAGAGAATGACGATTAGAAAGCCACGCTTGAAGAGATGATGCTGAGTTCATATCAAAAAACTCGACATGGTGTCACGCAAAAAGCTGCATTGCCGACTGTTAATGCCGTCGGCGATGTAGGGATTATCAACACATCGGTGAGTCAATACATGCCTACACATGTTGAATTATCTACTATGATTAATCAATCTATGCACCATACTTTGATTAACCAATCATCGGATCTAGGTAAAACTCTTAAAGGCGGTGATAGCTAATAGTGTAAAGACTATAGATCAAGAGTTACATCAGCTGGAAGCTTACTCGATCCAATGCAAACCTTGCCAAATTACTCTGTTTATTCGGTAGCACAAAACACCCAAAACTCTGTAGCCAATCATAAACCATCGGCTATGACTTCATCCCCGACTATGATGCTAACCCAAACTACTGTCATATTGCCCTGAGATCCTCGTGCAAGTGGGGTTGCACATTATCAAGCATATACTGATGCTGCTATGTTGGATGTACCAACCAACTTACCACCATCAGCTCTGTTCTAAGCTTTTCTCCAATCGGTTCCACAGCTGATTGAACCTCCTAGGTACCAACAGTATCCTGATCTGATCCCACAGAGGAATACTTCTCCATATAAGGTTGTAACGTATTCGGAACCCTTTGTTCCAGTAATAGAGATGGCTGCTAGGAAAAACAACGGATATGAGCAACTTCCTCGGTACGCATCAGCTCAAATGACTTATCAACTTGAGTTTACGCTTGGGGGCAAAATGCTAATTACGAGCGCAATTGGCAAAATCCTAATGCTGCATTAGCTAACACAGTAAATTGGGCCAATCAGATATCTACCGTATTATGTGATTAATTTGGCATACAACTCAAAGAGAAGGTTATTGGCTATCGGAAGCAATATTTTGATTACATTGATCGGATGTCTTACCCTAATAACTTCAAGGTTCTAGATTTTGCAAAATTCTCTGGGAATGACTCCGTCACTACTTTGGAGCATGTTGGATGTTTTATCGCGCAATGTGGTGAAGCTGCTCAGTCCGGCGGGTTAAAAATTAGGTTATTCTCGCTATCTTTGTCAGGAGTTGCTTTTACATGGTTCACAATCTTGCCTCCAAATTCGGTTCATTTTTGTACCAATTTGGAAAGACAATTCCATGAATACTTTTTCTCTGGCAGTTTGGAAATCAGAATTTCCAACTTGAGCACTACTCGCTAGAAATTTGGAGAATCGGTAATAGATTATATTAAGAGATTTATGGAGATAAGAAATTGGTGTTTTAGCATTACTTTACTCGATAAATTTTTAGCCAATTTGGCCTTTCAAGGATTAATTCCTTAGCTAAGGGAGAAATTCAATGGATAAAAGTTCACTAATTTAAGTCATATGTTACATAGGCTATTGGCTCAAGAAAGTCGTTTTACTAATAACAGAGGCTTTAGAGATAAATTCAAGGCCCATAACAATAGCATGGGCAAGGACAAAGCCAAAGATAACTTCGTCAAATATTGCTCAAGTGATTCCTCCGAAGACGATGAGGCTGAAATAAATATAGTCGAGTGGATTAAAGGATCTAGAAAATCTCTAGTCTGTTCTTGGCTTAAGCTGACTAAAAATAAGTTAGAAATAAAATATGCTTTTGATGTCTCCAAGTGTGACTGTATTTTTAACTTACTTCTTCAAGAAAAGGTTACATGGTTACCTGAAGGGCATGTTATACCATCGGTTGATGAAATTAAGAAGTGAAGGTATTGCAAATGGCATCATTCTTTTTCTTATAATACTAATGATTGCAATATTTTTCGACAGCAAATAAAATTGGCTATTGAGAATGGCCGACTCAAGTTTGTAGAAGAGACGACAATGCAGGTGGACGCTAATCCTTTTCCAATTAATATGGTTCAATGTTCTGGAAAAGGAAAAGAGCCGATGCAGGATATCAGGTCAAAAGTTGCACGTTATGTTGATGTTAGTCGGGTTTTGGTAGCAAAGAGACCCTAAAGTTTACAGTTGGCTCACTGCAAATAGAAACTGTTAGTGAAGGGAGAAGCTCAAGGACTGTCAAGCCTAAGGGTGACATGCAAATCGGCAAGTGGTATAAAGCTGAGAGGGCATCGCCACCACGCAAGCCTACTCGCAAGCCAAAGCCAATTTTCTCCTAGTTGTTGGAAAAATATGAAAGGAGAAATAATAGGCTGTGTTATCCTATGATCGGTCAGATAATCTATAATGGCCCGATAACTTGGAAAAGGCTCACCAACGATGCCCCTTTTGGCAATTTTGTTGGGAGAGAGGGTCAGCTCTACCGTCGCCGTATATATGTTCGATGGAACATTATCCTCATCAAGGTGACTAGCAAAGACGATCGGCTAAAGATAGAATATCTAAGCCGCTACAAGACCATTCTATTAAAAATCATAAATGACTAGTCCATCAAAGGATTTCCACGCCAAACCAAATGCAAGTACAAGTGGAAGAGGGGTCAAGCTCTATGGCCTAGGTTAATATGGCGTGCGAGGTATATAAGCCGATTGAACCTAAACCCAGGTGGTGTCCTCCAGGGCTTAGCCGATCACAATGTAGATAGCTTCAAAGTTTAAGGACCCAGGAAATGAAAGAGGCTGAGCAAGAAAAACAAAAAGACCAAGTGTTCAATGAGCTCCAACCGATTAAGACTGCTAAAAAGAAGTGGAGGTGAAAAGAACTGGTTGAAGAAGAGTTTGATTCAGCCGATGACCAATATTCACTTATGATTCAAGATGATACTTCACTGCTGATGGACATCAACATGGTGTTCACATTGTCGACCGAATTTAATATAAGGACTATATCGGCCAAGGAGATGTTTGCTCAGTTTTGCTTGGGGGCTCAAGACGTAGTTTTTGAGAAACCTCAAGATGATCATCGGTATCTGAAGCCATTATACTTAAAAGGACACATCAATGGCAAGCCGATATCAATGATCATTGTCGATGGAGGAGCAACCATCAATCTAATGCCATACACTACTTGCAAGAAGCTAGATAAGTCCGATAAGGATATTATTAAAACTAATATCATTTTAAATGATTTCACAGGTGATCCCACTGAGGCAAGATTGGTCATGGAAACTGAGTTGACAGTCAACAGCAAGAGATTGCCAACCGCTTTTTTCTTGGTTGACACTAAGAGTAATTACAACGTTCTGCTTGGGTTAGATTGTATTTACGCCAATTGCTGTGTACCATCGACCATGCATCAAATACTTATCCAATGGAATAGGGACAAAGCAGAAGTGATTCATGTAGATACATTGACTCTTATCTCCATGGCGAGTTCATTTGCAAATTGGCAACATGGAAAAGCGAAGTGTATATCAGGTAAAGCTCTAGGTGATTACAATTTTATCTACATCAATAAGACAAGGCTTATTCCAATCAACGTGAAGCCAAGCTGAAGGACCGAGATGGCGAACAGAGGGGGGGTGAATGGTCGCAATTAAATTTTCCCCCAAAATACTCCAACTAAAACCGTGAAAAGATCGCGCAAAGGAAATCGCGAAAAACCCGCAAAAACCGGAACGACTAGACAACTATGTGCATCCCTAGCTTACATGGATGTGATCCATAAAATATGTGAGGGATTTTCAATCACAATCCTGGTTGTCAAGTGTCCAAAAAGGAGAGGAATCAATTCAAATACTTCTTTTCTAAAAGAGATCAAGCCAAGACACAAAAGCCTCTTTTAGAAAAGCAAAAGCAGATATTTCCAGAATCTGTCTTTAATTTGAACAGGAGGTTGGTGGGTTTCTGCTGCTCACAAAATTATGAGAAATTTTTTCCCTATGAGAAGATGAGTCGTGAATCTCTCCACCAAATTTCAGATCAAAAATCCATGTAGAAAAATCATCATAAATCTATGAACACAGACAATCAGGAACTTCGACCAGAAAATTTGGGGCTCGGTTTTCACCTCATGGCACCCAAACTATGAAACCAGTGAACTCCAAAGTTTTTCTGCAGATGGATATAGGAGTCCTGCACAATCTCCAATAAGAATCATGCAAAAAGGATTTTTCTTGATTTTTCCAAAAATTAAAGACTAACTGCTGCGCGAAGAACAAGTTCTGGACAGAATTAGAACTTGAAAGAAAAGATGATCTCTATTCAATCAAAGAGTGCAAAAGAGATGTAAAACCATAGGAACACACTCAAAACATCCAAGATCAGCATTTAGAAGGAGGGGAGGCAAATCCAAATTGCATGAATGTAAATTGCGCGAAAGTAATTAAGTAAAGTAAATGCTGAATTTAAATTAGCAAAGTAAAGACATAATGTAAATGCGGAATTTAAATTCACAATAATGTAAAGAAATTTCTTTGTATTTCTAGTGGGAAGGATTACAAAGCCTCACTTCATGTGGGCAAAGCTCAAAGGAGCAACTCAAACCTTCAAAGGGAGGAGGCCACCCCTCCACCCCTATTTATACAACTCTTGGGTCACCTACCACCCTTGGATGAGTCCCTCAACCCTAGGACACTCATCTAAGGGCTAGGATTAACCCACTCACACAGCCATGCAAGGGCTAACCCAAAACCCACACACATACCGGATTTTCTTGCACGGTTTTCAAAGCATACTACCTAGACCCGCTAACCTATCAACTAGACCGCAATCCGACGGCCCTCATTGATCCACGCGGCATCTAGCTAGCATCATCTCCTTTCCTTATCTTCTTGGCTTGCCCGACTCCGCCTCCGGTCATCTTCCGCGATCTCCCGACCGTCTCGACCTCCGACGCCTCGCCTAGTCCCGGTCATCCTCCGCCTCACCATGACCTAGCACTGCCGCCTGCAACCATCAAAGATAAGGAAAACCTTTCACATAGCAATGCCCACAAATATTTTCAATGATTATCTCAACATCATTAATCGATCTTAATTAAACTTATCGATCCGGTGCTACGCTTCCCCAGTGCCGTAGCAATCGAAAAGCACCCAACACTCAAATTGCTTCAATTTGAAGATCCAATTCAAATTAAACTCAATTCAAACCAAGCTCAACTCTAGTCAATTACTCATCACAAACATGGATAGACCACCACATGGTCTTTCAATCTCCCCCTTGATGAGTATATTGACAAACACCCGAAAAGGCATAAATTTGAGTTTGAAGGAGAAGAAGAGAGCAATTTGAATGCAAAGCCAAACTCGGTCCAGAGAGAAGGAAATAATATCATGACCAAGTTGGCTAGAAGGATTTTTAGAGCAAAACAAAAGAAAGAACAAGTTTTCCATAAAAGCTCTAAAATATCTAATAAAACTCACAAGGAACACTCGAATATGCTTATGATCATAAAAATTTGCAATTGTCACAAAGATCATAAGAACCAAAGTGAATGAGAATTTTTCTTTGAAGATGCCTTTTCTACATTTTCTCCCCCTTTTGGCAATATAGGCATCAATAAGTCAAATTTTTTTTCTTTTATCCCCCTTTGAATATGTATGCATGAGATGCAACCTAAGGAGCTTTGAAGATTATCCAACTGATCATAATGACAAGATATGACACCAAGCTAATCAATTTAGAAAATGACTAAACTTATATGTCTCCAAGAACAAATTCATTTTGCTCACAAGCTTTGTTTACAAGATTTTATTTTAACAAGATTGGAACAAGTGCAAAACTTAGCAAAAGTTTCAAAACTAGAAGCAAACACCACTCATAGGATCAAATGAAAAACCTAGAGTTCAACCTACTCAACACTTTGGGAAATCTAGAAGTGCATATAAGGTCCTTCGAGCTCATTTTCCATATAATGCGACTTTTGTCTTAGTATTTGAAAAGACATAGCGGGGTGCAAATGTTTGACATAATTTGCATTCTTTACCCACATATGTTTTTTTGTTTATTTGCATTTTTCAAGAGTAATTGACTCATGCCATCTTCGACCATCTCAAGAAGAACTCTTAAGAGGATGGTCTTGGTCATACACGATGCATTCCAAGTTCATCCCAAGTGCAATGGGAGGCGCCTCGTGAATGCAAAGTGTTGAGATCAATTTTGCACAAAAGAGTCAATTTTTGTTTTCATTTTAGCACATATGAGCAATTGGAAGGACTCAAGTATGGATCAAGCTAGTTTCACCCAAGTTGCTATAGGGACTCTAGAGAACTCCAAAATTTCACAAATCATGGTGAATACCTCTAGAGACGAAACTTAGCAAGAAAAAGCAACATGTTTCATCAAGTTTTTCAGTTAAAACTTTCAATTTTCAAATTTTAACAAGCTTAGCATGATGGATGAACTTGGACAACTCGAAGTTAGTGATTTTCTTCAAAAGATGTAGCAAGGTGCATTACATGAAGATTGAGTCAATTGCATAATAGACAAAGCTCATAAAATGAAAAATCAAGTCTATATGCAATGCATGAGACAGATTCTTAAACTCCCCCTCAACATGTGATTCCATTTTAAGCACAAATCTGGTTCAAATTGAGTTATTAGCAAGATTAAGCTCAAGAAAGGTCGAAAAGAACTCAATTAAAGCCGAAACACGTAATGGAGGGAAGAAGTCAAGAAACTACAAACCGGGTGACTATAGAGTATAGAAAAGATAGCAGAGAACACTAGGCTCAAACTCGCTCTCATCTTCCCCAATGATCGACAAAGGAAAGCTAGCTCTCAAACTCCGGCCAGAGCAAACATGACTCTGCCTACCCAGGGGCCCAACACTGCTAGACCTACAAGACTGTGAGTGAGCTCAACCGAGAAGAAGAAGAGAATAGCATCCTAAAGCATAAGATGAGAGGTCCATGCCGAGGCATGCCAAGTCTAGGTGAAGTGAACTCGTAACTCTAGAAAATAAAACCCATAGCACCGAGAACAAGACAAAAGAAGGGAAAACTGGAAGAAAATATATACATATAATACATAAAGTACAAACCAGCTCCCCTCACAATAAGCCGTAAGGACACACGACACCAAGCTCACTCCTCGGGGCAACAAACCTAGAGCTATCCAAAGGCTTGGTAAAGATATCGGCCAACTGGTGGTCACTCTCTACAAACTGAAGCACTATGTCTCCTTTCTCCACATGGTCTCTAAGGAAGTGATATCTAATATCAATGTGCTTGGTCCGGAGTGCTTTGACCGGTTCTTGGCAATGCAAATAGCGAAGTGTTATCACGAAAAGTGGAACACTCTCTATCTCTAACCCAAAGTCCCGCAAGGTCGATCTCATCCAGAGCACAGCTCTGACAAAGAATCGGCTGCACAACATACTCGCCTCGGCGGTGGATCAGGCGACTCGATCGCTTCTTAGATGACCACGAAACAAGAGAAGTGCCAATGAATTGGTAAGTGCGAAGTGCTTTTCCTATCTATCCTACAAACCGCAAAGTCAAGATCGGAAAAGGCTCGAGGGATAGACAAGAGGAAGAAGAGTACCAGATACCATAATCAATGGTAGCTCAAGGTACCTAAAGATGCGCTTCACCGCCGGGCGATGAGAGACGCGAGGAGAAGCTCGAAATCGAGCGCACATACACACAAAGAAAGTGTATATCCGCCATGAGGCAAGAAGATACAAGAGGGAGCCAATCATGCTCGGAACTCCTTTGATCAGAGCTCACCATCCTCATCGGGCTCGAGGACAGCAAGGTGGCCATAGGAGTCATCACGGCTTTCCATCGGACATATCAAACCGTCTCGAAGGTCCCGAGTGTACTTACCTTGGTGCAGAAAGTACCCTCCGAGTCTGCTTGATTTGGAAGCCAAGAAAGTAGCTCAACTCACCCATCATACTCATCTCAAATTCTGTGCTCATCACCTCGTAAAAATGAGACACAAGAGACCGAGATGAACCACCAAAGATAATATCGCCCACATAAATCGACGAGAAGAAAATGAGAATCACGGTGTCCGATGAATAGAGTTTTGTCTACAATACCCATTTTGAAACCATGATGAGAAGATAGGACTTAAGCCTCTCATACCAAGCTCTAGGGGCTGCTTAAGTCCATACAAGGCTTTGGAAAGCTTGTAGACATGGTTCGGGTATTTAGGGTTCTCAAATCCTGGAGGTTGCTTGACATACACCTCTTCCTCAATGAAGCCATTGAGGAATGCACTCTTGACATCCATTTGATAGAGCTTGAAGCCCCGGGATGCGAGAAAATGCAAGCAGATTCTAATCGCCTCTAGTCTAGCTACTGAGGGCAAAAGTCTCCTCAAAGTCAAGACCCTCAACTTTGAGTGAAGCCTGTGCAACTAGCCTAGCCTTGTTGTAACGACAACCCCATTCTCACTCTGCTTGTTTTGAACACCCACTTGGTCCCAATGACATTATGACCAGATGGGGGCTCTACAAGCTGCCAGACTTTGTTCCTCTCAAAGTTTTCCAGTTCCTCATGCATAGCATTAATCCATGATTCATCGGATAATGCATGAGTAACATCCTTTGGCTCAAAGGAGGCAACAAAAGCAGAGTGAAGGCAGAAAGAAGATAAGCCTGATTTTGAGCGCGTCACACGCTCAAACAGATCACCAATGATCTGCTCAGGTGGATGAGAACGCTGAATGTGACGAGGAGGACCAGAAGCAGAAGTGACCTCTCCCTCTTGAGCAGAAGAGGAAGGAACAGAGCCACTCGCCAAGGAGAGTCTCAAGGCAAGGGCCGTCTCCCGAGGTGCGTAAATGGAAACAGGAGGCACCCCTGTGAAGAGGAACTGGATCGTGGAACACCATCAACTCCATCATCCTCATCCTCTACAAAGATGGTCTCGGAGGGATAAGAAGAGCTCAAATATCGTGTCTAGCTCTGGGCTAGCCTCATCAAAGGTCACGTCCACAGTCTCTATGATCCTATTCGCATCACAACTCTGCA
The DNA here is from genome assembly GCA_036346375.1 of Guadua angustifolia. Lineage (NCBI taxonomy): Eukaryota > Viridiplantae > Streptophyta > Magnoliopsida > Poales > Poaceae > Guadua > Guadua angustifolia. The sequence goes on from CM070508.1 coordinate 31,148,659, forward strand.
CCCTATAGCTACGAGAAGAAGTCGAGTAACCCAGAAAAATACCATCAGAAGAACGAGACTCAAACTTATCTAGGTTACCAGACTTCAAGATAAAACACTTGCAACCAAAAACGCGAAAATGAGAAACACTGGGCCTTCGCCCATACCTCAACTCATAAGAAGTGCGATGCAAATGTGCTCTCAAAAACACGCGATTAGAAACATGACAAGCAGTAGCTATAGCCTCAGCCCAAAACTTCCTAGGAGTACTGTACTCATCTAGCATCGTCCTGGCCATCTCAACCAGAGTCCTGTTCTTCCTTTCCACTACGCCATTCTGCTGAGGGGCGTAGGGAGAAGAGAACTGATGCTCTAAACCAGACTCCACACAGAAACTCTCAAAGTAGGAATTCTTGAACTCGGTGCCATTGTCACTGCGTATAGCTCGTAATGCACCTAGGAGCTCAATAGACAACCTACTAACAAGTCCCTGAAGTGAGAAAAAGTCTCATCCTTCGAGGCCATGAAAATACCCAAGAATATCTCGAAAAATCATCAACAATGACAAGGACATACCACTTCCCTCCTGCCGATCAAGACTCTAGCCGACCAACAAAGTCCATGTGTAAAAGCTGTCTGGTGCATCACCATCACTACGGTGGATCGGAGGATGAGAAGCAAGAACCATCTTGCCATGTCGGCAGGGAGAGCAAACTAAGTCTTTGACCATCTTGAGTTTGGGCAAACCACGAATAAGATCGCGGTACGCTAATTCGGTCAAATGATCAAAACCAATGTGACCAAGTCTCCTATGCCAGAAGGAGAGATCACGGGACTCAGAAGCAATCAAACACCGAAGAGAGTCTCCAGAAGAAACAGAAAAATCAGCACGAAAGACTCTCCCAAATCTAGAAATCCCGCAAACTAACTCTCCTGATGACTCGAGAATTCTACAAGCATTGCTCTTAAAGCTTACCTCGAAAGAGTCATCGATAAGCTGAGAAACAGAAAGCAAATTATATTGCAGCTTACTCACTAAGGCAACGTCTTTAAGAATAAAATTGTCATTAATGCAGACGGTACCTTTTGCAATGACCCTACCTGAAGACGCATCCCCAAAAGTGATCAACTCATCACGGGGGCTCGGACTAGGAAGAGAACTAACGAGAATCTCCGGTCATATGACGAGAACAACCGAATCAACAATCCAAACATCTCCTTCCCCATCCGATTTAACCCGATCAAGTCAAAGAGAGAGACTTCTCAAGATCGGATAAAGTGAGGACACAGGAACCCAATCTCAATCACACGACGCCTCAAAGTACCACCACAGAGGAAGAAGATCGACTCTAGTGTCTCTCGACGCTCAACTCTAACAAGATCGGAAGAAGCGGCTCTAGTGGAAGATCTAGGAGTAGTCCTTTGGTTTGGCCCGCCAGTGGTGCAAAGGCCGGACCATCCCAATGAGGTCGCCTAAATCTCCTACCGAAAACACCTCACGCCACGATATCTACCTCGATGGGAAAAACGAGGAATATCAAGAGGACGGCGAAAGATCGACCACGAGCAACTCCGGGACTAAAACTCGATCAACAAAGATGAAAACCAAGTCTGGGCGCCGCCCAAAAACAAAGCGACTCTCTAACTCGTTTAGAAGCGGTCGTGCCTTAGGAGCACTCGAGTCCGGGATGACCTCAATACCCCTAAGTGCAGCAACACGCCACGCTGGTGATCTTGGCGCGTCTAAAAGAAATCTACTAGGTGACCATCCTTCTTCTGAAGGTGCATGTGTACTTTGCCTTGTTAGAGGCGTATAACAGAGAAGCATCCTTCGGTCAAGTCCCATGGACCACACCAGCAGACCTAAACACAGTGGTGCTCACCGTGGGAGCAACCACAATCTCACCACTCTTGGAAGCACGTACAACTGAAGGCGGATGCGCCCGTGCGTGCTCCAAGTAATCAAATCCTAGACCTTGATTGAATCTGCTAACCTTGGACCGGTCTAGAATGAGATTGAGCTTCTTCTTGCCTCCAACAAATTTCTCAAGAGTGCTCATGAGATACTCACACTCCCTGAAGAGAGAGGCACAAGAAGAGCAAGGGGAAGGAGTAGAAGAAGAGACAGAAGAAGAGGATTGAACAACGCGTGCATATTGTTCCCTATACACGGCCGCCTCAAATTTGAGAGACTCACAGAAGCACAAGAAGCATTTCTAATTCTACCAACTCTGGCCTTTATCTTCTTCTCGAGCTCTGCGTGGACCTTATCCACGCCATCCTTAACCCCAATACACAGAAAGCAATCATTATCTGACTTAACTAGTAAGTCCTTAGCAAGTTGCGCACACTTGGCATTCAAAGCTTCATTATCAATTTTTAGTTGCTTACAGCCCTCACATGAGCTGACTGGGTCCTTAGAAGCATGCAATTCAAGTTCATCATTTCTAGCAGAAAGCTTCCTAAGGTGACAACCCATGGCATCAATTTCAACAAGTAGCTTAGGGCAATTTTCACAAGATGCAGTTGTGTGATTATGAAGAAAACTAGCATCAATAGGAATAGGATCAATAGAACATGTGCTAGCATCCTTCGACCTAAGAGCCTCAAGATCAGAAACCACACTATCATGCAGGGTCCTTAGGTTCTCCAACTCCTCAAGCAAAGCATCACAGAGAGTACAACTATCAGAGTCTCGGGAGGAACATGATTTAAGTGAAGCTAACTCCCGAGACAATCTATCTACCTCCTTCTCTAGCTCCATAACCCTAGCTCTAGCTTTAGCATGAAATTTTCCTAATTTGCAAAAAGCTTCATTGAGCTGGTCATAGGAAGGTACCTTGTCCGAGTCACTGTAGAGCTCGGAGTCGCTGACGTCGTTGGTGTTTGCCATGAAGCACATGCCGGAGAAGTCGTCGCCGCCTTTCTTCTCTTGCGGATCATCCTCGCCTTCGTCGCTCCATGTCTCCGTGTCGGAGAGGCTGATGTCGTCGAGGGCGGCGAGGACGCGGTGGAAGAGCTTCTTGTTCTTCGAGAAGTTGCGGTACTTCTTCTCGTGCGCCGGCTCATGAACTGGAGGCTTCTTGTTGCGGTTCTTGTCGGTGTAGTCGTTCTTGCCGGAACCGCCGAGTCATTCTTGCCCTTCTCCGCTTTGGGGCATTAGCTCGAATGTGGTTGGGGCCGCCACATTCAAGCGGTGATCCCACCACCTCTCTCCTCTCTCTCACCCTCTTGTAGGCATGAGAAAACTTGCGAGCTAAAAGAGCAAGCTCGGTTTCGAAACTTGTCCAGCTTGGTCATCGCTAGCTCGCAAAGTGCGAGAGAGGAAAAACAAGAGAAGAATCAAAAGAAGGTCCAATGGGATCGGTGACCAAGGCCATCGATCGTGATTTCGTCTTCACGAGACGACGCCGATCTCATGAGTCTTGAGTCGAAATAGAGCCCGTCAAGAGTCAAGGTCGACAAGTCGGTAGTATCCTTGATGGTGGTCACTTTCATTTCCCAAACACGAAGATCGAGTGCAGATCAAGAAATGACGAGCATTATCCGAGTCGAGTATGTGCAACCAAGCGCCGAAGATCGCTCAAAATTTTAGTAAATCGACCAAAACACTCGTCAAGACTCTCACCAACGTGTTGTTCAAACTTGTTGTACTCACGCTTGTGTTGATTCTGCCAAGCCACAGCCTTGATTTGGGTAGTGCCCTCATGGTATGCATCGAGGTCACCCAAATCTCATGAGCGGATCGCAGGTGAGAGATCCGATCATACTCATCGCTGTTGAGTCCTCAGATGAGAATGTTCTCGCCTTAGCATTTGCCTCAACGTCGGCCATATTGCCGCCGTGACGTTCTCATCGACAGAACCTCATATGGGAGCTTCACCTTCGCCATATCAGAAGCCACGGCGTGATGTATGACTCCATCCGGATTTCCAAAAGGAAAATCGACACCACAAAAATGGGAGGCTTAGTGGAATACTTGTCTGTCGCCATGGCTCTCGAGACCGGTCAAGATCTATAGAAGAGCAAAACCGGCTCTGATACCAATTGAAGGACCGAGATGGCGAATAGAGGGGGGGTGAATGGTCGCAATTAAATTTTCCCCCAAAATACTCCAACTAAAACCGTGAAAAGATCGCGCAAAGGAAATCACGAAAAACCCGCAAAAACCGGAACGACTAGACAACTATGTGCATCCCTAGCTTACATGGATGTGATCCATAAAATATGTGAGGGATTTTCAATCACAATCCTGGTTGTCAAGTGTCCAAAAAGGAGAGGAATCAATTCAAATACTTCTTTTCTAAAAGAGATCAAGCCAAGACACAAAAGCCTCTTTTAGAAAAGCAAAAGCAGATATTTCCAGAATCTGTCTTTAATTTGAACAGGAGGTTGGTGGGTTTCTGCTGCTCACAAAATTATGAGAAATTTTTTCCCTATGAGAAGATGAGTCGTGAAGTTCTCCACCAAATTTCAGATCAAAAATCCATGTAGAAAAATCATCATAAATCTATGAACACAGACAGTCAGGAACTTCGACCAGAAAATTTGGGGCTCGGTTTTCACCTCATGGCACCCAAAATATGAAACCAGTGAACTCCAAAGTTTTTCTGCAAATGGATATAGGAGTCCCGCACAATCTCCAACAAGAATCACACAAAAAGGATTTTTCTTGATTTTTCCAAAAATCAAAGACTAACTGCTGCGTGAAGAACAAGTTCTGGACAGAATTAGAACTTGAAAGAAAAGATGATCTCTATTCAATCAAAGAGTGCAAAAGAGATGTAAAACCATAGGAACACACTCAAAACATCCAAGATCAGCATTTAGAAGGAGGGGAGGCAAATCCAAATTGCATGAATGTAAATTGCGTGAAAGTAATTATGTAAAGTAAATGCTGAATTTAAATTATGCAAAGTAAAGACATAATGTAAATGCGAATTTAAATTCACAATAATGTAAAGAAATTTCTTTGTATTTCTGGTGGGAAGGTTTACAAAGCCTCACTTCATGTGGGCAAAGCTCAAAGGAGCAACTCAAACCTTCAAGGGGAGGAGGCCACCCCTCCACCCCTATTTATACAACTCTTGGGTCACCTACCACCCTTGGATGAGTCCCTCAACCCTAGGACACTCATCTAAGGGCTAGGATTAACCCACTCACACAGCCATGCAAGGGCTAACCCAAAACCCACACACATACCGGATTTTCTTGCACGGTTTTCAAAGCATACTACCTAGACCCGCTAACCTATCAACTAGACCGCAATCCGACGGCCCTCATTGATCCACGCGGCATCTAGCTAGCATCATCTCCTTTCCTTATCTTCTTGGCTTGCCCGGACTCCGTCTCCGGTCATCTTCCGGCGATCTCCCGACCGTCTGGACCTCCGACGCTCCTCGCCTAGTCCCGGTCATCCTCCGCCTCACCATGACCTAGCACCGTCGCCCTGCAACCATCAAAGATAAGGAAAACCTTTCACATAGCAATGCCCACAAATATTTTCAATGATTATCTCAAAATCATTAATCGATCTTAATTGCGCTTAACGGTCCGGTGCTACCGCCCCCAGGCCGGTAGCACTGGAAAAGCACCCAACACTCAAATTGCTTCAATTTGAAGATCCAATTCAAATCAAACTCAATTCAAACCAAGCTCAACTCCAGTCAATTACTCATCACAAACATGGATAGACCACCACATGGTCTTTCACAAGCACACTCGACTGGATAGATGAGATTTTGTGCTGATAGAGTCCAAATCGGTAGTAAAGTCCTTAGAAGACAAAATACGAAGCTATCTGCAAATAACGAATAGCTATGAGGTCATTGAAGATTTCCAAGAAATCGAGAAGTTAGGCCAACGTTTTACGTTGATTGATTTGCTAGAGGAAGTTAGTATAGGTAATGGTGATAAGAAAATACCAACTTTTATTAGTTCAAAGATAGCGGCAGATTATAAGAAAAAATTGGTCGAGATTTTAAGAAATTATAAAGATTATTTTGCTTAGGAATATCATGAGATATCTGGTTCAAGCCGACAACTTGTTGAACATCGGCTATCTATAAAGCTAGGTTATTGGCCATTTAAATAGTCTTCTAGACAATTTAATCTAGCTTTGTATAATATTATAAAAGAAGAAATTGAGCGACTGTTAGATGCCAAGTTTATCAGGCCTTGTCGATATGTTGAATGGGTTTCTAATATCATTTTTGTCATGAAGAAAAATGGCAAACTTAGGGTGTGTGTTGATATTAGGGATTTAAATAAAGCCACACCAAAAGATAAGTACCCAATGCCAATAGCTGACATGCTTATTAATGTTGCATCGGGGAATAAGATCGTTAGTTTCATTGATGGTAGTGCTACATATAATTAGATATTCATGGCAGAAGCTGATATACCTAAAGCAGCCTTTAGGTGCCCTGATGCTCTAGGTTTGTTTCAATGGACAAAAATGATGTTCAGCTTGAAGAACGTTGGTGCAACATATTAGCATGCCATGAATTTGATTTATCATGTCTTAATCAGCCATATCATGGAGATCTACATCTGTTGATGTCCAAGACCTTGGATTTCTTAACCGAGCTTACATAAATTTTATTATGTATGGGCCCCTACATATTGAAATGGAGACGATGGAAATAACGGGAGTGCTTCTTTATTAGCCAAGCGGCTGTGACAGAAAGTTCTAAGTACAAGATGATCTACGTGATTACAAAGAGCTCATCCCAAATTACAGAGAATGTGAGATTACGAATGTCTGATTTTAGATTATGCTAGATTCTCTCCTACAGCGTGGGTTGGCCTCCAATTTATCCTTGATGAAGAGGCGGCAGTTAAGTTCCAGAAGGGTGTCTCGTAACTAGGAGATGATTTTTTTGCTAACTGGTGTCTTCTCACCAAAGGATAGCTTTTCTTGTAATAACTTTCGGATAGTTGCGTATTTCTATCAAATAACTGTCTGCATGTGCTGTGTGGGAAAAACCACTTGTCTCCGACCAGTTAATTGGTCATGGTGGCCATGTCACTTGTCGAAGACGACCAGTGTGAAGCTAAGTTTGACATCTTTTGACTAAATTGGTCGGAGACTTGACCATTCAAATAGGGATGAGCTTTTGTCAGACTTATTATGGGCCTAGGTTTAACAGGCCTATTTGTTAACACGTAGTCACGGATTATATATGAAAAAAGGGCCTAAATGGAAAGTAGATTTTAATCATCATCAACTAGCCCCCAAATCTTGAGAAATAGAATTTTATTACTTAAGGCTTTTCATTTTCTATGACTGCGTTGAGTTATGTACCCGTTACTTGACCGATTTTGGCACTATTATTTAGGATATCTTTGTCATTCCCTTGATAACTGTATCAATGCCTGGTCATTTTTTAATACATGTGGTATATAAAGGGGATAAAGATCTCCTTCTGAGTCAAGAAAAGATTCGCTTTTTATCTTTCCTTGAATTTGTTTTAACTTTTCATCATCCACTCTTATTTCTTCCTTATTAGACATGATTTAAGGGAAAGTGGTGAAAAGTTCAAACACTTAAAGGGGTTTGAGGATTACATTTGACTCAAACTTCAAATTTTCTCTTGGTTCCGCATGCTTTCAAAACTCTTTAATTTTTTCAGCTCCTCATCATCTTCCTCTGTTCCTCCTTCATCACATATGATGAGGGTATGATTTAAGAGGAGATGATGGGAACTTGAAATATTTGAAGAAGTTTTTATAATTTGATCTCTTCAACTATTTGCGAAAGACATAAAAGAATTTTGAATTTTTTTTATTTCAAGCCTCCTTTTAGTTCTTTAGGCTTTTCATCTTCCGTCCTTTTATCTTCTCCCAATGGATATGATGGAGAGTATGATTAAGGAAAGAAGGTGAAAAGTCTTAAGGTCTAAAAGGGAGTTTGAAGAAATCAGGCCTTGTGTTAGTTGCCATTTATTGATAAACAATTTACTTTTTCTTGGAAACCAAAATGGTGTCTTAAGCTGTTAATCATTAGGCTTATATAAGAGGGGGTATATCCATTCGGATTTCTTACGTCCTTACTGCTTTTAAGTGTAAAATTTCTTCAAGCCCTTTCACGCTTCCTAGCTTTCATCTTCTCCTTCTTCCTCAACCCGATGGCCATGGATAAGTCAATTTTGATGGAGGGAGGGATCAAGGAACCCGATGTGCTCGACCACTATGAGATTGAGTTGCATCATCTTCCTCCCAATTCTACCTTCATTGTGAGTGTTTTCTCACATCTTTGCGAGGCTTTCTCGGGGATTCCTCCTCTAGTTCATATTTTTTGCTTCTTTTGCCAATATACAAAAAACAATAAAAGACATAATCTTTTTGGGAGCACTTATTTTAAGCTCCAAGATAAGATGGCCTCCCTATATCCTCCTCCCCTGATCAAGGATACTTGGTGTGATTACCGGAAGGAGTGGTTTTACTTGAAAATTCCCAGGGGAAGCCGTCTCCGTTTTACCGAGAAAGCTGCCCCGAGTTGGACCAAGGTTGAGGCAAAGAGGGAGAAGGACTCGCTGGTCCTCACCAATGAGGAGAAGGACATTGTAAAAATAATTTGAAAAATGGTGAACGAAGGTCTGATGGGGCAGAAGATTGTTTATGATTTTCTGCTCCATAAGATTAGTCCTCTAAAGAGGTGGTGCCGGTTTGCTTGGAGGCTTGAGGGTGACTATGATGCAACCAAGGATGAGTCGGGACGTAAGTAAATTCTCCATTACCGACCTCTTTAATTTTGATGGAAGGACTATATAAAAATTTTATTTCTCCGTTCAGTGCTAACTTTCGAAGAGGCTTGGTTGAGAGTTGCGTCCATGTTGCACATCTCCACTGACGAATCCGATCTGGTTGTCTTGGACAATCAGCCATCCAGCCTGATCGGGCAATCTGATGCGTTCATAAATGAACGCATCATGGTAAGTATCAAATGTTTTTTAATGTCTTTTGTGATTGACAATTTGAATTTCATTTGTCGATGCGTGGTTGGAAGAGACTTACTAAATAGTTTGAGTTTTCAACCTCAGCCCCTCTGGTCAAAAAGATGAAGAGCAGGAGTGCTCCAGTGGTAGCAGTTTCTATCACTGCTGAGACTAGTGCTAACTCGACCAATACTAGTCAGGATTTGTGACGACCAGAGCCATTCGCTCTAAGCTTGCCCACGGCACTACATGAGGCAAGAAGGTATTGTTTGTTGTGGGGACGCAGACAAGAACTTCTTCCCAGGTGCGTCTCAAAAAATGGTTCAATCACAATTGGGATTGTCAATTTTGGCAGCTTCTGATTTTCCCGTTTGTTCAGGGTGAGAGTGAGGATTTGGAGGACAATGTTGAGGGTGAAAACCTTTCGGCTACTTGTGGTGAGCCACTGGTCGATCAAGATCCACCGATCATGGTGGAGGTTGACCCTTCTCCGATAGTGACAACTAAAGTGGTCGAGATGACTGCCACAATTAAAGAGAAGACTTCTACTAGTAGGGAGATCGAGGAGCTCCCTCTTGCGGAGAAGATATTGGTCGATCTGATGAGAGAGGATGTACCACCCGAATAGACAGTCATCCGAGCAGTGGTCCTACCTCTGGCATCTTCCTTTGGTCAGTCTGATGTAACATCCCAAAAATTTGCCCTTTATTATTAATTAATAGTGTTTTATTGCAATTTGTCAGTTTTGTGAATTTTCTGGATTTATTAGATTTTTTTGAGATTTATTTGGAATTATTTTAAATTAAGTATATTGGCTTTTTATTGAAAACTAATTAAATATAGATAAAATCTAAATAAAGTTTTGCTAAAAATATTTTATTTGAGTCTAGAAGGTCTCAAAGTATTTTTGAGATTTTTCTTGGATTTTTCCCTGTGCTTCTATTGCCTTAAATAAATCAATTTTTTTATATTTATTTTAAAAGAAAAACTCGGTAGAAATTAGGTGAACAGTATTGGGCCAAGCCCAGCACCGTGCTTGCCCGGTCCGTGCGGTGTGTGGCTCGTCAGGCCCATCTTCTAGAAACCTCGCCGTCGGCCATTGGATCAAGATTTGATGGACCACAGCTAGCTGTGTTGCATTGAAACCCTAGCGCCTCATCACTGTCAGATCAGAATCGAGCGATCATTGTTTGTCATGCCAGATCCGAACCCTAGCCAATCTTGGCTGTTGGATGCTTCGTGCAGTTGGGATCGTGTCAGGGTGGGAGTCCTCCGTGGCCGTTCGATCGGCATCGTGCGGTCGATCTGCGTCGTCTCCATGAAGGTCTCGGGTCCCGTCGCCGTAACGAACTCGGACACTGCCGCCGCATCGGTTAGGATTCTCGTGCCTATACGTGTCATCTGTGGGGCATTTAAGTGCACTACAGCCATCCCAAGAATCGCCAGAACTCGCCGCACCCTTCACCCAAAGCATTGTCGCCAAGGAAGCGCCAGAGAACCCGCACGAGCTAGCCAGAGTTTGCCAAGGCTTCTCATTGAGATTTGTCACCGCTGAGACCTCCTTCTGCCGCATTAGTCCCAGATCCAGAACCCTCGCATCGCACTGCGTCTACGCCGCTTCACCATATCTAAGGTCGTCATCCCCAAGAATGGCGAGATTGCACCGCCGTGACGCCATCGCGAGGACCGAGAGCTATCAGCCGTTGGATCGGGAGTAGATGGATGAGATTAACCCACGTCGTCGCGTCAACAGTCAATGCCATCGGTAAGCAGTGGCCATCGGAGGGTCGTCACCTCGCCACGTGGCCCAAGATCTGTGGCCATTAGATTGAATCTGAGCAGTGCAAGATCGGGTCACTTTGTGAGCCATTGGATCATGATAAGTGAACTAGATCGCATCTCGGATTGGACCAACCAGGAGTTGACGCATGGTGCATGACGTCAGCAATGACATCAGCCAGTGCACAGCACAGTGCCTTGGTCTACGGTGGACCGTCCGTACGGTGCACCGAGTCCACAACATAGTGCCGAGCTATGTGTCAGCGTCTAATTCATTCGGTTCAGTGCTGACATCAGCATGATGCAATAAATCGGTTTTATTTTATAAAAATAATTCGGATATTATTGATTTTCCGAATTTTCTGATTTTTATGATTTTTGAATTTTTTGAGAGCTCGTTCTCCCTCATACGAACTCCGATTGATGCGCTTCAAGTTTCTAAAAATTTGTAAAATTGATATCTATCTAATGGTGGAGTTTATTTGATTAAGTTCATTTTCTCTCTGTTTTGGGTATTTATTTGCTTTTCTCTCTCGATTCGCGTAGACGTTGAGTTGTGCGACGCATCGGAGGAGGATTTGACCACTCAATATCAACTTCCAAAACAAGACCAGGACCTTTGCCAAGGCAAGTTGTGCTTTGATCATGTTGAACCCATGTTTATAATGTTGCTATTTTGTTTTACAATATTACATGTTATTTTATGTTTACAAATGATTTCAATCTAGATTGGGAATTAGCTAACATACCTTTTAATGTATACCCTACCTTGTCATTTGTATGTCAAGATCTACTTGTCACCTTAGATTGGTTCACTATAGTTGATTGATATTAAAATCAACATGGGATGGTTAGATCGTATTAGCTTGCTTAGCCATAACACAACATCACATGTATTCGAATCATTAATTATTAATCTTGACTAATGGAATATGGAATAATGCTATGAACTTGTGTGTCATGTGTGGTCACACAATGAGATTGAGTTGTGGTGACGAGGGAGGTCACGTAACGATGTTGACTTGTGGATAGCATGTGGTGCTTGGTAATCAACTGGGTTGGTAATCACTTAGATCGAAGCAAGTGGCAAGGGGCAACTGTGCCAAGGTGGGCCCGATGGGCAGAGGGTATGAGGAAATCTTGCTGTGATCACCCTAAGGACTTAACATTGTGAGCCTTTAACCTGAGTCAACCATGCAATCACATGTCTGTTATGAGGCAGCCTAGCTTACTAATTGGCAATATCTTAGCTTTAGTACTGCTTATGGTGGTGTGAGTCTGGGTTCACAGATGAACTCACATGGCACAAGAGGGGGGCCCTGTTGTGGCGGTTTAGCCCTTTAGTGTTGAAATCTCAGCGGGTAGTACTGGGTTAAGACAAGGGATTGTAAAGGCTTTGTTGTGATCACTCGCCTGTGTGGTGTATAGTTGTATCATGTGGGTAAAGTGTATAACCTCTGTAGAGTGTAAATCTATTCGGATAGCCATGCTTACGGCACTAAGCATAGGTCAAAAATTACAGTCAAGGGTTATTTAATAAAATGGAATACTGAATGGGATGGCAGGTTGCCATGTGGAAGGATGAAACCTGACTTAGGATTTGAAACTCGGTTTGCTTGAGAAAAGTGTTGAATCTATCTATTTCCGTTATTTGTTTTACTATTTTTTAATCTATGTATTGTACTTATTCATAAATGCTGCTTTACTGCAAATAAGCCATGTTAGCCATACCTTTGGAATAAGCCCTGCATATAGCTATATTAGATTGCATTCTGTGCATAACTTGTTGAGTGCTTTTGTACTCATCCTTGCTGTCACCAACAAATCAATAGTTGAGGAGTCATCGCCCTTGTTAGAGGAGGAGTTCTAGGTGGATGCGAGTCATTAGGCCCAAGCCTTGTCAGTCGCCTTTGGTGAACTGATGAGTCACTAGCGTCTTCTATTTTCCGCTGCATTTGTCTTAGTCTTTATTTTCAGTCTAGCCCTGTGTGGCTTAATAATGTAAGTTGATCATAAGATCATACACTTAGTTATATCAATAAACGGAGTCTTATTATTCTTATCACTGTGTATGATGTGATACTTGCGACGTTGAGCTGTGTGCACTAGCGTTGATCCAGGGACTAGTGTGGTAAACATAGTGGGTTCGAATTGGTGAATTTGGGTCTCGACATTCAACCAGTCCGACTTCAAGCAAGTTTTTGACAACTTACAAATGAAGGTATTTATCTTTTCTCCTTATTCCTATTTTTTGAGAAAGTAATTCTTAATTCATTTGCCTTTTTTTCTTTTTTGTAGCATTCGTAGGAAATGTTTGACTTGCTAAACCAGTAGGCAAGGACTTCGGTGAGAGCTGAAGTAAAAAAGTAAGTATAAGCTTTACTGTTTTTCTGTTTTTTCTTATCCTTTTCTACTCTTATGAAACTGCTGTAACACAAACAAAAAAAACAAATAAAAGAACTAAAGAAGAAGCTTTTGGTGGCTCAGAATACCACCAAGGGATACAAATTTGAGCTTATTGCCGCAAAAGAGAACCATGAAGATAAAATCGCCAGGCTACATGAAGCCTGCAAGCAGAATGAGGAAAAATTCCAAAGGCTCTCTGAGGAGTATAAGAATACTCTTCAGACAAAAGAGTCTAAAATAGCAGGTAAGAATATAATTCCGACCTACTTTTGTACTCATCATTTCTTCTTTATTTGGGAAAACTAAGAGCAAAAATGAATTTGAGCTTTGTACATTTGAAAAATGTAATAAAGTCCAATGAGTCTCAAATTTTCACCAATCAACTGAAGATCTTCGCTAAAGACTTGGCCACGGTTTAGAGAGGTTGGATCTCTACCCTGAACTTCATTGTTGAGCAGCTTCAGAAGATTGCGATGGATTTAAAGGGAAAAGAAATACAACTTACAAATCCAAAGTTTGAGGAATTGGTGGAGGGAATAAATGATTAGATAAAGATCATTCAGAAGCAGATCTCCCTCATGGTGCAGACTATGAAGATTGCACTCCAAACTTCAATTGCTTCCTAGGTAGGAACCCTCTTTGTTAAGTCGAGGCATTTCTACAAGGATGTCGTTGAACTAGAGAAACTAGTACCAGACCTGAAGCTTAGCACTCAAGAAGAGATTAATAGGAAACATGTGAAGTAGCTTTTGCTGTTGAGACATACATAAGCAATATAAAGATTACATATAGCCAAAATGTATGATCTTGTAAAGATTACATACAATCAGTTTTATGAATGCCGACTAGCTCCTTCAGGTAGTATTTGGTATTAACAGCTAGCAGATCGAAGATGAGGTCATGCTAATGAGTTTCAATGCAGTAAGAACTAGCTTACAAGAAAAGTCTCTATTAGATGTTATCTCACAATCCAACCAGCAGCCTTATACATTGTGTATAGAGTGGTTAGTCAAAAAATGGCTTTCGTGAATTCCTAGAGGATTATTAGAATATACACAACATAGAAAAATGACAACTAGAGAAAATGATATATGTGAATGGAAAAAAGGTACTTATTTACACATAGAACCTACGAAGATGCTAGATATTCGAAGTGTTGGAAAGAACTCTTCCATCTTCCATACCAAGCTGAACAGAACTTGGTCACTTAATTGATACTATAGTAAAAGGACCTTCCTATTTAGGAGATAAATTATTCAAGTTAGACTGATTCTAGATACGCCTTAGAACCAAGTTTCCCATGTTTAATATATGTGGCTGAATTCTTTTATTGTAATACCTTCTTGAATGATCGAGATGACGATCAAAGGGGGGGTTGAATGATCCCAAGTAAAAATTTGCCCCACACAAAACAATCCACCCAAGCTTTCAAAGAAAATACTCAAAAAGGAGTAAACGAGAAGGAGCAAATACTCTATAGAAGCGGTGCTACCGTAGGATGACCGGTAGCACCGGAGGTCGGTAGTACCACACAACGAGCAGTCGCACCGGGCTCAAGAACATCAGCAAGAATAGAGTTTGAAAATAGCATGACTCAATAGCAAATTTTGAGGAATCTTTTGATCGATTGGACAAAATCTTACAGAACTTGGTAGATGTACTCCTAAGGATGTCAGGAACTCATTCCAACCTTCAATCGCAAGGATTGACATCCAAGTTTTGACCTTTTTACCCGTGAAAGAAGAACACACCAAGTTTGAACAAAACTCAAGAACTCAATCTATGACTTACTCGTGGGGTTTTGATGATCAAGATGATCTTGGAGAACCTCTCATATATCATAGCAAATAAGAGCACAAGTCTAAAACTCTGCAAACATAATCTTGAAGAATGATTCACTCAAGAACACAAAACCAGTTTCTTGCAAGAAAAATGCATGAAATGCCTAAATGATTGGGATATGATCTAAAAAAGATTCATTCATCAATCAACATCCTTGGCATGAGAAGCAAAAGCATGTAAAAGGAGGGGAGGCAAATCCAAATTGCATAAATGTAAATTGGAAGAATGTAAGTATGGAATTTAAATCCATAATTTAAGACATAATGTAAATACGTAAAGTAAATTCAAGCATAGGGGAAATATGTTTTGGATTTCTAGCAGGGAGGTTTACAAAGCCTCAATACAAGGTGGGCAAAGCTCAAAGGAGTACCAAAAACCTCAAAACCCTCAAGAGGGGGAAGGCTACACCTACCCCTCTATTTATACTGCTCTTGGGCCACTTACCACCCTTGGATGAGTCCCTCAACCCTAGGGCACTCCATCAAGGGCTAGGATTGACCCACTCACACAGCCATGCAAGGGCTAACCCAAAACCCACCAACCAAACTAGGTTTTCTTGCACGGTTTTCAAAGCACACTAACTAGACCCGCTATTCTAAGAGATTGATGTCGTCTTCGCATTGTTCTTGTTGATTAACCTGTTCATAGAGAGGTAGTCGTGTTGGCCCTAAATGAACTTCAGTTGGCAACACAGCTTCTACTGCGTAGACCAATTGGAAAGGAGTTTCTCCTGTTGCTCTACTAGTTGTTGTTCTAACGGTCCATAGCATAGAGTGGAGGCCGTCTACCCAAGCCCCCAAGCGTTTAGTAAGACAATCAAACACTCTTTTCTTTATGCCTTGCATAATCTGGCCATTAGCTCTTTCAACTGCTCCATCACACTGAGGATGAGCAACTGAAGCAAAACAAATCTTTGTGCTTATTTTATCACAATAATCTTGAAATAGACCACTAACAAACTGTGATCCATTGTTAGTTTTTAGTTTGCTAGGTACACCAAATCTAGTGACTATATTCTTCACAAAGAATTTATTCGCAACTTGTACCATAATAGATACTATAGGCTCAACTTCTATCTATTTTGTGAATCTATCAATTGCAACAAATAAGAATTTTAATCCATTAGATGCTTTTGGTAAAGGTCCTACTATACCAATTCCCCATGTTGAAAATGGCCATGACAAAGGTATAACTTGTAGTTGATTAGCAGGTAAATGTACTTGTTGAGCATGATATTGACATTACTAACAAGTTTTCACAAGATGCATGGCATCCTGCAAAGTAGTTGACCAATAAAGTCCTTATCGAAAAGCTTTATCGACCAATATTCTATATGAAGTATGAGCTCCAGACAAGTCCGCATGTATCTCATTCAACAATGTTTTTCTCTATTCTTGGACTATACATCACATGAGAATACCATGTATGCCCTTTATATATAGGGTATTATCGAGAATTTTGTACATTTGCGCCTTTTGTATTAATCTATCTTTTTCATGAATATCCTTGGGTAGTGTTCCATTTTATAGATAGGCTTTAAATGGTATAGCCCAATCCGAATCCTGCTCAAGGACTCCGACGTCATGATTGGTCTAGGATTGCTCTATAGATGTATTTATAGAAGGCTTACATAGATATGCAAGAAATACACTTGCTAGAACAGGTGATCATGAGGAATCTGTTTTGATAATTGGTCCACTAAGATATTATCTTTTCATGGTATATATTGGACTTCGAAATGACTAAAGTATTTTCTCAATTTCCTTACTTCATCTAGGTAGTGAGCTGTTACCTCATCAAACATTCTGTATTCCTTGCTAACTTGGTGTACGACCAATTGAGAATCACCCACTGCAAATAGTCGATGGACTCCAAGGGATTTTGCTGCTCAAAGCCCAGTTAGAAGACTTTCATACTTTGCTACATTATTGGTAGCAAGGAAGTGTATCTAGATTACAAACTGTAATTGATCGCCTTGAGGTGTAACCAATACTAAGCCAAATCTCGAGCCTTTTATTTCTTAAGTGTCGAAGGTTAGTGATCGATAACACACTTATATTCGGGTACCTTCGAGATATTGAAGGATCAAGATGGCGAACAGAGGGGGGTGAATGGTCGCAAATGAAATTTTCCCCCAAAATACTCCAACTAATACCTCGAAAGGATCACGCAAAGGAAATCGTGAAAAACCCGAACAACTAGACAACTATGTGTACCCCTAGCTTGCATGGATGAGTATCATAGAATATGTGGGGATTTTGAGTCACAATCCTGGTTGTCTAGTGTCAAAAATAAAAAGGAATCAATTCAACTTTTGCTTTTAGAAAGGAGATCAATTCAAATCACAAAAGTCACTTTCAGAAAAGCAAAAGCAGAATTTCCATAGACTGTCCTCAATTAGAACAGGTGGTTGGTGGGTTTCTGGTGCTCAAGAAATTTTGAGAATTTTTTCCACATGAGAAAATGAGCTTTAAAGAACTCCACCAAATTTCACCTCAAAAGTCATTACAGAAAAATCACCAAAAATCAAAGAACACAGATAGTTAGAAACTTCGAACAGAAAGTTTGGGTTTCGGTTTCCACCTCATGGCACCTAAACGGTGCAACAAGTAGACTCCAAAATGTTTCTACAAATGGATATGAGAGTCCTTCATCTTTTTCAACAAGAATCACTTAAAAAAGATTTTTCTATATTTTTATAAAAATCAAATACTGACTACTGCACGAAGAACAAGTTCTGGACTGAGTTGCAACTGGAAAGAAAAGATGATCTCTACTCTATCCTAGGGCAATATATCTTGTGCACACAGGCCTTCCCGTGTACACACCGTACACACCAACTAACAAAAGTCATGAAAAATTCTGAAAAAAATTATAGATGTACTTCATAGATTACTCTACCTATGTATAAAATTGTAGATTCAAATTCATTATATATCAAAAGTTACAAAAAAGAGAAAATTCTGACAAGTTTAAAGATTCTAAACTTGTTAGAATTTTCTCTTTTTTGTAACTCTCAATATATGTAGAGTAATTTATGAAGTACATCTACAATTTTTTTCAGAATTTTTTGTGACTTTTGTTACTTAGTGTGCACGCTGTGTACACGGGAAGCCTATGTACATAGGATATGTTGCCCTATCCTAGAGTGCAAATGAGATGTAAAACCATAAAACATCCAAGATTAGCATTTAGAAGGAGAGGAGGAAAATCCAAATTGCAATAAAGTAAATTACGTGAAAGTAAATTGCAGGAATTTAAATGCTGAATTTAAGACATAAAGTAAGTGCGTAATTTAAATTCAAATATGAATGAAAAAGATTTGCATTTTTGGAATGATAAGGTTTACAAAGCCACACAACAAGATGGGTAAAGCTCAAAGAAGCACAAAAACCTCTACAACCTTCAAGGGGAGGAGGCTACCCCTCCACCCCTATTTATACTACTTTTGGGCCACCTACCACCCTTGGGTGCAGCCCTCAATCCTAGAGAACTCATCTAAGTGCTAGGATTTGCCCACTCACATAGCCCTGCAAGGGCTAATCAGAAACCCACACACACACCGGGTTTTCTTGCACAATTTTCAAAGCATACTATCTAGACCCGCTAACCTATCAACTAGACCACAATCCGATGGCCTTCCTTGATCCACGCGGCGTCTAGCTAGCATCTCCTCCTTGCCTTGTCTTCTTGGCTTGCCCGGACTTCGTCTTCGATCATCTTTCGGCGATCTCCCAACCGTCTGGACCTCCGACGCTCCTCGCCTAGTCCCGGTCATCCTCCGCCTCACCATGACCTAGCACCGTCGCCCTGCAACCATCAAAGACAAGAAAAAACCTTTCATATAGCAATGCCCACAAAGATATTCAATGATTATCTCAAAATCATTAATCAATCATAATTTCTCTCAAAGTTCCAGTGCTACCGCCTAGGGATGGCAATGAGTACCCGAAATCCGATACCCAATGGGTATTTACTCCATTAGGGTACAAATCTGGTCCAATAATCATACCCATAGGTACCTTAATGGGGGAAAACTTTCACCCGTCGGGTATGACGGGTACGGGGGTACCCGTTCACCCGTGGGTATGATCCACCCGCTTCTCGCTTGATGAGGTGAGTGTTATCAAGTTCAACTTGTTCATCATGCATCCATCAAATTTCTTTATTTCTCCAACACGATACAAAAGTACATAATCATCAACCATTAATGAGAAACATATCATCAAGTTGACATATTAAAAAAATCAAAAAACTTGAATTAGCTACACATTAATGCGGGTACGGGTTACCCGTCGGGTCCCCGATACCCACACGGGTACGGAGTGGTGATACCCGTCGGGTATATACCCGTTGCCATCTCTACAACCGCCCCTAGGCCGGTAGCACTAGGAAAAGCAACCAACACTCAAATTGCTTCAATTTGAAAATCCAATTCAAATCAAATTCAATTTAAAATCAAACCAATATCAAATCTTGTCAATTACTCATCACACCCAAGGATAGACCTCCACATGATCTTTCAGATATGTAGGGTCAAACACGCAAGACGGAACATGCAATGTAGACATGTTCGAGCCTCATTGAAGAGTAATAACCTACTCCTGTGTCGGTGATGATTGAGATCGATGAAGGAATTACAGATTGATAGGGGTATCCCTGATTACAAGGAAGAACTATGAATCTAGAGGATGGCTAGACTACGGCTTGTGTATGGCTATACTAAATCGCTAAGGGTCGCAATGACTTCGCGGACTTGTTCCGGCTTGTCCTTGACGATATCCTCCCTGGTCCTTATATAGTAGGCTGGAGTACCGAGTCGTAGTCGATGAGGAGTCCTTCTGCCGTTATGACCCTTGTATCATATCTGAATTTTCATAGCTGTTGGGCGTATTCGAGTGGGTCTCCTCGTATCAGGAGTAGGATCGGAGCTTTCCCTACAGCGGATATCCTTTCCACGTATACCTTATCCCGCAGACTCGGGCTAGAGATATACGAAATATCTTGGTGCTGGTAAATATGTGCGTGACGTGGTTTTCGACTTTATGGCACATGCCCATATCCCATATTTGGATATTCGATAGTAGCCCCCAAACTTCGCTCAGCTGAGGGCCCATTAAGTGCTTGGTCGATTACTGCCAAACTTGGTTTGGTCGAGTAATGCCTCGGCTGCTTCTCATCGAATACTTCGAGCAAGTAGGAATCGCTAAGTATCGAGTAGTTTGTGCGGGGTCGAGCGCCCTGCGGCTGTTGGTGATATGCCCTTGAGGCAATCATAGTGATGATTGTATCACGTCTTATGTTTATGGAACAATATAATTGTTTGTCCTTTGAATAAATATCAATTGGATTAATCAACAAGTAAGTGACTTGTTCGTGAAACTTTTTCTATATATTGATATTATTCAAGCTATCCCTAGTTGGTAATCATATAAGGACATATATGAGTGGACTAGCATATATATTGTTGATGACCACGTTTTACATGTCATAGATATGGAGATATCAAACCAATAATATGGACACATGTTAGAGAGCATGATGTTGGTTATTGACCCACTATGAGACACTGTGAGAACGTTGTATTCTTTCATGTTATTAGTTGGTCTCATATACAATGTGTATGCTATATCCTTCGACTTGAGATTGTCGCATGTTCTCAAAATGCATAATTGCTTGCTTTGGGGTCATCAAACGCTACTCCGTAACTGGGTAGTTATAAAGATGGATTTCAGGTTTGTTATGAAACATGCTGTGAGGCGTGGTCGATCAAGATAGGATTTTCCCCACCATACAATGGGAGAGATATCTCTAGGCCTCTCGAGTGATTGGATTCCAAAAAATGCATGGCCATGCTACTCGAGTCATCGAGTAAAGAGTTACTTGAGTCATCGAGTAAAGAGCTACTTGATGTATTCAGAGAACCTGAGTCATGTCATCGAGAAAGAGTGGTCGAGCCATCCAAATAAGGATGACAACATCTCGCCTTGGATTTGACCGATATTGTGAGGCAAAAGGAAATGCATATAGGATGTTGTTGAGGTTTGTCTGATCTTTACATGTACTCAAGAGTCGGTAAGTCCTACTAGGGGCCGCTATCGACTATTAATCGAATGCTCAATAGTCGAGTAAGTGGGTGTATCCGATGATTGAATAGGAGTATTCAATGATCGATAAGGGTGCTCTAACCATGTCCGAGTGCATGTGAACTTATAGGGTCACACACTTAAGGGGTTGGAATATAGTGGTACGGATTGGATCTGTCACTAATGGGCCAAGTGGGCTTTGACCTTCAGTTGGGCCCTAATGTAGGGTGCCGCTGCAGGGGTTGGAACAGCTATGTAAAGAGGGTTCACGGTTGCAATCTATAGACATTAGAGGGCGCAACCATTGAAACCCTAGCCGGCACCACTTGAGCCTTCCCGTGCGCGCTGGTGCTAGCACATCGACGCACGGCATTTTTTTCCCCGAACATGTGGATACTGGTAGAAGTGTTGCTGCTATTATGACACTGATCGGGATGATCAACCACTGAATGAGGAAGATCAACCACTACAACTAGATGCGAACTTCGTTGATTTGGGTTACATCAACTTCCTTCCATTTCACTGCGCGTGTAGTGGTAACGATCCATGATCATATACTTGCATGGCTTCCTGATTTACGAGGTAGAAAAATTTTAATTGTGCACTAGTGTAGCCTACCCGTATCCCTTCAGCGGTAAGCCTAACTCGAGCACTTAGTGTAACCTTGCGCTGCCTGGTATTGGCAAGTCAACCTGACTCTGAGCGGAGTTGGAACTGTTGTCAGAAATTTTGAACGTTGAGCAGTTGGAGCATTTATTGTTCACGTCACAGCGAATACAGCGCCATCATTCCACTTTTTTTGGTGATCGACGTGCCGTTCGGCGGGAAACGAACATTGTGCCTGGACATCTTTTGGCTCATAATTCCCTGAGTTCGGAACTGTAGCCATTCATTCTTTTTCCTTTAGCCTTCCTCTCGAAGTCTTCGTCTTGTTTCCTTGAGCCCTTGCGCTTCTGTGTTTGAGAGTTTCTTCTTCCTGTTCCAATGGCTTCTGGCTTTTCTGCCAACCCCAAGGTCGTCGTCCCGAAGAAGGAGGTCGTGGCAGAGCTTGTCGAAAGACCAACCTTCAGCAACGAAATGTACCAGCAGGTGTGACAGACGTCCATTGTGATGGAGAAATGCCTTGTGGAGCTGGAGAAAGACGGCCTTATTCCTCCTCGAGTGTTTTTCCATTGGAGGCCTTCTGCTGGTGAGGACTATATGACTCCTAAAAATGAGGATGAGACTATTGTTTTTGAGTCCTTTTTCCGCGGTGGTCTCAGTTTTTCCCTTGCAAATTTCTACTTAATGTTCTGTCGGACTCGGACATCTCTTGCTGGCTGAGCAAGATGTTTCAGGGCTCAGAACCTGGTGCTTGTGGCGTCGAGGTGTATTCGCTTGCCTATCCTCGGCCAGAGGTGAGTACTGTGTCATGGTTCGTAATACATCATTCGTGCATCTGTCAGCCACTTTAACCCAGCATCTCCTCAGGATGAGAAGTTTAGCGATTAAAGTGGGCCGATTGAGGGAGTCATCAATCTAGAGGATGATGAGCCAACCTGAAATGATGGTCAACTGTCAGACCCTGTCTCCACCGATGCTGGCTCTCCCCTGGATGACCCGGCACTTACTATTGTCCCCAGTGAGGGTGAGGCGGCCCTAGAGCAAGTTGTGGTCAAGTCCTCTCGAGCGAGGAGGTCAGTGTCCCCTAGAGTGCGCATTGTTAAGTTTGAGTCCTTTGTCATGTGGTGTTGTTGGTTTGGTTGTGTCCTGATCTAGCCAACGCACCAAGCAAGCTTTCTTCCGCCGCACACCTACCTCCACTGATATCCACATCACAAGTTGATCCAGCACATTAATTGACTTGCCAACGCTAGCCGCCTTGAGTCAAATCTCACTACACAAGCCATAGTTCTGCGCAAACTACCTTGTGTCAATCGCCCTACACCGCAACCATCCGTTTTTCATCTGCAACCTATCATACCAGTGGAGGTAGGTGTGCGGCGGAAGAAAGCCGTAGTGGCAGGTCCCTACGCTTAACATCGCTCCCATTCACGCCGATGAATGGGACTGCGAGGTAGGATCAACACAAGCACTCCGGATTAGTCATATATACACATATGACTTTCTCACCGACCTGGCTCAACTCACTTTTCCATGAATGCTCATAAATAGAATATGCATGATAACGATATGATCTCATCATTCTCATCTTATATAAAATATCATGATCACATTCATAACAATAGATTCCCTTAAATCTCATTCATTGTTATTCACCATATCCTACTCGTACTAGTGATGTCCATATGGTGATAACATGCATTAGCGATTCATCAAGCAAATTAATCATGACATTCAATCTTCAACTCACAAAGCTCAAACAATCGATGCACTTGCCTTATTCTTCAGAGATGGAAGGGCTAACTGCGTCCAGAAACAACACCACTTGTACAATGGTATCCACATTATAACATGACAGTACCATTGCACACATAATCCTAGTGCTCGCTTCCTACATCCCGAACCCCCGGCCAAACGATGAACTCACAATTTATCGGGAACACGCTGAAGAGCGCCTACTTCATAATTTCATATCTATTTTTATACTGCACCTAAAAATCTGAAAATTTTACAGAAGCTATATTTCAACCTTAGCTACAACTTTCATGAAGACAATAAATTTAAATTCCACTGTTATCTATGCCTAGTCAGTAGTCCAAGACAGATTACGTAATTCTGTTTCCAATTTCTGACAGCAGATTTCTAACAGAGATTACTCGCAGACCATCGCTCCAAAAATTCTAAAAAAATTACACAAAATAGTTCTCGATGTTTTCTACAACTTATGGTTATACGATTTTTGCAGGAAAAATCATTTAGGTCACGAAAATGCGACTGCAACCAGACTGCTCAATCTGAACGAACCCGGTGCACTCTGATCCGAAAATCTAATCTCCTCCCAGAAACTCTTCTCAACGAATTAACCATGGACAAGGGCTCCAAAACCCTCCTAATACCACCCTAGAACAGAATCTAAAACCCCCAAATCAAACCTCAGCTAAAGGGAATGAAAACTCACCGTTCTTCGTCGATTTGCGCCGTTCTTCGCGGCAGATTCGAACCCGGGCAGCGGAGGAACACTTTGGGTGGATGGATATACAATTCTACTGGCTGGAAATGGTGTGGAAGAGGGGAGGAAGTGGCTGCAAATTTCGGCCATGGAGGAGGAGGTTTGGGGCGGCTAGGGGGGAAGGAGAGGTGGGAGATTTGGGTTAGGGATGTGGTGGGGCTGGTTTTGGGGGCCCAAGAGGGTGGCTGAGTTTTTAACCTTTTTTCCTTTTCTTTTAATGAGAAATCACTCCCTCAAGGCTAAACTCCACCCTTTAATAGCCCAAAACCCTCCGTGGGTCCCGCTACAGCCCACAAATCCCCAGAAATTCCTGCACGAACTCAAAAAAATCGAGATTCGGGTATTACACTCTCCCCCCCTAAATAGGATTCGACCCCGAATCCCGAACAAGCCACTACTCAACAACAAGAACAACAGGGAACCAAAATTCACGAATCATACCCACAAAAACAAATCTCAACACTCTTCACGCTAGGATGAACACAAATCTGTACTCAACTCTCGGATTAACACGAGAAACAACTCAAGTCCAATTTGATTTTAGCTACAATACACCTTGTCAGTCCATCATTCACTTCAGTTGCAAAACTCCATCATAGTTTGTTCAACTCCGGGCGACTGTGTCACACAAGGCACTTTCCTCCTATCAACTTCTATTCAATTCTAAACTTATCACCAACTCCATCAACTTAACTATCCAAGGTTCCCAATCCAAACATCTAGGAGCCAAAACGTAACTAATCTCTTTTCCCATTAATTGCCCCTTTGAAAAGAGACAAGGGTAATGCCATTCCTTATTGTTGAAGTGAATAGCTCAATACGGCACCAAAATCCATCCCACCACAATTACCACAATACAAAAATTGTCCTCAATCTTCTTTCCTACCGATCACGAACAAGGAGACACTTTCCCGATGACAAGTTCACAAATGAACCATTCGTTTAGACTGTCATAGAATTAGCTCCATCCAACAAATTCCAATACTCATTCACACGACTGGACTAGTAATGTATCTACCAACATATTTCACATAGTCTTCCAATAAATTAATCAGGCACGTCCCTGGGACCAAATGACTAAACGATCCACCCAAGAAGACTTGGACTAAGACACGCCACAAACCTCTATTCCAATCACTTTTTACTCCTTTACGTTCGACCTCAAACCTAGACTAAGAAGATCTGTGGTTACTGCCAATCCACACTTGGCTCTCCTTCTTAAAAAGGTCTCGCCCCACAACCTACACCCCAAAACCACTCAAGGAGCACCATCTTCTATTATCTTCCACCCATAACCCGAGATCCATCATTTACTTTTCTTACACTAGCCCTCAAAGGAAAAACTCGATTCCTTATAATCAAATTGGTTGTTCTCCTCAACTTCAAATACCACAATAAAATTCACATCGGAGACAACTCAAGTTAAAAAGGAAACACCGCATAATTCTTTTACAAAAACGATCACGTTAACTAAATTCTCTTTATCAACACACACCACTTCCATCACCTTAAGTTCCAAGACGTAACTTCACACTGAGAAGTCACGCAAATTAATTTTAAGGACAAAAGGTAACTCTTGCTCAGAACCAAAACAATTTCAGAAAACCACATCACCAGCAAAATCACTTAAGGATGATCGTAAGATTCACATTTAACAACAAACACCAAGACTGCACCCTGTTTCCTTTAACCTCACTCTAGTTGGACTAGCGATACCAATATTTCCAAATTAAAATTCTCCAGTAGTTGATAATACAACATATAACTCAACTCATACACTTCAAGCACTCAATTCCATCATGCTCATATACTCGAGTTTTCGAATTCCCACCCGAAAATGTAAATTCCGCAAACATCATACAAGCTAACTTCCATGGCAAGGCCAATATAAAGTATGCCATTTACCAACATAAACCATTCTGAAGCTACCTCATGATACTTCAAGGATAATCAGCCTTTCATCCTCACTTCCAAACTTCAGAGTTGACCCCTAAGCTTAGCAACATGCTCTCTAAATTTTGGAGAATTTGAGACACCTAATAGAAAATACCTTTACTAGATGGCCTTCAACCCAAAAGATCAACCAAGCAACCCACTTATCAATCCTTTGAACATACAACCGCCTCACATCCCACCATTTCTAATATTCCCATACACTTACCATTCAGGGTTTCAATATTCCCAAGAGTACCCTAGGATAAACCATTCGGTTTAACTTAATTTACATAACCCCTCCTTTCTTTTAATTACCTTCTCCAGAAAAATTATCACCGTGTCTAGCCATCATATCGTCAAACTGTGAACCAGGTCTATCTCATGATAATTCACCCAAAGGAACCCATCATAATTATAAGCACTTTCTATCCGACAGTTAATTCTATGAAGACAGTGCAACAATAACTTTCTTTTGGCCCACAAACCAAACATACCACCAATCATACAACCTTCTATTCCAAATTTAAGATGTACCTTGTGAACAGAACCTTCAGTAGAATAACGTCTGCAATTTAAACTACCCATTCGATGACACTCCGTCAATCACGACCCATTCAACTATACATAATTTCAATGGTGGGTAGGGTCTCCTCCAGACATAATTTGCCCAAATAGCTATACACAGACCATTGCTATGAACAAAGCCAAATACCAAGATAATTATTCCAATAATCCTTCACACTTTAACTACGACCATATAAGGGGAATGGGGGAGGGATAGAAACCTTAGCCCCTAGCCACGCCGCTGCACTCAACCTCTCCAATTATATCCATAGATCACCATATCTAACCCCAATTTCCAGACATCGCTCACAATAAGGTCGACTACCCTCTTTCACCACCAAATCGCTCTACTACTCTTACATTAGAAGGTCTTCAAATGTACACTACATATTCCGACTTTCAAGACGTCTCTTTTCACTGACACATGTAGTATGATTAACATAAGATTTTCATACAACCCATAAGTTAATATTTTAGCATCCAATACTCATTCCACCAATAACTAACTGTAACAATTAGATATCATCTCCATCGGACAGATCTCATCCATATGGCTGTAAAACAATGATTCACTAGGATAAAACTTTACACCAAGGATGACCAATCCAATATCTCTTCATACTTTAATCACCACCCTTTGGCATACTCTACTACTTAAAACAAACTTCAGTATTTACACCTTTACCCTGATCTTAAACTTCGTCCAACTGCCAAAATCTATAACTTCTCATTTGGGAACCATACTAGTATTAAAGGCACTGGTTGCATACTTCCAGCTATTTCAATAGCTCACAACAACATACATAATAACTCTAATCAAATTTCACTCTAGGATCACCTACCATCACGATAAGTTTTCCCCTACCAATACATTCACATTAAAAGACCACACAAAAGAAAAGAATAGATACGGTCATTAGTATGAATACCACCTATATCCTACCTAGTAAGCATCCAACAAAGAACTCCAAAGAGAAAATCAATTTTTTTATAACCCCATCATAATTAGAGTGAGTAGTACGAGTAATTGTCATGGTTGATCTGTCCATTAGTTACTCGCACTACACACCCAACACGGGGGAGATAATCATGCATAATTCAATATTGTGGAAAGGATACATGGGCACGAACAAAAGTTCGAGGTCGACCCCCATGTAGCCAACTGACAACACCCAAGAAAACTCCACAAAATCACAACCACAATTCACAAAGGAACTCAACTCTTAAATCACAAGTTGACAAGATCAAGCTCTAATATGCAAAAGTACTCCAAGATAAATCTCAAAATCTAGAACTTCTACGAAGAAAGACGACTGAAAAGATGTCTCTTTTTTTTCACAAATGGAACAACCAAGCGATTAAGTATTCCCCTCTGATAAAGTTACAAATTTTAAATCCACACAACTTAAGTTTTGCATAAAGCATCAATAACTCTCTTTAACCTCGGAGAATGACAAACACAAGAGTAAGATAATAATTTTTCTCCAGGAAGCAGCCAACGATAACTAATAAAATCGATTGCAAGAACTGTAGTGGTAGCAACTCGCAAAGACAGAATGGTAAGCTCCTTTTATTTATCTCCAACCATCGAAGATAACCAAAAACAACCTTCCCACAAACTCTCCACTCTATGACTTGTTTAGGCATTAGTCTTCCCATACGAGGGGGTTCCTAAACTTCCAGTGGTGGCTTTACTCGGCCACTCCACAACCACACCCTCAACTACTAACTTAACTCCCACCGAAGATGGGGGACTCCTAATATGACCATGGCTCCCACGGTCACGGCTACCACGACCCCTACCTCTCGGCATAGCGCCAACCTAGACACCAACATCCAAAACAGCTTAGAATCATCACATCACCATAATACATACTTAAAGTTCATCAATCAAGTTTCAATCAAATAATAACTCGCAATGCAATGATGATTCCCTTCCCATCCTACTGTGCTCCAAGTGTGTCAAGTTTTAATTTGATTAACTTACTTATTTCCAGTTTAATAGTTATTTTTTTCCTAGGGCAAGGTTTTAAGTTAGAATCCTAAACCACATTACTAAATTACTTCAAGTCAAAATTTTAGTTGTTCCTAAAGGTATATCATTAAGTTCATGCACCACGGACCTGAAGCCCGCTCTGATACCAACTGTAACACCCCGGGTGTCAAACTGGCCCGGAATGGTACCAACTCCTAAATTCACTAAAAATTTCGACAGAACCTTCCCTATAACAGTGGACATCCACTCAGTAGACAAAGAACAATTCATAAAAAATATAACAAGTATTGAATAACGGTAATACTATCCACGATCAAAAGGTTCACAATGTACTCATACTCAAGTAATATTAATCCACCATAAACGATCAATGTGCAAGATCATTAAATATGATATGTCATGGTACTTTGTATTAACTTAACACAAGTAAGATTATTTAGTTCTAGTGTAGTGGAGTGACTAGTGGTGCAGATGTGACGCTAAGTCCCTTTCCCACATGCCGCTTTCATAGCACCTACAAAAAAAACATAAAACAACAAGGGTGAGTCTCAAGACTCAGCAAGTGCATCAAAACCAACACTACAAACCTGTCATGTCGAAACTCGTCTCATCAATTATACAACAATTAGCCTATCACAACTCAGCTTCACATTTCTCATCTCATAACATGTAATGCATCAATCTCATCAGTTATACACAGTAGTAGCATATCACAACTCATCTTCACATATCTCAACTCATAACATGTAATGCATCAATCTCATCAGTTATACACAGTAGTAGCATATCACAACTCATCTTCACATATCTCAACTCATAACATGTAATGCATCATGCATGCTCTTTAATGCACCTCTTCCAAAGCACATACCGGTATTGCTGGGTGCACACCCGTCGACGTGCACCCTCCCGACCATCCCGTGGTGGGGCCTACCGAAGTAGGACTTTCCTGCCATCCCGTGGCAAGTCCCTACACTTAACATCGCTCCCATTCACGCCGATGAATGGGACTGCGAGGTAGGATCAACACAAGCACTCCGGATTAGTCATATATACACATATGACTTTCTCACCGACCTGGCTCAACTCACTTTTCCATGAATGCTCATAAATAGAACATGCATGATAACGATATGATCTCATCATTCTCATCTTATATAAAATATCATGATCACATTCTTAACAATAGATTCCCTTAAATCTCATTCATTGTTATTCACCATATCCTACTCGTACTAGTGATGTCCATATGGCGATAACATGCATTAGCGATTCATCAAGCAAATTAATCATGACATTCAATCTTTGACGGGGGCTGGGCGTCCTTTGACCGGTCAGCGGGCTCCCAGGCTCGGGAGGCCCCGACCACGACCTGGGCGTCGTTGGGCCCTGGGCGACCTCGAGTTCGAGCGGTGAGAGGCCTTATCCCCGCTCGACCTCGACCTGAACTCGGGCGTGCGTTTACTCGACGGTTACTAAGATCCGAATGACTGCGTCAAGGCGGAAGTGGGCGGCGTTTCCGGGGCAGTTGCAACCCACCTTCAATGCGCACGAAAGCCACTTCCCCGGGAATCTCTCCCGCCCGTTGCAGGCAATGTCTGAGTGATTATAAGGCAGTGCAGGGCGCATGTACGAGGACGAACACACAATAATTCGAGCATTAGACACCGCCATTGTTGAGCTCAAGATGTAATACACATCTGTACTTGATAGTAACAAAGACCACCGCCGCAGGGCGACTGGAGTAGAGCTATTACCTTCGCAGGGGCTCGAACCAGTATAAATCCTTGTCTCTCGCTCTCTGTCGCCTAGCTCCGACCTCCAACACGTCGAGTCCCTTTCCTCATTGAGCCAAGCCCCGCTCGGGTCCTAAGTCTTACTGGCCCCTGTTTCATTTCTGCAGTTGGTGATCCCGATCGTCGATAGCTGGCGCCCACCGTGGGGCCTGATTGGCTTTGCTCATTTGCAGGAAAACTCCAAGATCTTGGGAGCATGGCGCGTTTCGTCAACGGACATTCCTCGAGCGTGGGCTCGGGCGCAGGCTCCGACTCCGCGTCCCTGTTTTCACCCTCGCCACCACCACGCGAAGACACGTTTCGATGGCAGACAGTCATGGCGCGGGAGAAGCTACGGACGGCCGTGACCCGCAGACTCCTGAGGATGCCATCCGGATGGTCAACGTCGCCATCAACCAAGCCATAACCGCCCTCGCGGAGGACCGAGAGGGCGGCGCATCATCGCTATCCTGCACTCCTCCTTCCGGAGAACGCCTCCGCGCTATCGCCCGGGTCATGGTTGATCCCGATAGAGCGAGGTCGGAGCTTTTTGGCTGAGCCCTGGCCGAAGAGCTCGATCGGGCCGCGACCGAGGCCACGCCACCGCAGCACCGAAGCTAGCACTCAGGGACCCACTCCCTCAGGAGTGAAGACAACTCATCGCGCCGCCGCCAGCGCACCCGCCGAACGCCACCCGCGCAGGGGGCGCCCTCTCGCCAGCAGCGGTCTCGGGACGTGGCTTTAACGCCGCCACATCTCCGTCCCGCAAGTACCAACCCGAGCAAGGTCAGACGCGGACCGGGCTCCCCGAGCTCCACGTCGTCCGCGGCGAAGTCAGAGGCCTTTCCCCGATGTTCGCGCAGCGCCGCCGGTCGAGATCGTTCTCGTTACCTCCTGTGACTCCGCGCAGCGTCATGGTCGTTCTCGCCAAAGGTCGGGCCGCCGAGACAGCCTCGACTCCGAGTCCAGCGGCAGCGAGGGCCTTGTCGGCGACGACCACACCGGCGTCTTTGTCGACCTATGGTCGCATGGCGTACTCAACGACCTTCGCCACGTCTTGTTGGCGGCTCGGTTCAAGCCGATGTTGATAGAGTGCTTTGATGGGACCAAGAACCCCGATGAGTTCCTATCCATCTACTCGACCGCCATCTTGGCGGCTGGAGGCGATGAGCTCGTGATGGCAAATTACCTCCCGACCGTCCTGGACGGCGCCGCGCGGACTTGGCTCTTCAACCAGAAGCCTGGCTCCTTCAGGTCGTGGCGCCAAATTCAGAGCGCCCTCCGCTCCAACTTTCAGAGTTGCTACGAACGGCCGGGGAGGGAGAAGGACCTGGATCGCGTCATCCAGGGAAAGAACGAGCCGCTTCGTGACTTCGTGCGGCGATTTATCCGCACAAGGAACCTGATCCCGAGCATCTCCGACGAGGCCGTCATAAAGGCGTTCAAGTTCGGCGTCCGCGATCGGCGCCTCACCGAGGACCTGGAGATTACCTCGAGGCTCAGCGTCAACAAGCTTTTTCAGATCTTTGGGCGATGCAGCGGATGCGACGACGCCGTCTCATGAAACACGACTACGACCAAGGTAAGCTCGGTCTGAACCCCACAGAGGCTGGGCCATCCAACTCCAAGGGCGCCGACCACGGCGCCGCTGCCAAGAAGCGGAAGCGTGACCGCAGGAACGGCGGAGGACTGCCACGAGTGATCGTCTCGGCAGACGGCCAGCGCGAGGTCCTTGAAGTCCGAGATCGAGCTCAGGAGGGGTCCCGACCATGCCAAGGTCGGCCTCGACCCCGTCAGGCGCAAAGGCAGCCCCAGCAGGAGGGCCGGCGCCTGGCCCCATGGACCGATGCACGCGCGAGGTGAGGGCGTCGAGATACGATGAGGCGAAGTTCTGCTTGTTCCATAGGGCAGCTGGCCACGACCTGTGAACCTGCAGGGCTTGGCAAGGCAAGCTGGAGGCTTTCTACGATGGTCGAGGAGAAATGCCCGTGTTGCCGAAAGAAGACGACCAGCCGGACAGGGTGAACGCTGGGGCGGACCAGGATGACCTCGACCTGGAGTTCCAACAGGGTGAGCGCCGCATCGATGTTATCTTCGGCGGCTCGTCAGCTTACTAGTCCCGGCGCGAGCTCAAGGTCGCCTCGCGAACCATCTTCCAGGTCGCCGCCGGGAGGCCCATCAAGCAGCACTGCAAGTGGGCTGGGGCCACCATCACCTTTTCTCCAGAGGACGCACTTCAAGGTATGCCCCGAGATCTGAAGACTGCCCTGGTCGTGACCCCGACCATCAGCAACACCGCTGTCAGTCGAGTCATGGTCGACGGCGGTAGCTCCCTTAACTTGCTGCAGGCTGGAGCACTTGACCGGATGCAGATTCCCCGGTTGAAGGTCAAGAACATCGCCGTCCCCTTCTTCGGGATCATCCCCGGGAGCTCGATCGTCCCTTTGGGGCAGGTGGTCTTGCCCGTCACCTTCGGCGACTCGGCCAATTTCCGCACCGAGCTGATAACCTTCGAGGTGGTCGAGGGGGACCTTCCGTACAACGCCATCCTCGGGCGGCCCGCCCTGATCAAGTTCATGGCGGCCAATCACATGGCCATCGGTGCATGAAGTTGCCTGGCCCCAATGGCATTATAACCGTGCGGGGCGACCTACAGGCGGTGCACGGGTGCGAGACCAAACTCGGCCCTCGCCGCGTCTGCCCAGCCGAGGCCGGATGCGATGGTGAAGAGCTTCGTCGAAGGCAGCAATCCAGCCAATGGGGACAAAGGTCAGGCCGCTCGAGGAAGGCGACCGGCGGATGCATCCATGTCTCGGACGAGCTGAGTTCCAAATAAGAAGTCGAGCTCGTCACTTTCCTCCGCGCCAACAAGGGCATATTCGCTTGGGAGCCTGCGGACATGCCTGGCGTCCCGAGGGAGGTCATCAAGCACAAGTTACAGGTGAGACCCGACTCTCGACCTGTGCACCAGAAACTGCGTCGTTTCTCCCCCGAGAAGGTCGCGGTCATCAAGGACAACCTTGACAAGCTCTTGAAGGTCAGCTTCATTCGCGAGATCGACTACTCCGAGTGGCTGGCCAACCCGGTCATCGTCCAGAAGAAGGGCGGAAAGTGGAGAATGTGCGTGGACCACACAGGCTTGAACTCGGCCTGCCCGAAGGATAACTTCTCACTCCCGCGCATCGACCAGATTGTTGACTCCACCGCAAACGCCAAGATGCTAAGCTTTTTGGATGCCTATTCAGGGTACCATCAGATCAAGCTGGCGGTCGACGACGAGAACAAGACGTCGTTCATCACCCCGTTCGGCACCTACTGCTAGACGACCATGTCGTTTGGTCTGCGCAATGCGGGGGCCACGTTCCAGTGTCTAATGACCAAGACGTTCGACTCCCAGATCGGTCGCAACCTTGAGGTCTACGTGGACGATATCATCGTCAAGAGCCCCTCCGAGGGCGACCACGTTCACAACCTCGAGGAAACCTTCAACAACCTGAACAGGCACAAGATCAAGCTCAACCCCGAAAAGTGTGTGTTCGGCGCCACGTCAGGGAAGGTGCTCGGCTACATGATCGGGGGCTCGGGGGTTGGCCCGAACCCAGAAAAGATCGAGGCAATCGAGAAGATGGCGCCCCCGACCTCGGTCAAGCAGGTGCAAAGCCTCACAGGCCGCATGGCCGACCTCAGCAGGTTCATCTCGAGGCTCGGCGAGCGCGGGCTTCCGTTCTTCAGAGCTCTGCGCAAGCATGGGAGCTTCGAGTGGACGCCGGAGGCACAGCGGTCCTTTGACGAGCTATAGGTATACTTGTCAACCCCACCCCTGCTTACGACCCTGCAGCCCGGCGAGAAGTTGGTGCTCTACCTTGCGGCTACCGCTCAAGCCGTCTGTGCCGTCCTGGTGGCCGAGCGGGGATCCCAGCAGCACCCGATCTATTATATCAGCGAAGTCTTGCACGGCCCGAAGGAACGTTACCCGCAGGTACAAAAGCTGCTGTACGCTCTTCTCATGGCTTCGCGCAAGCTTCGACATTATTTCCAGGCGCACTCCGTGGTCGTCCCGAGCAACTTTCCGCTCAAGGACATCTTGCGGAACCCAGAAGGCGGCGGGCGAATCTCCAAGTGGGCTACGGAGTTGGCGGCATTCGATATCCAGGTCGTAGCCCGAACGGCCATCAAGTCACAGGCGCTTGCCGACTTCGTGGTCGAGTAGACGTCACAACTTGCGCCCGATCCAGAGGTCGAGGAAGAAAAGCCCTGGACCATGTTCTTCGATGATTCGAGGTCCTTCAAGCGCTCAGGGGCTGGAATTCTTATTCTCACCCCGCGCGGCGACCACTTGCGGTACGTAGTTCGCTTTGAGTTTCCAGCGACCAACAACGTGGCCGAGTATGAAGCCCTCTTGGCGGGCCTACGAGCTTGCAAAGCGTTGGGCGTGCGTCGGTTGGTCGTTAAAGGCGACTCCCAGCTCGTCGTCAATCAGTACAACAAGGAGTACTAGTGCTCGGACGACTCAATGGCGAAGTACCTAGCCGAGGTGCGCAAGATGGAGAAATGGTTTCAAAACCTGGAGCTCCAGCACATACCAAGGAGAGACAATATGGGTGTCGACTCCCTCTCCAAGCTCGCCTCCTCCGACGACGAGGTCCCGCCCGATGTCATCCTGGAGACCATGGTGGCTCCCTCAATCTCTTCCCAGACGGTCCTACTCGCCGTGGTCGAAGGCACTCCCTCCTGGGCTGAACCAATCCTTAACTTCCTTGCAAGGGGCGACCTACCGCCCGACCCTGCCGAGAGAAGCAGGACCAAGCGCCGGGCGAGTTTGTACACGCTCATCGGGGGGACGCTCTACAGGCGGAACATTTTCGGCATTCTGACATGGTGCATCTCTACGGAGGAGGGTAAGTACCTGTTAAATGACATTCATTCAGGCCTCTGCGGAGTGCACTCTTCGTACAGGACGATGGTCGGCAAGGCATTCCATATGGGGTATTACTGGCCTTCGGCGCTTCAGGATGCTCGTGACATTGTCCGCACCTGTCGAGCATGCCGCCACGCCGGAAGTCGCATCAACCGCATCACGCGCTTTAGACTATCCGCTTGCACGCCCTTCTCGACACGGGGCTGGACATCCTCGGCCCTTTTCCTCAGGTGGTCGGCGGCAAGAAGTTCCTGTTCGTTGCTGTGGACACTTTTACCAAGTGGATTGAAGCTGAGCCGGTCTCGACCATCACTTTCCGGGCGTCGTCCGTTTCTTCGCTTGTTCGTGGTCACAGTGCACGGGTCCCATGCAAGATTATCACGACAACGGTACTCGGTTTACGGTGAGTTGTTCCAGGAGTTTTGCGAGGACCTCGGCATCAAAGTGTGCTTTATTCGTGGCTCACCCCGAACAGCGGAGCGGCAGAACGCGCCAACGCCAAATCGTCCAGGGCGTCAAGAAACGAGTTGCAGGTGAGCTCGAACGCTACGGCAAGACCTGGGTGGATGAACTTCCCACCGTCTTATGGTTTATTCGTACCACAGTTAGCCCAGCCACAGGGTCCACTCCCTTCCAGCTCGTGTTCGGTACTGAAGCCGTCCTTCCTCCTGAGGTTACGCTGGGCTCTGCCAGGGTCAGCTTGGTCAATCAGGTCGACTTCGAGCACGAACGGTCTCTCGACCTTACCCTCGCAGAAGAAGTAAGATGCCGTGCACTGCTACGATCAACGCACTACCTGCAAGCTCTTCGCAGACATGCGTCCCGGTCGGTACGACCTAGGAAGCTCCTTGTTGGGGACCTAGCCCTGAGATGGATTCAGGGCTCGTCCAACACCAACAAGCTATCCCCGCGATGGGAGGGCCCCTATAGAGTCGTTTCAACAGATCGCACGGGGGCTTACCAGCTAGCGATGCCCGATGGCAGAGAGCTCTCTAGCTCGTGGAACATAGATCAGCTTCAGAAGTTTTATGTATAACCTCTATACCTTAAATTTTCAGTAAAGCTGTTCTTCTATTCTCGTCCTTTATAACTTTTTCGTTTGTAACTACACTGTCATTGTTTCCCGATACTCTTCGAGCACGACCTTCATGCACTGCGCACTCACTTTTGGTCTAAAGCCCTGGGAGCTTAACGTTCACCCCCAGTGGTCGAGCTAAGCGTAAGCCGAATCTATTCGCAATCTGGCTCTCCCCTGTGCCCGAGTTCGAGCCAAAAGCCTCGTGGTTTTGACCGTAGTGTGCGTGGTCGTGGTCGTTAGTTGGGGTGCGACCATCTCTTTGTTGAACTCACTTTTGTCATGTTCTTTCCCTACGAACCCTTCTTCCACTCTGTAGGTCGTGGTCGATTGTCTGCGTCTAAGTCTTGTATCCAAGGCCGGCGCTGCTCGACCTTGGACCAACGGGGGCTGGATGAGGATACCGCATCAACGCACGACCTAAAGAAGCCTCGGGC
The DNA here is from genome assembly GCA_036346375.1 of Guadua angustifolia. Lineage (NCBI taxonomy): Eukaryota > Viridiplantae > Streptophyta > Magnoliopsida > Poales > Poaceae > Guadua > Guadua angustifolia. The sequence goes on from CM070508.1 coordinate 31,185,502, forward strand.
TAAGAACGACAAGGGCGAACTCCAAATGTCCTCGACTATGAAATTATACCAAGACAAAAAGTCTTTCTTTGTTCTCCAAAAGGAATTTGGCTCTGTTAGAACATTTTGCTCTAAAAACGTTTCTTACAGGTCGGCCATCTCGCGGGCAAGCTTCTCCTTCTCGAGCTCGGCTACCTTGGCTCTCAAGGTCGCTATCTCACTCTGGTACTAGAGGGCTCGCGTGGAGGCATCCGCCGCTCGGCGCCGTTCATCTTCAAGTTGGGCCAGGGCGCTCCTCGCCGCTTTGCTGATGCGCCCGAGCTTCTCCTCGAGCCCTAGGGTCTTGGCCTTGAGCCCGGGAGACGCCCCCGCAGAAGCTTTCTCCAGCGCCTCGACCTTGGACCGCTCGGCCTCGAACGCCTTGCTGGCGCACTCGAGCTTCGCCTCAAGCTCGAGGATTTTGGCCTCGAGCTCGGGGGACGTCTTCGCTGTGGAGGACGCCTGCTCCGCAGCGGCCATCCCCATCGCCTCGACCTTGGCCCGCTCGGCCTCGACCGCCTCGTTGGCGCGCCCAAGCCTCACTTCGAGCTCCAGGACCTTGGCCTCAAGCTCGGGGGACGCCTTCGCCAAGGAGGATGCTCGCTCGCAGCGGCCTTTTCAGCCTAACCGACCTTGGCTCGCTCGGCGTGGCGCCTTGGCCGACACGTCGCCGTACTCCACGGCCTTGAAGCCATGCTCGCGCTCGGAGGTCCTGGTCTGCTCGAGCTCGGTCGCGTGGGCTACCTCCTGCGCCCTCATCGTTTGGCGAAGATCGACAAGCTCCCCGGCCTTCTGCTCGAGCTCCACTTGATCGACCTCGATGGTCCTGATGAGCCTCGAGCGCGCAGCCTCCCGCGCCTCCACCACGTTCAAGAGGCCCCTCAGCACATCGGTGTGCTCCTGATGGCCTTGCAGCCCCAGGGAGACATGGTCGATCGCCTTCACAACAGAAAGGGTGGCCTGAATTAAGAAAGGAAACAGGGAACTCAGGCTAACAAGCTACGGGGTGCGCAGAGGGGCCCTTACCCCGCGAAGTCGATTCTCCAGGCGTGAGCGGGTATATTCTTCGTGATCGTCGATACGGTCACGGGGGATTTCCTCCTCCTCATCGCCCACTGTTCCTAGGGTGAGGTCGACCGCAGCCTCCATCGGCGCACTGGGGCCAGGGTCTTTAGGCTCCGCGTCGGGCGTGACCTGGGATTCCGTTGCCTCCTCCAGAGGGCTCGACTCACCGGCGGGGGAGGGGGCGACAGCAACGTTGGCCCCTACCTCCGTGGCCAGGGCTCCGCTCGCCTCCAGCTCTGAGGGAGCGATGACCGGCTCAGCTGCAAGGCCTCCCGCGGTGCGGACAACCTCCGTGGCCCGGGATTCTATGACCTCGATGCCCGGCGTGGCCGCAGTTGTGCAGGTCTGCGGCGCTCATGCGGCGGTGCCATCTCCGGTGGCCGGTGGCGTCGCGACCTGGGCGCCCGAAGCGGCCATGGTCGGGTGAGCCTGGGGCGACTCCGCGGCGGCGACCGTGGCACTCTGGGTGCCCTTCCCCGCGCCAACCTCAGGAGGTCGGCGGTGCGGCGGCTCCGCCTCGCCCGATCTTGTAATCCTCACTGGTCGCGGGCTGGTTTTCCTCTTCGCCCGGGTCGTCGACCCCTTGGTAGAACTCACCAACCGGGGCCGGGCTCGGTGGCCCCAAGGGGGTCCGTGTCGGGCGTGAAGGTCGGCGCGGGGCCAGCACGAAGACGTTCTCCTCCTCCTCGGACTCGGACTCGCCCTGGACAACAGCCATCGTCAAAATGGGCAAGTCTCGAGCACGGGCGCTCAAGGTCTGCGATCAAGAACAAGTACTAAGCAGGAAAGACACGGAGGGGGCAGAGTGAACTGAAAAGCCAAAAAACTCACCTGGGTCACCAGCCTCCGCCTTGTCGAGGGCCGGCGTGAGTCTTGCTGCCCCGATGCTGCAGGGGCACTTCGCCTTCTCACCCCACTGGCCTGGGACCTCGGAGCTTGCGCCGGGTCTGCATCATCCGCGGCGGTAGACCTGGAAGCTCGACCTTGGGTGCCCTGGGCTGGCTGGGGGCTCGCGGTTCTGGCGGCAGTGGCCGCGCTCTATTACTGTGAAAGGGGACCCAAATCAGAAGGCGAATGAGCACGAGCAAGGAGCCTGGGGGCTCGGCCATGGGAATCCTTACTGTGGCGCGGTCACCCCACTCGACGTGAGGCTTCTTCACCACCTGGCGGTCTGCCCCGGGCACGAGAGGCCTCTTCTTCCCCTTCTTGCCGCCGGGCAGCGGAAGCATCCTCCTGGCCGTCTCGGTCAGCTCTAGGTGATCCTGCGAGCATACGGGGTTCAAGAAAAGCTTCTTGGATGCTTGAGTTGAGTTCTTGGTCGGGGAGGCCTACCTTGTCTTTGTGGCGCAGTACATTCCTCGGCACGGGCTCGTCGAGGGTATAGTCGTTCGCGGCTTTCCCGAACATTTCGTTCATTCGGGCGGTGATCCAGGACTCCCTCGGTGCTGCTGAAGAGGCCATGTCATCAAGAGGAACCAGGGAGCAAATCCGCTACAAATATTGAGGAAACACAACTTACCGACCGTCCCTTCGCGAGTCACGTCGTCGCGACCCTGGATCGCGTAAAAGGGGTGCTCCCTTCGCCACAGGGGGAACACCCGACCTCTCAGGAAGTCGTTGGCGATGGCCTGCCCGGTGAGGCCTCGCGTGGCGCAGATGTGGAAGGTCGCGATGGCCTCTTGGTCATCGTCCAGGTCGCCCGACTCCGGGGTCTCCTTCTTCCCACCGAGGGGCGTACCCTTGAACTCCAGCACGCCGCCCTCGCCCCGTTTCAGATAGAACCATCGCTCGGACCACAGGCCGAGGGAGTCACGGTAGCGCTTGCGGGAAGGACCACGGAATCCCCGTCGGCTGTCAGAAGTAGAGGCACCCGACCACGGGGTCCTTCCCAGTGCGGAAAAGGGAGAAGAAGCGAAAAAACAGCGAGGGGGTGGGAAGGATTCCAAGGAACCCCTCGCACAGGTGAGAGAAGACAGAAAGCAGAAGGATGGAGTTGGGTACCAGATTGATCAACTCGATCTCGCAGACAGTGAGGACGTCTGCGAGGAACTCGCTCTCCGGCGTTCGAAGGCCGAAGAGCATGTCTTTCTCAGTCTTGTGACGAGCGTCGTCCGTGGCTGCGGCTCGGTCTCCCGTCCGGCGATCCGCCATGAATCTTGATCCAGCGAGCCGGGCTCTCGAGCTCTTTCATCCTCGACACTGTCAGAGAGCTTTTCCCGAGTTTGGCCATGGCGATCGAGAGGAAACTTTGGTCAGAGGAAGAAGGGGGGCTCAAAGCAAGAAGACAAAGGCTACGAGGAGGCAGGGTTTGGAGAATGGCAGCGGTCACAAGTTTTATAGGGCTAAGGCACTACGGGCCCGCCGATCGAGGGCGTTTCAAAGGGCGCGCCGGTCAAGTGATGAGATAGGAGCAGGTCAAGGTCACGCGGCAAAATCGAGGCGTCGCGAACGGTTTCGCTGTCCGACCGTACTGAAGTTTCGGAGATCAAGAGGCGCCAGGTGTCGCTTCGTCACAGCCTGGCGTTACGTTTCCGCCCGACCTCGACCTCACGCATGAAGGCTCGGGAAATCGGCCCCGTCTGTGGAGGCTCAAGGTCGGCCCGTGTCCCTGCCCTAACCTTAAGCCTCGGGGCTAGGCGGCGAAGTGGCGTCCTTGACCGGTCAGCGGGCTCCCAGGCTCGGGAGGCCCCGACCATGACCTGGGCATCGTTGGGCCCTGGGCGACCTCGAGTTCGAGCGGTGAGAGGCCTTATCCCCGCTCGACCTCGACCTGAACCCGGGCGTGCGTTTACTCGGCGGTTACTAAGATCCGAATGACTGCGTCAAGGCGGAAGTGGGCGGCGTTTCCGGGGCAGTTGCAGCCCACCTACAATGCGCACGAAAGCCACTTCCCCGGGAATCTCTCCCACCCGTTGCAGGCAACGTCCGAGTGATTATAAGGCAGTGCAGGGCGCATGTACGAGGACGAACACACAAGAATTCGAGCATTAGACATCGCCATTGTTGAGCTCAAGCTGTAATACACATCTGTACTTGATAGTAACAAAGACCACCGCCGCAGGGCGACTGGAGTAGAGCTATTACCTTCGCAGGGGCTCGAACCAGTATAAATCCTTGTCTCTCGCTCTCTGTCGCCTAGCTCCGACCTCCAGCACGTCGAGTCCCTTTCCTCATTGAGCCAAGCCCCGCTCGGGTCCTAATTCTTACTGACCCCTGTTTCATTTCTACGGTTGGCGATCCCGATCGTCGACAATCTTCAACTCACAAAGCTCAAACAATCGATGCACTTGCCTTGTTCTTCGGAGATGGAAGGGCTAACCGCGTCCAGAAACAACACCACGTGTACAATGGTATCCACATTATAACATGACAGTACCATTGCATACATAACCCTAGTGCTCGCTTCCTACATCCCGAACCCCCGGCCAAACGATGAACTCACAATTTATCGGGAACACGCTGAAGAGCTCCTGCTTCATAATTTCATATCTATTTTTATACTGCACCTAAAAATCGGAAAATTTTACAGAAGCCATATTTCAACCTTATCTACAACTTTCATGAAGACAATAAATTTAAATTCCACTGTTATCTATGCCTAGTCAGTAGTCCAAGACAGATTACGTAATTCTGTTTCCAATTTCTGACAGCAGATTTCTATCAGAGATTACTCGCAGACCATCACTCCAAAAATTCTGAAAAAATTACACAAAATAGTTCTCGATGTTATCTACAACTTCTGGTTATACGATTTTTGCAGGAAAAATCATTTAGGTCACAAAAACGCAACTTCGACCAGACTGCTCAATCTGAACGAACCCGGTGCACTCTGATCCGAAAATCTAATCTCCTCCTAGAAACCCTCCTCAACGAATTAACCATGGACAAGGGCTCCAAAACCCTCCTAATACCACCCTAGAACAGAATCTAAAACCCCCAAATCAAACCTCACCTAAAGGGAATGAAAACTCACCGTTCTTCGTCGATTTGCGCCGTTCTTCGTGGCAGATTCGAACCCGGGCAGCGGAGGAACACTTTGGGTGGATGGATCTACATTTCTACTAGCTGGAAATGGCGTGGAAGAGGGGAGGAAGTGGCTGCAAATTTTGTCCATGGAGGAGGAGGTTTGGGGCGGCTAGGGGGGAAGGAGAGGTGGGAGATTAGGGTTAGGGATGTGGTGGGGCTGGTTTTGGGGGCCCAAGAGGGTGGCTGCAGTTTTTGACCTTTTTCTTTCCTTTTCTTTTAATGAGAAATCACTCCCTCAAGGCTAAACTCCACCCTTTAATAGCCCAAAACCCTCCGTGGGTCCCACTACAGCCCACAAATCACCAGAAATTCCCGCACGAACTCAAAAAAATCGAGATTCGGGTATTACAGATGCAACGGCGACGGCTATAAATAGGGCCTTTTGGAATGGTGTTGCTCTGTGCTTGAGGGTTTTTTAACCTTTGGTTCAAATTCTTCGTTTGGTTGATGGGGATGTCAAGCCATCTATGGCTTTTCTATATGGAGAACTAATTATGGAAAAGAAGAAACTCAAGGATGCCTTTGGAAATGTAGAAAAGAACTACAAAGTTGTTATAGCCATTGTTGAGAAGAAGATGAAAGGTAGACTTGATTCTCCATTATACTTGAGTGCATACATGTTGAATCCATACTATAGCTATGTTGATAATGCAATCTTCATGGATCTAATTATTACGGAATCATTCATGTCTTGTGTTGAGACTTTTTATCATGGTGACGATGACAAGCAAGATCAGGTTGCAAATCAAGAGTTGATCAAATTTCAAAATAGAGAAGGTCCCTTTGGAAAGAAGCTTGCAAGAAGTTGTCAAAACTTCGACTATAATCCAGGTAAACTTGTGCTCAATTCATACATTTTGCAATGCCAATGCATGGTAACTTGTTAATCAACTAATACAGATATACATATACTAAATTGTTCTTCCTTTTTTTATTGATAACATCTTGGTGGAGGCTCTATGGAGGCCAAACACCAAATTTACAAAAGATGGCCTTAAAACTCCTCTCATTGACCTCAAGCTCTTCCGGTTGTGAAAGAAATTGGAGCACTTTTGAATCGGTTAGTCTCTACTCTTGAGTCCCAATAATCCAATATTCAATACTCTAAAGTCTCAATTCTCAATATTATGTAATGTCTCCATCTACTTTGCAATTCGTAGATACATACCAAAAGAAGAAATAGGCTAACTACTGCCCGTCTCAACAATCTAATCTACATACAATTCAATGCTAGAATGTTGGCCAAGAAAGAAAGGATCATGGCAAAGAAGAACACTGATGTCATCCTATGTTGTGATGCTACTGAAGCTCAAGGATTTCTATATGAGGGAGGGGATAATCATGCATTGGTTGTTTTTAGGGATGAGGAGGATGAGGAAGAGGTAGTGCCCGGTATACCATGGGGAGTACTTGATGAAGCTATGGGTACTATTGAACAACTTGAACTTCGTAGAAGTGCAAGAGTGAGAGAGCTTCATGATGATGAATTTCAATCCAAAGAAGAGGAGGGCAATGAGGAAGAGGTGGATGTTGAGTTTGAGGATGACGAAGACGAAGTGTTGCCACGAAAGTTCTATCCTTTAGAGTATTGATCATTTCAGGATCATTGGCTCAAACTTTTGTTGAACTTAATTATGTGTTGGACTATGTTTTATGACTTTATTATGTGAACTTAGTTTTGTGACTATATTATGTGTGAGACTATGTTTTTTGATTATATTCCATCTTTTATATATGTCTTTCACTTTTTTGTTTCATTACAGCCTGCCATTTTGTAATTTCCGCCTAGGCGCGCCTAGGCGCTGCCTAGGCGGGCTAGGCGCTAGGCAGTGGGCCTCTGCCCGCCTACCGCCTAGCGCTTTTTTGAACATTGCACCATCTCAACCTGCAACAAGCGGCTCTCGTAAAAACCTCAACTCAAAAAAAAGAGAAAAAAATGAAAAAAAATCAGCAAAGGTGGAAAGCAAGAAAGAAGAGACAAGTCGAGATCTTTTTAATCTTTCAAGTTAGTTTTGCCTTTAGAAAATAGTTTTAGACACTCCTAAGATAACAATCTAGCTAGGGCTTGACCTACAGTCAGTATGACTTTGAGACCACCTCTGTCAGGACCCGAATATGCAAATCCAGACCCTTTGCATATTCCGCACTAGTCCAAGATCACGCTAGTGCACACAGGCTCAACATAGATGAATATCACAATCATACTCAGCGATAACATAATAAAGACTTCATTAAATTAAGTATAATTGTTAAATGACCTTATGGTCCATCTTACATAAGTACGCCTCGCAGGACTAAGACTGAAAACCAAATAAGCAGTAGCGCAAATAAACATAAGCGTAGAAAACCCTTCAATCTGCCACAGGCAATTGACAAGGTTCGCACCCTAGTTGTTCGCCTCTTCTTGATACTCTTCCTCAAAAGAAGATGTTTCTTCTCCAACTGGTGATGTTTTGTTGCAAGGGGTGAGTACATAAAGCACTCAAATAACCGTGCACAGAATGCAAGTCTAATATACTATATGCATGGCTTAGTACAAAGGATAGGGTATAAGGTTATTTTGCATGAACAACATTTGTAAAGGAATAGCATAAATAGATTGAAAGACAATAAAACAAATAATGACAATAATAACTTTTGCAATTGTCAATAACCAATTCATAACCTTATTCCACATTTAAATATCCATTCCCACATTTGTTTTGATAAAATCTAATCCTTGATTGTAATCACCGAGTAATGCTCAATACCGCAAGCATAACTATTCGAATAGGTTTTACATTCTGTAGAGGTTATACAGTTTACCCACAAGATAAAATCATACACCACAAAGGCAAATGATTATAACAAAGCTTTTCCAATGCCTATCTAAACCCGGTACTATGCGCTAAAGTTTCAACACTTGTGAGACTGGTTACCACATCCAAAGCCCCCCTCTTGTGCCATGTGAGAACCCATGCGAGGACTGGTTACCACAACTCGGGTCTCACACCACTACTAATAGTACCAAAGCTCAGACTCAATAAATTAATCAGCTAGGTATGTCCTATACCAGACTTGTGATTGTATGATTGACTCAATTCAAATTCTTGCAAAGTTAAGTCCTTAATTTACCAAAGCAAGACTAATTAAAAATCATCGTAACCATGAACCAACGATTATCATAAAAAGCAATGTGACCACTCAAGTACCACATTGGCCCACCACAAGTACATGCCACTTCCCTCAGTCTAAATCATTTTACCACCCGGGTTGACTTAACAAGCACCACGTGCCATCAACAACACCAACATTATGTGACAACACCCGACACACAAGTTAATAAACATGTTCCATAATCATTAAGTAAGATTATCCATTTGCATATAAAATGATAACTCGTTGTATGGCTAAGCATACTGTTTGCGTTATAACTACCCACATTAGCAATTATAGCTACCAACCCTTGTGAAACCATTCTAGGGTGACAAATGAGATATGACATACGACATAGCAAGGTGGATGTAATTCAAAGGGGACAATTAACTATTCTCAACATATGTGAAATAAGCGATAATTGAATTAACATGCAATACTTTGAAACAATATAATATTTAACTAATGGGTTCAACATGATCAAAGCACAACTTGCCTTCAAATAGCTTCGACTCCTACTCTGAACCTTGCTCGAGTGGTGGATCCTCAACCATGAACTCATCGGGCAACTCGACGTCTATGCATAATGAGAGAAAAGCAATAAATACCCAAAACAGAGAGCAAGATCAACTCCAAAAATTAAATAAAATTCACCATTAAATAGAGTATGATTTTACAAATTTTTGGAAACTAGAATCGCCTCAATTGGAGTTCGGATACAAAAGATATAGCTATTCAAAGTTTGAAATAAAAGACAAATCAAAAAATTAGAGAAAATGAATTAACCGAATTATTTTTATACAAGAAACTAGCATTTATGATGTCATGCTGACATCAACAGACACATGGCCCAACTAGAGGTTGACACGTGGTGCATCTCGGCAAATGACTGAAACAGTGCATGGTGGAATCCCACCCATCCAATTCAAATCGGACGGTTAAGATCAGCAAGAGGCGCGATGCGGCGGCTTACTGCGATGCTGACACACGACATGATCTGGATCGCCCAGATCAGATCGGATGGTAGTGACGGTGGAAGAACTGAAGCGGCAAGGTGACATAGCTAGCCTGGCGGGTGACACACAGCAGAATCCGAGGCGCACGCGGCAGATTCGATGGCTATAACACGCTCGCGATGGTGGTGATGGTGTGGTGGAGTAGGTTCATTGGAGATGAAGACAATGACACGGCTGACGACGTTCTGGGGCTCCCCCGGCAATGTTTGTTGGCACGTCCGACGCGTCCTGACACAGCAAACTTGCCGGCACCAACGGCGACGGCGGTTGAACAGTGGCGGAACAAAGCAAAAATCGCAGTGTAGCAAAGCAGCAACTTCGGCGAGTTCGCGCGGGTAGCTAGGGTGTGCCTCGGCATACGCAACTAGACCAAAAGATGCGGTGTAGGATGAGGATCACAAAGGTGGCGGCGGCGCAATAAATAGGACACTCAGCTTCCGTGTAGGGCACGGAAACCAAAATAGAATCGGCGACAGTAGAGATTCGATCTGGATACGACAAGCTGACATGGCACAATCACGAGCATCCACGTAGATTCGATCGAGCGGCTGCCAACGAGCGGCAGTTATCCAACGATCTCGCAGCTAGGATTTCGCGATGGCGGGCTGCACAGGCCAGCGGCGAGAGCGGGCTGGGACGCGGAGTGAGGAAACGAGCGGGATAGAAAGGATTAAGGCCAAAACACTATTCACTATATTTTAAAACCTTTTTGAATTAAAATAAATTAGCAAAATAGATTAAGCCAAATAAAATAGCAAAAATATCAGGAAAAATCCTAGAAAATACTTTAAGACATTTAGAACACAAATAAAATATTTCTAATAAAAGATCATCAACACATATCACTAAACATATAAAATATTGCAAAAGGCTTAATTCAACAAATTCAAAATAAGTTAACTAAATCTCAGAAAATTCAATAAAAAGGAAAAAGCATATGTAACATCCCAAAAATTTTAATAAAGTGAAAATTTATAATGCACAGTAAAAGTAAAATTTGTAAAAAAAACTTAAGTATTCAGGTGAATTATTTCAGCTGGTAAATGAATTTTTAATGCACAAAATAATGAAAAGATAAATCAAAAGACATCTTTTAACTAGCAACAGTACACTTGTCAGAATCTAATAAAAATAATCACGCATTATCTCGAGCTAAAAATTTTAAATTTTCTTCTAGATTAAGAAATGAATTGATAGTAAACATTTTAGAAATTAATAAAGTATTTTGTAATATTTAAAAATTCAAAACACAAAGATTAATATTTTAAGAATATGAATGTCAGAATTTTAATAAATCAAATACAAAATATTTAAATCTGAAAATTTTACTAAAGAATCATACTTTCAAGAGGAACTCTTATAAAAAGTTTCAAAAAGTTTTGAGAAGATTTATGTTCTCTGAAGAATCAAAAACACAAATCTAAAAATTGTGCAGAACATCTTGTCAGAGTTTTTATAAATTCTGTGAATAGTATTTTTCTCTAAAATTTCTGCAATAAGAAGATAACTAGCGGACCATCATACAAAAAAATTCTCATAAATTTTGAAGTGACGGGAGACTAGTCCATTGAAACCCTACCTGCTTAGCCTGCTGTTAAATCTCAATTTCGCTCGGCTTCCCCTTTTCTCTGACCGACATGTGGGACCAGCTTCTTGTTCAGGTCCACACACCAACCTCTCCTCTGCATCATCTTCAACCTCCGGTCACTTGTGCCCCAAAGCAATTCATCCTCTGTTCTTCATTGCGTGTTCTGTAGCCTCGTCATTTCGGTCTATTGCCCAAGCCATCGAAGCACTAACCTTACCTCTTCTTCTCCACACAGCTTCGCCTCTGCGTTCCATGCCAAAATAGCCACTATTCTCCCTTGTCATGCTCGGTGAAGGCTCCATCCAAGACCAAGCTCATTCGGCCAGGGCTTACCTCTTCCTCGGCTATAAATAGCACCTAGTAATTGCTTTGAAGCCACGTTCATTTCCCTCTCTACTCCCTATTTTTCTCCTCTAGCCAGCATGCCCAGAGTTTCTCCATTTCCGCCATTGCCGAAGCCTTGAAGCTCAACAAAGAGCAAAATATGAACAAATCACCTTAACCCCATGAAGCTAAATCCATTACCCATTCGAGCTTGTTTAAGCCAGTTCTTCTTCTACGGCTAGCCGTCGCCATGGTCACCGCTTGAGCTCGGTGCTAGCTCACCTCTAACCTTCCCCGGCCGAATCGGTACCACTATTGGATGCGCCTTGCCAAGCTCTTTCGCCCAGTGCCCTTGCCGTCGCCAGAGAACCACCAGAGTATAGTCGCCGGCGAGCCCTACCTATGCCTCTATTTGGGAGTCACTGCCATGCGGGTCCCGTTTATCAGCCAGAGCAAGCATCTCCAGTTCAATGGGTAAAGGCGCCTTCTCCTTTGGAAAGCGTATTTTCCTTTTTTAGTCCATTTCCAAACCAAAACAAATGTAGTTATTAATATCTTGTGCATTTTTAGTCCAAAACCAGAAAAATAAATTTGTATATTCATCTAAAATCAGTAAAATTCTACATATACTAAAATATTAAATTTTTGCTTTTTAGAAAAATTATTTGAATTAAATTTTATTAATAACCCCATTATGGTCATTAATAAAATCTATGCACAGTAAGCCATAAAGTAATAAAATAAATTTTTATATGATTACAAGACTAGGATGAATTCAAACCTACAAAAACATTTAATTTTTGAGTCATAGAACAATTATAAAAATTTAAAAGTAATAAGCCCACTATTATGGACATTATTGCACATATGAAAAATATAACTTCTGAAATCATAAAATAAATTTTTATGTGCTTCTAAAACCATGGAAAACTCAAATATGCAAAAACATTTAAATTTTTTATCTATGTTTAAATTAATTGCTTTGCAATCATCAGTAAACCCTAAATATGGCCATTAATAGGAATGAGTATATAACAACTCATAAAATAATAAAATAATTTGTATAAACCTATGACTAATGTCTGCTTTTATTAATCCAAATAATTTTTGCATCTTGAATTCAATGTTATAAACAAAAGAATACATAATTTTAACTTCTTGAATGCGTAAAACAAGAATAGGTAATACATAAAAGAAACCATGCATCATTCAAGCTGCTAACAATTAGATGTATATACTTAATCGACTAAAACACGAGAATGTGAAACTACTCAATCCAACCCTAAAACGCACCTGCTTTCTATAGCAAATCTTTATTTAATTTACTATCTATTTTCTTTTTGCCCTTGTTAAAGATAGTTATTTGCTATATTTTCCATTAAACGACGTGTAGAACTCTTCATTACTAACTCCATCATCGACAACACCAGCCACAACTACGACTTCACCATAAACAACAAATAAGCAAGGCAAGCACCCCTTTGATCATATTCATCCCAAAATTTAATTTTCCTTTTGCTTATCAAATTGTTTCATGCATGCGTTTATTTTCTATAAATATGCTATTTTGTGGTTCTGGTAGATATACCTATTGTCTCATGAAACTTCCTTGATAAGTATGGATATGTGAACCTTAATAACCATATATTAAGGATAGACATTACTTAATGTCATCATGGGTATATGCGCTTACATATTATTCATGCTTAGCCATGCTTTAGAATCAACAAAGTAGATGATCAGATCAAAATGGTTTCTTAAGAACTTAAAATGGTTGGAAATGACACTGTTGATTACTGGTATTTTGATTAAAAACCAAAAATAGAACTATGGTTTTGACGCAGGTGATTATTCACAATAGCCCGTTATGCAAAGGGAATTGCATGTAGTGTAGGGGGGAGATTATCGCCCGTGTTGGATTAAAGACCGAACATCATGTTGTATGATCCAAGACATATCTGTACAAACCACAACTGCTGGGATGAGGCAGGCTTAAACCAATTAAGTTATCTAGTTTAACTTTGCAATTTGGAAGCTCGAAGTAGTACGGGCTCTCATTTCATGGTTTGCTCGACGGGGTGCCCTTACCGAGGTCTTGGGAGCCACACTTGCTAATACAATGGTGTACGATTTGCCATGAACAGAAATGGTGTGTTGGGTGTTGTGAAGTGAATCCATATCTTGGGTGAGTGTTTCTATTTCTATGGCAAGGGCTTAACGTCCCGGTGCTGGTGCAAAGTTAATATAGGTAATGTAAAGGTTTTCGTCATAAACATTCTGGCCACACACCAAAGGTGCGTGAAACATGCGGTAAAAAGAAAATGTCATGACTTATGGGTAAAGTTGTACACCTCTACAGAGTGTAAAATCTAATCTATTAGCCGTACCAGCGGTCATGGGAGTCTTGGTGAATTGATGCAAGTTAGATGTTTTGTTATTTTCAAAAGGGCTTGGTTTCATTTGTTTTGCAACTGCCACTTTATGTCAAAGGGCTAGCATTGATGGACTTCGTGACTTGGATTATTCATTGCACGCGAAGAGCTGTGAGTATTATTTATGCTTTACTTATTCCATATCAATCAAACTTGCTCTTACAAATTTCGTTTACAAATGACAACTTGATTTACAAATTTAATTTCACTTTATGCAAATTAACTGTAGTAGCCTCCTTTGAATTGGTTTGCATTTATGCATTTGCGAATACCACCTTAAGTCTTGCTGAGTATGAAAGTATTCACCCTTGCTTAATCTATTGTTTTAGGTGGACAAGTTAAGCAAAGCTCCGAAGATTTATTTTCGTCGCAGGATGCGGGATCTTTGTTGCCGTGGTCTTTCTAGGGGTTATGCCTTGTCAGTTGCCTGCAGGTTGGATGGGCACACTACAAGACTTTGCTTCTTTGCTGCTATATACTGAGTTGTAAGATTTCTTTGTATAATAGCTTTCACTTAAATAATTTGATGTATGGTTGTGATTCCAATTGTTATAAATGTGTGTACTAGCTACTGATCTTGGGACTAGTACTGTATGCACATTAGATTTCTTTTTTTGCATTGTATGTAAAAATAGGGGTTGTTACAGTTAGTATTAGAGCTATACTGACCATAGGATAAACCCTAGATAGAATGGCCGTTAGCATGGTAATAAGCAAATTCAAAATGTTATTTTCAAAAGTTAGTATATTTGCAAAATGTAGATTTTGCTATTCTTTCCTTTTTCTTAAGGTCTTTCTCTTACCCTTATGTTCATTTTGTTTTGAAAACAAATACCTCTTTCCTTAAAACAATGCTCGACAAATGGAAACTCTAATTTCTACGTCAACAATCTCGAAGAGATGAATGTCGCTTTATGAAGACTTGTATTGATAGGTCGAATAGGAATATGCTGGGCTAAGTTGTTTAGAACCTCTTATATTAGTTATGTTCATTCTGTGTGCTTTGCTTGAAAACTTTTCGTATTGCTTTTCGGGATACACCCATGAATACTTGACATTAGGTTAAATACTTCACGATGTGACAACCCTTAATTAATAAGAAAATCTAATTAAAAAGATTTTAAAGAATGAAACATTGCCTTGTAACCAAATAGAACTTCATCTAAACAACCTATCTCTTTTTTGGTCATCGTTGCAGGATGCCTAAAATAAAATCCATAAGAAAACTTATGGAGAATGTGGCCATTCAAAGTTCTCGGCCTATAAAGGATAGCATTTCAATTCTAGTTCAGCCTAATCTACAACATCCAGCTACCAGAGCATCTGCATCTCGACGAAATGTTCATCATGAATCACCTCGACCTCCTCAAAATCCAAGTGAAGCTATTCTTGAAGAATAATCACCTGAATCCTTAGCTATGGCTTAAGTCCTGGCAATGATTGAGCAAGGACTTGAGGTTGATATACTCCTACTCCAACAAGTGGTGCAAAATACTGCCCACCTTAGCGAAGCTAGGGATGGAAATGATGGCACACCGCACTACTCCAAGTTGGGAGAGTTTCTGAAAACTCAGCCACCGACTTTCTCCTCATCAGCAGAACCTCTTGACGCTGACGATTGGCTTCGTTCCATCGAGAGCAAGCAGGTTATTGCACAGTGCAGTGACCATGAGAAGGTCCTCCATGCTTCACATTAGTTGCAAGGCGCTGCAGCAATCTAATGGAAGAACCATCAAGTGACACTCCCCGAAGGCCAAAATTTATCTTGGGTAGCATTCAAAGAAGCCTTTTGCCAAACTCACGTCCCTACAAGAATCATTGAAATTAAGAGATGAGAATTTATGGAATTGAAGCAAGAAGACTTATCAGTGATGGAATATTTACACCGCTTCAATCACCTATCCCGTTATGCTATTTCTAAAGCAACAGATGAAGCTTGAAGAATTGAGCATTTCAGAGAACACCTGAATGAAGAAATCAAATGGACGCTAGCACCCATGATATTCATGATTTCCAAACCTTAGTTGATAAAGCTATTCGGGTCGAGTACAATATGCGAGCAGTAATAGAAAGCCGAAAGCTCAAATGGATAGCCCGACAATCAACAAATGATCATCCCTCAAAGCAGCGTTTATTGCAGCCATCCAATGTTCAACAATCTACATCTCAATATCAGTGATGTCGAAGGCAAGCTTTTCGCCCTCAACAGCCCTCAGTTCATCCACCACAACAAGCAAGATCATCCTCTGGCACTTAGTACCAGGCAGCCTATGCTTGTCCCAGAAAGAATTCTGAACGACTTTGTCCTCAACAACAATCCTCAAATAGATATCGAGTGATTGGAAAATCACAGGTCTCTAAGTCACCATCCATGCCATCGTAAAGTGTTAATTGTGGTCGCCTACACCATGTAACTGCGGAAGAAACTCATGAAGCACCTGATGTGGTACTAGGGACATTCCTTGTTCACTCCGTACCTACATTGGTGTTATTTGATTCCGGTGCATCACATTCCATCATATACAAGAAGTTTGTCAAGCAACATGAACTACAAGACGAACTGCTTTCTACAAGAATGATAATTTATTCTCTTGGAGCAACCATGAAACCCACAACTCTGTTCAAAAGTCTGCATTGAAATAAATGGAGTAGCTTTTCATGCTGATCTTATTGTTATTGAAACCTTGGGACTAGATGTGATCCTCTGTATGGATTGGTTATCCAAGCACAAAGGCTGTATAGATTGTGCTAACCGATCTATAACCCTTCTTAGCCCAAATGGAACTCAAGTGTAGTTTTCTTCTATCAATAGCGCTCCAACTCAACAACCTTCACATTGTTCTGCTTTTGCCATAGAATTGAGTCAAGTACCAGTGGTATGTGAATATTATGATGTATTTCTAGATGAACTTCCAAGAATGCCTCCAGACCATGATATGGAGTTTGTCATTAATCTTATTCTTGGAATAGCCCCCATCACTAAGCGTCCTTATCGCTTGCTTCCAGATGAGTTGGTTGAATTGAAGAAGCAACTCGAAGAACAACTAAGCAAAGGGTTCATTCGTCCTAGCTCTTCTCCATGGGGCAGTCCTGTGCTATTTTTTCCTAAGAAGGATGGTGGTCTACGCATGTGCATAGATTATCGTACTTTAAATGAAGTCACAATCAAGAACAAGTATACACTTCCTCATATTGATAATCTCTTTGATCAATTGAATGGTGCTTAGGTATTTTCTAAGATTGATCTGAGACATATGTATTATCAATTGAAAATTAAACCTGAGGATATTCCAAATACTGCTTTTACCACTCGATATGGATTATATGAATACACCGTAATGTCATTTGGGCTTACAAATGCTCCTGCCAGTTTCATGTGCCTTATGAACAAGGTTTTTATGGAGTATTTGGATAAGTTCATGGTGGTATTTATTGATGACATTCTCATTTATTCCAAAACCGAAGAAGAGCATACTCAGCATTTGCATATTGTGCTTGGAAAGCTTTGTGATAATAAACTCTATGCCAAATTCGAGAAGTGTGAATTCTGGTTAAAGGAAGTCGCATTTCATGGGCATATTCTTTCTAAAGGTGGAATTGTAGTCGATCCAAGAAAGATCCAAGCTGTTACAGAATAAGAGCCACCTCAATCTATTCCTAAAGTTTGAAGTTTTCTTGGTTTAGCGGGATACTATTGCCACTTTGTCGAAAACTTCTCCAAAATTGCTCGACCCATGACTCAACTTCTGAAAAAGGAAAAGAAATTTGAATGGACCCAAGATTGTAAAGCTAGTTTCCAAGAACTTAAGAAAAGGTTAACCACAACTCCAATTCTCATCATACCTAATATTCATAAGAGCTTTGAGATATATTGCGACGCATCACGACACAGCCTTGGATGTGTATTGATGCAAGAAAGGAAAGTTGTCGCATATGCTTCACGTCAACTTCAGTCACATGAGCAAAACTATCCTACTCATGATCTGGAATTAGCAGCCGTTGTTCCCATTTTGAAGATTTGGAGATACTATTTGGTTGGCAATCAATGTGAAATTTATAAAGATCATAAAAGTCTAAAATATTTCTTCACCCAATCAGATCTAAATCTCAGACAGCAGAGATGGCAAAGACTATAATCTTAGCATTCATTACCATCCTGGTAAGGCTAATGTTGTAGCTGATGCTCTCAGCCGCAAACTTTATTGTCTTTTCATCTCTGACCAGTCTGAGCTGCAAAATGAATTCCAAAAACTCAATTTGGGTTTAGTTGAGGAAGGCTTTGTTGCTGCTCTTGAAGTGCAGCCAACTCTTAGAACTCATATTAAAGCCGCTCAACTCAAGGATGAAGTTTTTACTAAAATCAAAAAATAATTGAAAGAAGGAATTGAATATGCATTCTCTGAAAGTTCAGATGAAGTAATTATGTGAGGAAATCGTATATATGTCCCCGATGATTTTGATCTCAAGAAGTTGATCCTAAAGGAAGCTCATGAATCTCCTCTTACTATCTACCTTGGGAGCACAAAAATGTATCAAGACCTTAAATGTGAATATTGGTGGCCCGGCATGAAGAAGGAAATTGTTGTGTATGTTGCTGAATGTGATGTATGCCAGCGAGTCAAAGCTGAGCATCAACGTCCTACTGGTCTCCTTCAGCCCCTGCAAATTTCTGAATGGAAATGGGAAGATATTAGTATGGATTTCAGCACCGGTCTGCCCAAGACTCGAAAAGGGAATGATTCTATATGGGTCATTGTTGATCGGTTAACAAAAGTGGCTCATTTTATTTAGGTCAAAACCACATATCAAGGGGACAAACTTGCGGAATTCTACATGGATAATATTGTGTGTCTGCATAGTGTTCCAAAAACTATTATATCTGATCGAGGCTCCCAATTTACTTCTCGTTTCTGGGAAAGTTTGCACAGTTTACTAGGGACTAAGTTAAACTTCAGTACAACTTATCATCCTCTGATAGATGGGCAAATTGAAAGAGTAAATCAAATCCTGGAAGATATGCTCAGAGCCTATATGCTTTCATATAGCACTAACTGGGAGAAGAGACTTGCATTCGTTGAATTCTCCTATAACAACAGCTTCCAAACCAGTCTTCAAATGTCACCATTTGAAGCATTATGTGGGAGAAAATGTAGAACTCCTCTTTTCTGGTACGAGGTTGGTGAAAGAAAATTCTTCGGTCTAGACCTCATTCAAGAAGCCCAAGAACAAGTAGATATGATCAGAAGCAGATTGAAGGAAGCCTAGTCTTGTCAAAAAAGTTACGCTGATAATCACCGACGTAAAGTCAGCTTCAAAGTAAATGATCATGTCTATCTAAAAGTTTCTCCTCTCCGTGGAGTTCGTCGTTTCCAGATCTATGGAAAGCTAGCTCCTCGATATATTGGGCCATATTGAATTCTTGAAAAGGTGGGAGAGATGGCATACAAGTTGGAATTGCCACCTCAATTATCTGAAGTTCATAATGTCTTTCATGTATCTCAACTCAAAAGTGCCTCCGTGTTCCTTCTGAGCTCACCAATCTGCAAGACAATGATTTGCAACCTGATCTATCCTATCGAGAGCATCCAATTCGCATCCTCGAAGAAGCAGAATGCCACACAAGGAACAAGTCCCATAAGAAGCTAAAAGTCCAATGGAGCAATCACACTGAAGATGAAGCAACATGGGAACGTGAAGATCATCTACAGAAAGAATTCCCAGACTTCTTTATGATCCAACAAATCTCGGGGTCGAGATTTTTGTAAGGGGGTAGATCTGTAATATCCCAAAATTTTTACTAAAGTGAAAATGTATATTTTGAATTTGTATATAATTATTTTTGACTTTTCTTGGCATTATTGGATTTTATTTGGATTTCCTTGGATTTATGCTTTGTATGAAAAATCCAACAAATAGAATTAATGAATGGATAATGGTGAAAATATAAAAAGGTAAAAGTAAAATTAAAAAAAAACATAAGTATTTAGGTGAATTATTTCAGCTGGTAAATGAATTTTTAATGCAGAATAATGAAAAGACATCTTTTAACTAGCAACAAGACATTTGTTAGAATCTAGTAAAAATAATCACACCTTATCTCATGCTAAAAATTTTAACTATATTCTGGATTAATAAATTAATCTACAGTAAAAATTTCATAAATTATTAAATTATTTTGTAATTTTTGAAAATTCAAAATAGAAAGATTAAAATTTAGGAATCTGAATGTCAAAATTTTAATAAATCAAAATAAAAATATTTAAATCTGAAAATTTTAAAGAAGACTCACATAATCAGTAGGAACTCTTATGAAAAGTTTCAAAAAGTTTTGAAAAGATGTATATTCTCTTAAAAATCAAAAATAGAAACATGAAAATTGTGCAAAACGTCTTGTCAGAATTTTCATAAATTCTGTGAATAGTATTTTTTTCTTAAATTTCTAAAGTAAGAATATAATTGGCAGACCATCACATAAAAAAATTATCATAAATTTTGAAGCAATGGGAAACCAATCCATTGAAACCCTACCTGCTCAGCCTGCTATTAAATCTCAATTTCGCTCGGCTTCCCCTTTTCTCTGACCGACATGTGGGACCGGCTTCCTGTTCAGGCCCACACACTAGCCTCTCCTCTGCATCATCTTCAACCTCCGGTCACTTGCGCCCCGAAGCAATTCCTCGTCTGTTCTTCCTTGCACGTTTTTTAGCCTCGTCATTTCGGTCTGTAGCCCAAGCCACCGAAGCACTAACCTTACCTCTTCTTCTCCACGTGGCTTTGCCTCTGCATTCCACACCAAAACAGCCACTATTCTCCCTTGTCGCGCTCGGTGAAGACTCTATTCAAGACCAAGCTCATCTGGCCAGGGCTTACCTCTTCCTCAGCTATAAATAGCACCCAGTAATCGCTTTGAAGCCGCGCTCATTTCCCTCTCTACTCCCTCTTCTTCTCCTCTAGTCAGCACACCTAGAGTTTCTCCATTCTGCCATTGCCAAAGCCTTGAAGATCTACAGAGCGCAAAATCCAAACTAATCACCCAACCAAATCCATTTGCTTAAAAATCAAAACCCCTCAACAATTCCTGGAACTTCTTTTGTCAAATTTCACCGCCACCACAAGTCTTCTTCCCTAACTCCAGCCGTTCGGTGGCGGAGCTCCTCGGCCACTCTCCGATCAAAAGAGATACAAAAATGGAATCACCTTAACCCCTAGAAGCTAAATCCATTACCCATTTGAGCTCGTTTAAGCCAGTTCTTCTTCTCCGACTAGCCGCCGCCATGGTCGCTGCTTGAGCTCAGTGCTAGCTCACCTCTGACCTTCCCTGGCAATCGGTACCACTATTGAATGCACCTTGCTGAGCTCTTTCACCCTCTGCCCTCGCCGTCGCGGAGAACCACCGGAGCATAGTCACCGACGAGCCCTACCTACACCTCTATTCGGGAGTCACTGCCGTGTGGGTCCCATTTGTCAGCCAGAGCAAGCATCTCTAGTTCAAAGGGTAAAGGCGCATTCTCCTTTAGAAAGCGTATTTTCCATTTTTAGTCCATTTCCATTCTGAAACAAATGTAATTATTAATTTCTTGTGCATTTTTAGTCAAAAACCAGTAAAACAAATTTTTATATTCATCTAAAATTATGAATACTCTAAATATGCAAAAATATTAAATTTTTGCACTTTTGAAAAATTATTTGAATTAAATTTTGTTAATAAGCCCATTATGGTCTTTAATAAAAAATATATGCACAGTAAGCCATAAAGCAATAAAATAAATTTTTATATGATGATAAGACTAGGATGAATTCAAATCTGCAAAAACATTTAATTTTTGAGTCATAGAACAATTATAAAAATTTAAAAGAGATAAACCCACTATTATGGACATTATTGCATATATCAAAAATAAAACTTCTAAAATCATAAAATAAATTTTTATGTGCTTCTGAAACCATGGGAAACTCAAATATGCAAAAACATTTAAATTTTTTATCTATGTTTAAATTAATTGCTTTGCAATCATCAGTAAACCCTAAATATGGCCATTAATAGGAATGAGTATATAACAACACATAAAATAATAAAATAATTTGTATAAAGTTCCTAGAATTAGTAAGGACCCATGAATGTAAAAACATTTAGAATGAGACTTAGTTTGCATTCTGTTAATAAAAAGTAAAGCAGATCACAACAATAAATGAATGTATAATCCATCGCGATTAAAGTCAAAATAATGCAAAACTAACTTTAAAAAAGTTCTAGGGTTGCACCCTATTAATACCAATAAAATGAATAAAATATCTTGTATAATGTAGTCGCAAACCAGAGCGAAACTCGACTCGTTACATCGTTAACATTGTGATCATTCATACTATTTCAACAGCAGAGAAAATAACTCGTCTAAATGATAAAATTTATAAAACTAGTTTAGAAACACTCTACAAAGTTTGTAATACCATATTCTATAGAAAGAATCTTATATCATCATGGTTTGCATATTAATCTTATTAGCTCAAAAACCTTAAGTGTTAATATTTCTGAATTCCGTAATATCAATGAACAAAATTTAAGTATTGTCAGTGTTTCGTAAACTGGCAAGTAAATTTGTAACTTAAGGGGCCGCGCGTTCCCTCTTCTTGAATGGTTAGACTTGGGGAGCCCAAGATGTATACTGGTTCGGGCCGAACGTCCCTACTTCCAGTTCATGTGGTGGTTATGTATTGCTTTGGGTGCAGAGGACTGCACGGTGTTTACAAGCGAGAGCTAAGGGCAGGCCTTGAGCACCTCGTATGAGTGAGTGAGGTCGGGGTGAGCTAGAGCTGTTCGAAGTCTCGGTCTGCTCATATGAGCTCGGGTATGCTTGAGTCCGTTGAGTGCTTGGTCGGCTTAGTTTTTTCTAGATGAGACCCTTTCCCTGAGGGTCCTGCCTCCCTTTATATAGGCGGAAGGGGCAGGTTATACGGGAGTTTGGAAAAGAAAAGTAGGGATGTACTACGCCCGGGAGTCCCGGTCTTCGGTCCTGGTGACTGTCCGGTTCCTGTTCATCCCATGCCTGGGTTGGTAGACACAGCGAGCGGCGTTCCGTCGGGAAGGGGCGCACATGCCCTCTATACGCCTGTCAGATGCTGACGCCGTTACGCTGTGCTCCGGTGTCGCCTCGGGAGGGAGCGCGTCTCTCCACTGTGCATGACGGGGCGAAGGGACTGGCGCTTGACTTTGGCGACCTCCTGGCCGCCTTGGGAAGGAGCCACCTGCCCCGGCATGGCCATCGTGTTCGCAGGGCAGGTGACCAGCTCGATGGCCGACTGGCGACGATGTTTGACCCTGTTGCGGAGGTCGCTGGGTCGGAGCTTGTTGGGGCCTCAACCTGAGGCCAGGTCGAGCTGCGGGGCTCGACTGAGGCAGTCGGAGCCTCTGGGCGCCTGATCCTAAGGCAGTCGAGCGCCTGGTGGGCTTGATCGGGGTCGAGGGTCCTTCGTGACCCAATGAGGCCTTTGGCCAGAGCTGGGCCTAAGACGGCCCATTTGGTGTTCCGGCCTGCCGGTGGTATCCCTAGTGTGAGTATTCGTCAAGTATAAATGAGAAATCAATGATTATGATATTTATATCACCATAACCTTCTTAAATATCATGAAAATGTAGCTAGTAGCCTGAATCAATATATTTAACTTACGCGAAACTAATTCTATACAAATAAATCAAAAAGAACTATTCATTTATATTCTATTATGATCATTTAAGCCTTGTCGGCAGCTCACAAAATGGCTCATCTAAATACAAATCTTGTGAAGAATAGCCTAAAAATGATCTTTAAGATATAGTCTACAGTAATTTCAAAAAATATTCTTATTTTAACCTGCTTTGCATCTGAATCCTGTAAATGCAAAACCCTTAACTGATAAGGTTACCAGAAACATTATGAATAGTAAAGTTGGTGAAACCTGTAACTAATGTCTACTTTTATTAATCGAAATAATTTTTGCATCTTGAATTCAATATTATAAGTAAAAGAATACATAATTTTAACTTCTTGAATTCGTAAAACAAGAATAGGTAATACATAAAAGAAACCATGCATCATTCAAGCTGGTAACAATTTGATGTATATACTTAATCGACTAAAACATGAGAATGTGAACTATTCAATCCAACCCTAAAACATAGCTACTTTCTTAGCAAATATTTATTTAATTTACTATTTATTTTCTTTTTGCCCTTGTTAAAGATAGTTATTTGCTATATTTTCCGTTGAACAATGTGTAGAACTCGACTTTACTAACTCCGTTGTCGACAACACCAACCGCAACTACGACTTCGCCATAAACGGCAAATAAGCAAGGCAAGCACCCCTTCGATCATATTCATCCCAGCATTTAATTTTCCTTTTGTTTATCAAATTGTTTCATGCATACGTTTATTTTCTGTAAATTTGGTATTTTGTGGTACTGGTAGATATACTTGTTGTCTCATGAAACTTTCTTGATAAGTATGGACATATGAACCTTAATAACCATAGATTAAGGATAAACATTACTTAATGTCATCATGGGTATATGCGCTTACATATTATTCATGCTTAGCCATGCTTTAGAATCAATGAAGTAGATGATTAGATCAAAATGGTTTCCTGAGAACTTAAAATGGTTGGAAATGACACTGGTGGTTACTGGTATTTTGATTAAAAACTCAAAATAAAACTATAGTTTTGATACGGGTGATTATTGGCAACGAACATTGTGTTGTATGATCCAAGACATATCTGTACAAACCACAACTGCTGTGATGGGGCAACCTTAAACCGATTATGTTATCAAGTTTAACTTTGCACTTTAGAAGGCCGAAGTAGTACGTGCTCTCCTTTCAAGATTTGCTTGACGGGATGCCCTCACCGAGGTGTTGGGAGCCACACTTGCCAATACAACGTTGTACGCCTTGCCATGGATAGAAATGGTGTGTTGGGTGTTGTGAAGTGAATTCATGTCTTGGGTAAGTTTTCTGTTTCTATGGCAAGGGCTTAATGTCCCGGTGCTGGTGCAAAGTTAACATAGGTAATGTAAAGGTTTTCGTCGTGAACATTCTGGCCACACGCCAAAGGTACGTGAAACATGCGGCAAAAAGAAAAGGTCATGACTTGTGGATAAACTTGTACACCTCTGCAGAGTGTAAAATCTAATTGATTAGCTATACCTGTAATCATGGGAGTCTTGGTGAACTGATGCATGTTAGATGTTTTATTATTTTCAAAAGAGTTTGGTTTCATTTGCTTTACAACTGTCGCTTTATGTCAAAGGGTCAACATTGATGGACTTCGTGACTTGGATTATTCATTGCTCGCGAAGAGCTGTGAGTATTATTTGTGCTTTACTTATTTCCATATCAATGAAACTTGCTTTTACAAATTCTGTTTACAAATGACAACTTGATTTACAAATTTAATTTTGCTTTTTGCAAATTAACTGTAGTAGCCTCCTTTGACTTGGCCTACATTTATACATTTGCAAATACCACCTTAAGTCTTCCTGAGTACGAAAGTACTCACCCTTGCTTAATCTATTTTTTTAGGTGGATAAGTTAAGTGAAGCTCCGAAGATTTATTTTCATCACAGGATGTGGGATCTTTGTTGTCATGGTCTTTCTAGGGGTTGTGCCTTGTCAGTTGCCTACGAGTTGGATAGGTGCACTACAAGACTTCTCTTCTTTGCTGCTATATACTCTAAGTTGTAAGATTTATTTGTATAATAGCTTTCACTTAAATAATTTGATGCATGATTGTGATTCCAATTGTTATAAATGTGCATACTAGCTACTGATCTAGGGACTAGTATTGTATGCACATTAGATTTCCATTTTTGCACTGTTTGTAAAAATAGGGGTTGTTACAGCATGATAAATACAATAAGGGCAAATTTTGGGATGTTACACATCTCTACCCAATCGAGTAGCCTATCGGACAAACCCAGAAGAGACGAAAGAGATTCAACGTCAAGTTCAAGAACTTTTGGACAAAGGTTAGGTTTGCGAATGTTTAAGTCCATGCGCTGTTCTTGTACTGCTCGTCCCAAAGAAAGATGGAAGTTGGAGGATGTGTGTCGACTACTGCGCCATCAACAACAACACCATTAGGTATTGACATCCAATCCCTCACTTAGATGACATGTTAGTTGAATTGAGCAGATCGACCATTTTCTCAAAGGTCGATTTGAGGAGTGGGTAACATCAGATTCGTATGAAACTTAGGGACGAATGGAAGACCGCTTTCAAGACTAAGTTCGATTTATATGAGTGGTTAGTTATGCCCTTCAGTTTGACTAATGCACCTAGCACCTTCATGCGACTCATGAACGAAGTCTTAAGATCATACATTAGCTGATTCATTGTTGTGTACTTTGATGATATTCTTATCTATAGCAAATTGACTAATGATCACATCGACCATTTGAGACTTGTTTTTGCAACTCTATGAGAGGCGAGATTATTCGGTAACCTTGAGAAGTACACCTTTTGCGCTGATCGAGTATCTTTTCTTGGTTTTGTAGTGACCTCTCAAGGAGTTGTAGTCGACAAAGCCAAAGTCGAAGCAATCGAGCATTGGCTGACGCCAGCCACTATTATGCAGGTACGAAGTTTCCTTGGTCTTGTAGGTTTTTATCAACAATTCATCAAGGACATCAATACAATTGCTGCACCCATGAATGTGTTGACCAAGAAGGGAATTGCTTTCCACTGGGGATCGGCTCACGAAACTGCTTTCAATCGGCTAAAGGAGAAACTCACCAACGCTCCTTTACTTCAATTACCCAATTTTGATAAGACTTTCAAACTTGAATATGATGCTAGTGGAATGTTGGGACCCAAATTCACTAATTCGAACCCACTGTGTTTTACCGCACTAGTCCCTAGATAAACATTAATGCACATAGCTCAACGTTGGTAAGTACCACATCATACACGGTGATAAGAATAATAAGACTCCATTTATTGATATATCCTAGTGAATGATCTTATGATCAACTTACATTATTAAGTCGCGCAGGGCTAGACTGAAAATAAACTAAGACAAATGCAGCGAAAATAGCAAAAGTCATTGGTGACTCATCAGTACACCACAGGCGACTAACAAGGCTTAGGCCTAGTGACTCGTGTCCACCTGGAACTCCTCCAACAAGGGCGACGATTCTTCAACTGTTGATTTGTTGGTGAGGGCAAGGATGAGTACAAAAGCACTCAACAAGTTGTGCACAGAATGCAATTCTATCATAGCTATATGCAAGGCTTATTCCAAAGGAATGGCTATTATGGCTTGTTTGCAGTAAAGCAGCATTTACAAACAAGTACAATACATAGATTGAAAGGATAGTAAAACAAATAATAGTAATAGATAGATTCAATATTTCTCAAGTAACCCAAGTTCCCAATCCTAAATCAAGTTCATCCTCCCACATAGCAACCTGCCATCCCATTCAGTTGTCCAATTGATTAACTAACCCTTGACTATAATTTCTGAGCTATGCTCAGTACCGTGAGCACGGCTATCTGAATAGATTTACACTCTGCAGAGGTTATGCACTTTACCCACATGATGCAACTATGTCCACATAGGCGAATGATCATAATAAAGCCTTTACAATGCCTCGCCTTAACCTAGTACTACCCGTTGAGGTTTCAACACTGAAGGGCTAAACCACCACAATAGGGCCCCCCTCTTGCGCCATTTGAGTTCATCCGTAAACCCGAACTTACACCACCAAAGCAGTACCAAAGCTAAGACAATGCAAATTAGTCAACTAGGCTATCCCATAACAGACATGTGGTTACATGATTGACTTAGGTCAAAGGCTCACAAAGGTTAAGTCCTTACGGTGATCAAAGCAAGACTTTCACATACCCTCAGCCCATCGGGCCCACCTTGGCACACTTGACCTTTCCACTTGCTTCGATTTAAGTGATTACCAACCCAATTGATTACCAAGCGCCACGTGCTATCCACAAATTAACATCGTTGCGTGACCTCCTCGTCACAACAACTCAATCTCTTTTTGTGACCACACATGACACACAAGTTTACATCATTGTTCCATAATCTATTAGTCAAGATTAATAATCAATGATTCAAGTACATGTGATGACGTGGAATGGCTAAGTAAACTATTACGGTCTAAGCTTACCGATGCGACTTGGGCCGATCCAGAGTGTTCACGAGAGATCAGACGATTGATGTTGCTTGTTTCGGTGATGGCAGTGTGGCGGTGCTCGGCACTACCGAACTTGAAGACGATGACACTTGCCTCGGTGCTTCAAGGACCTCCGGTGACCAAGAAGTGGTGGAGAAGACATGTCGCGATGCGAGGAGCTCGAGGATGGAACCCGTGCAGTGGAAGAAGGTCTCGGCGGTGACCAAAAATGCGGCGAATGTTTGTGGACTCTGGCAAGGTCTTGCACGAGCTCTAGGGCTTCTTGGGCAACGGTGCTTAGGCAATGGACGCGGTGAGCACTGGTGATCCTCGGGTGGGGGTCAACACCTTAAATATCTCTCGAGTGACGCGTACCGGCCCTGAGAATCTCAACTGATGCGGCGGTGGCGTCTGAGTTCGTTATAGTGGCGGCGTCCGAAATGCACACGGAGATGAAACACGACCACCGCACGATCCTGATCGGACGGCCATGCGAATCTCCCACCGTGGCACGATCTCACCCGATCATCGCATCCAACGACTGGGATGGATTAGGGTTTTGGTTTGCTCTAACAATTGGCGTTCGTTTGATGTCGATCCGACGGCGACAAGCGATTAGGGTTTCGGTTGCGACATGGCTTCCTGTGGTTCATCCGATTGCGATCCAACGGTCGGCCGGCGGGCTTCTAGAAGATGGGCTGCACGGGCTGAGCAGCGCATGAGCCGAACGCACATAGTGCTAGGCTTCGGCCCAGTATTGTTCATAGTGAAATACTCGGGTTTTTCTTTTTAAAATAATTACGAAATATAGTTTTGATTTATTTGAGGCAGCTAAAATACCAAGAAAAATCCAAGAAAAATCTCAAAAATACTTTGAGACATTTTGGACTCAAATAAAATATTTTTGGAAAACTTTATTTAAATTTTATCTATATATAATTAGATTTCAACAAAAGGTTAATATACTTAATTTAAAATAATTCAAATAAATTCCAGAAAAATCCAATAAATCCAGTAGACTCACAAATTGAAATAAAACACTATTAACTAATACAAAAAGGGCAAAATTTGGGATGTTACATGGAATCGGCATTAGAGGAGTGCTTACTTAGGAAGGTAAGCTGATTGCATACTTCAGTGAAAAGTTAAGTGGTCCTAGCTTGAATTACACGACATATGACAATGAACTTTATACTTCGGTAAGAATACTCGAAACTTGGCAACATTACCTCTGGCCAAAAGAATTTATCATACACTATGTAACATCCCGAAATTTGCTTTAACTGTATCTACGTTATTTCGAAATATCTAGGAATATCTGAAATTTATTTGGAATTAATTTGAATCTAAGCTTTATCGAATAAAATAATGATCATGCATTTCGCGTGCGCATAAATTCCAAATTTAGTTTTAAATAATAACATTTGAAAAATAAGGACGTTTCTTTCAAATACCGCCAAAAACTAGATTAAAAATTAAGTTTGTCGATTATATTAAAAACCGTACAAGCGTCTGATCCACTAAAAGAATTTTTGCAGAAAATCTATATATCGAAAAATTGCGAAACCAATTTTGTTAAATTCCAAACATTCCCTAGTATTTTAGAGAATTTTTCCAAGATTTGTGGGACCATTC
The DNA here is from genome assembly GCA_036346375.1 of Guadua angustifolia. NCBI lineage: Eukaryota > Viridiplantae > Streptophyta > Magnoliopsida > Poales > Poaceae > Guadua > Guadua angustifolia. The sequence goes on from CM070508.1 coordinate 31,214,904, forward strand.
TACTATTTTAACTTTAACGTCTTTTCCTCTCAGCACTATTCAAATTCCATAAATAAAAAAAAACACACGTGGCTGCACTGTAGATCGTCTTGTTCGCTCGAAGCAAGTCCAGAGCAAAACCATTTCTCTCTCCTCCATTAGAAGGTAGGGAAACCTTTGAGATCACCTCCAATAAATCACCAAAAATTTACTAAAAATCATAATCGAGATCCACAATGCATCCTTAATCTTACACAGCTGTTAGAAAAATTAAACACCCACTAACCCATGTTATGAGTAAAGAGCTTCCAGCCGTTTCTTTCATCCATGCGCCGGCCAAAGTCTTTCCATGCATGAACTAGCAACGCTATGAATTCCACACACACATGAAGCCATTACCTTTCCTAGCCGTTTCCTTTGTTTTCCAGCCGAACCATTTATTGCCGTTTCCTTCCTCCCATGAACGTACATGCATGCTAATCGATTTTTATTTCCATGCATGTATGGAGTAACAGCAAACGGCTGTTTCCCTTCATTTCCTGCGCGCGTGACTCAAGGTCTTGCCTTCCTTCATTCCAGCCATTTCACCGTTTCTTTTCCAGCTGTTTCTTCTACCAGTTGTTATTTCCATTCTCTAGCAACGCCATTGCTTAACTCAAGAATCTGCAGTGTTTTGATTTCCTTTCTCCTTCCCATACGTCCTGATCTAAGGTACTGGCTCATCTTTTCTTTGGCTAGATCTTTTCCTCACCTCCATTTCCTTCTCTCCTCATATCGCCTGCTGTTTCAATTTCAAACGACGACTCAGCCGACCGATTGTCGCCGCCGCTGCTGCTCGTCTGGCCGACTGTGTGCTCGATCCTTTCATCGCCACCGTCGCCGACGTCGTCGCCGGGACATCTCTTCCTGCGTCGCCGCCGTCGCTGCTACTGTCGATCGGTATTTCCTCTTCCCTTTTACGCACGTACGCTTTATCCCTGTCGATCGATTAGTCTCGGGCTCTGCTAAACATGCATCTTGCTTTACATTGCATATCCGCAATAGCGCCAGCATACCAACTCTGGATTTCTTTTAGCGACAACAACTAAAACATCAAAATGAGTAAACTATCAAAACAACCAAACGTTCAGCATTCTGCAACAATTCAGACTCCACACACCAGGTTTATCTAACACCGTCTGTTAAAGATAGAGATTTTGTATCTCCTATAATTCAGATAGATTCAGATAGATATTGTTAGTTGTAACAAATCTCCTGAGCTGTCGCTACTGTAACCAATCCGGAAATAGCGTTGCAATCCAATCCGGTAGTCGATTGTACCTTATAAATACATCAATAGCAATACAGAGAAGGTTGCGCTTTGACAGCTTCTTCAATCCATCTTCTTCTTCTTTCACCGTTTAGGCTCGCGCCGCCGCCGCTAACCTTCGGCCAAACTGTGTCCGTTCGCCCTGATCTCCTGGACGCTGCTTGCTGTCCTTCTTTATCTCTCTCGAGCAGTGCATGCATGAAGAATAGACTTGCGTACAGGCCACGAAGAATACACATATATGCTATGAACAGTGCCATGCATGGCTAGATAAATTTTGTATGTAAATTTGTAACTAAATTGCGGATTTTGTCTTTTTCTCTACAAATTCGTTATAAGTCTAAATCACATGCAACAAGTTTTGTAAATGAAAGACCATGTGGAGGTCTATCCTTGTGTGTGATGAGTAATTGACAAGATTTGTGATTGGATTGATTTGAAATTAAGTTTGATTTGAATTGGATCTTCAAATTGAAGCAATTTGAGTGTTGGTTGCTTTTCCTAGTGCTACCGGCCTGGGGGCAGTAGCACCGGACCATTGGGCGCAATTATGATTGATTAATGATTGTGGGATAATCATTGAGAATATTTGTGAGCATTGCTATGTGAAAGGTTTTTCTTTGTCTTTAATGGTTGCAGGGCGACGGTGCTAGGTCATGGTGAGGCGGAGGATGACCGGGACTAGACGAGGAGCGTCGGAGGTCCAGACGGTCGGGAGATCGCCGGAAGATGACCGGAGACGGAGTCCGGGCAAGCCAAGAAGATAAGGAAAGGAGTTGATGCTAGCTAGATGCCGCGTGGATCAATGAGGGCCGTCGGATTGCGGTCTAGTTGATAGGTTAGCGGGTCTAGGTAGTATGCTTTGAAAACCGTGCAAGAAAACCCGGTATGTGTGTGGGTTTTGGGTTAGCCCTTGCATGGCTGTGTGAGTGGGTTAATCCTAGCCCTTAGATGAGTGTCCTAGGGTTGAGGGACTCATCCAAGGGTGGTAGGTGACCCAAGAGTTGTATAAATAGGGGTGGAGGGGTGGCCTCCTCCCCTTGAAGGTTTGAGTTGCTCCTTTGAGCTTTGCCCACATGAAGTGAGGCTTTGTAAACCTTCCCACCAGAAATACAAAGAAATTTCTTTGCATCATTGTGAATTTAAATTCCGCATTTAAATTATGTCTTTACTTTGCGCAACTTAAATTCAGCATTTACATTACGCATTTACTTTCCGCAATCTACATTCATGCAATTTGGATTTGCCTCCCCTCCTTCTAAATGCTGATCTTGGATGTTTTGAGTGTGTTCATATGGTTTTACATCTCTTTTGCACTTTTTGATTGAGTAGAGATCATCTCTTCTTTCAAGTTCCAGTTCTGTCCAGAACTGGTTTTTCGCGCAGCAGTTAGTCTTTGATTTTTACAAAAATCTAGAAAAATCCTTCTTGACTGATTCTTGTTGGAGATTGTGCGGGACTCCTATACCCATCTGTAGAAAAAGTTTGGATTCCACTGGTTTCACCGTTTGGGTGCTATGAAGTGAAAACCGAGCCCCAAATTTTCTGCCCGAAGTTTCTGACTGTCTGTGTTCATAGATATATGATGATTTTTCTACTTGGCTTTTTGATCTGAATTTTGGTGGAGAGCTTCACGACTCATCTTCTCATAGGGAGAAAATTTCTCATAATTTTGTGAGCAGCAGAAACCCACCAACCTCCTGTTCAAATTAAAGACAGATTCTGGAAATATCTGCTTTTGCTTTTCTAAAAGAGACTTTTGTGTTTTGGCTTGATCTCTTTTAGAAAAGAAGTATTTGAATTGATTCCTCTTTCTTTTGGACACTTGACAACCAGGATTATGATTGAAAAATCCCTCACATATTTTATGGATAATATTCACGTAAGCTAGGGATGCACATAGTTGTCTAGTCATTCCGGTTTTTGCGGGTTTTTCACGATTTCCCTTGCGCGATCTTTTCTCGGTTTTAGTTGGAGTATTTTGGGGGAAAATTTATTTGCGACCATTCACCCCCCCTCTGTTCACCATCTCGATCCTTCAGTAAATTAGTAAAAATTAATACCTTCTCACAGTAATTTTTATGAAATTTTATAAATGAATTTATACTGTTAAAATATTCAAGGAAAGTTCAAACTTATGAATTTTGCAGCTCTTAAACTATACTTTCAAAAATATCGAAATAAATTTTATAAATCTTAGAAAATGTTAAACTAATTATCTGGAAGTTTTCATGAGGTTACGAATTAGTTTGATTTGTCGCATTTTTCCGAATGTGTGTTTGTACGTTGTTTTGTGTGCTTACTGGTTCTTTATCTGTTACGCGTGGACGTTGAGCTGTGTGAGAACACGGAATTCGAGGACCAAGCTCCAGCCCAAGACTCGCTGCTTTTCGAAGGTAAGTTATGCTTTGACCATGTTGCTCTTAAATTTTGAAATGTATTTTGTTTCAAACTATGCATGCTAATTCAACTAAAAATGGTTTAAATATTTTGGGTGAATTAGCTAGTTAACCTAATTGTTATTGCCACCTTGTTAATATTATTTGTATGCCATGATTCCTTTAATAACCATGGTTTGGTAATATTAGTTGGTTGATGATATTGTGCCAACACGGGAGGCTAGACCGTGAATAGTTGCTTAGCCATGCATGTGTGTGAACCATTCTATTTGGATTACAAAATCAACACTGACTAAAGAATAGTTAATGCTTTTTAATGAAATGTGGAATGATGTTGGTATTAACCTTGGGATGTAGAGACCTGTGTGGTTCTACATGAAAGATGAATATGAGCATGTGTTGCACTGTTAACAACTTGGGGTGGAATTGATTTGGACTGGGGCAAGTGGATGAGGCTTCGTGCAGTGGGCCTGTGGCAACCGTGGGGTGGGTTGAGTGTTGTGAGGGCTGTGTGCCAATTTGAGAGAAGGAAGTCTTGCCTTGGTCAGTTAAGGACCTTACGTTGCAAGCCTTTGACCTGAGTCTCTCGTACAACCACATGTCTAAATGGAAAGACCTAGTTTAGTAGGATTCTGATGTCTTACCTTTGATACCTCGGGGTGGCGATTACGGGGTAATCAGACGGGAGCGTGCACGTGCTTCGGCTTGGTACCCTATCCAACGGTGTTCGTCTGTCCTATACTTCGGCTCTGAGTGAGGGAAGCGATAGTGAAGGCAACACGGAGAGGTTCTTGGGCTAAGATAGAAGTTTCTGAAAAGCTCTGTTACGGTTAATCGCCTTTGAGGTGTGCGACTGTATCTTGTGGGTAAAGTATACAACCTCTCAGAGAGTGTTAAAACTGTTGAATAGCCGAGTCCACTCGGATCTTGGACAATGCTCGAGGATTACAGTCAAGGGGTAGTGTTCTAAAAATAAAATGGGGTGGTTGGCTGTGTGCCAAAATTGTGAAATGAAGTTGTCTAGGGACTGTGTGTCCAAAATATTGTGAAAATAAACAACTTGAGTTATATATAATGGTTATATGGTTTGATGCTTTCAATCTAATTAGATATTCCCTAAAAATATTGATGCAAAGCAAAATAACCAGTAGAGCCATTCCTTTGTAATAAGCCTTGCATATAGTAAATAGATCTGCATATTGTGCATAACTTGTTGAGTACGGTGTGTACTCACCCTTGCGGACAAACTTACCAGAAGAAGAGACTACGCCTGCCTATGAAGAGGAGTTCGTTGAAGGGCCGGAGAACTAGGGAAGCAAGCTTCAGTCGGGGCGTCTGTGGCGATGGATGGGTCATCACGAAGTTTTACTTTCCGCTGCTATTTACTGTTTACTTTGAATAATGTAAGCCCTGTGTGGCAGACTATTGTAAGGTTGACCATAAGGTCGTACACTCGCTTATATACATGTTTGAAATACTTATTTAATATTCCGCTGTGTATAATGTGATATTATACCCTGTTAAGCCTGTGTGCACTAGCGCGATCCTGGACTAGTGCAGAATACACAGAGTGTCTGAAGTTGTAAATTCGGGGCACAACAGAGGTGGTATCAGAGCATACCGACTGTAGGACTTGACCTTAGGTAGACCGGCCGAGAAAAATACGGTTATTTTCTAAAAAGTTAAAATTGAACAAGATTATGAATGAAATCTTGACTAGCCTTTTCTTCTTACTTCGTGTCTATGCTGCAATTTTCTGTTATGACTTTATGATTCTAAAATCTAGTTTTGACGAGTTGTATTTTGGCCAGATGAGGAGGATTCACACCTTTGGCGGCGACTTGGTGGCTACATCTGCGAGCCGTGGTACTGCTTGATTTTCGGAGGGTTTTGTGAGGCCGATCTCCGAGGTAACTCGGTGGTTCGTGCCGGGCTGGACGTCGCTTGGGATGTCAAGATCACTGTCTTTGCTAGAGACAGGGGGAGTGCCAGTCGTCCGTTTCACTTCACTACTAGGAGGTCCACTTTTGAGGCGGGATCGATGAACTACCGTCTGGCGTCGTCAGATCGCACGCACTTTCTCCAAGGAGCTCGTAGGCACCGTCTTCCGTCTTCATCCGCGCCGAGACAACCGGTTTGACAGAGACCCGGAGGAGGAGGACGATGCTACAGTCACTCACTTGGCGAGGTACGTCATCGCCCAGGAGGAGCTTATAGACGAGACTGTTCGGGAGCTTCAGAGGTCTCGTGAGGAGGTGGCAGAGGTCAGGGCTCGACTTCAGGATGTCACTGAGGGCCTGGGTATCTACATTCAGAGGGTTTGCGAGCTGGAGGAGGCACTGGAGGGACCTGAGCCGGAGCCGGAGCTTGAGCTGCACGACCCCGACCCCGAGGAGCCTGAGCAGGAGGCGCCGGAGCAGGAGGCACCCGTCCAGGAGGCACCTGTGCAGGTGGTGCCAGAGCCACCAGCACCCGAGCAAGCAGCCCCTGTCGGGACCCGAATTTGCAAATCTGGACCCTCTGTGTATTCAGCACTAGTCCAGGATCACGCTAGTGCACACAGTCTCAACATTGGTACATATCACAGTCATAACCAACGAAATAATAAGTACTTTGATTAAATACTCAAACTAGTTGATCGACCTTATGGTCAAGTTACAAAGATACCTCATGAGGCTTAAGACTTATTAAAATATTCAAATGCAAGCAGAAATAAAATAACTCGTGGCGCCAACCAATTTGCCACAGTAACCGACCGGGCTCGCTCCCTAGTTTGTCGGCTCCTCGATACTCCTCCTCTGAAAGGGGTTTGCTTCTTCTTCAACTGAAGTTGTGTTGTTGTGGGGTGAGTACTTTGAGCACTCAAAGAAGTCATGCATGTAATGCAATGCTAATATACTATATGCATGGCTTAGTACAAAGGATGGGCTATGGTTCATGTGCGAGACTGACATTTCAAATAAGCAAGAATAGATTGCAAAGCAGTAAAACAATAGTAGGAATAGTAGCTTTCACAAACATTTCAATTGCAATTCATATTTCCATCCTAAGTCAAGTTCATCATCATCAACCCAAGCATTTTTCCATAAACAATTCATTTTCATAAAAATCTAACCCTTGATCAGTAATCACCGAAGCGATGCTCAATACCGTGAGCACGGCTATTCAATAGGTTGTACACTCTGCAGAGGTTATACACTTTACCCACAAGATACAGTCAAATACCACCAAGGCAAATAACCGCAACGAAGCCTTTCCAAAGTTCCATCTAAACTCAAGACGCCGCTAAGGTTTCAACACCGAGGGACTGGTTACCACACCGTGGCCCCCTCTTGCGCCATGTGAGTTCTCATTCCGCTTCTCCTGCCTCACACCACCACGACAGTACCAAGGAATAGATTTCCCGGTTTACTCATTAAGCCCGTCCCATTACGGAGCTTGTGGTCAGTATGAGAGACTCGATTCAAATGCTCGCAAGGTTAAGTCCTTAGTTGACCGAGGCAAGACTAACCAAAAATGACTTTAACATCCAAAACCAATAAAACCAAATTCGACCGCCCAGTTGCCACTCTTGGCCCACCAGAAACAATCTTGCCACATGCCTCAGCCTAAATCATTTTCCCACCCCAGTTCTTTACCATTGCACCACATGCCATCATCAACTTAATAACACATGTCTCATTCACAAAGCATGTTCAATATCTCATTAAGTCAGTATTCACTTTGGTATTCCAAAATCATGAAACGTCCACGTGGCAGGGCTAAGCATACTACTTCGGTCTACTCAACCCATGTTGGCAAATTATAAAAGTCCAACTATTAATCCATATCCTAGGGTGACAAAAGATTCATGGCCTACAATTATATATGACAAGGTGGCATACAGCAACTTAGGCATTTAACTAATCCAAAACTTATTCAAAATCATTTCTATCAAATTAGCATGCAATAGTTTAAATCAAAATAATTTGCTCTAGTAGGTTCAACATGATCAAACACAACTTGCCTTCAAAAAGTACTGATTCGGCTCTGAGCTTGCTCTCGGTCGAACCTCTCCTCGAAACCTTCGGGCACTTCAACGCTCTCGCGTAACGTAAACACAAACAATAAAATAAATAAACAGTGGGCAAACAGTGCTCAAAAATTCAATTAAAATTCATAAACAGAAAGATCACAATTTTACAAATTTATAGAAATTGGAATCACTCAAATCGGAGTTAAAACGCAAAAGTTATAAGCATTTGAAGTTTCAAAATATATTTAAAATCAATATACCGAATTAAATAAATATTTTCTTTTTCGAAAATCAATTATTAAGTCATCTGTGACACGTGTCGCCACCAGAGAGTGACACGTGGCCTTCCGACGCCGACCGACCGGCTATTTCTCGACAAGTGGGTCCCACCGTGACGTCGGCGGTGGCGTCACGCCGCACGCGTCTTGGTGGCGAGTGGGCCCGTCTTGTCGGCGACTCATCTTGCATTTGCGGTGGCGAGTGGGCCCGTCTTTGTCGGCGACTCATGCGCCTGATCGATCGTGCGGTGGGGCTCGATGTGGGTCCGCCTTGTCAGCGTCTCATGCACAGCGAGGAGCGACGTGGCACTACGGCTGCCCTCGGATTCGCATCTAACGGCGGAGGTTAGAAGATGGGGTTCACTGTTTACGGGGCGACGTGGACTCACCCGAAGCGTTGGATCTGGATCGTGCGGCTGGTGAAGGTCGGGCTCGGTGGAGACGGTGCGGCGGCGCTGCTTCATCGGAGCTGGGGAAGACGACGATGCCCGCGGCGCTCGGACGTTCCTTCGGCGTGAAGAAGTAGTGCTCCCGACGCGGCGTGACGAGGTGAGTTCGAGGGTGGCACAGACGACGGCGGAGAATCACCGGCGGCGACGAAACGGCGCAAAGAAGTGCGGCGGAGGGCTTCGGGACTTCGGCGAGCTCGTGCGGCGAGGCGGCGGCGTCTCGGGCGGCGTGATGAGTACGGACGTGTGCGGCGTGAGGTGAGGATCCCAGCACGGGTGGTGGCGCAATAAATAGTGCCCTCGGCTTCCGTGAAAGTCGCGGAAACCGAGGCCCACACGGCGGCGGCGGCGGAATCCGACGAGGATTCGGGTTGGGGCGACGTGGCGCGATGAGAGCCGTCGGATGGAGATCGGACGGCTGCGGCGCTAGGGTTTTTTCCCGAACGGGCCGCACAGTACTTGGCCCAGTACTGTTCATCCGGATTTTAATTCTTTTTCGATTAAAAATAATTCCCGAAATTAAAATAATTCATTTGGGGCTTTAAAAATACCAGAAAAATTCTGGAAAAATTCCCAAAAATATTTTAGGACATTTGTGACTTAAATAAAATATTTTTAGCAAAATTTTATTTTAAATTTTCCATTATTTAATTGATTTGATAAATGGCTTAATTCAAAGTAAATTCAAATAATTCCAAATAAATCCAAATAAATCCAAATAAATTCCAGAAATTCCCAAAAATTCAAAATACCACTTAAATGCAATAAAAGCAAAAATTGGGGTGTTACAAACCTCCCCCCCTTAACGGAATCTCGACCCCGAGATTCAGGGCTGACTAAGGAATAGGTTGGGGAATTCCTTCTTCAGGTCTTCTTCACGCTCCCAGGTTGCTTCGCTCTCGGAATGGTTACTCCACTGAACTCTGCAGAAGCGGGTCGATTTATTTCTCATTTCTCGATCCATAGTATCCAAGATCTTCACCGGGTACTCTTTATAAGTCAAATCCTTCTGCAGCTCGATCGTCTCTAACGGCATTTGCTCTTCCGGCACTCGGAGGCATTTCTTTAATTGTGACACGTGGAACACATCATGCACTCCTGCTAAAGACTGCGGTAACTCCAGCTGATACGCTACTTCACCTCTACGACTTAGGATCTTGAACGGACCAACATATCTTGGTGCTAACTTCCCTTTAGTGTGGAACCTCTTAACTCCTCTCGAGTGGTGTAACCTCGAGATACACAAAATCTTGAGTTCAAAGCTTAAATCCTGCGGCGATTATCTGCGTAACTCTTCTGCCTTGATTGTGCTATTTTCAACCTTTCCCGATCATGGCTATCTCGCTCTTGACTTCTCGAAGAATGTCGGCCCGAACATATGACGCTCTCGGTCTCATTCCAATTCAACGGCGTCGATGGGTCTTCCATATAGTGCTTCAAATGGCGACATCTGCAAACTTGCCTGGTAGCTGTTGTTATAGCTAAACTCGGCATATGGCAAACACTTATCCCACGAAGTTGTATAAGCCAATGCACAAGCCCTCAACATGTCCTGTAGTATCTGATTAACTCTTTCCGTTTGCCCATCATGCATGGGGTGATATGCGATCTTGAAGTTCAAAGCGGGTTCCTAGGGCCTCATGCAACTTATCCCAAAATCTTGAGGTAAACTGGGTACCTCGGTCCGACACAATCTTCTTCGGAACTCCATGTAGACATACAATTCTTGACATATATAAATTGCTAAACGGTCCCCCGAATAGGTAGTCTTCACCGGGATAAAATGGGCAACCTTTGTCAAACGGTCCACTATAACTCATATGGAGTCATACCCTGTCTGGGTCCTCGGTAAACCGGTAATGAAATCCATTCCGATTTCCTCCCATTTCCACTCGGTATCTTCGGTCAGAGCAACCCCGCCGCCTCGATGCATTGCTTTGACTTTGGCATATGTCGCTGCAACGCAACATGCTCGCAACTTCACGCTTCATGCTTGGCCACCAAAATCTTTCCTTCAGATCTTGATACATCTTAGCGCTTCCTGGATGAATGGAGTACTTGGAGTCATGAGCTTCCTCCGTAATCACCGTTTGAGCCTTCTTGTGCGATGCATAAATGCGCTTCTTGATCCACAATGTACCTTGCTCATCCAGCTTGAAATCCTTCGCCTTGCCTTCCTCCATTTTGGACTTAATTCTCTGAATCTTGACATCACCCTTCAGTCCCTCACGAATCTGATCTTCCAAGGTAGGCTTCACTTCTAAAGCGGCTATAAATCCTTTAGGCACAACTTCCAGCTTCACCTTCTGAAATTCCTTGCATAACTCAACCTGGACTTGCTTCCACCAACATGTTCACCGAATGGCTTTTTCGGCTTAAAGCATCGGCCACCACTTTGGCTTTCCAGGGTGATAATGAATCCCCAGATTGTAATCCTTAATTAGTTCCAACCATCTTCTCGCCTCATGTTCAGTCCGATTGTGTAAATATATATTTAAGACTCTTATGGTCAGTGTACACCACACATCTGTTTCCAATCAGATAGTGCCTCCACAACTTCAAAGCATGCACTACGGCTGCTAACTCCAAGTCATGTGTGGGGTAGTTCTCCTCATGCGGCCACAACTGCCTTGACGCATACGCAACGACCTTTCTGTTCTGCATTAACACGCATCCTAGTCCTTGGCGCGATGCATCACAGTATATATCAAAACTCTGGCTTAAATCCGGTAGTACTAACACTGGCGCCGTTGTCAAACGTTTCTTCAACTCCTGAAAACTCCGCTCACATTCCGGCGTCCATGCGAACTTCTTTTCCTTTTTCAACAATTACGTAAGTGGTCTCGCAATCGTAGAGAATCCTTCAATAAATCAGCGGTAATAACCAGCCATTCCAAGGAAACTACGGATTTGAGTCACCGTTTTGGGTGGCTCCCAATGCAACACTGCTTCCACCTTACTTGGGTCAACTGCGACTCCTTCGGCGGTCACCACATGTCCAAGGAATTCCACCTTGTTCTTCCAGAAATCACACTTGCTAAACTTAGTGAAAAGTTGCTGCTCTCTTAACTTCTCCAGAACTAGCTTCAGATGTTCAGCATGTTCTTCTCTCGTCTTGGAGTAGACTAGAATGTCATCTATGAACACAACAACGAACTTGTCCAGGTATTCCATGAAAACCTTGTTCATCATGTTCATGAAATATGCAGGTGCATTTGTCAAACCAAAAGACATCACTATAAACTCGTAATGTCCATATCTTGACGAAAATGCTGTCTTCGGCACATCCTCCGATCGAATCTTCAGCTGGTGATAACCTGATCGTAGGTCAATTTTGGAGAAAACTCCGGCTCCTCTCAACTGATCAAATAGGTCATCGATCCTGGGTAGCGGATACTTATTCTTTATAGTGACTTCATTCAGCGCTCGATAATCCACACACATCCGGTAACTCCCGTCCTTCTTCTTGACAAATAGAACCGGTGCTCCCCATGGCGACGAACTAGGTCTAATAAATCCCTTATCCAATAATTCCTCAATCTGCTTCTTCATTTCGACCAGCTCATCGGTTGACATCCGATAAGGTCTCTTAGCTATCGGGGCTGTTCCCGGTACTAACTCAATTACAAACTCTATGTCCCTGTCTGGTGGCATCCCAGGTAAATCCTCTGGAAATACATCCGGGTATTCTCTGACAACTGGTACGTCTTCTATGCTGACGGCCTTCACACTATTGACCATCAACTGTCCATCCCGAACGGCAGTGGCTTGAAACTCTACTTTTCTCCCACAAGGACTCTCGACTGATATGACTCTTCGTCCACAGTCTAACACAACCTTGTGCTTAGACAACCAATCCATTCCCAAAATAACATCTAAGGTCTGGGTATCTAACACTACTAAGTTTGCTAGAAACTCCATTCCATCTATAAGCAACTTTACCCCGAACATCCTACATCGATCGGAGTTACGATCCGGGATTGTACTAGCAATACATGCCTAAGGTTCACCATTTTCAACCCATTGTTCACAGCAAAAATCCGAGATATAAACGAATGCGAAGCTACATAATCAAATAAAACTGTTGCAGGTACTGAGTTGACAAGTAACTTACCCAGTACGACGTCCGATGTATTCTGCACTGCATCGGCGGTGACATGATTAACTCTGCCTCTTACCACAGTCTGTGTGGCAGCTCCAGATTGTGTAACTCCACGACTTGCTCCTGACGCGGGTGCCTTCGTTGGAGTGGTTCCAAGATTGAAGCGAACTGGTGTCACTCCTCCTCCTCCCTTCTTAGGACAGTAATTGGCAAAATGCCCTGGCTCGTGACAGATAAAACAACGTTTAACTGTCGACTGCTGGCTCCCTGCAGCTGCATTCCCAACTGGTGTTGGTGTCTGAAAATTTTGTCCGGCAGGTCTTGGTACTGGTGGTGGCGTCGTCATCACATTCCTGGGCTGAAATCTGAAGAACTGATTTGGTGCAACCCTCAAACGCTGCGCTCCCTGGCGTGCTCCCTGCTGTGCCATCCTGCGCTTCGGTTGTCCTCCAGCTCCTTGCGCTTGTCCTCCAATATCAGCGCCTTGTTCACTAGCTCCTGAAAATCAGGAAAAGTGTGGGTTATGAGTCCCACCTGCAGCCCTGAATTCAGTCCTTTCATGAATCGAGACTGCCTGGCCTTATCCGTTGCTACATCCTCAGGTGCGTAGCGTGCCAGCTGAGTGAACTTATTCAGATACTCGGACACTGATTGATTGCCCTGCTTCAGTGCCCTAAACTCCTCCTTTTTCAGCTCCATTATGCCTTCGGCACATGGTATCGCTTAGGAAGCGATCGTGAACTCCTCCCACCGATGTCCTGCGGGTGCTCAAGAGCAACAAGATGAGTTTTCCCACCATTCACCGGTTCCTTCAAGGCGATGAGAGGCATAGAGTACCCTCTCATTTCCTTCACACCGGGTAATGTGCAACTTTCTCTCTATCGCCCTCGGCCAATCATCGCCTCCAATGGATTGGCATTTCCGAAAAATGTAGGCGGTCGTGTCCTCATGAATTCGACTGACCTCGAGTGTGGCCTCTGCCTTTGGGTTGACTCGTTAGCTTGGGCGGCGGCGGCTTAGGCGATGACTGCTGATCTGCCGTGCATCATGGCATGCATTAACTGGGTCTGTGCAGCAATAAAGGCTCCAAAGTTCTGCATATCAACTGGCGGTGCTGGTTGAGGTCCTTGTCCTTCACCATCGTTGTTTCCAGCTGAGCGTGAACCACTTCCATTTCCTCCTTGGTTTCCACGTGTGTTCACCATCTGCCGATTGCTCCATGGTTTAGAGACGAGAGAGAAATAAGAATAGACAAGTAATAGAGTACTTATACGGGGACAAAGGTGTAACACAAAATCTAACTTTGTTACTTTATTAATAACTAGGTATGGTTGCTCACAATGCCTAAGGGCCTTGCAACACATACCAATCACTCACAAGCATGAAAGAAGCAAATCGAACTAACATTCCGGAGTCAAACGCCTCTAAGGGTGACTCTTATTCCAAGACGCGACTCAACGCAGGAGTCTCAACTGCTAATCCTAACGCTCACTCCTCGAGCCAACCCCCACCGGAACTTCCTGGTGGATACACCGGCGGTGTCTTTGGTGCGGTACAAACCTATCCCAACGATCCTCCATTGGATCGCCTCCTGCCTGAGCTCAACCTCCACTGCCTCTGCTGACCTCCACAGGCTCGGGCTTCACTTCCACTTGCTCAGACTTCACTTCCACGCTCGCTCGCTCTGCTGCGGCTCTGCTGTGGCTCCTCCGGGTCTGGTCGTAGCTCCAAAGATCAGCTCGGCTCTGTCCGTCATGCTGTGTCTCCAGCTCCCAATCCTCTGGATAGAGTGGGCCAAGTACTCACAAGTCTGCAATGAGATGAGCCCTAAGGCGTGAACTCGCCACGAGACCTCTGCAGCTCTGAACCGTCCCGTTGATAGCATCCTCTTGGCGATGACATATCCGCCGTGGGTGATCGTGGCATCCTCCTCCTCGATGGGCTCTCGGTTGTAGCGAGTGTCTCTCGTGGTGGTGACGAAACTCTTGTGCCATCCAACTCCCTGGGGTAGGTACGAGCAATCTGCCTCATCGCCAGACGCGATGTCTCCTGAATCCCAGCGTCAAATGACAACCTCCTAGCTGTGATGCGGATGCGACGACTCGCCCTCGCCCTATCCCGAGCGTAAACCGTGATAGTGACATCGGTGCAATATCGATCTGCCCGATCCACATAGTCCCCGGAGATCGGCTGTCATATCCTCAAGCAATGTGCATCATCGCCAAAGCTCATGGCGTACCCTCGATCGCTCACCAAAAGAGTGGATCATCCTCATCTGCCAAAGGACACTCACGTGAAACTCAGAAATTTTAAAACAAAGCGTAAACGTGATAAATTCAGCAGGGGGTATGAAAAGAGAGAAGGGGTAAGTCGGGATTGCATTATCATCTTGGCACATTTTAGCTTTTTCGAAAATAGTTTTATCCTCACTCCGACCATTCTAACTAAGGGCGATCCTCACAACGGTATGGCTCGATACCACCTCTGTCGGGACCCGAATTTGCAAATCCGGACCCTCTGGTATTCAGCACTAGTCCAGGATCACGCTAGTGCACACAGCCTCAACATTGGTACATATCACAGGTCATAACCAACGAAATAATAAGTACTTTGATTAAATACTCAAACTAGTTGATCGACCTTATGGTCAAGTTACAAAGATCGCCTCATGAGGCTAAGACTTATTAAAATATTCAAATGCAATGAAATAAAATAACTCGTGGCGCTAACCAATTTGCCACAGTAACCGACCGGGCTCGCTCCTAGTTTGTCGGCTCCTCGATACTCCTCCTCTGAAAGGGGTTTGCTTCTTCTTCAACTGAAGTTGTGTTGTTGTGGGGTGAGTACTTTGAGCACTCGACAAGTCATGCCTGTAATGCAATGCTAATATACTATATGCATGGCTTAGTACAAAGGATGGGCTATGGTTCATGTGCGAGACTGACATTTCAAATAAACCGTAATAGATTGCAAAGCAGTAAAACAGTAGTAGGAATAGTAGCTTTCACAAACATTTCAATTGGAATTCATATTTCCATCCTAAGTCAAGTTCATCATCATCAACCCAAGCATTTTTCCATAAACAATTCATTTTCATAAAAATCTAACCCTTGGCCAGTAATCACCGAAGCGATGCTCAATACCGTGAAACACGGCTATTCAATAGGTTGTACACTCTGCAGAGGTTATACACTTTACCCACAAGATACACCAAATACCACCAAGGCAAATAACCGTAAAGCCTTTCCAAAGTTCCATCTAAACTCAAGACTTGCCGCTAAGGTTTCAACACTTTGGGGGTGGTTACCACACCTGGGGCCCCTCTTGCGCCATGTGAGTTCTCATTCCGCTTCTCCTGCCTCACACCACCACGACAAGTACCAAGGAATAGATTTCCTAGTTTACTCACTAAGCCCGTCCCATTACGGAGCTTGTGGTCAGATGAGAGACTTCAGTTCAAATGCTCGCAAGGTTAAGTCCTTAGTTGACCGAGGCAAGACTAACCAAAAATGACTTTAACATCCAAAACCAATAAAACCAAATTCGACCGCCAGATTGCCACTCTTGGCCCACGAAACAATCTTGCCACATGCCTCGGTCTAAATCATTTTCCCACCCCAGCTTTACCATTGCACCACGTGCCATCATCAACTTAATAACACATGTCTCATTCACAAAGCATGTTCAATATCTCATTAAGTCAAGATTCACTTTGGTATTCCAAAATCATGAACGTCCACGTGGCGAGGCTAAGCATACTACTTGGTCTACTCAACCCATGTTGGCAAATTATAAAAGTCCAACTATTAATCCATATCCTAGGGTGACAAAAGATTCATGGCCTACAATTATATATGACAAGGTGGCATACAAAGAACTTAGGCATTTAACTAATCCAAAAACTTATTCAAAATCATTTCTATCAAATTAGCATGCAATAGTTTAAATCAAAATAATTTGCTCTAGTAGGTTCAACATGATCAAACACAACTTGCCTTCAAAAAGTCTCGATTCGGCTCTGAGCTTGCTCTGGTCAAACCTCTCCTCGAAACCTTCGCACTTCAACGTCTACGCGCAACGTAAACACAAACAATAAAATAAATAAACAGTGGGCAAACAGTGCTCAAAAATTCAATTAAAATTCATAAACAGAAAGATCACAATTTTACAAATTTATAGAAATTGGAATCACTCAAATCGGAGTTAAAACGCAAAAGTTATAAGCATTTGAAGTTTCAAAATATATTTAAAATCAATATACCGAATTAAATAAATATTTTCTTTTTCGGAAAATCAATTATTGCGTCATCTGTGACACGGTCGCCACCAGAGAGTGACACGTGGCCTTGCCGACGCCACCTGACCGCTATTTCTCGACAAGTGGGTCCCACCGTGACGTCAGCATGACGTCAGCGGTGACGCCACACGACGGCGGTCGGTCTTGGTGACGGGTGGGCCCGTCTTTGTCGGCGACTCATGCGCGCAGTGCGGTGACAAGTGGGACCCTGCTTGTCGATGACTCATCGCGCATATCGATCGTGCGGTGGATCGACATGTGGGTCCGCTTTGTCGGCGTCTCATGCACAAATGAGGAGCGACGGGCACTACTGGCCGCCCTCGGATTCGTGATCTAACGGCGGAGGTTAGAAGATGGGGTTCACTGCTTACGGGCGACGTGGACTCACCGGCGTTGGATCTGGATCGTCTTGTTGGTGAAGGTCGGGCTCGGTGGAGGCGGTCTTGGCGGCCGCTTCACCGGGCTGGGAAGACGACGATGCCGGGCGCTCCGGCGTTCGCCGGCGTGAAAAAGTAGTGCTCGACGCGGCGTGACGAGGTGAGTTCGAGGGTGGCACGGCGACGGCGAGAATCACCGGGCGGCAAACGGCGCAAAGAAGTGCGGCGGAGGGCTTCGGGACTTCTATGAGCTCGTGCGGCGAGGCGGCGGCGTCTCGGGCGGCGTGATGAGTACGGATGTGTGCGGCGTGAGGTGAGGATCCCAGCGGGTGGCGGCGAATAAATAGTGCCCTTGGCTTCCGTGAAAGTCGCGAAACCGAGGCCCACACGGCGGCGGCATGAATCCAAGAGGATTCGGGTTAGCGACGTGGCGCGAGAGCCGCTTGATGGAGATCGGACGGCTCAAGCGCTAGTGTTTTTTCGAGCAGACGCCGCACAATGATTTGGCCCAAGATCGTTTCATCCGGATTTTAATTCTTTTTCGATTAAAAATAATTCCGAAATTAAAATAATTCATTTGGGGCTTTAAAAATACCGTAAAAATTCGAAAAATTCCCAAAAATATTTTAGGATATTTGTGACTTAAATAAAATATTTTTAGCAAAATTTTATTTTAAATTTTCCATTATTTAATTGATTTGATAAATGGCTTAATTCAAAATAAATTCAAATAATTCCAAATAAATCCAAATAAATTCGAAATTCCCAAAAATTCAAAATACCACTTAAATGCAATAAAAGCAAAATTGGGGTGTTATGTCTGAGCCACCGAGTCGGTGGGCTCGTTTGTTCACTTGATAGTAGGCACCAGGGACGATTCGATGTCGCCAAGACCACCAGCATTACACTTTGGAGGACTGCAAGACTGGATGGATCGACGACTAGAGCGCTTTGATCTTTATTGAGTCGACTCCTGCGTTGAGTCACGTTATCATTGAGTCAGTTATCGAGTCAAGCTACTTCGAGTCAGTTTATCGAGTTTGTCCTTTAGAACGGTTGCTTGGTTTGAACTTTATGAGTTGTTATGTTTCTTTTATGGTGATCAATATCTATGGTTGTGCGTGTTGGTATGCGCCGCAATGCCCGTAGGCACTTGTGAGCGGCCATATCCTTATGATATTAAATAAAAATTGTGAGCTTATGTTTGAGTCAAACAAATCTTCTCCCCGCATAAGATTCTTGTTACTTGCCTATTCTGTTCTCTCTTTTCCCTAAATCTTTATGTTCTTCGGATGGTGAACACCAGAGCAACAAAGGAGTCGAGGCAAGAACTCTCGGCGAGAGGACAACAACAATGAAGCACCTAATCCTCAAGCACCACCTGGACATGAATAATTTGGGTGCATTCTTGATCGCTCGCACTCCGGATGCGCATAATGATGCAACAGATGCAACAACTACAGAATCAAGCTGCCGCTAATAATCTCAACAACAACCAAGTTGTGCATCATGGGCATCACTCAAGGCTGTCAGACTTTATGAGAACCAGACCCCCAACCTTCTCTGGGAATGTCAATCCCATAGAAGCCGATGATTGGTTGCGCACGATCGAGAGAAAGCTATACATATCTCAATGTGTTGGCAATGAGAGAGTCTTGTATGCCTCTCACTAGTTAGAAGGAACAGTTGCGGAATGGTGGGAAAATTATTGCGCTTCTCATGAGCATCCTCAGGAAATCACCTGGGGGGAGTTTACCATAGCCTTCCGCCAGTATCATGTACCAGAGGGTATGATGGAACTCAAGAAAGAGGAGTTTCGATCTTTGAAGTAGGGAGGCCAGTCAGTGGCCGATTATTTGAATAAATTCACACAGCTTGCACGTTATGCACCGGAGGACGTAGCCACGGACAAGGCTAAGCGATCCGGCTTATGAAGGACTCAACTCGACTTCGTGGGGTGATCACCCACACGCTCCACGATTTCCGTGAATTGGTAAACAAGACGCTCATTCTAGAGGATAAGCGCAAGGAATTGGATGACAATCGCAAGCGTCGCTTGGCACAGCAAGGAGGACGCCAAGGTCAGCAGAGACCGAGGGTGGTACCTCAACAGTTTACTAGATTTTAGCCGAGAAGTAGTGCGAGGACACCACTACCTGCACAGCGACCCACTGGTCAGAACCCACAAACACCTTCAAGGACCATCAGCCCAGCTGCAGGAAATCTATCAATGGTAGGGAGACGTTGCTACAACTGCAATGAAATGGGGCATTTCGCAAATGTCAGTCCCAAGAAAGGAGGAGTCACTCCTGTTCGCTTTAATCTGGGTAATACACCTGCCAGAACATCAGTTCAAGGAGGAAGTAGAGCACCTGCTCAAGCTGGAGCGGCACCCCAGTCTGCTGTACGAGGAAGAGTTAACCATATCATGGCGGATGAAGTTCAGAACGCCACGGATGTCGTGCTGGGTAAGTTTCAAGTCAACTCAGTACCAGCTACTATTCTGTTTGATTCAGGAGCTTCCCATTCATTTATTTCCCAAGTTTTTGTTATGAAAAACGAATTGGATGTGGTTAAACTTAAGAATACATTAATAGTTCAAACCCCTGGATCAGAACTCCGAGCTAAAGTAGGATGTTCTGGGGTAAAATTAGTAATAAATGGAATAGAGTTCTAGCTTAACCTAATTATATTAGATACTCATACCATAGATGTGATTTTGGGAATGGATCGGTTATCCAAGCACAAGGCGTTGTTGGATTGTGGACTAAGGGTAGTAATGATGAGAGCCTAAGTGGCAAAAGGTGGAAATCCAAGCGATTCTTTGTTCAGATAGTCAAATAATGATTAACAATGTGAAAGTCATTGAAATGAAAGATGTCTTGGTAGTTAATGAGTACCACGATGTTTTTCCCAAGATCTACCCTAATGCCACGGACAGGGATATAGAGTTCGTGATTGAGCTGGTGCCAGGAACAGCTCCGATCGCGAAGAGACCTTATAGGATGTCCACCAAGAACTAGTGGAGATGAAGAAAACAGATTGAAGAGTTGTTGGAAAAAGGTTTCATAAGACCTAGTTCATCACCGTGGGGAGCCCCGGTATTGTTTGTAAAAAAGAAAGATGGGAGTTTTAGGATGTGTATAGATTATCGTGCACTCAATGATGTGACGATAAAGAACAAGTACCCATTGCCCAGGATAGATGATCTCTTTGATCAGTTAAGAGGAGCAGGAGTCTTCTCAAAGATAGACCTTCGATCCGGATATCATCAGCTTAAGATTCGGACTGAAGACATACCAAAGACAGCTTTTTCGTCAAGATATGGTCATTATGAATTTACGGTTATGTCCTTTAGACTGACCAATGCTCCTACGTATTTCATGAATATGATGAACAAAGTATTCATGGAATATTTGGATAAATTCGTCGTTGTGTTTATCGATGATATTCTTGTTTATTCCAAGACGGAGGAAGAGCATGCTGGACATTTAAGAATGGTTTTGGAAAAGCTGAGAGAAAACCAGTTATATGCGAAGTTTAGTAAATGTGACTTTTGGAAAAAGAAGGTCGAGTTTTTGGGTCATGTAATGACAGCCGAAGGAGTAGCTGTTGATCCTAAGAAAGTAGAAGCGGTGTTGCATTGGGAACAACCGAAGTCAGTTACACAAATCAGAAGTTTTCTCGGAATGGCATGATATTATCGCCGGTTTATTGAAGGATTTTCATCAATTGCGAGACCTCTTACGCAATTGCTTAAGAAGGAGAAAAAGTTCGCTTGGTCGCCCGAGTGCGAAAAGAGTTTCTAAGAGCTGAAGAAGCGTTTGACTTCGGCGCTTGTTTTGGTGTTGCCAAACACTAAAGACAATTTTGATATATACTATGATGCTTCACGTCAGGGATTAGGATGTGTTCTGATGCAGAATGGTAAAGTAGTAGCTTATGCATCAAGGCAGTTGAGGCCACATGAACAGAATTACCCGACTCATGATTTAGAGCTAGTCAGAGTGCACGCCTAAAATATGGCGTCACTATCTTATGGGAAATCGATGCGAGATATATACTGACCACAAAAGTCTCAAGTATATATTTACTCAATCGAACCTGAATATGAGACAGAGAAGATGGCTAGAGTTAATCAAGGATTACAATATTGGAATTCACTATCATCCAGGGAAAGCAAATGTGGTGGCAGATGCCTTGAGTCGGAAAAGCTATAGTCTAAATTTGATAATAGCAGAAGAACAAACGGAGTTATGTAAAGAATTTCGGAAGCTAAGGATGGAAGTTGTACCGGAAGGATTTCTAGCTACTTTGGAGGTTAAGCCGACCCTAGAAGAGCAGATCAGGGAAGGTCAAAAAGATGATGAAAAGATTAATAGAATCAAATCCAAGATGGACGAAGACTTAGCCAAGGATTTCAGAGTTGATGAGCAGGGGACTTTGTTGATTAAAAACAGAATATGTTTACCCCATAAACCGGGGTTGAAACAGCTGATTTTTAAAGAAAGCGATGATTCCAAGTATTCAATTCACCCTGGCAAAGGCAAAGATGTATCAGGATTTAAAAGAAAGATTTTGGTGGCCAAACATGAAGAAAGAAGTAGCCGAGCATGTAGCATTATGTGATGTATGTCAGCGAGTTAAAGCAATGCATCAGAGACCAGCCGGACTGTTGCAACCACTAAAGATACCCGAATGGAAATGGGAAGAGATCGGAATAGATTTTATCACCGGATTGCCAAGGACTCAAGGGGGATATGATTCTATATGGGTCATAGTGGATCGGTTAACCAAAGTTGCACATTTTATACCCGTAAAGACCACCTACTCAGGAGATAAGCTAGCAGAGTTATACATATCAAGAATTGTTTGTTTACATGGTGTACCCAAGAAGATAGTATCGGACAGAGGTACTCAATTTACCTCGAGATTTTGGGATAAGCTGCATACAGCTGTGGGCACTCGTCTGAATTTTAGTACGGCATATCATCCACAGATAGATGGTCAGACCGAAAGGGTAAACCAGATTCTTGAAGATATGCTAAGAGCTTGTGCTTTATCATATACCACATCGTGGGATAAATGCTTGCCGTACGCAGAATTTAGCTACAACAATAGTTACCAAGCTAGTTTGAAAATGTCGCCATTTGAAGCTTTATATGGTCGACCATGTTGAACACCACTGAACTGGAATGAGACGGGAGAACGTCATGTTTTTGGACCAGACATACTTTTAGATGCAGAGGAAAAGATTGCTCTGATTAGGGAAAGACTGAAGACTGCACAATCAAGGCAGAAGAGTTACGCAGATAATCGATGTCGTGACTTAAGTTTTGAGCCCGAGGATTATGTATATCTCACTACTACAAAACAGCACATAGGTGACGCCCTATTTGTGGCGGTTCTTTTGGAACCGTCACAAATACATGTATCAGTGGCGGTTCTATATGGAAATTGGCGGGAGGACCATTTGTGGCGGTTGCATCAAAAACCGCCACAGATAATACTTAATCTGTGATTTGTAAATAAAACCGCCATCGATAACTACCGACTATTTGTATGCGGTTGGTAGATGGAACCGCCACAGATAATACATTTTCGTGGCGGGTTGGTTTTAGAACCGCCACTAATAATGCTTTCTATAAATATCCCTCGCTGCCCTTGCCGGGTCATCTTCCTCCCGAGAACAAAACTCAGCTTTTTGATTTCAGATTTTGTTTGGCCAAGATCTTGTGCTTCCACTTCCTAGAATTGTTCCAAGGTGTGTAAAATATGTCTCCTCTCTTCATTTCTAGTGTAAAATTGCCATTAAAAGGTTTATTCCTAGCTTAATTAAGGTTTAGGTGCAAGGTCTACATTTAGTTTGTTTTTTATTTAGCTAGCAATTTGTAGATGATGAATTTATTACCTTGTCAGATTAGATTAAGTTCTCTACCTTATTTAGATGATGAATTTTTGTCAAGCATATGTCAAATGTATGTATTTACGATTATTGGATATTAATGATAAATAAATTGTAGTTAATATGATAGATGGGTGATCATGAAGTATAAAAATTATAGTTAATATTCAAGGATATGTATAAAAATTACGTTGTTCTTCCGAAGGATATGTATAAAATTTATGTATTTACGATTATTGGATATTAATGAAAAATAAATTATAGTTAAAATAAATTATTGGATATTAATGAAAAATTGATGTATATACATCTTGCTTCATTAGTGGGTATTGTTAGTGAATTTTATGAAGCATATAAACCCAATTTATGTAATTAAGATTGTTGGATGAATGATAAATAAATTTTAGTTAATATGGTAGTCGGGTGATCATGAAATTTTGAGGTGAGGAATTTATTATGTTGATCTTCCGGAGGATATATATATATATAATTTTTGGTTACGTATGAGTATATATTAAAATTAATTAATTAAGTTTGCAACATTTACTTAGTATTAATGTTGTCCCATTAGTGCATATTGTTGAATATTCGAATAACAATTTATTTAATTAAGATTTTTGGATATTAATAAATTGCTTAAATTAATGAACTGTAGATGGACCGGAGATGGACGTACGATGCGAACCGTTGCAGCCAAGAATATATCGACGGTGTATCTGTTTTTCTAAGGGCAGCCGAGGAGAACAGCTTGCAAAAGAAGACGGAGTACATACACTGTCCATGCATTGATTGCAAGAATGAGAAGATGTTTTCGAATAAAAACCATATCCATTTGCACTAGATCCGGAGGGTTTTGTACCGCTATACAAGTTGGACAAGGCACGGTGAAGAGGAGATCATACTTGAACGTGATAACGCCGACGGCAGCGGAGCCGCAATGTGGCAAATGACATCGCTTATGGATCCGATGAGGATAGGTTGGTCGTCGATGACGACATTAACTGCTCAAATGTTGCGCGATGCGTAAGAGAACTACACTAGTCGAGAGAGTTTAATCAATTCACGGGTTTGATGGAGGATTCGGAGAAACCTTTGTTCCGGGTTGTAAGGAGGAATACACAAAGTTGCACACGGTGCTCGCCATCGAAATTGAAGGCAGCCAATGGTTGGTCCGACAAGAGTTTCACGGCGTTGTTACATCTCTTAGCGGACATACTGCCTCAAGGGAAACGTGTTGCCTAAAACCACATATCTAGCTAAGAAGGTTGTATGTCCCTTGGGATTGGAAGTAGAAAGAATACATGCTTGTCCAAACGATCAGATACTCTATCGCAAAGACTATGCGATATTCATGTATGTCCGGTGCAAAAGCGCCGCGATACAAGCGTAAGGGCGATGACAAATGGGCTATCGAGGTGAAGAAAGGAGCTCCCGCAAAAGTGGTGTGGTATTTGCTAGTAATACTCGCTTGAAGCGCTTATTTGGAAACAAAAAGCACGCCAAATTGATGCGATGGCACTTTCGGAAGACCGTAAGAGGGATGGAAAATCGAGACACCCTACCGATTCGCCCAAAGGAGAACCATCGATAGACTCTTCAGGAGAACTTCGAAATGAACCGAGGAATGTAAGGTTTGGCTTGAGTACGGATGGAATGAATCCTTTCGGTAACATGAGCAAGATTCATAGCACTTGCCCGTGACTCTGGTATATACAACCTTCCACCCCGGTTGTGTATGAAGCGAAAGTACATTATGATGTCCTCGCTATCCAAGGGCCGAGACAACTGGCAACGATATTGATGTATACCTAGAACCATTGGTGGAAGATCTTGTGATATTGTGGAACGAAGGTGTACAGGTATGGGATGAGTACAAACGAGAGTACTTCACTCTACGCGCATTGTTGTTCTGCACCATCAATGATTTTCCTGCGCTTGGTAACCTGTCCGGTCATACTATAAAAGGAGCGAAAGCATGCCCCTAGTGCATGGATGAAACCGCTAGTGTGTGGCTCAACAACTCGAGGAAAACAGTGTACATGCGTCACCGGAGGTACCTTCGCAGGAATCATCCGTACCGCAATATGAAGAAACAATTCGACGGGACAAAGGAGGACGGTTTAGCTCCAAGGCGTCTTCGTGGGGAAGAGGTGTATGATATGGTTAGGGATCTTAATGTTGTACTTGGAAAGGGGAGTACTGGTAATACATCGCGGTCCCGTACTGAGAAGACCACGTGGAAGAAGAGATCCATCTTTTGGGACTTACCCTACTGGAAGGACTTGGAAGTTCGACACTGCATCGACGTCATGCATGTAGAGAAGAATGTATGTGACAGCGTGGTTGGTCTTTTCTTGAATATTCCTAGCAAAACAAAGGATGGATCAAGGCACGAAGGATCTCGAAGACATGAAAATCAGAGCGAGCTACATCCTCAAGACACTTGAAAGGCCGGCTTTACCTTCCCCACTTGCTACACTTTGAGTAAGAAAGAGAAAATGTAACTCGCAAGTGCTCGCATGGTGTGAAAGTTCCGTCCTGTTACTCGCAAACATCAAGAAACCGTATCGATGAAAGATTTGAAGTTAATCGCATGAAGTCTCATGATTGTCATGTGATGATGACACAAATGCTCCTCGTGCAATTAGAGGTGTTTTGCACGACAAGGTCCGAGAGGCAATCACGAGGTTGTGTTCTTCTTCAACACGATTTCACGAAGGTCATCGATCCCGCTGGACTTTATGAACTTCAGTGATGTGGTAAAGACTCGTGCGGTGGAGATGTATTTTCCCCATCATTTTTGATATCATGGTTCATCTCATTGTTCACCTTGTCAATGAGATAAATATTTGCGACCCAGATTCTCGCATCGATGTACCCATTTGAAAGGTATATGGGTGTTCAAGAAATATGTACGTAATCGATCTCGTACGGAAGGCTCAATTGTAGAAGGTTATGCAACCGAGGAGGTTATTGAGTTCTCGTGGTCGATTACATGGAGGAGGTAGAACCGGTAGGAGTGCTCAGATCTCGCCATGAGGGTAGGCTAGGTGGGAAAGGTGTAATAGGAAAGAAATCTACAAATTCTTACGATAATATTTTGTTCGAACAAGCTCATTTCACAAGATTGCAACTTGATACTTGAGGTGTGCCCGATATGGACATACACAAGGGTAAGCTAAGGAGGAAAACCGAGGAAAGTCGAGATTTGGATAACAAAAGAGCACAATCGTTTGTTCACCATTGGTTCAGTGGAGCACATGTCCGTGAAGAAACGAGTGTTACATTGAGGTGGTTGGCAAAAGGGCCTTCGTGTACAATCACGACATGGCAAGGATATGACATCAATGGATATACATTTTACACGAGAGCTCGGGATAGCAAGAGCACTTACCAAAACATGGTGTCCGTATAGATGCCTCGACAACACAGCAAAGACGAAGAGCATCTACTACGGGTTCATAGAGGAGATTTGGGAGCCGGACTCTCGCATTTTCAAGATCCGGTGTTTCGATGTCATTGGGTACGACTCCCGAATGGTGTCAAGGTGGACAAGTACGGCTTTACTCATCAGGACATCGAACATGTCGGATACAAAGATTTAACCATTCGTGCTTGCGAATCAAGTAGCACAAGTATTCTACATAATCGACCTCGACAGATAAGAAGCGCCATGTAGTTACGCAAGGAAAAGAAGGATCGTTGGAGTTGAGAATGTCGTGGATGAGGAAGAGTACAACCGCTTTGATGAGTTGCCTCCTTTCGAGGCGGCGAGATCGTGCCCGAGGAAGAAACCATCAAGAAGTTACCTATCATCGCGATGATCACAACGAAGGCCAAATTGTGAAAGAAAATAATTAGCTAGGAGTAATGGCAACATGTCGCCATTTGTATGGAGCAATGGAAATGTGATGTAAGAAATGTACATTTCTGTGGAATTAATAGGAAATAAATATGCATGATTTTGATGAGAAAACTTCAAACTTCAAATCTCGATTTAGGCGATGGTGGAGTCTTGTTCAATTGAATTGAGTGTTTCTATGGCTAATGAGGAAATGTAGTAGCTTGAATAATTCTATTTACTCATTTTTTTATGTGCTCTAGGATATAAACATTTAAATGCTTGTAGGACTTATGTTATACATGCTTCATATGTATTAATGTATGGAAGAAAAAAATCATGTATTGTCATATGCAACATGGTTTATTATGATTTCTGCAGTTTCTTATGATGGTTCATATGTATTATGGTTTATTATGTATTGTCAAATGCTTGTAGGACTTATGGTTATGCATGCTTCCTGGAGTTTCTTATGATTGTCATCTGCATCAATGGCGTGGGAGGGAGTATCTGTGGCGGTTAAGAAAAATAACCGTCACAGATAAACGTTATCTGTGGCGGTTAAGAACAATAACCGTCACAGATAAACGTTTATCTGTGACGGTTATTATTCTTAACCGCCACAGATATGTTTATCTGTGACGGTTATTTTTCTTAACCGCCACAGATACTCCTCTACATATATCTCAGCCCGTGCGCCTTGTGCACTTCTGCAAATTTTTCGCTTCCCGCTCCTGTGCCCTAGCTCCCGCGCCCTCCACTCCTGTGCCCTAGCTCCCGCCGCCGCCACTCCAAGTGCCCTCCACTCGCCACCCGCCGCCGCGCTCCAGCGACGCCGTCCTCAAGCCTCCCGCTGCGACGCTCGCCGTCTGCGCCCTCAAGATCAAGCGCCACCGGCAGCCCAGCCTGCCACCGCGCGCCGCCCCTCCAGCGATTAGCTCAGCGATCGTCCGTCCGTCCTGCGCCGCCCACTCCAAGCGACCGGCCGTCCCGCGCCTTCCCCACCGGCGCCGTCCCGTGCCCTCCCCACCGACGCCGCCCCCTTCAACGCCCTCCCACTTGCCGCGCCCTTCAACCCTACCTGTAAGCTACTAAGCCACGATTCATTGTCCATGCGTCTCCGTGATTGATATGTGTAGATTTGTGCTAGATATCTTCGTGATTAAATGGTTCGTGGTTTTGGGGCTGAAATTGATAAGCATACACGTATATGATTGTGAAATTTCAGTTTATAAATAACAACTGCATGTCAATTAGTCAATATGTTGTAATCATGATTTATCTTCTTGCGATCAAAAATGTGTATGGCTCCCTGAGTGATTCTTGCTGTGTTGTGAGTGTCTTACATGTATTGAAATGGCTGAATTGTTAGTGCAAAAGATGTATTGCCGGTTAATGGTATTAGTTCAACTATCAGAGGTATTTTCGGCTCATGGTGATGCTAGTATGAATTTGTGGATAAGTGTGAGTGATGATAGCAAGTATTAGGGGTACACATGTTACAAATGTGTTTAAACAGGAATGAGCTAGAGATATTTAGCGCCAGTTTTCATTTACTGCCATCCTTTGCTCTTGTGCTTAACTGTGCATGTATTTTTACTTTTTTTTATGATTAGAACACACCGATGCACCGAGTTTATGTATGTGTCATTATCTGCTGAAGAGTGTAGGTGTATGCTTGTTATCAGATTTTCGATTATGAGAACCTAGATATTAGAATATGCAACCCTATTCTTAGATCATACTTTAGTCTTTTAATATGAGTAAGTCCTTCAGTCATTTTGCAATAGTACAAACTTTAAATTCACATGAGTAACTGGCATCTACTTATTTTGAATGAAATCAAAAGAAGAATGGCAGGGAGAAAAGGAAAGGGACAAAACATTTGCTATTTGTAATATGGTTTCTTTGATTTCGCTAGTTGCTTTTATGCAAATTTTCTTGTTGGCTGATGTTAGTTGAACTTCATGTGCATGATGTTAATTGAGCTCATCTTCCTGGTGGTTCTGCACTTGTTCTTGTTGGCTGAAGGTTTGGGTGTTGCTCTATGATGATATTGGGTTAAGAATGATAAGAACAATTGTATTCATTAACCACATAAAACTAGATATGTAGAGAGAGAAATATCCACCATAGAACGCCATGTAGGAACCATAGTACTTGTCTTTTCTTGTTCTGAATACTATAGAAAAATAGTAAACAAATACGACGTTAATTGTGTTTGTAATTGTTAAGTTCTATCTTATCTATGTCATTCTTGTTATTAGTGGATTATTCCATTTGTGACTCGAAATGAGCCATGGACAGCACTTTAAGGATCTAATTTAGTCCTCGCTAGTACATCTTCTATCTTAGCACATCTTCTATCTTATTCCATTTGTGACTCGAAATGAGCCATGGACAGCACTTTAAGGATGCTAGTAGTTGTGTATAGTGGAGATAGTTGATATCATTCGCAGAACAATTCACTTAGTCTTGTAAAACCAAATAACTCTAAGCACTTTAAGGATCTAATATAGTCCTCGCTAGTACATCTTCTATCTTATGCCTTTTGTCCGAATTATGAACCATAAGTCATTCTGGTTGGTTGCGAATTATGCTTCCATAACTTTCCCAAGAAAGGTAAGCAAAAATCATAACTTTCTTCCTGATCATGCCATTGTTAGTACATCAGTTAGTACATGGACTCGAAATGAGCCATGGACAGGCACTTTAAGGATCTAATATAGTCCTCAATTAGTACATCTTCTATCTTACTCCTCAGTTAGTACATATTTTCCTTAGTGTGCTAATTCAATATGATACACTTAGTTATTCTATCAGTTAGTACATATTTTCTTTCCCACTCTGAAATATCTCCCTTTCTATTGAGTAGTTCTAATGGAGCCCGAAACTGAGCCTATAATGGAGGAGAGCCCGAGCAGGTACCTTACCCTGCACCCAACCACCGAAGTTGTCGAGGCCTCCACCGCTGTTCCCGGGGCCTCAACCGCTGTTCCCGAGGCCTCCACTTCTGTTGCAACACGCCGAGGACGAGGGAAGAATAAGAAGCCTGAAGGCCGGTACACCATCACGGAGGTCTCAAATCGGGTCCCTGTTGCAATCAAAAAGGCAAAGAACAAAATCTGGTCAACATGCGGTACATCGTAAGGGAGAAAGTGCCAATCACCTATTTGATTGGCATAAAGTGCCCCAAGCCACCAAAGAGGATATGTGGACAGAGCTCAAAGGAACCTTCAGATTCCCGAAGGAGTCGAAGAACTCGTAAGTCGCGATGCATTGATGACCATGGATGCGGCGTGGAGAAACTTCAAGGCGGGCTGAACGTAAATTATGTGAAGCAAAATGGTCACCGTCGGAGACTACCCAAGATTACACCATACCGGGATGAGTTCGTGGCGATGAAGCAATCTGCAAGAAAGGAAGTCTAGTGAGGTCCACATTAGCATCGCAAGAAGGAATACTCACCCCACGACTTGGCACGAGTGGGTACACGTAAAATTGCTCAATGGGACAGCAGAATTACAAGTGATCCAACAGACCGGCACAAGTCCCTTGGTCTGACTACGGGATCGAGTGAAGCACTACGTGCTAGCGAGGGCGCATCTCTTGTTCATCGAGTTTATCATTCAAGAGCAACGAAGACGAAGCAAAGGCGCAAAGAGTTCATCGGTTGTACGCCCGATCCACCCAAGGATCCTTCCACCCAAACAGGAGAAAGACGAGCTATCGGCCCTCGAAACAAAGAGCACCCCTCGAACACGAGGCGTCGGGGTCAAGGTTCCATGGAAGATGGGATTCCCTGAGCACGAAGACTCTTATAGGAGTCGGAAAAGAGCTAAAGAAGAGCAGGCTGCGTAGGAAATGGAAAGTATGAAGGAAAGGGTTCTGCGAGAATTACAACCCACCATTCACGAACAAGTTCAACGCAAGTACAAGAAGCCTTGAGCCGATTACCACGAGCCAAAAACGCTCTCTCCAAATTTCTACAGTCGTCGCGTCAGATTAGCTATGGTCCACGCCAAAGACAAGCGGACCTAAACCATTATCCTGTGGACTACATACATGACCCCACACCCCGTCACTCAACGTGTCCGTGATGAACATCTTTCTACAGGCTGCTACAGGTGTAGCTTATCCATGCCAACAAGGGGGTGTCCTGCACAATGCCCCGATAGCGCCAGTTATGCAAAGGTCCGTGGACACGGTAGTTACACGCTTTGTCGATATCGGCTAGAAAACCCACCAATGACGAGATAACAACTCGGGAGGTGCCGCCCACTCATTCATCCAAAGGCGCAAGCGTGACATCATCTTGGACCATGCAAGGCACCTCTCTCGACATCGTCGTGGATCATGCATCGCCAAATTCTCTGCAAAGGTAATCCACAATCGATCACCACCAAAGACCGAGAGTGAAATGGTGAAGAAGCAAGATGAGGTAGAAAAGAAATCCATTGAGGGCCCCATAAATATGGCCCCGTTAGTACTCCAACGCAGTAAACTCAGAAACACCGGTACTTCAAAGGACAAACCTACAACCCCGATCCCAAAAATGGCACATTAGACAGCCAGACGGCTAGATCAGGGAAGCCAGACCGAGTATGATGTCGTCTGTGAAAAAGTAAGGGCAAGGGAAGTCGATGAACAAGAAAATCAACCAAGATTGAAATTCGAGGTTGGGAAGCCCTTAGTCACCGATTCGGTTAAATAGTCTAACACCCATGATGCAATGACTACATGCATGGTACATGGAGCGATCCAACCAAGACGTACTCCGAAGGTGATCACTGCGGTGTTCCGTGAGGAACATTTTCACCACGAGGGCTATGGCTACTTCTTAATAGAATTCGATAACTTGCACAACTTGTTCTATCATGACGCCTCGACATATGTTTTTGAGATGTTTGGACATCGTAAGTGTCTAATATATCAATCTTGGTCTACATTCACGTAATACCGATAAATGTCATGTCTAACTATTTCGTTATATAGATACGAGATTCAAGAACTACAAAGAACCAAGGGGCGATTAGGATTCCTCGACCCGGAACGGTTTGCCAAGAAGAAATCGAGAGAGTACCAAAGGAGGTCGAGGAGTACGCCTATAAAGCTTTGCTTAAACTACAAGACAAGGAGTTTATACTTGTACCATACAATTTTAAGTAAGTTCCTCACTAGCGAAGTTAAATTACTCGTTGGTTTCAATTATTTACTCGACGTAACGACTAATGGCTATGGCATCCAGATTCCACCGATTCTCGTAGTAATTCATCCGCATAAGAGCAAGATGCTGATCATGGATCCACTGGATAAACCTAAAGCAAACTATGAAGTGATGACACGTTTAATCAACCAGGCGTTCAAAAGATATTGTGAGAAGAGCACGAGACACCGCCCAAACCAGAAAACCCTTACAATCCATACTAAATTTCCGGACGCACGCAAGGAATATTCTTATATCGTATTTCATAGTAAATAGCTCCTTCGACGACATCTTAGTTCATTCGATTTTCAAAGGTCACAAGCGTAAGTAAGGAACAAATCTATGTGGGTACTTCGTGCCAAGACATGCGGAAATCTTAAGTTGCACAATAAAAGACAATGACGTGGAGGTCACCATACCGACATGACACATCGATTCGCGCCACTCGATTTCTATATACTCTCTTAATTGTTTTTCATACCTCTGACGCCTCAAGCTATCTACTAGTAGGATCGCTTGCTCAAATCCAAGCCGCTCAGGGCAGGCTCGCTTACTTCATCATGAAGGAAATACTCAACAAAAAGGCGAGTTTTATGACGAAGACAACAACGATCCACTCCTCCATACTCATCTCTCACATCGCGTGTCTCCAAGCTCAAGACCCATAGGCTTCTAGTTTAGAAAACTAGTTTAGGCTTTTGTTACTTCAATTCTATTTCATTACAAAGTGTAAATAACTCTTTGTACCTTTGAAATGGGAGCCCTTCTTTCCTCAATGCCACTTCTCTTGTCGAGGGTTCTCCTCTTCGTAGCATGTATGTTTGTCTTCTTGAGGAACACATGTACACACATGCAGTGGCACTTCTAAATATTTCATGTGTTTGCCTTACATGGTTATTTTTTCATATGAAGTTATTTCATGTGTTTGTAATAGTATGATAAACTAACCAAGTGAAAAAATTACTTGGTTATTTTGATAAACTAACCAAGTGAAAAAATTACTTGGTTAGTTTGATAAACTTTCCTTGTATGCTCGAGACATCGCATCGATGTTTGTTGTGAATGGTGGTAGTGGTTTCAAGCTACTCGAATTCAAAGGAAAGGCTTTCTTGATCCCTAAAACGCCTCAAAAATACATGTGAGTTTAAATCATCTATGGAGTTCTTTTCTTGTTCTGCCCAAATAAATACTATAGATTTTGATGGAGCCTCAATTGTAGGTCTTGGGAACAAAATTCCAAAGCAAACTTCTTCAACTAATAGCAAGGTACACATTTCCATTTAGAACTGCTTTATTATAGTTTCTTAATCGTAAGGACTTTTTGTCCTATTGCCGTAATGATTAATTTTTAAGGCTTTGCTTATCGTTAATTTTGTATACCGGATAACTTTTGTGATTGTTCTTGTAGTGGGTCATTGAAATATCGGACAAGCTCGGCAAAAAGAAGTGAACCAAAGATTCAAGGTTTGTGTTTATCCTTAAGACTCTTAAGCGGGTTGTTTATTTTTTTCTTCCAAATTTTGGTAATACAATAAACTTTAATGAGGAAGTGTTCTATAATTTGAGCCCGATGACCATTTTGTTTTATTATTTGGTTTGTTTGTCTCTTGTGCTCTAAAAGGACTGCTGTGATGTAATAGGATTCACACATGTCAAAGTAGCTCCGTTGTTTCATATTAATTTGGAACAATTACTATTTGGCGCTTTTATCCATTGTGGTTAGACAACTACTGAATTGCGTATATATGTTAAGCCCGTTTTCCGTGTTACCAATCTTCCCTTTGGTTCTATTTCTTGTGTCACCTTGGTAAAAGAGCTTTTGTTCGACAAAGACTTGCGATAATTGCTTCATATGTCAATATGTTATTGCACTGGTTGATACTACCAATGATAATGACTATCCTCTTATTGGATTAGCATGCAACATGTTGTGGAAGTGTTACACGCTTGAACAGCCATTCATGCACACATTTCTCCTCCTAAACATCAATTCCTTATGATTTTTATGTTACTCTACACTTTTTTGGTTGTGGATGGGAATTGATTTCACCGCCCATTTTATTGTATCTGCAGGATTTGTCTAAAACACTTGGCTTTCAATTTGATAAGGCAAGATTATTTCAGTACTTTACAAAGCCTTGCATCATCATGTTTGACCGTAATGACAAGGTTCTTTGCTGCACATTGGAGATGCTTAAATCTTTTGCAACAGGATCATCAATATCAGTGAGGATATATATGCAGGTAAGACTATTGACCTTTTCTGCTTTGTCTCATTCTGATAGTTATGTGCTCATGTGCATTATTATTAGTATAGTAATAGTAATATTTATGTGTTTTCTTAACATTTTCTCTGTTGAGAACATGAAGTCATTACGTCTTCCTTTTAAGGTTATGGTACGTAGCTTACCTTCTGTACATACTTCATTGAAAACAATTATGAATCCACTGATTCTCGAAACACTCCATTGCTATCTACCTACAATCAATTTTGATGTGCTTGCACTCCTCATCTACAAAACGTACGGAGATTTGCCATTGCTCCCCCGTTTATACTTGGAGTGGGAAGTGGGAACTACTCGATTTAATTCTTCGCTTTTTGGTCTTGAATAAAAAGTTTCAATCAGATATCTTTTCATGTGTTGTCATGATTACATTATGATAATTTAGGACCAGGTGTGTGATGAAACTATTTCATTATATTTCGTATGTTAATAAGTTTCAATTTATTCTTATGTGTTTCTTTGTTTAATACCCTAAATTAATGTAGGTATACTTTGACTACATGAGAAGCTTTCGAGTAGAATTTCATGAATATTTTGAGGATGGAATCATTTCGAAATTGAGATTGGACTTGGGGTCGGTGGAGAGTTGCGATATCCATCTTATCCAAAGAAAACATGGTGGAAATACCACGCATTGGAGAATTTCAGGTAAAGATTCATCCTCAACTCTTTATCTTACACTTCCAGTCTTATTGGGTTTCAATGTCTATTTCATTGATTTATTGTAATTGTCATCCTTAGTATATGGTCCGACAAAGATAGTATGTGGTCCGACAAAGATTGTAATTGTCTGTGATTATTTTCTCATGAGAGGGCATGGCTAGCACGCCGAGGCTAGCCACAAATGCCGCTTTTTATTTTCGTGTGTCGGACTATCGGTGATTTGTTCTAACCAAAAACCGCCACCGATAGTACTAGTCTGTGGCGGTTTTGGTTAGAATCGCGATAACAAAATATCGCTGACGGTTCTATCCAAAACCGCCATCGATATTTTGTTATCGCGACGGTTGTAACTAACAACCGCCACAAATAATGTTATCTGTGGCGTTCTAGATCCGTCACTGATAATCCCTGATTATCAGTGGCACTAAATGTGTGGCGGTTCAAAAACCGTCACTGATGGCAGTTATGAACCGCCACTGATGATCTTTTTCAAGGTAGTGTCTCAAGGTCACGCCACTAAAGGGAGTTAAAAGGTTTCATGCTAAAGGAAAACTTGTTCCGAGATATGTGGGGCCATTCAAGATATTGAGCCGCAAAGGAGAAGTTGCGTATCAGCTAGAACTGCCGCAGTCTTTGACCGGGGTACACGATGTATTCCATGTGTCGCAACTGAAGAAATGTCTATGAGTACCGGAGGAGCAAGCGCCTATAGAAGCAATTGAATTGCAAGAGGATTTGACTTACAAAGAGCGTCCAGTGAAGATTTTGGATATTACGGATCGTAAGACCAGAAGCAAGTCAACTCGTTTTTGCAGAGTGCAGTGGAGCAACCACTCAGAAAGCGAAGCAACTTGGGAGCGTGAGGAAGATCCAAAGAAAGACTTTCCCCACCTCTTCTCTAGCCAGTCCTGAATCTCGGGGACGAGATTCTGTTAAGGGGGGAGGTTTGTAACATCCCGAAATTTGCTTTAACTGTATTTACGTTATTTCGAAATATCTAGGAATATCTGAAATTTATTTGGAATTTTTGGAATTAATTTGAATCTAAGCTTTATCGAATAAAATAACGATCATGCATTTCAAGGTAAGATAAATTCCAAATTTAGTTTTAAATAATAACATTTGAAAAATAAGGATGTTTCTTTCAAATACCGCCAAAAACTAGATTAAAAATTAAGTTTGTCGATTATATTAAAAACCGCATAAGTGTCTCGATCCACTAAAAGAATTTTTGCAGAAAATCTATATATCGAAAAATCATGAAACCAATTTTGTTAAATTCCAAATATTCCTAGTATTTTAGAGAATTTTTCCAAGATTTGTGGGACTATTCTACTATTTTAACTTGAGCATCTTTTCCTCTCAGCACTATTCAAATTCCATAAATAAAAAAAACACACGTGGCTGCACTGTAGATCGTCTTGTTCGCTCGAAGCAAGTCCAGAGCAAAACCATTTCTCTCTCCTCCATTAGAAGGCAGGGAAACCTTTGAGATCACCTCCAATAAATCACCAAAAATTTACTAATAATCATAATCGAGATCCACAACGCATCCTTAATCTTACACAGCTGTTAGAAAAATTAAACACCCACTAACCCATGTTATGAGTAAAGAGCTTCCAGCCGTTTCTTTCATCCATGCGCCGGCCAAAGTCTTTCCAAGCATGAACTAGCAACGCTATGAATTCCACACACACATGAAGCCATTACCTTTCCTAGCCGTTTCCTTTGTTTTCCAGCCGAACCATTTATTGCCGTTTCCTTCCTCCCATGAACGTACATGCATGCATGCTAATCGATTTTTATTTCCATGCATGTATGGAGTAACAGCAAACGGCTGCTTCCCTTCATTTCCTGCGCGCGTGACTCAAGGTCTTGCCTTCCTTCATTCCAGCCATTTCACCGTTTCTTTTCCAGCCGTTTCTTCTACCAGTTGTTATTTCCATTCTCTAGCAACGCCATTGCTTAACTCAAGAATCTGCAGTGTTTTGATTTCCTTTTTCCTTCCCATACGTCCTGATCTAAGGTACTGGCTCATCTTTTCTTTGGCTAGATCTTTTCCTCACCTCCATTTCCTTCTCTCCGCATATCGCCTGCTGTTTCAATTTCAAACGACGACTCAGCCGACCGATTGTCGCCGCCATTGCCGCTTTCGTCGCGCCGATCGTGTGCTCGATCCTTTCATCGCCGCCGCCGCCGACGCCGCCGCCGGACATCTCTTCTGCTCGCCGCCGTCGCTGCTATCGTCGATCGGTATTTCCTCTTCCCTTTACGCACGCTTTATCCTCGCCGACGATTAGTCTCGGCTCGCTAAACACGATATCGCTTATATGCGTGTCCGCAATACCGCCAGCATACCAACTCGGATTTCTTTTAGCGACAACAACTAAAACATCAAAACGAGTAAACTATCAAAACAACCAAACGCTCAAAGATTCTCGCAACAATTCAGACTCCACACACCAGTTTATCTAACACCGCCTGTTAAAGATAGAGATTTTGTATCTCCTGTAATTCGATAGATTCAGATAGATATTGTTAGTTCTAACAAATCTCCGAGTCCGTCCGCCATCAGAACTAATCCGCAATAGCGTTGCAATCCAATCCGGTAGTCGATTGTACCTTATAAATACATCAATAGCAATACAGAGAAGGCTGTGCTTTGACAGCTTCTTCAATCCATCTTCTTCTTCTTTCACCATTTAGGCTCACGCCGCCGCCGCTGACCTTCGGCCGAACTGTGTTCGTTCGCCCTGATCTCCTGGACGCTGCTTGCTGTCCTTCTTTATCTCTCTCGAGCAGTGCATGCATGAAGAATAGACTTGCGTACAGGCCATGAAGAATACACATATATGCTATGAACAGTGCCATGCATGGCTAGATAAATTTTGTACGTAAATTTGTAACTAAATTGCAGATTTTGTCTTTTTCGCTACAAATTCGTTATAAGTCTAAATCATATGCAACAAGTTTTATAAATTAGTAAAAATTAATACCTTCTCATAGTAATTTTTATGAAATTTTATAAATGAATTTATACTGTTAAAATATTCAAGGAAAGTTCAAATTTATGAATTTTGTAGCTCTTAAACTATACTTTCAAAAGTGTCAAAATAAATTTTAGAAATCTTAGAAAATGTTAAACTAATTATCTGGAAGTTTTCATGAGGTTACGAATTAGTTTGATTTGTCGCATTTTTCCGAATGTGTGTTTGTACGTTGTTTTGTGTGCTTACTGGTTCTTTATCTGTTACGCGTGGACGTTGAGCTGTGTGAGAACACGGAATTCGAGGACCAAGCTCCAGCCCAAGACTCGCTGCTTTTCGAAAGCAAGTTATGCTTTGACCATGTTGCTCTTAAATTTTGAAATGTATTTTGTTTCAAACTATGCATGCTAATTCAACTAAAAATGGTTTAAATATTTTGGGTGAATTAGCTAGTTAACCTAATTGTTATTGCCACCTTGTTAATATTATTTGTATGCCATGATTCCTTTGATAACCATAGTTTGGTAATATTAGTTGGTTGATGATATTATGCCAACACGGGAGGCTAGACCGTGAATAGTTGCTTAGCCATGCATGTGCGTGAACCATTCTATTTGGATTACAAAATCAACACTGACTAAAGAATAGTGAATGCTTTTTAATGAAATGTGGAATGATGTTGGTATTAACTTTGGGATGTAGAGACCTGTGTGGTTCTACATGAAAGATGAATATGAGCATGTGTTGCACTGTTAACAACTTGGGGTGGAATTGATTTGGACTGGGGCAAGTGGATTGAGGCTTCGTGCCAGGTGGGCCTGTGTGGCAACTGTGGGGTGGGTTGAGTGTTGTGAGGGCTGTGTGCCAATTTGAGAGAAGGAAGTCTTGCCTTGGTCAGTTAAGGACCTTACCTTGCAAGCCTTTGACCCGAGTCTCGTACAACCACATGTCCGAATGGGAAGACCTAGTTTAGTAGGATTCGATGTCTTACCTTTGATACTCGGGGTGGCGCTACACGGGGTAATCAGACGGGAGCGTGCTCGTGCTTGACTTGGTACCCTATCCAACGGTGTTCGCCTCATCCTATACTTGACTCGAGTGAGGGAAGCGATAGTGAAGGCAACACGGAGAGGTTCTTGGGCTAAGATAGAAGTTTCAAAAGCTCATACGGTTAATCGCCTTTGTGGTGTCTTGTCGTATCTTGTGGGTAAAGTGTACAACCTCTGCAGAGTGTTAAAAGCTGCTCAATAGCCGAGTCCACTGATCGACAATGCTCGGGATTACAATCAAGGGGTAGTGTTCTAAAAATAAAATGGGGTGGTTGGTTGTGTGCCAAAATTGTGAAATGAAGTTGTCTAGGACCGTGTGTCCAAAATATTGTGAAAATAAACAACTTGAGTTATATATAATGGTTATATGGTTTGATGCTTTCAATCTAATTAGATATTCCTAAAAATATTGATGCAAAGCAAAATAACCAAGAGAGCCATTCCTTTGTAATAAGCCTTGCATATAGTAAATAGATCTCGATATTGTGCATAACTTGTTGAGTACGGTGTGTACTCACCCTTATGGACAAACTTACGTAAGAAGAGACTACTTTGCCTATGAAGAGGAGTTCGTTGAAGGGCCGGAGAACTAGGGAAGCAAGCTTGATCGGGCGTCTGTGGCGATGGATGGGTCATCACGAAGTTTTACTTTCCGCCGCTATTTATCGCTTACTTTGAATAATGTAAGCCTGTGTGGCGGACTATTGTAAGGTTGACCATAAGGTCGTACACTCGCTTATATACATGTTTGAAATACTTATTTAATATTCCGCTGTGTATAATGTGATATTATACCCTGTTAAGCCTGTGTGCACTAGCGCGATCCTGGACTAGTGCAGAATACACAGAGTGTCCGAAGTTGTAAATTCGGGGCACGACACACTATATTTGTAGTCATGGACCGATTTAGTAAAATGGCTCATTTTATTCCTTGTCGAAAGAGTGATGATGCAGCACACATTGCTGATTTGTTTTTCAAAGAAGTTGTTCGACTCCATAGAATGCCGACGACCAATGTGTCTGATCGAGATGCGAAGTTCCTTAGCCACTATTGGAGAAGCTTATGGAATCGACTAGGAACAAAGCTACTATTTTCGACAACCTGCCATCCACAAACAGATGGCCAGATAGAAGTTGTTAATAGAACTTTATCGACCATGCTGCGCGCTATCTTAAAGAAGAATCTAAAGATGTGGGAAGACTGTTTACCACATATTGAGTTCACCTACAATCGAACCAAACACTCGACGACGAAGTTAAGCCCATTTGAAATAGTATATGGGCTCAATCCTCGAGCACCCATGGACTTACTTGCACTACTGTCGCGCCCGGAATCGAAATTCCGAACACCCTGTGTGATACACCAGTCTAGGATCACGCTGGTGCTCACAGATACAACAGAGATGAATACCATCACACATACACAACGGAAATATAAATAGTAAGGTATTCAAGTCATATTAGATTGTTAAGACCTTAAGGTCAGCCTTACAATTATAAAGCCACGCAGGGCTAAGTTCAACATAAACAGATAACAGCAGTGGAAATAAATCTTCGTGGAGCCCCAGTTTGCCATAGGCAACCGACTTGGCTCGCTCCTTAGTTGATCGCGATGTTGTTCTGCCCCTCCTCGAGAGTCTGAAGTTCCTTCTCTTCTGGTGGTGATTTTTCGGAGGGGTGAGTACATTGGTACTCAGCAAGCTATGCACAGAGTGCAACCTAATATACTACATGCTAGGATTATTCCAATGGAATGGCTAACAAGGTTATTTTGCAGTAAAGCAACATTTAACAAATAATTATAACTAGATTCTAAAGCAGTGTAAACAGTTA
The DNA here is from genome assembly GCA_036346375.1 of Guadua angustifolia. Classification (NCBI taxonomy): domain Eukaryota; kingdom Viridiplantae; phylum Streptophyta; class Magnoliopsida; order Poales; family Poaceae; genus Guadua; species Guadua angustifolia. The sequence continues at coordinate 31,255,878 of CM070508.1, forward strand.
CCATAATTCAAAGCTTTTCCAAGTTTCATATTTCAAATCATCCCACATCCTTAATCAATTTCCACATTCCCATCAATGTCATATCTCAACCACATTTTTAATAAAGTCTAACCCTTGACTGTAGTCCCCGAGCGATGTCCAATACCGTGGACATGGCTATTTGAATAGTTTGTGCACTCTGCAGAGGTTATACACTTTACCCACAAGATACAGTCAAACACCACAAAGGCGAGTAACCGTAACAAAGCCTTTCCAAAGATCCGTCTAAACCCAGTACTGTCCACTAAGGTTTCAACACTGAAGGGATACACCTACACAACAGGGTCCCCCTCTTGCGCCATGTGAGTTTTCACCCGTACACCCGGAACTCACACCACCATGACAGTACCAAAGAATAGATTTCATAATTTACTCAGCTAGGTCCGTCCCATTCCAAAACATGTGGTTGTATGGTTAGCCCAGTTCAAATTCTTGTAAGGTTAAGTCCTTAATTGACCGAGGCAAGACTAACCAAAAATTCATCATGTCAACATGTCATAAAAACCAAATGCGACCGCCCTGGTGCCACATCTAGCCCACCACTTAACATCTTGCCTTTGCCCCAGTCTAAACCATTTTATCACCCTGGTTCGTTACACGCACCACGTGCCATCAACAGTATCAAGACACATGTCACACACTTCAAAATTCGTTCCATAGCTCATTAGTCAATATTCTATTTTTCTCATAAGAATTGTGTCAATGAAACGTTTTCCATGGCTAAGCAGAACTACCGTGTCCTAATTTTCCCATAGTGGTGTATTATATCAACCACATAATATAACCCAATCTAGGGGAACAAATGATTTACTGACATACAAATATTATGGACAAGGTGACAATATCAAGTGGTAATTATCTAATCCCAATTTACTTGAACACATTATAATTAAATTAGCATGCATAATTTAAACCAACATAACATTTAAAAACATAGGAGCAAAATGATCAAAGCATAACTTGCCTTTGAATATCAGCTGGTCTTGGTCTAGATCTTGATCTTGAGCTTGTTCCTCGAAATCAACACTCTCACATAGTTCGACGTCTACGCGTAACAGCTAAAGAACCAAATAAACACTCAAACAACGTACAACACACAATTCAGAAAATACCACAATTCAAACTATTTCATAATTTCACAAAAACTTCCAGATAATTAGTTTAACATTTTCTAAGATTTATAAAATTTATTTTGACGTTTTTGGACGTATAGTTTAGGAGCTACAAAGTTCGTAAATTTGACATTTTCACGAATAGTTTGAAAAATACATTTAATGATAAAATTTCAAGAAAATTATAGTAGATAGGTATTAAATTTTACTAATTTACAAAATTTGTTGCAGGTGATTTGGACTTAAAACGAATTTGTAACGAAAAAGACAAAATTCGCAATTTTGGTGACGGAACGTAACAAATCAACGTTTCGTTGAATGCACGCATGGTACTATTCATCCCGTATATGCATATTCTTCGTGTGTTCGGCTTGCTCAGCTTGCTACGTGAAAGAAACAAAAGGCTTGGCTATGGAGAGGGACAAAGATGGGCGCACAGCCAAGCAGACGGCCAGGTGAGCGGCACGGGACCGACGGGCGCAGGTCAGCGGTGGCGACGGCGACGGCGCCAAGACATGGTTATAGTTACCCGTTGACAGTAAGAAACCAGAACCAAACATCGTGGCCATATATATATATATATATATATATATATATAGCATCCATCCATCCATCAAGAGAAAATGACAGTAGCTTAGCCGGTCGGCCAGGAGGAGGCAACGGCACGACAGCCGTCAAGGAAAGAAGGCCGGACTGGAGAACCGTATCAAAATAGTGTCACAATAAGATATATATACGTGCATATGTCCCCTTATGCATATTCGTACACACGCATACGTCACAATAACTAGTGTTTACATCCTAATGCATATGCAATTCATCCTTATAATATACGTATACATACATATGGAAAATTATACTTGCGAATCGGCCGAATATATACATGTGGATCAGCCGAATATATCCACATGTATACATATATATATGTACAACATAGTGTGTATATATATATGTATACATGCTACGGCTATTATAAATACATGCATGCGCCTAGTATATACGTTTACATACTAACATATATATGTAAACACACACACGTCCTAACATATACTTACATATATACATGCATATAGTCCTATTGTTTTCATGTATACAAGACTACGTACTAACATATATATGTGTGTGTGTGTGTCTTCATGATTCGGCCTAATATGTATGTATGTATGTATGTATGTATGTATGTATGTATGTATGTATGTATATAGACACATATACAAGCCTTAATGCATATATCCGAACCTAACTTATCTGCAAGTATACATGCACATACATGCATAAATACATACGGGTGGGATCATCCGATTGATAAAGACAGAGCGCTAAAAAGAGAAAAAGAAAAAATCTACGATCAAAGAAAGAAAAGCGGCGTTGGAGGAGGCGAGGTCGAGAGCTGGCCACATGATACCAACGGCGACAAAGAACAAAGATTTTTGCAGCGTTCCTGGCAGCGATGGCAACGATGGGTTTAGGGAAGGCTAAAGAACAATCCATCAGGATGGTATTTGACAAGGGAAAACTCACCCGGCCGAACAACTATGTGAAGGAAATGAAACGGACATGGTTCGCACAGGAGAAAAGTGAGATCGGAAGAAGAGGCAAGGAGGCTAAAGAGGAAAGGAGGAACGTGACTAGAAACTGATGGGAGGGAATTATTGTGACTAGAAACTAAATGAATAAAGGAAAAGCAGAAGAAACGGTTGGAATGAAGGAAAGGATTCATGCACGTGGAGTAAATTCTTTCCAAGTGGTTCCTCTAAACATGTTGCTTGAACGGTCACGCAGCATGCATGATCTTATTTTATATAATTAATTCAATGAGGCTTAAATTCAAGTAAATTCCAAAATTTCCAATTAAATTCTAGAAAATTCCAAATAAATTCAATAATGCAATAGATTCATTAAAGAGTAGAAATTAGGGTGTTACAAACCTCCCCCCTTAACAGAATCTCGTCCCCGAGATTAAGGGCTGCCTAGAGAAGAGGTTGGGAAACTCCTTCTTCAAATCTTCTTCACGCTCCCAAGTCGCTTCGCTTTTCGAGTGGTTGCTCCATTGAACTCTGCAGAAGCGGATTGTTTTATTCCTAGTTTCTCGTTCAGCTGTGTCCAGGATCTTAACTGGATACTCTTTATAGGTCAGATCTTCTTGTATTTCAATCTCCTCCAGCGGTGTCTGTTCAGTTGGCACTCGAAGGCACTTCTTAAGTTGAGATACATGAAATACGTCATGCACACCTGCCAAGGATTGTGGCAACTCTAACTGATATGCGACTTCGCCTCTGCGGCTCAAAATCTTAAATGGACCCACGTATCTTGGGGCAAGTTTTCCTTTAGTGTGGAACCTTTTAACTCCTTTGAGCGGAGTGACTCTGAGATATACATAATCCTCTAGCTCAAAGCTTAACTCGCGGCGTCGATTGTCAACGTAACTCTTTTGCCTTGATTGTGCAGTCTTCAGTCTTTCTCTAATCGTGGCAATCTTTTTCTCGGCATTGGTAAGAATGTCGGGCACAAATATTTGACGTTCACTCATCTTGTTCCAATTTAACGGTGTCCGACATGGACGACCGTATAATGCTTCAAATGGAGACATTTTTAGGCTGGCTTGGTAACTGTTGTTATAGCTAAATTCTGCGTATGGCAGACATTTGTCCCATGAAGTGACATATGACAGAGCACAAGCCCTTAACATATCCTCGAGTATCTGATTTACTCTTTCACCGACCATCATGCTGCGGATGGTATCAGATCTTGAATTCAAACGGGTGCCCATTGCCGTATGCAACTTATTCCAAAATCTTGAGGTAAATTAAGTACCTCGATCCGATACTATCTTCTTTGGTACACCATGCAAGCACACAATTCTGGCCATATATAGCTCAGCTAGGCGATCTCCGGAGTAAGTGGTTTTCACCGAAATAAAGTGGGCGACTTTGGTTAGGCGATCAACTATCACCCATATTGAATCAAATCCTTGTTGAGTTCTGGGTAAACCGGTAATGAAATCCATACCGATTTCCTCCCACTTCCACTCAGGTACTTTCAGAGGTTGCAAGAGTCCTGCTGGTCTCTGATGTATTGCCTTTACTCTTTGACATATATCACACAATGCGACGTGTTCGGCAACTTCTCGTTTCATGTTTGGCCACCAGAATCTTTCCTTGAGGTCTTGGTACATTTTTGCACTTCCTGGATGAATTGAGTACTTGGAATCATGTGCTTCCTCAAGTATCAACTGCTTCGATTCAGGTTTATGAGGTACGCAGATTCTATTTTTCATCCACAAGATACCCTACTCATCTACTATAAAGTCTTTGGCTAAGCCTTCGTCCATCTTGGATTTAATCCTATGAATCTTATCATCATCCTTTTGACCTTCCCTGATCTGCTCTTCTAGGGACGGCTTTACTTCCATGGTAGCCAAATATCCTCTAGGTACGACCTCCAATCTTAGCTTCTGAAGCTCTTTACACAAATCAGACTGGTTTTGTGCAACCACCAAATTCAAGCTATGGCTTTTCCGACTCAAAGCATCAGCCACCACATTTGCTTTTCCGGGATGGTAGTGGATTCTGATGTTATAATCCTTGATTAATTCCAACCATCTTCTTTGCCCCATGTTAAGATCTGATTGAGTGAATATATACTTTAAACTTTTGTGGTCAGTATATATTTCACATCGGTTTCCGATGAGATAGTGGCGCCATATTTTAAGGGCATGCACTACAGCACCTAGCTCTAGGTCATGCGTTGGGTAATTCTGCTCATGTGGTCTTAACTGTCTTGATGCGTAAGCTACCACTTTTCTGTTCTGCATCAGTAAGCATCCGAGTCCATGGCGCGAAGCATCACAGTATATGTCGAAGCTGTTCCTTACATCCGGCAATACTAAGACAGGTGCCAAAGTTAGACGCTTCTTCAGTTCCTGGAAACTCTTCTCGCACTCTAGCGTCCATACAAACTTTTTCTCCTTTTTCAACAATTGCGTAAGAGGTCTTGCAATTGATGAAAAACCCTCAATGAACTAGCGGTAATATCTCGCCATTCTGAGAAAACTCCTTATCTGGGTGACCGACTTCGGTTGTTCCCAGTGTAACACTGCCTCTACTTTCTTTAGGTCGGTAGCTACCCCTTCAGCAGTCATTACATGTCCAAGAAACTCTACCTTCCTTTTCCAGAAGTCACATTTGCTAAATTTTGCATATAGTTGATTTTCTCTTAACTTTTCCAAAACCATCCTTAGGTGTTCTGCATGCTCTTCTTCTGTCCTGGAGTAGACTAGGATGTCATCAATGAAAACGACAACAAACCTGTCAAGTATTTCATGAATACTTTGTTCATTATATTCATGAAATATGCCGGGGCATTGGTCAACCCAAAGGACATGACCGTGAATTCATAATGCCCATACCTTGACGAAAAAGCTGTCTTTGGTATGTCTTCAGTCCGAATTTTAAATTGATGATATCCAGATCGAAAGTCTACCTTGGAGAAGACTCCCGCTCCTCTTAACTGATCAAAAAGATCATCTATCCTGGGCAAAGGATATTTATTCTTTATCGTCACCTCATTGAGTGCACGATAATCTATACACATTCTAAAACTTTCGTCTTTCTTCTTGACAAACAACACCGGTGCTCCCCATGGTGATGAACTTGGTTTAATAAAACCTTTCCCCATGAGTTCTTCAATCTGCTTCTTCATTTCCACTAGCTCTTTTGTGGACATCCTATAGGGTCTCTTCGCGATCTGAGTTGTTCCGGGTACTAACTCAATCACGAACTAGATATCTCTGTCTGGTGGCATTCCTGGCAAATCCTCGAGAAAAACATCAGGAAACTCTTTTACCACTGGCACATCTTCTAGACTGATAGTCTCCATGCTGTTGACCAATATTTTTCCACCTCGGACTATGGTTGCTTTAAATTCCACTTTTTCTCCATTTTGGTTCTCTACAGACACTACTCTGCGGCCACAATCCAATACGGCTTTGTGCTTGGTCAGCCAATCCATCCCAAAGATTACGTCTAGGGTTTGAGTATCTAGCACTATCAGGTTTGCTATGAACACTACTTCATTAATGACCAGCTTAACTCCCAAGCATCCTAGATTTGATTGAAGTTCAAACCCAGGTGATTGTACTAATAATGTGCACTTTAGTTTTACCACTTTCATCCCATTCCCCAAAGCAAACTTTCGAGAAATAAATGAATGGGAAGCTCCGGAATCAAAAAGAACAATAGCAGATATTGAGTTGACTGAAAACATACCCAGTACGACGTCTGCAGCGTCTTGAGCTTCCACGGTCGTGATATGATTCACGCAGCCTCGGACGACTGTGGAATGTGTAGCTCCTGATTGATTGTTTCCACGGCTTGCTACTGATGCTGGGGTCTTCGTTGGCGTGGGCCCCAAATTAAAGTGAACTAGGGTCACATTTCCTTTCTTTGTGCACTGGTTGGCGAAATGCCCTGGTTCATTACAACTGAAGCAACGCCTCACTGGACTTTACTGATTGGTTCTCTGCAGGTTATTCCCCTGAGTAAGCATTCTGAATCCTTGACTTGATGATCCCGGTGCAGAAATTGTCCTCTGATTGGTCATTTGTGGCTTGAATTTAGCAAATTGTTGAGGATTGACTCTCAGCCTCAACTGGTTTGGACGTCCTCCTTGATTGATCATGCATCGCTTGCGGTCCTCTCTAATCTCTTTGTGCTTGTCCTCTGAGATCAGCACCTTATTTACCAGTTCTTGAAAGTCCGGGAAACTGTGGGTGATCAGTCCCACCTGAAGTCCAGAGTTAAGTCCCTTCATGAACCTGGACTGCCTCGCTTTGTCCGTTGCCACATCCTCTGGCGCATAACGGGCCAACTGAGTGAATTTGTTCAAATAATCGGCCACTGATTGGCCTCCTTGTTTCAGAGATCGGAACTCTTCCTTTTTGAGTTCCATCATTCCTTCCGGTACATGGTACTGGCGGAAGGCTGCCATAAATTCCTCCCAAGTAATCTGCTAGGGATGCTCGTGGCATGCGCAATAGTTCCCCACCACTCTGCAGCAGTCCCCTCAAGCTGGTGTGAAGCATACAGGACCTTCTCAATGACTGCACACTGGGAGATGTGCAGTTTTCTCTCAATAGTCCTCAGCCAATCATCCGCCTCTATTGGGTTGGCATTCCCAGAAAATATTGGCGGCCTGGTCCTCATGAAGTCTGACAGTCGGGATTGAAACTGGTTCCCCTGGTGTACGTTCTGATGATTGTTATTGTTGGCGGCATACTTGATCCTCAGATCGATGCATTATCGCTGCGCAATATTTGGGTTTGTGTCGGCGTTTATTACCGACAATAATGAAAAGGGGCTACGCTACCGACCCAAACTTCGATGGTAGCACAAGAACACCCGATGTATCTGTGTTCGGGCTCTCACGGTGGAGATAATACCCTAGTCCTATGCTCGGAATTATATGTGGCTAGGCGATTGCCGATGAGATGTTCTGCTTTGTTACATTACGTCCCCCGCCTCCTTTATATAGTAGAGGAGGGCGGTTACAAAGGAGAGTCCCACTCGGATACGAGGTGGGGATTGTATCCCTTTCTTTATCCGCTAAACATAATAACGGTTAGGATTACAATTATATCCTCCCTAAGCAGGGTTGGTTTCCATCTTCGGGGTTTCCTTGTTGCGCATAGCGACCTGCCTCGTGGGTAATACCCATCTTCATGTAGTTGGCTTGGCCCATCCCCTCTTGGGCGGTTCTCACGGTCTGCCATGTAGATACCCGGGGTCCATATACTCCACAGTAGCCCCCGAGTGCTTTGTGATCGAGTTGCCGCCTTCCTGGTCGCATTTCAACCGAAATCATGCTTCACGCCGAGTGCTTCCAGTTCTTGATGCAGCCTTCCGACTGGTTTTTTCCTTCCAAAAAGTGCCCATTGTAGGCAAAGAGATCGTGAAGGACTCAATAGAGCTCCACGCTGAATTATATCCGATTGTCGTGGCGTCATACCGGTGGCCCATCATGGGGCATACTAGTAAATGATATGCGAGGTCAAAAACGCTTTTCCGCTCATGGCGAAATTCAGCACCGCTCCTTTTAAATTAAATCACCGACGTTCTTTGGTGTCGTCGTTGAAGCATTTGCCCACACGCGTCGCATCCAAGTTTATTAGTCTGAAATGAAATCATGCATGTGCAGAACTTAGGCCACGTAAAAACAACTCACTCGGATGTGATGTCCGACTGGTTTGTGTATAATTTTAGAGTTTTTTACTCCTTTTCCTTATTGATTTTGAATTCATCCGAGTGGTTTGACTCTTTTTGTTTAAGCACTCGCCTGACTAGTCTAGCCCCGGCGCCGGAGTCACTCATGGCTCTTTTTCCCGAACCGCGATTTGGGTGACTAAAGTTCGCCGCTCATGGGGTCGAGCTTCACAACTCGGAATCAAAGCGCTCGGACTTAGTCGCAATCATAAGGAAATAAAGAAAAGTATGTGATCCTGGCGGGGTTGCACATGTGCAACACTATTAGGTGTAGCCCCGACTTCATCGCTTAATTGAGTAGCAAGTCAATAATAATAACAATAATGACATAATTGAGTAAAAAAGCGACTTAGCTGCTTTATGCTCCATGTGTTCCTGACGATCGTGCCGTCCTTGCTCGTGGCGCAGGCGTGGCTTTTGGTCGTGCCGAAGTTGGCGCTCGGGGCGCAGGCGTAGGCTCTTGGCCGTGCCGAAGTTGGCGCTTCGCGCCGCACGAACTCGTGGCCGTCTTGAAAAGTGGCGCTTCGCAGCGCGGCTCGTGGCCGTCTTGAAGTTGGCGCTTCGAAGCGTAAACTCGTGGCCGTGCTAAAGTTAGCACTTAGGCTCGTGGGTCGTCTTGAGTTGGCGCTTCGGCGCGGCGTCGGCTTCGTGGCCGCCGGTTGGCGCTTCGGCGCGGCGTAAACTCTTAGCGTGCGAAGGTTGGCGCTTCGAAGCGCGGCGTAAACTTGTGGCCGTGCGAAGTTGGCGCTTCGGCGCGCGTCGGCTTCGTGGTCGACCGGTTAGCGCTTCGGGCGCAGGCGTGGCTCTTAGCGTGCGAAGTTGGCGCTTCGAAGCGCGAGTATGGGCTCTTAGTCGTGCGGTTGGCGCTTCGAAGCGCGGCGTAGCTCTTAGCCGTGCGAATTGGCGCTTCGGTGCGGCGTGGCTCTTAGTCGTGCCAAAGTTAACACTTAGGCTTGTGGCCGTGCGAGTTGGCGCTTCGAAGCGCAGCGTCGGCTTCGTGGCATCTTGAAATTAGCGCTTCGGCGCGGCGTAGCTCTTAGCGTGCCGGTTGGCGCTTCGAAGCGCGGCGTGGGCTCTTGGTCGTGCCGAAGTTGGCGCTCAGGACGCTGGCGTAGGCTCGTGGTCGTGCCGAGGTTGGCGCTTAAGCGCGCAGCGTCGGCTTCGTGGCCGCACCGGTTGGCGCTTCGGGCGCAAGCGTGGGCTCTTAGCGTGCGAAGTTGGCGCTTCGAAGCCGGCGTAGGCTCGAGGTCGTCTTAGGTTGGCGCTTCGAAGCGCGGCGTGGGCTCTTAGCCGTGCGAAGTTGGCGCTTCGAAGCGCCGGGCGAGGCTCGTGGCCGCAGCCGAGGTTGGCGCCGGGCGCAGTGTTGGCTCGTGGCCGTGCCGAAGTTGGCGCTCGGGGCGCAGGCGTAGGCTCGTGGCCGACTTAGTCCTGACAGAGGCTTGAGTTGCTTGACTAGTGGAAACACATCACTAGCCGGGTGACGAAGCTCCTGAGTTGTTGTAGTAGCGAAAAAGGCAATCGAGGGCTGAGCGACCCTCGAGTTTGTATAATCGATTTAATCGATCGGAGGGAGCGCCAGGTTTAGTACCTCCATGCATTATTGTGTGTCATGCTTCATACCGACACCAAAGTAATTTACTGAAACAATAATCAGGAAGAAATTTGAGTAGTATCTTTTTGGAAAAAATTACCCGAGTGATCCGAATAATTTTTTAAACCACTCGGATATATATATATATATATATATATATATATATATAAATTAAGCTGCATATTTAGATGCATAATTTAAATATTAGAAAAAACTTAGCTGTTAGCTTGCCGACTAAACTTGGCCTGGCTCCTGGTGGTCGGATGGCCGATCCCAACCGGACTTGGAGTACAGCACGGTGTGTGCTTCCTTGACAAATCTTTAAATTTCTGTTTTCTTCGTAGCGGTAGTAGGACCTTCCTTTTGTTTATTGACGACCCTAGCTGGAACCGAAACCAGAAAATCAAATGAAGTTCTCGGTTTCTTTGAAGACCGATCGACTCTTGTCTGTTCTGATGGCTTCACGTGCAAAAAGACCAAGCGCTGCTGGTGGCTATGCAAGAGAGCACTTCAAGATTGAAAAACTTCGTCGCAAGTTCATGCGTGGGAGAAAAATCCTTCACCAAAAAGATTGAAAAGTTTCTTTACGGGATGCTCGGGCGAGTGGTGCAGCGATGGGGCGATAGCGACGCTACCGAAGACCGAAGAGTGCAGATGGAGGTCAAGGCGTGACTGGGAACGGCACTAGGAGCGGCGGCTTGGTATTGGCGTTAGCGACCAGCGACACCGGCGAAGGATGGCGCAGATGGCGACTTCGGAGAAGACGCCGACGCGGTGGCAGAAGAAGTATGTTCCGCGCGTGATTCTTGGGCGATGGAAGCGCATGTCCCGGTCGTGCACCGCAGAATTAATCTGACGAAGCGTCGGTTTCTTGGCTGAAGCGATAAAGCAAATCTTCTTCACGCCCTTGATTTTTCCTCACGCCATGCATGCATGCAGTGGTCTTCTTGATTTGCATGCATGCCCCAACACCAGAACTGAAGCTTTCTAGCCGCCACAAGCATCCAACGAGATCAATTAACTAGGCGATAGACTAGTGCATGCAAACAAATTTGCTAGCCGCATGAAAACGGCCGAACACCATAGCCGCCAGAGAAAAGTCGCCGAAGATCGCCATCGAACTGCCGAGATTTATCTTAGCGCAGCCCTACTGGCGCGCCAACCGCCGACGCTTGTTATCGACAATAATGAAAAGGGGCTACGCTACTGACCCAAACTCGATGGTAGCACAAGAACACCGATGTATACAGTTCGGGCTCTCACGGTGGAGATAATACCCTAGTCCTGCTGCTCGAATTATATGTGGCTAGGCGATTCTTGATGAGATGTTCTATCTTGTTACGTTCTCTTCGTCCTCCTACTTCTCCCCACCCCCTTTATATAGCGGAGGAGGCGGTTGCAAGGAGAGTCCTAATCGATTACAAGGTGGAGATTATATCTCTTTCCTTATCCGTTTAATATGATAGCGGATAGGATTACAATTGTATCCTCCTAAGCGAGTCGGTTTCTATCTTACGGGTTTCCTTGTTTGCAAGATGGCAGCCTGCCTCTTGGGCAATACCTATCTTCATGTATCCGGCTTGGCCTATCCCCTCCCAGGTGGCCCTCACGTCCTGCCATGCAGATACCCGGGGTCCATATACTCCACAGTTTGGGCTGCGAGGAACGCTCCCAAATTCTGCATATCAACTTGCGGCGGTCCTTGTGAGGGATCTGCTTCATTGATGTTCCTGTTCGCACGAGCTCCACTCCCGTTGGCATTGTTTCCTCGCATATTCACCATCTGAAGAACAACAAGGTTTATAGGAAAGAGGGAAATAGAGAAGACAAGTACACAAGAAACTAGTACGGGGAGAAAGGTTTGACTCAGAACAAAACACACAACTTTATCACTATTAATATTAATGATATGGTCGCTCACAAGTGCTTATAGGCAATGCGACGCATATCTAGCACACCAGACAAACATAGCAAACTTTAAGTCAAACAAGCATTCTAAGGGACAGACTCGATAAAACTGACTCAAATAACTTAACTCAACATTTGAGTTGACTCTGAAAGGAAAAAGAACTCTCAGTCACTGAGCCACCCGGGGTGTGGTCCTCCCGGTGGGTACTGCGGCGGGTATGGTGGCATAGGGGCAAACTGGTCCTGATGCCCTACTGCAGTCGGTACGAACGACCCCACCAACTCCGCTAGTCCCAGGGCTGCCCGCTCCAGTGCCAGTGGCTCCGGCACCTCCTGCACTGGTGCCTCCTGCACCTACTCCGGCTCCTCTGGGTCTGGGTCATGCAGCTCCAGAACTGGCTCTGGTTCAGGTCCGTACAGTGCCATCTCCAGCTTATGGACCCTCTGAATAGAGTGAGCTAGGTACTCTCGAGCCTCCCGCAGCTGTGTTCTCACCTCCGTGACCTCGTCGCGGGCCCTCTGCAGCTTCTGGACGGTCTCGTCCATGGTCTCCTCCTGTGCGATGACATATCTCGCTAGGTGGGTGATCGTGGCGTCCTCCTCCACTATTGGCTCCCGGTCGAAATGGTTGTCTCGGCGCAGGTGATGGTGAAAAATTGTGCCCTCCAGCTCTGCCGAGTAGTACAAGCAATCTGTCTCATCGCCAGATGCGATGTCTCTTGGATCCCGGCCTCGAACGAAGACCTTCTGACGGTGATGCAGATAGGACGACTTGCCCTCGTCCTTTCCCGAGCGTAGACCGTGATCTTAACGTCCCAGGCGATATCAAGTCCTACCCGCACTATAGAGGTCCCCTGATAGATCAGCCTGTTGAAGCCTTTGAGCAGCTGCATCATACGCCATAGTTCAGCGGCGTACCCTCCAGTGCGCTCTCCATAAGAGTGGATCATCCTCATCTGCCAAAAGATATCCTCGTTAGCTCTCAGAATTTTAAAACAAAGTAACCACGAGATTTTCAGCAAAAAGGAATGAATAGGAAGAAGGGATGAGACAGGAGTGATTTTATTTTCTTGTTCATTTTTAAAATTAGAAAATAATTTTTTACCCCCCAACAACCATTCTGCCTAAGGGCGAGTCCTACAATCAGTATGGCTCTGATACCACCTTCTGTCATGCCCGGAATCGGAATTCTGAACACCCTATGTGATACACCAGTCCAGGATCACGCTGGTGCTCACAGATACAACAGAAATGAATACCATCACACATACACAACGGAAATGTAAATAGTAAGGTATTCAACTCATATTAGATTGTTAAGACCTTAAGGTCAGCCTTACAATTATAAAGCCGCGCAGGGCTAAGTTCAACAAAAACAGATAACATCAGCGGAAATAAATCTTCGTGGAGCCCCAGTTTGCCACAGGCAACTGACTTGGCTCGCTCCTTAGTTGATTGCATCGTTGTTCTGCCCCTCCTCGAGAGTTTGAAGTTCATTCTCTTCTAGTGGTGATTTTTCGGAGGGGTGAGTACATTGGTACTCAACAAGCTATGCACAGAGTGCAACCTAATATACTACATGCTAGGATTATTCCAATGGAATGGCTAACAGGGTTATTTTGCAGTAAAGCAACATTTAAAAAATAATCATAACTAGATTCTAAAGCAGTGTAAACAGTTACCATAATTCAAAGCTTTTCCAAATTTCATATTTCAAATCATCCCACATCCTTAATCAATTTCCACATTCCCATCAATGTCATATCTCAACCACATTTTTAATAAAGTCTAACCCTTGACTATAATCCCCGAGCGATGTCCAATACCGTGGATACAGCTATTCGAATAGTTTGTGCACTCTGCAGAGGTTATACACTTTACTCACAAGATACAGTCAAACACCACAAAGGCGAGTAACCGTAACAAAGCCTTTCTAAAGATCCGTATAAACCCAGTACTGCCTGCTAAGGTTTCAACACTGAAGGGATACACCTCCACAACAAGGCCCCCCCTTGCGCCAAGTGAGTTTTCACCCGTACAGCCGAAACTCACACCACCACGATAGTACCGAAGAATAGATTTCACAATTTACTCAGCTAGGTCCATTCCATTCTGGAACTTGTGGTTGTATGGTTAGCTCAGTTCAAATTCTAGCAAGGTTAAGTCCTTAATTGACTGAGGCAAGACTAACCAAAAATTCATCATATCAACATGTCATAAAAACCAAATGCGACCGCCCTGGTGCCACATCTGGCCCACCACTTAACAACTTGCCACTTGCCCCAGTCTAAACCATTTTATCACCCTGGTTCGTTACACGCACCACGTGCCATCAACAGTATCAAGACACATGTCACACTTTGCAAAATTCGTTCCATAGCTCATTAGTCAATATTCTATTTTTCTCACAAGAATTGTATCAATGAAACGTTTTGCATGGCTAAGCTGAACTACCGTGTTCTAATTTTCCCACAGTGGTGTATTATATCAACCACATAATATAACCCAATCTAGGGGAACAAATGATTTAGTGACATACAAATATTATGGACAAGGTGACAATATCAAGTGGTAATTATCTAATCCCAATTTACTTGAACACATTATAATTAAATTAGCATGCATAATTTAAATCAACATAACATTTAAAAACATAGGAGCAAAATGATCAAAGCATAACTTGCCTTCGAATATCTACTGGTCTTGGTCTAGATCTTGATCTTGAGCTTGTTCCTCGAAATCAACACTCACACAGTTCGACGTCTATGCGTAATAGTCAAAGAACCAAATAAACACTCAAACAACGTACAACACACAATTCAGAAAATATCACAATTCAAACTATTTCATAATTTCACGAAAACTTCCAGATAATTAGTTTAACATTTTCTAAGATTTATAAAATTTATTTTGACGTTTTTGGACGTATAGTTTAAGAGCTACAAAGTTCGTAAATTTCAACATTTCGCGAATAGTTTGAAAAATACATTTAATTATAAAATTTCAAGAAAATTATAGTAGATAGGTATTAATTTTTGCTAATTTACAAAATTTGTTGCAAGCGATTTGGACTTAAAACGAATTTGTAGCGAAAAAGACAAAATTCGCAATTTTGGTGACGGAACCTAACAAATCAACGTTTCGTTGAATGCATGCATGGTACTATTCATCCCGTATATGCGTATTCTTCGTGTGTTCGGCTTGCTCAGCTTGCTACGTGAAAGAAACATAATGCTTGCTTACGGAGAGGGACAAAGATGGGTGCACAGCCAAGCAGACGGCCAGGTGAGCGGCACGGGACCGGTGGGCGCAGGTCAGCGGTGGCGACGGCGATGGCGCCAAGACATGGTTATAGTTGCCCATTGACAGCAGGAAATAGCAACCAAACATCGTGGCCAGTATATATATATATATGCATCCATCCGTCCATCAAGAGAAAATGACAGTAGCTTAGCCGGTCGGCCAGGAGGGGGCAACGGCGCGATGGCTGTCAAGGAAAGAACGTTGGACCGGAGAACCGTATCAAAATAGTGTCACAATAAGATATATATACATGCATACGTCCTCTTATGCATATTCGTACACACGCATACGTCACAATAACTAGTGTTTACATCCTAATGCATATGCAATTCATCCTTATAATATACGTATACATACATATGGAAAAGTATACTTGCGAATCGGCCGAATATATACATGCGGATCAGCCGAATATATCCACATGTATACATATATATATGTACAACATAGTGTATATATATATATATATGTATACATGCTACGGCTATTATAAATACATGCATGCGCCTAGTATATACATTTACATACTAACATATATATGTAAACACAAACACGTACTAACATATACTTACATATATACATTCGTATAGTCCTATTATTTTCATGTATACAAGACTACGTACTAACATATATATATATATATATATGTGTGTGTGTCTGTGTGTGTGTGTATGTGTGTGTGTGTTCATGATTCTGTCTAATATATATATATACAAGCCTTAACGCATATATCCGAACCTAACTTATCTACAAGTATACACGCACGTACATGCATAAATACATACGGGCGGGATCATCCGATTGATAAAGATAGAGCGCGCGCAAAAGAGAAAAGAAAAAGAGTACCAATCAGCGGCAGGCAGCAGCGTAGGAGGAGGCGAGGCCGGAGAGTGCGCCGCCGGCGACGGCGGCGATACCAACGGCGACAAAGAACAAAGATTTTTGTAGCATTCCTGGCAGCGATGGCAACGACGGGTTTAGGGAAGGCTAAAGAACAATCCATCAGGATGGTATTTGACAAGGGAAAACTCACCCGGCCGAACAACTATGTGAAGGAGATGAAACGGACGTGGTTCGCACAGGAGAAAAGTGAGATCGGTAGAAGAGGCAAGGAGGAACGTGACTAGAAACTGATGGGAGGGAATTATTGTGACTAGAAACTAAATGAATAAAGGAAAGGCAGAAGAAATGGCTGGAATGAAGGAAAGGATTCATGCACGTGGAGTAAATTCTTTCCAAGTGGTTCCTCTAAACATGTTGCTTGAACGGTCACGCAGCATGCATGATCTTATTTTATATAATTAATTCAATGAGGCTTAAATTCAAGTAAATTCCAAAATTTCCAATTAAATTCCAGAAAATTCCACATAAATTCAATAATGCAATAGATTCATTAAAGAGTAGAAATTAGGGTGTTACAACTACCAACATTGAACAAGCTTAACTTCGATGCCAAGAAGAAAGCAGAACTTGTGCTCAGGATGCACAACATTGTCAAAGAAAATATTGAGAAGACCAATGAAAGGAATCAGGTAATTGGCAGCCAAGGTAGACAAGTGGTTCTTTTTCATCCAGGGGATTTAATTTTGTTACATTTAAGAAAAGAAAGGTTTCCTGATCAGAGAAAATCAAAACTTATGCCAAGAGCCGATGGTCCATTCAAAATTCTTTAAAAGATCAATGACAACGGCTACAAACTTGATTTGCCCAAAGAATATGGCATTTGTTCGACATTCAACGTTGCTGACTTGAAGCCATACCTAGGGGATGATGAGGACATCCCAACCACTAATCCATCCATAGTCGATGCTTACCAAGGACCAATAACTAGAGCTTCAGTCCGGTAGATAAATCACTTGGTGAGCTTGTTTCTAGCTATTCTATTTAATAATGACCAGAATGGGATGCTACCTAATAATTTCTATGATTTGCTTCTACTTAGGTATGAACGATCGGCTAAACCAAAATTACAAGAAGCCGACCAAGGTTGCTCGGGCACGATCCATCGGCCAAAGGACTCCAACTCGAACACAACTTCGAGTTCGACTCAGAATTGGCCAAGGCTACACGAATCCAACTCAGTCACGACGCCAAAGGAGATCGACCCCGGATGACTCAGAAGACTTCAAGTTTGACCCCAACTCGAACTCGCTTAGATTAGTTTTCTTAAATTTTCAAAAGGACTTGTAACCGACTCTGATCGGGTAAGGGTTTGTCCCCCTATAAACAATGGCACTAGGCCTCAGGAATTTCTTGGGTTTTAATTGGATTATATCTATAGTTGTCGACTTAGATTTCCTCTTGCACTTCACTGGGTTCCAGTGGCCGTATAGAGTTTCAAAACTCCACCGTGTAAATTTCATCAGAAATCTGCAATAAAAAGAGATTGCAACTATCTGGTTCTTGCTTGTGTTCACGATTTCGCAAGTAAGATGTATCGGAGTTGAAGCAGGCGATTGCAAGGTTTCTTAGTTCAGCAGTCTATTCAGAAATCCTTGAAGTTATCTCATCGAGACCTCACCAAATCGGCTTGTCTATTTTTTAGCTAAACTGTCGTAGTCACTCTTTGGCCGACGAATTGACAAGAAATTATGATACCTGAAGGAAGATCAGGAAACACCTCAGACATCTCCATCCATGCCAATCCACGCCAATCGCACAAGGAGGAGCTCAGGAGGCCGCTGCCCTCCCGTCTGCACTGAGCTCCGTCGTCGGCCGCTGCTATCGCCCACGGCCTGCTGCCGCTCCCACCCCGGCCCCGCATGCCGCAGATCCAATGAAGCTTCCGCTTTCCGAGTAGCACACCACGCCTCCGCTCTGTTGATCCCGCTCCTGCGGCTCCGCACCTCCGCGACTTGGCGGCTCTGTGCCTTCATAGCTCTGCAGCCTCTCCAGTGATCTGGCTCCTGCCCATGGCCGCTTGACTAGACGCTGCCCTCGGACCGCCCGCCGGCCGTAAGCCGCAAGCGCAAGGGCATCGCCGGCTTGCTAGCTCACCTCCGGGCTCCAGTTCGGCTCCGGCCACTATTGTCAAATTGATGAAGAATGTGTGAAGATACTAGCTGGTGAGCAACTTGTGCCTTGTTCTCCTTTATAGACAATTCTGTCCAATTTTTTTTCTTTCATAGGCAATTCTGTCTTTACTTAGACACACTGATAATTTAACTGTGTACCAGATGTTTCTAGAGTGTTATCTGTTCAACCGAATACAAATTTTGGATCTGACAACAAAGACTACAAATGTTTGTTTCATCTCTTCTGTTTCTAATGAATCCACATTCATTTCTTTACGCTGGTATTTTAAATCCTATCATCATAGTTGTCCCTTTCTGCTAATGCTGTGTGCCTCATTGGCAACCAGAATTCCACTGTTGCTAGGCAAGGTTGTGGCTTGATCTAGCTTATTTTCCATGCTGACATGGTAATGGAAGTTATTGGTCCGGAACTTTGGATTACTCTACATAAGCAACCCCTATAAAGTTGTTTGATCCTTTTGATCCACACTCTGGGTAGTTCTTTCGTGCAAACTAAGCAGCAACATACATTGTTGGCACTTGGCAATCATATTAACCTGTTGCCTACTGATTCTTTTACATTTTGTACTCATTGAGAACTGAGAAGTGAAAACATACCTTGTAGGTCTGGATTACACCTGTACAACTTGTATATTCCTTCTATGCCTCTTAAGCAAGCACGGAGAAAACACCTAGATTGTAAATACTGTTGATGGTTTCAGGTAATGATAGCTTGAAATCATCAGAAGCTACTCAGGAGGCTGATGTGAAAACTAAAAGGTTATTTGTTACAGGTAAAGGGTAGCCTATCTTGTCTATGCATTTTAGCTTGTTTGTTTAATCATCCATCATTTACATATTTTTTATCTATTTTATTGAAATGTTAAGTATGGAATTTAAATTTATTTTTAATTATGTATTTTTGCTATACTTTTGTTATACCTAAATATGAATAATCTTTGACAATAGTCATAGTCGCTTATTTTTTGCCCAAGCCTTACATAAATCCTAGCTCCGCCACTGAATACTCATATACACTTTTGATGAACACTAGTTGATCCTTCGCTGCCAGATGCAATAGCCTTGCAACTCTTCGATTCACTAAAATCGCACGTGTTGAATTTCATGGACACAAGTAAAGTACATCGATCTCCTAATCCAAAGTGGAAAGACAGAATGATCTTCGGAAGAAGTCGTCCAATTCTCACTCTATATGCTTATCCAATAAGAAAGAACAAGCGAAGACACTTAATAGATGCAAAAATAGCTATTTGATTTATACGGTGTCTCATTAAAATAAAATATATATAAATTTATATAAAGGAAAAAAAGACTGGCACTTTTCATGCACGTATTGTAGAGAACAGTTTGGTAATTGGTACTACCAGTCCGTCTGTACTGTAGCACGTGGAACCCAGACACTGTAGCATGCGTTGTGGAGTTAACAAGCGGTTCACGAATTTTTTTTTAATAATACATTTTTTTTTCAAAATTTCAAAAATATACCATGAAAAAAATTACATAAATATACCTCTGTCGCCCGCTGGTTGGACGAAACACAAATATTGCCCAACCAACGGGCGATAGAGGGCCACGTCGCACGATCAACGGGCGACAGCGCCACGTCATCCCCCAAGTTTCTGTCGCCCGTTAGTTGGGCGACAGGGCATAAATTGATCGTTCAATGGGCGACAGAGGGGACGCGGTCGCTGTCGCCCAACCAACAGGCAATAGAGATGGTTTTAAAAACCGATCGGCCGCACTGTGCTCATTTGAGCGAGCCAGCCCGAGACCGAACGGAAAAAAAGGAGAGAGGAAGAGGGAGGAGAGGGAGGGACTGCGCGACTATTTTGAGGTAAGTTTTCGTTATTTATTTTTTTAGCAGTAAATTGTGGTAGAGTAGAAATAATTTTAGATCTAGGTAAATTGATAGGTTACGGATAGATCTAGCGAATTTAGATGTTTTTTTACAGATAGAAGTACCTCGATATATATTAATGGAAATGTAGTTAGATCTAGGTAATCTATATATTCTTAGGAATGTAGATGTTTTTTACGGACAGAAGTACGTCGATATATATTTATGGGAATGTAGTTAGAGATCTAGGTAGATATATATTCTTAGGAATGTAGATGTTTTTTACGGATAGAAGTACGTCGATATATATTCATGGGAATGTAGTTAGAGATCTAGGTAGATATATTGAAGGACCGAGATGGCGAACAGAGGGGATGAATGGTCGCAAACAAAATTTTCCCCCAAAATACTCCAACTAATACCTCGAAAGGATCACACAAAGGAAATAATGAAAAACCCGAACAAATAGACAATTATGTGTACCCCTAGCTTACATGGATAAGTATCATAGAATATATAGAGATTTTTGAGTCACAATTCTATTTGTCTAGTGTCCAAAATCAAAAGGAATTAATTCAAATCTTGCTTTTAGAAAAGAGATCAATCCAAATCACAAAAGTCACTTTCAGAAAAGCAAAAGCAGAATTTTTAGAAACTGTTCTAAATTAGAACAGATGGTTTGTGTGTTTCTGGTACTCAAGAAATTTTGAGAATTTTTTTCCTATGACCAAATCAGTCTTGAAGAACTCCACAAAATTTCACCCCAAAAATCCTTACAAAAAAATCAGAAAAAATCAAAGAACACAAACAGTCAGGAACTTTGAGTAGAAAGTTTAGGGCTCGATTTTCACCTCATGGCGCCCAAACAGTGCAACAAATGACTCCAAAATTTTTCTACAGATGGATATGAGAGTCTCGCACCTTCTTCAATAAGAATCACTCAAAACAGATTTTTTTAAATTTTTATAAAAATCAAATACTAACTACTGCGTGAAGAACAAGTTCTGAACAGAGTTGCAACTTGATAGAAAAGATGATCTCTACTCTATCCTAGAGTGCAAAAGAGATATAAAACTATATGAACACACACAAGACATCCAATATCAGCAGAATTTAGAAGGAGGGGAGGCAAATCCAAATTGCAAGAAAGTAAATTGCGAGAAAGTAAATTGCAGAAATTTAAATGCTAAATTTAAGATATAAAGTAAGTGCGTAATTTAAATTCAAGTATGAATGAAAAAGATTTGCATTTCTAGAAAGAGGAGATTCACAAAGCCTCACAACAAGGTGGGCAAATCTCAAAGGAGCACAAAAACCTCTACAACCTTCAAGGGGAGGAAGCTACCCCTCCACGCCAATTTATACTACTCTTGGGCCACCTAACACCCTTGGATGCAGCCATCAACCCTAGAGAACTGATTTAAGGGCTAGGATTTGCCCACTCACACAGCCATGCAAGGGCTAACCTACAACCCACACCAACAAAGGGTGTTCTTGCACGGGTTTCGAAGCATACTACCTAGAGCCACTAACCTATCAACTAGACCGCGATCCAACGGCCCTCATTGATCCACACGGCATCTAGATAGCATCATCTCCTTTCTTTGTTTTCTTGGCTTGCCCGGACTCCATCTCCGATCATCTTCCGGGGATCTCCTGACCGTCTGGACCTCCGACGCTCCTCGCCTAGTCCCGGTTATCCTCTGCCTTACCATGACCTAGCACCGTCGCCCTGCAACCATTAAAGACAAGGAAAAAACCTTTCACATAGCAATGCTCACAAAGATATTTAATGATTATCCCAAAATCATTAATCAATCATAATTTCACTCAAAGGTCTGGTGCTACCGCCTCTAGGCAGGTAGCACTGGGAAAAGCAACCAACACTCAAATTGCTTCAATTTGAAAATCCAATTCAAATCAAACTCAATTTCAAATCAAACCAAGTTCAAAACTCGTCAATTACTCATCACACACAAGAATAGACCTCGACATGGTCTTTCAATCTCCCCCTTGATGAGTATATTGACAAACACATAAAAAGGCATAAGTTTTGAGTTTGAATAAGAGAAGAAGAAAGCAATTTAAATGCAAAGCCAAACTTGATCAAAGAAATAGAAATCAAGAACATGACCAAGTTGGCAACTAGAAATACTTATGATCTATGAAAGATAGCAAAGATTAACAAAGATCATAAGAATAAGATGAATCATGTGCAAAATGATGCTTTTTCTACGATTTCTCCCCCTTTTGGCAATATAGGCATTAAGATAACATTTTCTTTTCTCTCCCTTTTTTGTTGTTTTTATGCAAGTAATGTAGCCTAAGGGAGCTTTGAAGATTATCCAAGTGACCAACAAAACAAGTGATGACACCAAGTTAAGTTATGACAAAAATAGACTAAGCTAAGGCATGTACAAGTGCAAATAAACATTTTGCTAGCAAGATTTAACTGAAACCAAATTATTTTTAGCAAGATTGAACATGAGCAATACTTGTCATTAGTTTTAAAACTAGAAGCAAAGCCATTCAAAGGATCAAATGGAAAACCTAGAGTTCAACCTACTCAACACTTTGTGGAATCTAGAAATTCATACAAGGTTCTTTGAGCTTATTATTTTTTCATTGTATGCAAATTCTTCTTATAATCTTTGAAAGACATAGCGGGATGCAAATGTTTGACATTATTTGCATTATTTACCCACATATGTTTTTTTATATATTTGCATTTTTACAGCAATTGACTCAAGCTATGTTCGATCATCTTAAGAAGAATTCTTAAGAGAATGATCTTGATCATACACAATACATTCCAAGTTCATCTCAAGTGCAATGAGAAGCTGTCTTGTGAATGTGAGGTGTTGAGTCTAATGCGCACAAAAATAGTCAATTCTACTTTATTTTCATTTTAGCATTTTGATTGTTATGCTAGTGAAGGACTCAAGTATGGATCAAACAAGATTCACCCAAATTGTTATAGGGACTCTAGAGAATTCTAGAATTTCACAAATTATGGCAAATACACCTAGAGAAGAAACTTAGCAAGTAAATGCAACATGTTCTATCAAGTTTTTCTTCTAAACTCATTTTTTAATTTTTGCAAGCTTAGCAAGATAAATGAACTTAGACATATCTAAGTTAGTAATTTTCTTCATAATATAGCATGGTGTATAAACTGAAATATGGATCATTTGCATAATAGACAAAGCTCATAAAATAAAAAATCAAGTCTAAATGCAATGCATGAGACAGTTTCTTAAACTCCCCCTCAACATGTGATTCAATTTTAAGCACAAATCTGGTTTAAATTGAGTTATTAGCAAGATTAACCTCAAGAATAGTCGAAAAGAACTCAATTAAAGCCAGAAACATAGAATGGAGGGAATAAGTCAAGGAGCTGCGAACTGGGTGGCTATAGAGCATAGAAAAGATGGTAGAGAATACTATGGCTTAGACTCGCTCTCACCTTCCCCAATGACTGACATAGGGAAGCTGCCTCTAGATCTCAAATTAAGGAGTGCACACGACCCTGTCTACCAAGGGGGCCCAACACCTGCTAGGCTTATAAGACTGTGAGGGAACTCAACCAAGAGAGAAGAGAGAACAGCTAATTAAGCATGATACCAACCTAAAGCACAAGATGAGAGGTCCATGCAAAAGCATGTCAGAAGTCTAAGTGATGTGAACTCATAACTCTTAGGAATAAAACCCATAAGCACCCAGAGTAATACAAAAGAAAGGAAAAACTAGAAGAAGATATATAATACATAATATACAAATCAACTCTCCCTCACAGAAGGCCGTAAGGGCACACGACTCCAAGTTCACTCCTCAAGGCAACAAACCTAGAGCTATCCAAAGGCTTGGTAAAGATATCGGCCAACTAGTGGTCACTCTCCACAAACTGAAGCACTATGTCTCCTTTCTCCACATGGTCTCTAAGGAAGTGACATCTAACATCAATGTACTTGGTCCGGGAATGCTGCACTGGGTTTTTTGCAATACAGATAGCAGAAGTGTTATCACAGAAAAGTGGAACACTCTCTATCTCTAACCCAAAGTCCCGCAAGGTCGATCTCATCCAGAGCACCTGGTTGCAGCAACATACTCGGCCTCAGCGGTAGACTGTGCAACTCCGGATTGCTTCCGAGATGACCAAGAAATAAGAGAAGTGCCAATGAATTGGCAAGTGCCAGAAGTGCTCCTCCTATCTATCCTATAGCCGGCAAAGTCTAAATCAAAAAAGGCTCTAAGGGATAGACACGAAGAAGAAGAGTACCAAACACCATAATCAATGGTAGCTCGAAGGTACCTGAAGATGCACTTCACCGCCTGGTGATAAGAGGCGCGGGGAGAAACCTGAAAGCGAGCGCACATACACACGGCAAAGTGTATGTCCGGCCGCGAGGCAATAAGATACAAGAGGGAGCCAATCATGCTCCGAAACTCTTTTTGATCAGCAGGCTCACCATCCTCATCGGGCTCGAGGATAGCAGTGGTGGCCATATAAGTCATCACAGGCTTCCCATCAGACATATCAAACCGCCTCAGGAGGTCCCAGTGTACTTACCTTGGTGCAAGAAAGTACCCTCCCAAGTCTTCTTGATTTGGAAGCCGAGGAAGTAGCTCAACTCACCCATCATACTCATCTCAAATTCTGTGCTCATCACCTCAGAAAAATGAGACACAAGAGACTAAGACGAGGCACTAGAGATAATATCGTCCACATAAATCTGGACAAGAAGGAAATAAGAATCCTGGTGCCAGATAAATAGAGTTTTATCTACTATACCCATTTTGAAACAATAACTGAGAAGATAGGACTTAAGCCTCTCATACCATACTCTAGGGGGTTTAAGTCCATACAAGGCTTTGGAAAGCTTATAAACATCGTTTGGGTATTGGGGTTCTCAAATCCGGGAGGTTGCTTAACATAAACCTTTTCCTCAATAAAGCTATTGAGGAATGCACTCTTGAAGGTCGATCTCATCCAGAGAACCTGGCTGCAACAACATACTCGGCCTCAGCGGTAGACTGTGCAACTCCGGACTGCTTCCTAGATGACCAAGAAACAAGAGAAGTGCCAATGAATTGGCAAGTGCCAGAAGTGCTCCTCCTATCTATCCTATAGCCGGCAAAGCCTGCATCGAAAAAGGCTCTAAGGGATAGACACGAAGAAGAAGAGTGCCAAACACCATAATCAATGGTAGCTCGAAGGTACCTGAAGATGCGCTTCACCGCCTGGTGATGAGAGGCGCGGGGAGAAACCTGAAAGCGGGCGCACATACACACGGCAAAGTGTATGTCCGGCCGTGAGACAATAAGATACAAGAGGGAGCCAATCATGCTCCGAAACTCTTTTTGATCAGCAGGCTCACCATCCTCATCGGGCTCGAGGACAGCAGTGGTGGCCATATGAGTCATCACAGGCTTCCCATCAGACATATCAAACCGCCTCAGGAGGTCCCAATGTACTTACCTTGGTGCAAGAAAGTACCCTCCCAAGTCTTCTTGATTTGGAAGCCGAGGAAGTAGCTCAACTCACCCATCATACTCATCTCAAATTCTGTGCTCATCACCTCAGAAAAATGAGACACAATAGACTAAGACGAGGCACCAGAGATAATATCGTCCACATAAATCTGGACGAGAAGGAAATAAGAATCCTAGTGCCTGATAAATAGAGTTTTGTCTACTATACCCATTTTGAAACCATGACTGAGAAGATAGGACTTAAGCCTCTCATACCATACTCTAGGGGGTTTAAGTCCATACAAGGCTTTGGAAAGCTTATAAACATGGTTTGGGTATTGGGGTTCTCAAATCCTGGAGGTTGCTTAACATAAACCTTTTCCTCAATAAAGCTATTGAGGAATGCACTCTTGACATCCATTTGATAGAGCTTGAAGCCCTAGAATGCAGAAAATACAAGCAGGATCCTAATCGCCTCTAGTCTAGCTAAGGGGCAAAGGTCTCCTCAAAGTCAAGACCCTCAACCTGAGTGAAGCCCTGTGCAACTAGCCTAGCCTTATTGCGAATGATAATCCCATCCTCACTCTGTTTGTTTTTGAACACCCACTTGGTCCCAATGATATTATGACCAGATGGGGGCTCTACAAGCTGCTAGACTTTGTTCCTCTCAAAGTTTTCTAGTTCCTCATGCATAGCATTAATTCAAGATTTATCGGATAATACATGAGTAATATCCTTTGGCTCAAAAGAGGCAACAAAGGCAGAGTAAAGACAGAAAGAAGATAAACCTGATTTTGAGTGTGTCACACGCTCAAATAGATCACCAATGATTTGCTCAGGTGGATGAGAACGCTGAATGTGGCGGGGAGAACTAGAAGCAGAAGTGGCCTCTACCTCTTGAGCAGAAGAGGTAGGAATAGAGCTACTCACTGAAGGAGAGTCCGAAGGCAAGGGTTGGTCTCCCTGAGGTGCAGAAATGGAAACAGGAGGCACCTCAGGTGTAGAGGGGATTGGATCAGGTGGAAAACCATCATCTCCATCATCCTCATCCTCTACAAGGATGGTCTCGGAGGGATGAGAAGAGCATGAAATATCAGGTCTAGCTCCTGGGCTAGCCTCATCAAAAGTCACGTCACAGGTCTCTATGATCCTATTTGCATCACAATTCCAGACCCTATAGCTATGAGAAGAAGTCGGTTAACCCAGAAAAATACCATCAGAAGAACGAGACTCAAACTTATCTAAGTTACCAGACTTCAAGATAAAACATTTGCAACCAAAAACGCAAAAATGAGATACACTGGGTTTTCGCCCATACCTCAACTCATAAGAAGTGCGATGCAAATGTGCTCTCAAGAAAACGCGATTGGAAACATGACAAGCAGTAACTATAGCCTCAGCCCAAAACTTCCTAGGAGTACTGTACTCATCTAGCATCGTCCTGTCTATCTCAACCAGGGACCTGTTCTTCCTTTCCACTACGCCATTTTGTTGAAGGGCATAGGGAGAAGAGAACTGATGCTCTAAACCAGACTCCACACAGAAACTCTCAAAGTAGGAATTCTTGAACTCGGTGCCATTATCACTGCATATAGCTCGTAATGCACCTAGGAGCTCAATAGACAACCTACTAACAAATCCCCTGAAGTGAGAAAAAGTCTCATCCTTCGAGGCTATGAAAAATATCCAAGAATACCTCGAAAAATCATCAATAATGACAAGGACATACCACTTCCCTCCTGCTGACTGCACTCTAGCTGGACCAACAGTGTCCAGATGTAAAATTTGTCCTAGTGCATCAGTCATCACTACGGTGACTGGAGGATGAGAAGCAGTAACCATCTTGCCATGTCGGTAGGGAGAGCAAACTAAGTCTTTAACCATTTTGAGTTTGGGCAAACCACGAATAAGATCACGACTGCTAACTTTGGTCAAATGATCAAAGCCAATGTGACCAAGTCTCCTATGCCAGAAGGAGAGATCATGGGACTCAGAAGTAATCAAACACCGAAGAGAGTCTCTAGAAGAAACAGAAAAATCAGCACGAAAGACTCTCCCAAATCAAGAAATCCCGCAAACTAATTCTCCTGATGAATCAAGGATTCTACAAGTATTACTCTTAAAGCTTACCTCGAAAGAGTCATCGATAAGCTGAGAAACAGAAAGCAAATTATATTGTAGCTTACTCATTAAGGCAACATTCTTAGGAATAAAATTTTCATTAATGCAGTCGTTACCTTTAGCAACGACTCTACCAGAAGAAGCATCCCCAAAAGTGATCAACTCATCACTGGGGGCTCGGACTAGGGAAGAGAACCAACGGGAGTCTCTAGTCATATGGTGAGAACAACAGGAGTCAACAATCTAAACATCTCCCTTCCCCATCCGACGGACCTGATCAATCCAAAAGAGAGAGAGAACTCAGTACTAGGATAAAGTGAAGACCTAGGAACCCAATACTAAACCACACGGCGCATCAAAGTATCAACCACAATGGAAAAAGACTGGACTCTAGTGTCTCCCTGACGCTCGACTCTCACAAGATCAGAAGAATCGACTCTAGTAGAAGATCTAGGAGCTGTCACTAGTTTGGCCCGCCGTGGTGCAAAAGTCGAACCATCCCAATGAGGTTGCCTAAATCTCCTACCAAAAAACACCTCATACCGCTGATATCTATCTTGATGGAAAAAATGAGGAATATCAAAAGGACGGTGGAAAGACTGACCACGAGCAGCTCCAGGACTAAAACTCGATTGAACAGCATGAAAACCGAGTTCTGGATGCCGCCCAAAAACATATGTGTAACATCCCAAAAATTTACTTTAAATATATCTATGGCACTTTTGAATTATTTGAAATTTTACGGAATCATTTCAAATTCATTAAAATTAAGCCGAATTGAATTTATTATATAAAATAATGATCATGCATTTCAGCGTAAACAAATTTCAAATTTAGATTAAAATAATAACATCTGAAAAATAAGGATATTTCTTTCAAATACTCTCAAAAACTTGTTTATAGATTTAGTTTGTCGATTTTATAAATAACCGTACAAGTGTCTGATCCACTAAAAGAATTTTTGCAGAAAATCTATATATCGAAAAATCGCGAAACCAATTTTGTTAAGTTCCAAATATTCCCTAGTATTTTAGAGAATTTTTCCAAGATTTGTGGGACCATTCTACTATTTTAACTTGAACGTCTTTTCCTCTCAGCACTATTCAAATTCCATAAATAAAAAAAGAAGACACACGTGGAGGCACTGTACATCTTCGCAAATGAGACGTCGTGAAGTCCAGAGAAGGCATTCTCTCTCCTCCATTAGAAGACATGGAAACCTTTGAGATTACCTCCAATAAATCACCAAAAATTTACTAAAAATCATAATCGAGATCCACAACTCATCCTTAATCTTCCACAGCTGTTAGAAAAATTAAACACCCACTAACCCATGTTATGAGTAAAAGCTTCCAGCCATTTTCTTTCTACCATGCATGCAAGCCGTTTTAAGTTATTAGTCGATTCCTTTGCCTGCACTAACCCGTGTAATGCATGAGTAAAGAGCTTCCAGCCATTTTCTTTCTACCACGCATGCATGAACGTAGCCGTTTCTTCTGCCTTGCCTTTATTCCATTCGGTTCCTGTTCCTCCTTGCTTCTTTAGTTTCCTTGTCTTTCCACCGATCTTTCATTTCCTTCACAAGTTATCCAGCCGAGTGAGTTTTCTCTGTCCAACGCCATCCTGAAAATTTGTTCTTGGCCCTCTCTAAACTCATTACCATCAACGCTTCCAGGAAACACTGCGGAAGTCTTGTCCCTTGTCGCCGGTTCCATCTCTTCCTGCGCCGCTGCCGTCGACCACGCCGTCCAGCCGACTGCGCTCGCCGTCCACCTGCGTGCTCGTTCGGCCAACCGCGCGCTCCTCTCATCGTCGCTACTGCCGATCGGTACTTCCTCATCTTTGTTTTGCGCGCACTCTGTCTGTCCACTGGTTGATCCCACCTATGCGTAATTGTGCACGTATGTTGTATTAGGTGAATGCAAGTATATATGTATACACAATCAAATGCATGCATATATTAGGTGGATCCGTAGGCATATATATACACGGTTGAATGCATGTAGGAATATTAGGATGTATACTTATGTAAAATCAAACTGCGTTTTATAGTTTTATATTTTTAGCCAGATGGATTATACATAGTGGACCTAGCTAGTTAGTAGTATCATACTGTTCATTTTAATGGGTTACAAGTATCATGATCACCGATCCTTTTAGTGGACCCTCGAGCAGATGTTTTTATGAAAGCAGATCGTGTGAACCATGTATATACACACACACACACACATATATATATATATATATATATATATATATATATATATATATATATATATATATATATATATATATATATATATTAGTATGTATGTACATGCAGGGATAGATATACCTTTGATGTACCATATATACATCATATACATTATGCATATATACATGTGGATATATAACTTGCATATATACAATAGGTTATGCGTATATATATGTTATACGCATGCATGCACGTTCCGTATATATGTTAGGATGATTTGCATGTAGATGCACTACCTTGAAAAACGTCATCGTGGCGGTTGAAGCGCCATCGGTCGCGGTTTTGAACGCCACATATTTAGTGCCATCGATAATCCAGGATTATCGGTGGCGGTTCTAAAACCGCCACAGATAACATTATTTGTGACGGTTTGTGGCTCGAACAAATCAGCGATACCCATGATATCGATGACGGTTCGAAACCAAAACCGGCGCGATACTAGTACTATCGATGGCGGTTTTGGCTCGAACCGTCGCGATAGTCCGACACATGAAAATAAAAAGCGGCATTTGTGGCTAGCCTCGGCGATGCTAGCCATGCCCTCTGTCAGAATATATATAAGAGAATTGATAGAAGTGTCATACAGAGCGAAATTGATAGAAGTGTCATACAATAAGTGACAATACAATATGAACAAATGAAGAATTGAATGAAATAGTATAAGTGACAATATAAGGTAGAATCTAACAATGTTGGCAACGAGGCAATTCGGGAGAACGACAAAGTAACTTAGTAACTAATATTGAAATTTCGGGACTAACCATCTCATCTTGTCATTGCAACCACCTCTTGAGACCTTTAAACATATACAATTAAGTGTTTGAGTTTCAATTCAAAAGCGGCCTAATACCGACAATTTCATAATGCATGAAATTACAATAGACAGTATGAATATTTTACAATGAGTGAGCAGCCGAGCAGTTTAGCTGTGTGAAACACGCATAGGAAACAAAAAGGACCATAGTAACTGCAGCAAACCTGGAATCCAGTAGAAGTACGATATATTGAATAGAATAATCCGGCAATGTGAGCATCATAAGCTGCAAAAAGCATAAATAATTTGTCAGTGTATATTTAGACTTAAGGTTGGTGGGAGTAATCCCCAAATGGATTGTTATATTAGAAAATATATGCAATTATTTGCGAATTAGTGCTCACCATAAGCATTCAAGTAGTCTACTAACAAATCGACGAAGAGACTTGTTGAAACGGCTGCTTCAGGGGTATGTAGGAGCCTTTTGAATCCATTGCTGCCAAGTAGAGCCGTAGAGTTAATCAATTACAACGTGGTATGGAGGATTATGTATATAAATTTGAATAATTAAGTACATTGTTACAGTATGTCACGTGGAATAAGACCAGGAAAATACAATTTAGAAAATGAAATTATTGAAAAGAAAAAAAGCAAACCTGTATTATAGAAGGAGTGACATTCTCAACAGAATATGATGTATTGTACCAGGGCTCAATAGAATTAGTAGATCCTTCAAATTTTTTAGACTCCCAGATTATTCTATAGAGACCGAGAAGTATTGCGTCAAACAAAGAAGAAAGGCATAATATTTAGCTTCATATGCTCATTTATGCAAAGGCTGCGAGATCATATGGTGCCATAACTTATCGACAAAATAACAAGTCTTAAGATATGAAGGTAAGGCCAACTACCACAAGATTTAAATGGCCAAAAACCTTACATTTGAGGAAAGATTATTTATGCTTAGCGATGATGATTGCCGGCATCGGTTAGCAATTTACTAATGTCGACCATCTGCATACTTTGTACTTCTTGAGAAAAGAACCAATATATGTATGTTAACTTTGACTACTACTTGAAAAAGAACCAATCTATGTATATTTATGTGTTGAGATATGAAGAGACAATGATAGATATATAGGGCAAACAAAGCTGCCATCTGAACCATAAACCATCAAATAATTTTCTCAAAAAGTATGTGCAATACATAAACCATGTGCACGACAATTACCTCATTAAAGATCCGCTCATTGATTCCTTCTTCTTTTAATAGGAGAAGGTATTTGAAGACCAATCCAACAATGTCCTCCATGTGTTACGAAATCATTGCATGTGCACATAAGAGGCTTAATAACATCAAAATGTGCATGAAAATGAAATGGTCGTGTCAATTGTAAAAGAACAAAATCAAAATGGAAGCCGACCATGACCCGGCATCGGTGAGCCTCATGCTTCTTGAGAAAAGGAGTATTGAGTTACGTAGCTGCCCTCCCGACCATCAAGTTCATGGCCACCTTGTAAATAAAAGAGAATACATATTAATAATGTCGAAATTGAAGGATGATATTAATAAGGTCCGAAATATGAGAAGAATCATCATACCACGCCATCGGCGTCTAGTATAGTGGTTGTAGAAACAATATGCCTTTTTTCACTTGGTTAGTTTATCAAAGTAACCAAGTAATTTTTCACTTGGTTAGTTTATCAAACTATTACATACACATGAAATAACTTCATATGAAAAAATAACCATGTAAGGCAAACACATGAAATATTTAGAAGTGCCACTCGCATGTGTGTACATGTGTTCCTCAAGAAGACAAACATACATGCTACAGTAGCAGAACCACTGACAAGAGAAGTGGCATTGACGAAAGAAGGGGCTCCCATTTCAAAGGTACAAAGAGTTATTTACACTTTGTAATGAAATAGAATTGAAGTAACAAAAGCCTAAACTAGTTTTCTAAACTAGAAGCCTATGGGTCTTGAGCTTGGAGACAGCGATGTGAGACATGAGTATGGAGGAGTGGATCGTTGTTGTCTTAGTCATAAAACTACGCCTTTTTTGTTGAGTATTTCCTTCATGATGAAGTAAGCGAGCTGTACTGAGCGGCTTGGATTTGAGCAAGCGATCCTACAGTGAAGCGACTTGGTATTGTAGGTATGAAAAAATTAAGAGAGCATATAGAAATCGAGTGGCGCGAATCGATGTGTCATGTCGGCATAGTGACCTCCACGTCATTGTCTTTTATTGTGCAACTTAAGATTTCCGCATGTCTTGGCACAGAAGTACCCACATAGATTTGTTCCTTGCTACGCTTGTGACCTTCTGAAAATCGAATGAACTAAGATGTCGTCGAAGGAGCTATTTACTATGAAATACGATATAAGAATATTCCTTGCGTGCGTCTGGGAAATTTAGTACGGATTGTAAGGGTTTTTACGGTATGGGCGGTGTCTCGTGCTCTTCTCACAATATCTTTTGAGCGCTGGTTGATTAAATGTGTCATCACTTCATAGTGCCTTTAGGTTTATCCGGTGGATCCATGATCGACATCTTGCTCTTATGCGGATGAATTACTCACGAGAATCGATGGAATCTGGATGCCATAGCCATTAGTCGTTACGTCGAGTAAATAACGAAACCAACGAGTAATTTAACTTCGCTAGTGAGGAACTTACTTAAAATTGTATGGTACAAGTATAAACTCCTTGTCTTGTAGTTTAAGCAAAGCTTTATAGGCGTACTCCTCGACCTCCTTTGGTACTCTCTCGATTTCTTCTTGGCAAACCGTTCCGGTCGAGGAATCCCATTGCCCCTTGGTTCTTCGTAGTTCTTGAATCTCGTATCTATATAACGAAATAGTTAGACATGACATTTATCGGTATTACGTGAATGTAGACCAAGATTGATATATTAGACACTTACGATGTCCGACATCTCAAAAACATATGTCGAGGCGTCATGATAGAACAAGTTGTGCATGTTATCGAATTCTATTAAGAAGTAGCCATAGCCCTCGTGGTGAAAATGTTCCTCACGGAACAACTGCGGTGATCACCTTGAGTCGTCTTGGTTGGATCGCTCCATGTACCATGCATGTAGTCATTTGCATCATGGGTGTTAGGCTATTTAACCGAATCGGTGACTAAGGGCTTCCCAACCTCGAATTTCAATCTTGGTTGATTTTCTTGTTCATCAGACTTCCCTTGCCCTTACTTTTTCACAGACGACATCATACTCGGTCTGGCTTCCCCGATCTAGCCGTCTGACTGTCTAATGTGCCATTTTTGGGATCGGGGTTGTAGGTTTGTCCTTTGAAGTACCGGTGTTCTGAGTTTACTGCGTTGGAGTACTAACGGGGCCATATTTATGGGGCCCTCAATGGATTCTTTTCTACCTCATCTTGCTTCTTCACCATTTCACTCTCGGTCTTTGGTGGTGATCTGCGGGATTACCTTCTGAGAGAGGTGGCGATGCATGATCCAAACGATGTCGAGAGAGGTGCCTTGCATGGTCCAAGATGATGTCACGCTTGCGCCTTGGATGAATGAGTGGGCGGCACCTCCCGAGTTGTTATCTCGTCATTGGCGGGTTTTCTAGCGATATCGACAAGCGTGCAACTTCCGTGTCCACGAACCTTTGCATAACTTTGGCGCTTATCGGGGCATTGTGCGAGACACCCCTTGTTGGCGCGGATAAGCTACCTGTGGCGACTGTGAAAGATGTTCATCACGGACACGTTGAGTGACGGGTATGGGGTCATGTATGTAGATCCCACAGGATAATGGTTTAGGTCGCTTGTCTTTGGCGTGGACCATAGCTATCTGCTGACGACGACTGTAGAAATTTGGAGAGCGTTTTCGACTGCGTCGGCTCAAGGCTTCTTGTACTTGTCGTTGAACTTGTTCGTGAATGGTGGGTTGTAATTCTCGCAGAACCCTTTCCTTCATACTTTCCATTTCTGCCTGACTGCTCTTCTTTAGCTCTTTTCCGACTCTATAAGAGTCTTCGTGCTCGAGAATCCCATCTTCCATGGAACCTTGACCCGACGCCTCGTGTTCGACCGGGGTGCTCTTTGTTTCGAGGGCGTGATAGCTCGTCTTTCTCCTGTTTGGGTGGAAGGATCCTTGGGTGGATGGGCGTACAAGCGATGAACTCTTTGCGCCCTTGCTTCGTCTTCGCCGCTCTTGAATGATAAACTCGATGAGACAAGAGATCTGCCCTCGCTAGCATGTAGTGCTTCACTCGATCTGTAGTCCGACCAAGGGACTTGTGCGATCTGTTGGATCACTTGTAATTCTGCTGTCCCATTGAGCAATTTTACAGTGTACCCACTCGTGCCAAGTCGTGGGGTGAGTATTCCTTCTTGCGATGCTAATGTGGTCCTCACTAGACTTCCTTGTTTGCTTGATTGCTTCATCGCCACGAACTCATCCCAGTATGGCTTGTAATCTTGGGTAGTCTCCGACGGTGACCGTTTTGCTTCACATAATTTACGTTCACCTCGCCTTGAAGTTTCTCCACGCATCCATGGTCATCAATGCATCGCGGCCTTACGAGTTCTTCGACTCCTTGGAATCACGAAGGTTCCTTTGAGCTCGTCCACAGATCCTCTTTGGTGGCTTAGGGCACTTTATGCCAATCCAAATAGGTGATTGGCACTTTCTCCCTCTGATGTACCCGCATGTTGACTGTATTTTCTTTCTTTGCCTTTTTGATTACAACAGGGACCCGATATCTGAGACCTCCGTGATGGTGTACCGGCCTTGAGCTTCTTATTCTTCCCTCGTCCTCGGCGTGTTGCAACAGAAGTGGAGGCCCCGAGAACAGCGGTCGAGGCCTCGGCAACTTCGGTGGTTGGGTGGAGGGTAAGGTACCTGCTCGGGCTCTCCTCCATTATAGGCTCGATTTGGGCTCCATTAGAACTACTCAATAGAAAGGGAGATATTTGAGAGAGGAAAGAAAATATGTACTAGCGATAGAATAACTAAGTGTGTCATATTGAATTAGCACCTTGAGGAAAATATGTACTAAGCGAGGAGTAAGATAGAAGATGTACTAGCGAGGACTATATTAGATCCTTAAAGTGTACATCCATGGCTCATTTCGAGTCACAAATGGAATAATCCACTAATAACAAGAATGACATAGATAAGATAGAACTTAGCAATTACAAAGACAATTAACCTCGTATTTGTTTACTATTTTTCTATAG
This sequence comes from Guadua angustifolia, assembly GCA_036346375.1. Classification (NCBI taxonomy): domain Eukaryota; kingdom Viridiplantae; phylum Streptophyta; class Magnoliopsida; order Poales; family Poaceae; genus Guadua; species Guadua angustifolia. The sequence continues at coordinate 31,291,782 of CM070508.1, forward strand.
TATTCAGGGAACAAGAAAAGACAAGTACTATGGTTCCTACATGGCGGTCTTGAACACTAAGGTTGGAGTATTTGGTTTTTATTCTGCATAAAGGTGGATATTTCTCTCTCTCCATATCATATTGAATTAGCACACAATCGAGATATCAACATAGACAAAATAATGCTTACCAACATAGAGAGGAGATATGAATGATTTGCTCTCAGATTTAGGGTTTGGATGAAAATAAAATTTTCACCACAATCACAAATGGGCTAACAAATTATTTAGTGACTAGAGCCTTGAACCCTTACCACCTTAGCATGCACAATTAAAGAGTTGTTCAGAATTTCAGCATTAAATATCTATGATCAGATTGATAACGACATAGTTCAACAATTACTTCTACCACCGGACAAGTGAATTACCGGTGAACAATTATCTCTAACTATTGAATCAGCGCAGATACTAAATATCAGCAGATTCTCAATTAACGACAAGCCGACCAACCACAAGAAAGTATCATCCTTTGATATGCGAAATAAAATTAACTACTTAGATGCCATATGGATATGAAAAACAATTTGAAGCATGTTGTTCTACCAGTTCAAGGCCCAAGACACATAATAATTGTTCTTATCATTCTTAACCCAATATCATCATAGAGCAACACCCAAACCTTGACCAACAAGAACAAGTGCAGAACCACCGGAAGATGAGCTCAACTAACATCATGCGTTACATAACCACCGGAAAATTTCTATTTGCGATTACATAACCACCGGGAAAATTTCTATTTGCGTACATAACCACCGGAAAATTTGCATAAAAGCAACAAATAGAAATGATTCATGTAATGCAAGGTAACAAATTACAGATGAGACACAATGTACCCATCAAATACCAATAAAATTCACACCATTAAAATCGAAAAATTCATGATAGCACATGGTGGCGAATGAGTTCACATCAATTACGTGAGATTTACGAATGTGAGATTTGCCAACTTAACCAACATACACGCACTTCTTGTGAGACCCGCTTCGATGAGCAGGAACCTCCATGTGATTCTTGTGCTATTCACTGGATCGATAGCTAGCACTCACATGTTTACAGCAATTGGAAATCAAATCCATACAATACATTAATTAAGCGGAAACGATTATACAAATAAATATTACAAGTCAGAGAATAAAGCAGCAAAGGAAGCTATACTTGCGGTTTGCCCATCCAATCCCGCAGGCAACTGACCAGGCATAACTCCTTAGATAGAATATGACGAAGAAAATCCCGCAACTTACGATGAACAACTTCGAAGCTACGCATCTAAACCACCTACAATATAATTAGGCTAGGGTGAGTACGTTGCGTACTCAGCAAGACTTGAGCAAACCTATAATACATGCAGGCCATTTCAAAGGAAAGGCTACAACAGTTAATTTGCATAAAGCGAAATTTGAATTTGTAAAACAAGTTATTTGCAAACGGAAATTTATAAGAGCATTTGATTGATAACAAATAAGTAAAGCATAATAACACTCACAGTCCTCCATGACGTGAGCGACGAATCATTCACATTCACGAAATTCCATCAATGTCGGCCCTTTGACATAAAACCACGCTTTGCAAAACAAAATGATACCAACCCTTTTTGAAATAATAAAACATCTAGCATTGGAATGAAATCACCAAGTGCTCATGATCATGGCCTTGACTAATCGATTAGATTTAAACTCTGCAGAGGTGTACAACTTTACCTGCAAGGAATGATCAACTTTTGCCCGACACACTTCCTTAGGTGTGACGTCAAGAAGACCATACATAGTCATTATATTATCTAGACGTGGCTTTGGTCCAGCCCGGGACGTTAACCCCTACCGTAGAATTAGAAACACACACCCAAGCCGTGGGCCCACATTCACACACACAACACAACGTTTCTAAACACGGTATGCATAATGCGTTGCATTAGCAAGTAGACTGACCGAATACCCGTCAGGGTAGTCCTGACCGGAAAACCTGTGCAAAGCTCCCGCCTACCAATGAACAAAGCCATGTCTAAATACATAACAAGCTATGGCTAACCCATCCTCACCCTTGTGGTTTGCATGGAAATCTCGGATCAATAGCGTCCCATTGCTCGGTCCTTAATACGACACGGGTGATACTCCACCCTACACTACGTGCAATTCCTGTTGCACAAACGGCTATTGCCAATAATCGCCCGCATCAAAGCATAGTTTTATTTTGGGTTTTTAATCAAAGTACTAGCAACCATTTTCCCAAAAGGATCATTCAGGTTTCAGGTAAAACATTTCAGAAACATCTTTAATCATGATCATCTATTCCTCAAATACTAAAGCATGGCTAAGCAGGTTAATATGATCGTTTATACCCAAGATGACATTAAGAGATGTCTACCCTCAAGCTATGGTTATCAAGGTTCACATTTCCATAATCATCAAAGGAGGATCACAAGACAACAGGTATAACTACCAAACCACAAAATAGCAATTTACATAAAGTAAACGCATGCATAAAACAATTTGATGCACAAAAGGAATATAAAATACTGGGCTCAATGTGGTCAACGGATGCTTGCCTTGCTTAATTGACGATTACGACGAAGACGAGGATGCGGCTGACGACGATGACGGCGGAAACTAGAGACGTCGAGTTCTACTCGTCGAATAACGGAAATAAAGCAAAACAAATAACTAACTTCAATAAGGGCGAAAGAAATAGATAGAAAAACAAATGAACTCTTTACACGAACAAGGATTGCTCTTTAATGAATTTATTAATCTTATTTTACGAATTCAAGATGCTAAAATTGGTTAAGACTAATAGAATTAATCATTAGTTGCAAGCTTTCATTGATTCACTATTCACAATATGAACTCTGCCAAATCTTATTACTTACGGTTTTGCTTTATTAGGATTTAGATTCAAAGAAAGATGAAATAAGAATATTTTCTTAGATTGCTGTAGATTATATCTTGAAGATCATTTCTAAGCTCTTCTTTACTAAATTCAGATTTAGATGATCTACTTTGCGAGTTAATGAAAAAGCTTAATTGATCATATTAGAGAATGAGTGATTTGTTCTTTATCTTTAAGTGATTTTGCTTAGAATTAGCTTTACGCAGATTAGGTCTATTGATTCAGGCTATTGGCCTAACTTACATGATATTAGAGAAGGTTCTGGTGATACAATAACTTAACTACAGTCTTCCTTCATTATTACTTAAAGTTTATTCATTCATTTTAAAGTCTAAAGTGATGTGATAACTTAGGGTTATTTGGCTATTAGGATTTGTATGCAACACAAGATGAAATATGGTTGTTTCTTCATACTAAGATGATTTATACTTTGTATAACAATCCTAAGCTGATTCTATAAATTTTAGGCTTTGGCTGATACATTAGATTCATTGTTGAAAAGGCTTAAGTGATATTGTAAAGTTAACGTTATTCGGAATCGGCCAAAAGTGAATCAAAAGGTTAATCACTTAAGGGTTTTGATCTAATGAGATTAATAGGCAAACCTTAATGGAATATGATTCTTTTTACAGATCATGGTAGTACAAACTTTGTACAGTGTTACTAAACTAGTTTCACATATTTTGGTGTTTAGACGAGTTATTTTATCTGTTGTTGAAATAGTCTAAATGATCATATTGGTAACATTGAATCGGCCAAGTTTCGTTTTGAGTTTCTAACTACACCACACATGATCTTTGATTCATTTTTCAGGAATTAGCAGAATACCATCCTAGAAATGTTTTAAAGTTGGTTTTGCATTATTTTCACTTTAATTGCAATAGGGTACCCATTTGATTATTGTTACTCTTAACATTTCTTTATGATAAAAGAATTCAAGTTAAACTTTATTCTAAATGTTTTCACAAATATGTGTCCTCACTGTTTTTAGGAACTTGATACAATTCACCTTATCATTTTATGAGCTATTATGCTACTATTCTTACTAATGTTCATACTAAGGTTTATTAATGGTCACAATGTAATGCATTAAACTTAGCTCAATTATTTAATATCTCTGCATGATCAGGCTTATTATAATCCCAGCAACACATAGTCATTTCATTATATGATTTTACAAGTTATATTCTTCACATGAGAAATAATGATCATAATAGTGTGTTCTTCTCATTTCAAATCTAACTAATTATCCTGTTGTTTAAAGATTGAATATTTTTGTATATTTGAATACATCTTAATCTTAACATCGCATGAATATTTATTTCATCAGTTCATTACTCATTATACACAAGTTCTCATTAAAACCCACATTAGCACCATAATCAAAGTTCAATATAATTAATTATTCTGCAGATAAAGAATTAAATGTTTTTACATATTTATATTCCTCTTGATTATATATGAATATATAAATTTGTCCTACTGAAATTTGATTTAATTTGCAAAAGATATTCAATACTGAATTTCATTCGGTTATGGAAATGAAATTGGAAATTGAAATACGTTTTCAAATGAGGGAGGCGCCTTTACCATTTCACTAGAGAAGCTGCTCTGGCTGAGGGACTGACATGGGGGCTCCGATCGGCAAAGACACAGAGCAGAGGAGCTTCTAGGACTGGCCGGCGAGGGGTACTCCGGCGATGGTCCGGCGAGTCTTGAGACCCTTGAGAGGATCAGCACGGCAAGGAGCATCCAGTGGTGAAGTTGGTTCGTCGGAAGAATTACCGGAGCAGCGCGCAGCCGAGCTCCAGGCGGCGGCTCCAATGGCGGCTCGTGGAGGAGGAAGACAAGGGCGCTAGGGTTAAAATCGATGGCTTTGTAAGCACCAAGGGACACTAGTGGTTCTATTTTTGGGGCTTACCTAGAAGGAGAAACTCCGGGGAGCTCTACCCACGGCGGCCGGACTTGGGGAAGAAGAGGCGCCGCAGGGCAACAACATTTCGCATGGAGGACACGAGAAATTGTTGAGGGCTTTTGATGCTTGAGCCTTGGAGATGCTCTGCAAGAGGAATTGGAAGGAGGATCACCGAGGCTCCGCATTTTTTTCTTCGCGCCTTGAGCACGAGCTTCGCAATGGTGGAAGCGAAAGGAGGTTTTGGCGCTTGGCTTGAGGAGAGTGAAGGGGCGAGGGGAATGAGAGAGGAGCTCACACAGGTGCGGTTTGTAGTCAAGATTTGCAGCAGTTGAGTGGGATTCGTGGCGATCATCGCTAGCTTGGCTCCACTCGGCTTCTTGAAAACCGCCCGATGGAAGGAACGGAGGTGCGAAGCGATGAGTTCGGCAGAGGTGAGACACAGGTCCTTGTCGATGATATGAGGCTTCTCCAATGTGCCAACGAACGGAAAAGGGTCGAATGGCCCACGCGTCGATGTTGATCAAGTTTATTTTCGATTTTGATTTTTCTTGAGATCAATTGAAGTATATCAGTTTTCAAATTTTGTTTTTCAAAAGGATTTGATCTCGAAATGTTTTCATAAAGTTTTGACTCTATTTGTGATTCCATCATTTTATGTGAATTCGACAATATTTTATTTGGATTTAAAAGTTATCTTTTCCTTTTATTTCTTCATTATTTTATGCATAAAATCTCAATTAGTAGCTAAAATAATTTAATTGAATGATCAGGGTTCTCATGGAAATTTTCTAAACTTTTACTTTTTTGTATTCTTGCCTTTTTCTATTTTTCCTTTTTTATTTTCCATTTGTTGAATTTCTCATGCAATGCAAAACTCCAAAGGAAATCCAAATAAAATTCAATAATGCCAAGAAACTCAGAAATAAATATTTTCAAATTTAAAATATTTATTTTTACTTTATTAAATTTTTGGGGATGTTACACTTACCAAAAGATGATCATTCTCATATTAAAACCGTGGGCAATTACACATCATCAAATCGGGGACAACGGCCTACCACAGATTCCAATATCGACATCCAAAAAATTGGTAAAAATAAAAGGTATTTCGCACTCGAGGTGATGAAAAAATTTCTAACGCACAATGAGTGACGACCAATTTCGATATCATCAATTTCGAGATATTAAGCATATCTTGAGGCTAGAACCTAAAATACCATATTATAAAATCCAAAGTGAACCATCATGCGGAAGGAAAGCATACCAAGATAAACCTAGATTGCACCTAAATGTAACAACTTCAAGCGGTGCGAAGACTAAAATGCTTAAGTTTTAATGCCTCGCCACCACCCATTTATATTCTCCTTCAACATGGATAAACCACAACATTCAATCCAACAATCGCATTCGTGTCATGAAGCCATGGAACCCTTACGGTAGCGCCATCTAGTATCATCAAGTTGCTTACAGGTAGGGTTGGAGGCGGCGGGTGGGAGGGCGTTGGAGGCGGTGGCGGTGGCGGCCGCGCGGACGGCGTCATTGGAGGGGGTGGCGCCGGTGGGGAGGGCGCGAGACAGCCGTCCGAGGGCGGCGCCGTGGGGAGCGCTTGCAGAGGAGCCTTCGTCAAGGCTATGCCAATGCGGGATGAGCCTTCGTCTTGCAAGTCACCAGGAAGCTAGAACACGAGTGGAGGAAGCAAAATTTGCAGTGTGCACGCATATGTATATGGTATATGTGGGAGGAGTATCATGGCGGTTAAGAACAATAAATCCACAGATAACGTTATCTGTGGCGGTTAAGAAAAATAACGTCACAGATAATTTATCTGTGACGTTATTTTTCTTAACCGCCACAGATAACGTTATCTGTGACGGTTATTGTTCTTAACCGCCACAGATACTCCCTCCCACACCATACATACAGATGACAATCATATTAAACTCCAGGAAGCATGCATATCACAATACATGATTTTTTTCTTCCATACATTAATACATATGAAGCATGTATAACATAAGTCCTACAAGCATTTAAATGTTTATATCCTAGAGCACATAAAAATGAGTAAATAGAATTATTCAAGCTACTACATTTCATAAGAAGCCATAGAAACACGAATTCAATTGAACTCAATTCCACGAAATGTACATTTCTTACATCACATTTCCATTACTCCATACAAATGGCGACATGTTGCCATACTCTAGCTAATTATTTTCTTTCACAATTTGGCCTTCGTTGTGATCATCGCGATGATAGGTAACTTCTTGAGTGGTTTCTTCCTCGGGCTTGATCTTTGTCGCTGCGAAAGGAGGCAACTCATCAAAGCGGTTGTACTCTTCCTCATCACGACATTCTCAACTCCAACGATCCTTCTTTTTCTTGCGAAACTACGTGGCGCTTCTTATCTCTAGATCGATTATGTAGAATACTTGTGCTACTTGATTCGCAAATACGAATGGTTAAATCTCTGTATCCGACATGTTCGATGTCCACATGAGTAAAGCCGTACTTGTCCACCTTGACACCATTCGAGTCGTACCCAATGACATCGAAACAGGGATCTTGAAAATCAGATAGTCCGCTCCCAAATCTCCTCTATGAACCCGTAGTAGATGCTCTTCGTCTTTCTGTGTTGTCGTGAGGCATCTATCTGGACACCCTTGTTTTGGTAAGTGCTCTTGCTATCCCGAGCTCTCGTGTAAAATGTATATCCATTGATGTCATATCCTTGCCATGTCGTGATTGTACACGAAGGCCCTTTTGCCAACCTCCTCAATGTAACACTCGTTTCTTCACCGGACATGTGCTCCACTGAACCAATGGTGAGCAAGCGATTGTGCTCTTTTGTTATCAAATTTCGACTTTCCCGGTTTTCCCTCCTTAGCTTACCCTTGTGTATGTCCATATCTGGGCACACCTCAAGTGATTGTTAATCTTGTGAAATGGGCTTGTTCAAACAAAATATTATCGTAAGAATTTGTAGATTTCTTTCCTATTGCACCTTTCCCACCTAGCCTACCCTCATGGCGAGATCTGGCACTCCTACTGGTTCGACCTCCTCCATGTAATCGACCACGAGAACTCAATAACCTCCTCGGTTGCATAACCTTCTACAATTGAGCCTTCCGTAGAGATCGATTACGTACATATTTCTTGAAACACCCATATACCTTTCAAATGGGTACATCGATGCGAGAATACGGGGCCACAAATATTTATCTCATTGACAAGGTGAACAATGAGATGAACCATGATATCAAAAATGATGGGGAAAATACATCTCCGGTGGCACGAGTCTTTACCACATCGGCTGAAGTTCATAAAGTCCAACGGATCGATGACCTTACGTGAAATCGTGTTGAAGAAGGAACACAACCTCGTGATTGCCTCTCGGACCTTGTCGAGCAAAATACCTCTAATTACAACAGGAGCATTTGTGTCATCATCACATGACAATCATGAGACTTCATGCGATTAACTTCAAATCTTTCATCGATACGGTTTCTTGATGTTTGCGAATGCTAGGACGGAACTTTCACACCATGCGAGCACTTGCGAGTTACATTTTCTCTTTCTTACTCAAAGTGTAGCAAGTCGGGGAAGGTAAAGCCGTCCTTTCAGTGTCTTGAGGATGTAGCTCGGCTCGATCTTCATGTCTTCGAGATCCTTCGTGCCTTGATCCATCCTTTGTTTTGCTAGGAATATTCAAGAAAAGACCAACCATTTGTCACATACATTCTTCTCTACATGCATGGCGTCGATGCGATGTCGAACTTCCAAGTCCTTCGATGAGGGTAAGTCCCAAAGATGGATCTCTTCTTCCACGTGGTTTTTGCGATGTATGGGACGCGATGTATTACGATACTCCCTTTCGAGTACAACATTAAGATCCCTAACCATATCATACACCTCTTCCCCATGAAGGCGCCTTGGAGCTAAACCGTCCTCCTTTGTCCCGTCGAATTGTTTCTTCATATTACAGTGCGGATGATTCTGCGAAGGAACCTCCGGTGACGCATGTACTGCTATTTTCCTCGAGTTGTTGAGCCACACACTAGCGGTTTCATCCATGCCTTTGGGGCATGCTTTAGCTCCTTTATAGTGCGGTAGGACGGGTTACCAAGCGCAGAAAATCATTGATGGTGCGAACAACAATGCGCGTAGAGTGAAGTACTCTCGTTTGTACTCATCCCATACTGTACACCTTCGTTCCACAATATCACAAGATCTTCCACCAATGGTTGTAGGTATACATCAATATCGTTGCAGTTGTCTCGGCCCTTGGATAAGCAAGGACATCATAATGTACTTTCGCTTCATACACAACGGGGTGGAAGGTTGTATATACACGAGTCACGGGCAAGTGCTATGAATCTTGCTCATGTTACCGAAAGGATTCATTCCATCCGTACTCAAGCCAAACCTTACATTCCTCGGTTCATTTCGAAGTTCTCCTGAAGAGTCTATCGATGGTTCTCCTTTGGCGAGAATCGGTAGGGTGTCTCGATTTCCCATCCCTCTTACGGTCTTAAGAGTGCCATCGCATCAATTTAGCGTGCTTTTTGTTTCCAAATAAGCGCTTCAATCGAGTATTCTTGGCAAATACCACACCACATTTGCGGGAGCTCCTTTCTTCACCTCGATAGCTTCATTGCCATCGCCCTTACGCTTGTATCGCGACGCTTTGCACACGGACATACATGAATGTCGCATAGTCTTTATGATCTGATATCTGATCGTTTGGACAAGCATGTATTCTTTCTACTTCCAATCCCAAGGGACATACAACCTTCTTAGCTAGATATGTGGTTTTAGGCAACACGTTTCCTTGAGCGATATGTCCGCTAAGAGATGTAACAACGCCGTGAAACTCTTGTCGGACCAACCATTGGCTGCCTTCAATTTCGATGGCGAGAGCACCGTGTGCAACTTTACGTATTCCTCCTTACAACCGGGAACAAAGGTTTCTCCGAATCCTCCATCAAACCCGTGAATTGATTAAACTCTCGTGACTAGTGTAGTTCTCTTACGCATCGCGCAACATTTGAGCAGTTAATGTCGTCATCGACGACCAACCTATCCTCATCGGATCCATAGCGATGTCGGCTTCCACATTGCGGCTCCGTAAATGCGTCGGCGTTATCACGTTCAAGTATGATCTCCTCTTCACCGTGCCTTGTCCAACTTGTATAGCGGTACAAAACCCTCCGGATCAAATGCAAATGGATATGGTTTTTGTTCGAAAACATCTTCTCATTCTTGCAATCAATGCATGGACGATGTATGTACTCGTCTTCTTTTGCAAAATTTGTTCTCCTCGGTTGCCCTTAGAAAAACAGATACACCGTCGATATATTCTTGGTACTGCAGCAGTTCGCATCGTACATCCATCTCCGTCCATCTACAGTCATTAATTTAAGCAATTTATTAATATCCAAAAATCTTAATTAAATAAATTGTTATTGAATATTCAACAATATGCACTAACGGGACAACATTAATACTAAGTAAATGTTGCAAACTTAATTAATTAATTTTAATATATACTCATACGTAACCAAAAATTATATATATCCTCCGGAAGATCAACATAATAAATTCCTCACCTCAAAATTTCATGATCACCCGACTACCATATTAACTAAAATTTATTTATCATTCACATCCAACAATCTTAATTACATAAATTGGGTTTATATGCTTCATAAAAATTCACTAACAATACCCACTAATGGAGCAAGATGTATATGCACGCGCTAACGAAAAAAATTAATGGTAACTAAGAAAAAATTTTAACTACGTAATTTTTATACATATCCTTCGGAAGAGCAACATAATAAATTTCCTCATCTCAAAATGCAAGGCAATTAACATCATGATCACCCATCTATCATATTAACTATAATTTATTTTTCATTAATATCCAATAATCATAAATACATACATTTGATATATGCTTGACAAAACATTCATCATCTAAACAAGGTAGACAACTTAATCTAATACAGCAAGGTAATAAATTCATCATCTACAAATTGCTAGGTAAATAAAAAACAAACTAAATGTAGACCTTGCATCTAAACCTTAATTAAGCTAGGAATAAACCATTAATGGCAATTTTAAAGTACAAATGAAGAGAGGAAACATATTTTACACACCTTGGAACAATTCTAGGAAGTAGAAGCACAAGATCTTGTCCAAACAAAATCTGAAATGAAAAAGCTAACTTTTCTTCTCAAGCGCGTGAGGAGGAAGATGACCGGCGACGATGGCGGCGATGGCTTTATATAGAAAACATTATTTACGGCGGTTTTAAATTAAAACCGCCACGAGATAATTATATTAGTGGCGGTTGTAAAACCAAACCGCCACAGATAATTTATTATCTGTGACGGTTCCATCTACCAACCGCCACAAATAGTCACAATATTATCGATGGCGGTTTCAAATATAAACCGTCACAGATAATGTATTATCGATGGCGGTTTTGGATGAAACCGCCACAAATGGTCCTCCGCCAATTTCCACAAAGAACCGCCATCGATACATGTATTTGTGACGGTTGAAATAAACCGCCACAAATAGGGCGTCACCTATGTGCTTGTTTTGTAGTAGTGATGTATCGAGATGATTCCTATATGCATGTATCGATTAGAACACATGCATGTATATATCCACATATATGCATATATATTAGGATATGCGCCTAGCCGCCGCACCGTTGCCTCATTCAGTCGTCGGCGAAGTCCTTCACCGCCTTGCCCTAACCTTAGCTTAGCACGCCGCCACCATCATGTGCCGCCGCCGCCGCATGCGTCCACCCACCGTCGCCTTCGACCGCCGCGTAGCTCACTTGTTGCTTGCCGCTTGTTTGGTCGCATGCCTCTACTACTCTTTGTTCTTTCGCATATAGCAAGAACCGAAACAAACCAAAGAAACAAAGAAGTATATGCATATACGGGATGAACAGTGCCATGCATAGAAGATTCAAGTTTTGTACGTGTTCATTTTACCAAATTGCGGATTTTGTCTATTTCATTACAAATTCATTTTAAGTCCGGATCGCATGCAACAAATTTTGTAAATTAGTAAAAATTAATACCCAGCTATGTTAATTTTACTGGAATTTTATAATTAAATTTATATTCTCAAAATATTCGCGGAATGTACAAATTTACGAATTTTGTAGCTCTTAAACTATACGTTCAAAAATGTCGAAATAAATTTTATAAATCTTAGAAAATGCTAAACTAATTATCTGGAAATTTTCATGACGTTACGAATTAGTTTGATTGTCGTATTTTTCTAAATGTGTGTTTGTACGTTGTTTTGCGTGTTTATTTGGTTCTTTGTCTGTTACGCGTAGACGTTGAGCTATGTGAGGATGCGGATTTCGAGGATCAAGCTCAAGACCAAGACTCTCTGCTTTACGAAGGCAAGTTGTACTTTGACCATGTTGCTCCTAAATTTTGAAAATGTATTTCGTTTCAAACTATGCATGCTAATTCAACTAAAAATGGATTTAAAATAATTTGGGTGAATTAGCTAATCAACCTATTTGTTATTGCCACCTTGTTGTGAATATTTGTATGCCATGATTCCTTTGATGACCTAAGTTTGGTAATATTAGTTAGTTGATAATATTGTGCCAACACGGGAGGCTAGACCGTGAATAGTTGCTTAGCTTTGCATATACCGTGAATAGTTGCTTAGCTTTGCATATACCGTGAATAATCTTGTAAAATACAAAGGTCAATATTGATTAATGGAATATGCAATGTATTTTGAAATGGTGTGATGTGTTGCCACACGATGATGTTGATATATGGAGGCCTGTGTGGTTCCATATGGATGTTGAGTTGTTGTTGGCATGTGTTGCACAATGATCAACTTGGGAATGGGAAATGATTTCGACTGGGGCAAGTGGACCGAGGCTTCGTGCCAGGTGGGCCTTCGTGGCAATGGGGGGTTTGAGTGTTGTGAGGGCTGTGTGCCAAATGTTGAGAGAAGGATGTCTTGCCTTGGTCAGTTAAGGACCTTACCTTGCAAGCCTTTGACCTGAGTCTCTCGTACAACCACATGTCTGAATGGGAAGACCTAGTTTAGTAGGATTCTGATGTCTTACCTTGGATACCTCGGGGTGGCAGTTACACGGGGGTAACTGTACGGGGGAGCATGCCTGTGCTACGGCTTGGTACCCTATCCAACGGTGTTAGTCTGTCCTATACTTCGGCTCTGTGTGAGGGAAGTGATAGTGAAGGCAACACGGAGAGGTTCCAAGGTGGAGATAGAAGTTTCTGAAAGGCTTTGTTATGATCACTCATTCGCATACTCTTGTATGGCGATTCACGGCTGACGTGGTGAGTTGATTATATCTTGTGGGTAAAGTGTACAACCTCTGCGAGTGTAAAAACTATTGAATAGCCGAGTCCACAGTCTTGGACAATGCTCGGGAATTACTGATCAAGGGGTAGTGTTTTGAAAATAAAATGGGGTGTATGGTACATGTGCGAGTTGTTAAATAAAGTTGATTAGGAATGTGTGTCCAAAATATTATGGAAAACAATTTGAGAAATATATTAGCTATATGGTTTGATGCTTTCAATCAAAATAAATATTACTTAAAAATATTGATGCAAAGCAAAATAACCGATGAGAGCCAATCCTTTGTAACAAGCCATGCATGTAGTAATAGAACCGCATTACATATATGACTTGTTGAGTCGATGTGTACTCACCCTTGCGGACAAAATTTATCGAGAGGAGGAGACTACGCCACTTATGAAGAGGATGCGTCGAGGCCGGAATCTAGGAACAAGCCTCTGTCAAAGGCGCTGTGGAGATGGACGAATCATCACGATGTTTATTTTTCATTGTTGAACTCTATGCACTCGATTATTGTAAGCCTGCGTGGCGAAATATTGTAAGGAGACCATAAGGTTGTACAACTCGTTTATATACATGATTGAAGTACTTTGTTAAAATTCATTGTGTATGATGTGGTACTTTTACCTGTTTAACTTTGTGTGCACTAAGCGCGATCTGGACTAGTCACGAGAATACCGAGTGTCGGATTTTGGTCGGGGCTCGACAATATGACTCTATAATCTGTCTAGTAGCAGTGTGTGCCTTAGGAGCACTCAAAATCTGGGAATGACCCTGAATACTTCTAAGAACAGCAACACGCTCGCGTCTCGTGATCTTGGTGCACCTAAAACAAAAATCTACTAGGTGACCATCCTTCTTATAGAAGGTGCATGAATACTTCGCCTTGCTAGAGGCAAAAGTGACAGGAAAAGCACCCTTCTGGTCAGAAGTCCCATGGACAACCCAGTAGACCTAAACACAGTGGTACTCATCCTGGAAGCTACCACAATCTCTCCACTCTTGGAGCCATGCACGATGGTAGGAGGATGAGTCCTGGTGTGCTCCAAGTAATCAAATCCTAGACCCTGATTAAATCTGCTAATTTTTTATTGGTCTAGAATGAGATTTAGCTTCTTCTTGCCTTCTACAAACTTCTCGAGAGTGCTCATGAGATACTCACACTCCCAGAAGAGAGAGGCACATGAAGAACAAGGGTGAGGAAGAAGAAGAACCAGAAAGAGAAGAAGAAACACCAGCTCGTGCATTTTTCTCCCTCATCACGGCTGCCTCAATCTTAAAGGCCTCACAAGAAATGCAAGGAGCTTCTCTAATCCTGAGGACTTGGTCTTCTAACTTCTTCCTAAGCTCGACTTGGATTTTATCCAAATCCCCCTCAATCATAGAACAATGCAAGCAACTCTTAAGTGACTTATCTAGTAAGTCCTTATCAAGTTTAGTACACTTGACATTTAAAGTTTCATTGTCAAGTTTTAGTTGCTTACAACCCTCACATGAGCTGACAGGGTCCTTAGAAGCATGCATTTCAAGTTCATCGTTTCTATAAGAAAGCTTCCTTAGGTGAACGCTCATAGCATCTATTTCAGCAAGTAACTTAGGGCAATTTTCACATGGAGTAGCATGAGCATGAAGAAAACTAGCATCTAGATAGGAAATATCAACAGTACAAGTGCTAGCATTCACTATACCATGACATATTATTCGCGTCTAACTGTGCGTCGGAAAAGACCCCATATAGCGACAGACAGTCCGTCGGTAAAAAGTATTACCGACGGATTACGAGTGTCGGCTAAAGTCCGTCGACAAAAATCTTTACCGACGGATCTTCTATTATCGACCAGACGGTCAAAATCGGTAATGAGGACTTTTACCGTGACATAACTTTAAAGCGAACTTTGTTTTCTGCCGTCGGATGTTAGTTTTTGCCGACGCATTTGTTTTCCCGACTTACAAAGTGTCGGCAATGTCTAGTATTGCCGACGCACGCTTCGTTGCTATAGTCGATCGCTTCAAAAAAAAAACAACGACATAATTCATCCAACTGAGACATGACATGATATAATTCAAGCATCAATAAAGCATGATAGGATAATTCAAGCATTCAAAGTAGATTACAATTCCATATCATCCAACTGATAGCATATCATCCAACTGAGACAATAACAATTACATAACACCAAAAGTATATTACAATTACACCATTTAACATAGCTGATCCCCAAAAGATAATAGTTTGTACAAGCATATATATAACACCAAAAGAGAGGTATGGAGTCTCCACACATGAACTGGAGGTGTAAGAATCATTGAGCTACGCCCTTCCTTTTTTACCTGCAGAAAGAACATTTATTGTCATCAAAAGATATATAGAT
Source organism: Guadua angustifolia (assembly GCA_036346375.1). Taxonomy (NCBI): domain Eukaryota; kingdom Viridiplantae; phylum Streptophyta; class Magnoliopsida; order Poales; family Poaceae; genus Guadua; species Guadua angustifolia. Next base: position 31,307,379 of record CM070508.1, read on the forward strand.
CAATAATGCAACAATACAGTTGAAGTAGACAAAAGGTAAAAGAGAATCATGAGAACTGTTGTATTTTGATTCCACAATCTCTTTTCAGCATGTCAATGTTTCCGCGTTGATACTGGATGGATCTACAGTAAGAAATCTTAACAAGAATTTCATCTCATTTCTAAGAAGCAAAAAGCAACACCTGATCAGAACATCATGGCAATTAAATTGGAACAACAAATGGACATAAACTATACATGAGAATGCATAATAGAATAATAAGATTCATTGATCCTGGCTATGGATCTTGCTGCAATGATAATAGTAAATGTGGTCTCAGATCTGGCAAAGATATCCCTTTTACCTTTCATGCATCTTGGATTGGGCAAAGATTGTTTGTGTCAGAAGATTTTCTAGAAGATCACACACACATTATCAGAAAGAGAGAGGAAGCACCTAAGTCTGTTCACCCAACCAAGTGGAGGACATCACCTCAGGCATAAGCTAGGAGTTGTTTTAAGAAAGCTTGTAGTGCCCACTGGCCACTAACTAGTTTAATTAGTTAGCATTAGCCGAGAGTCTTGCCTCACATGTTGCCCATAACTAGTTTGGACCCATTGGTAGCCTCTTTCCTTTCTTACATCAATGCATATATAGGATAGAAGTTAAGCTTCTGCTAAGCTAGACCCTTCCATGAGTGAGCTTGTATTGAAAGTGTTGCCATGGCCCTTAAATGTGATGGTTGCTCATGGAAGTGATCAATGATTAATTTGGCTGATATTGCAGGCACATGCATATGGAAGGGGCAATGATAATCCCCTTATCAAACTAGAAAACTAATAACCTGCATGATTAGTAACATGATAGGCTTAAGTAGTAACATAGTTGAAGACATCAGAGCTGTATGCATTAATGCATGTATCAAGATCATTCTTTAACTGTTTCTCGTCGAACTTTCAAGAAAAACTCAAATGTGTCAAGGCACATCAGATCCACTAACCTACAATGTGTCTAAGAATCAACTCCAGCTAAAAGTCTTTGACACACCGCTAGATGAAGTGATTAGCAAAACTAAATTGTTGGAGAATACCTTGCAGGTGACTGATTGTACAATATACAGAGCAAAGAATTGCAGTCAAGCCTAAGAAAGACAATACTACCCTTCGTTTGTACTCATAGATTAGTTATCTCAATGAGGGGTATTTCGGTCATTTGTACAGGCCCAAGAGCCTATAAATACTCCATATACCTCTCATTTCTAACTAAAGCTCTCTTGAGCAATATAACGGCACATTCAAACTGGCAAGCCCTCAAGGCCCTGCTCTCCGGAGACTACCCCTCTGAGGCTCATGACAGAGTAGGGCGGTCCTCTCGAACCCCGAACACATATAAACCCCGTGTTATCTCTACTCTCATGGGCGAGGGCCCATCAAGCGGCCGACATCCACCCTCACTGTGTTTGGTTTTCACACCTCGACATAAATATTGCAGTGAGTTGTGAAAGGTTGAAATGCTTTCTTACAGTAGGCGAGCAAACACTGAACAGACAGTGTTATCATGACCAGTTAAAGCAGAAACATGTGCTTTCGTTCGGATGTCCCAGACCTGTATATGAAGGCAAGACAAGAAAAATAGTAGTGCATCGCATGCTGCTAAATTTTACATGAGGTGCAAATGTACAAGGTGATTTCATACTCTACAAACTGAATCTCTAGCACCAGTCAGCAGGATATCAATTGTTGGATGGAGAGCTAGGCAGTAAACACCACTCAGATGCCCATGATAAGACCTAATAACCTTTACAGAGAATAAAGACTAGATGTTATGAGAGTGTCAATATGCCATATACACTGCACTGGATTAAATAATAAAACTAACCTTGTTTTGTTCAAGATCCCAATATTTTACTTGTTTATCATCACCAGCAGAAAATAAATATGTGTGTCGTTGGCTGACAGCAAGTCCTTCATCAATGTGCATTACATTCATCAATTACTAAACTTTCAGATTGGGACAAAAAAGGTGAAAGAGTGCTGAGTAGACCGTACTTTTAGTGCTAACCGAAACCAAGAGAACCTTACCACGAATTTGTTCAATATGGCCTGTCAGTGTAAGCTTTAATGTTCCTGATGCAAGGTCCCATATCTACAACAAGACAGGAGTCACAGGATGAATGAGTGAACTATACAAGAAAGCAGTGTGACATTTTGGGGTAGTTGAGCTGTTGTCTTAATGTAGGAGTAAATAACAGGGGTAGAAGGAGAAGAGACAGCCTAGTATGTTCACAGTAGTTCTTTTTGCAAGAAGCGAGAAGCAACAAAGAGAGAGGGGGAGGAAAAAAGGGGAAAACGAGATTTAACATTTAAATCTTCCAGAAAAACAATTAAAAGATTAATAGCCAAATAAAACCTGGTGACGGCACCAGAAGCAGAAACAGCTAATAGCCTAATACACATGCATTATTGTCTACTAGTTCTCCTAGAGTTCATCCATGAATTATCAGTATGACAATCCTATCAAGTGCAGCATGATTCCTGGAACTAAATAAATTGCAAGATGGAAATAGAAAATTCAAAAAAAATGCAGAGACACCTGTTCTCAAGCTCAAAACTAGTTCCTAAGCAACCAATAGTGCTATGGGAAATGACATACAGGTTGTAATATCAACAGCAGGACCACCAAAAGAAGCGCAAAGATAATGGGAAGTTTTGATTAATACCCAAGTGGAAAGTGCAAGTCTCACGAAAAAACACGACTGTTTCTATGGTATGTGGCTGAACCCAACTTTCGATTGCCAAAGCAAGCAGTATTTAGTTGAACTCGAATGTTTTAAGTCGTAATAAAAAATTCCGAAGAAAAAAGATGATCTATCAAGATTTCAGATGTATGCAACAAATCTATTGCAATATATGACAACGATATTAGAGAAACAGCATAGCTAAAACTAAGAAGCATTGTACAAGTTACCTCGACATTCAATGATTCGGTAGTAGTAGCGTGGAAGTTAAGAAGTGTATATACATTTAATTTCAGCTTTCAATTGAAGGACTAGAGCCTGTGGAGCTCACCTTTATTGTCCGATCAGCAGAACCAGTACAGAACCATTCATTCCCTGGTTCAAATGCTATAGATCGCACCCACCCCAAGTGACCACTGATGACCTGCATATAATTAGAGAAACCATTAGTACAAATTCTTGAGAACAAAGAGAAAATGCATTTTTGTTGTTATTCATTGAGAACTAAGATGCTCTTATAAACCAGTCTACTTCAAAGCAAACATGCAGAAGAACATGGATACGGAGGGTTAATGGTTTTGAATGGTATAATGTTTCGTGTGTGGATGTAAGAACTACATGCAATCACGCATGAACAAGAAAAACTTTCTCCCTGAACCACAAGACAGCACCAATTTTCCATAAACTTTTCCTGATGTGCCAAACCTCTTAATGTAATAAACAATATGAAAGACAGGAATTGAATGAAAAATATACCCGATAGTTCTTCCAGGGAGCATGCCATGTAGGCCGTGGCCATCTACTCGTATCCTTTCCATCAGTGCAGATGTGGAGAATCTGAAAGAGTTATCATGACATCAACAATTCAGAAGCAGCTGGTGTAATGTAACAAATACAATATCGCAAACAATACTTTGTGCTCGTATCATACAGTGCAGTACAATGACCAATCGGCCATAGAAGCAAAGACAAGTGAACAAACCTGTCAGATGACCCAGGAATTGATAGTACAGTTGTATTTTTCCCTGGTACTGTAGAGTCACTGAAGAAAAATATAAAAAAGGGAAAATTCAGTGCCAATAAAAAAGAACAGAGTCAGCAAGTTAACAAAAGACAAGAGAATATGAATGCACTTACGGGGCTTTTGGTAGCATAAGTGGTGCAGGGATTATGGCATTACCGGTCCCTTCCTATGATCTTTTGTGTCTTGAGCACCTAACAAGATAGTTGTGAGCTCAAATAAAATGAAATCCGATACTAAGGTTACATGGGAGTTCATGCCAATCATGGTGCTAGCAATGTATAAGCAATTGTGCCAGCATTCCAGCTGTTACAACTTAAATGCCCTTCTTTTCCTAGGGTTCATCACTTGCTGGCATGGAAGCCCACCCTAGCTAGCCAATTGTTCCCAAATACCAAGAGATTTACTTACGAAAAGCAACAGATGCTTTCATCTAAAAAAAACGGACAGCAAAATTTACCTGGAAGCGCCAACGCGGTGGAAGGAGCAGCAACACCCTTCGCCTGCCTTCGTCCCTGATCACCGGTCGGCAGGTTCTTGACCGCACCGTACTCCGCATTCACCTGCGAGAAACCATCCACCACCAATTTTCAGGGGTCGTCACTCGAGTGAATGAATCCAACAAACAGAGAACCGAGACGAGGGCACGAACCTTACAACCGATGCGAATTCTCTTGCTGTATCCCGCCGCCATGAAAAAGAGAGCAAGCGACAAAGCGGTCAGTACGGGTTATTATACGAATAACCTGCATGATTAGAGAGGAGGCGGCGGCGGAGAGGGCGGGGAGGAGGAGGCGGCGCGGAGAGGGCGGGGAGGAAGAGGCGGCGCGGAGAGGGCGGCGGGAGGAGGCGGCGCGGAGAGGGCGGGGATGAGGAGGCGGCGCGGAGAGGCCGGGACGAGGAGGCGGCGCGGAGAGGGCCGGGACGAGGAGGCGGCGCGGAGAGGCCGGGACGAGGAGGCGGCGCGGAGAGGGCCGGGACGAGGAGGCGGCGTGACGGCGCGGAGAGGACCGGGAGGATTAGGCGGCGGCGGAGAGGAAGGTGAGGAGGCAGCCGATCGATTTTCAGTGATTTGGCGGGGATAGATGAGTATACAGGGCCGGGAGGGGATATTAGCTAGGGTTTAGTTGGCGCCCAATTTTTTTCACCCCCGCGCGCATGCAAATAGAATTACCGACCTACTTTTCCCGACTAACCGTTGGACAGGAAAATTTCATACACTTTTGCCGACTGACCATAAGACAGGAAAAATTAAGTTTCTGACGGACGGTCCGTCGCTAATAATAAGTGTTATTCTTGGTGACCACCGACCTTTGTATAGATAATTCCCATTGTTCATCGATTGCGAACTTTTCCGACTTCTTTTCTGTTGGCATTTACCCACTATTGCCGTCGGACGTCCGACGCTAATAATGTGCTGTGGTATAGTGATTCTTTGATCTAAGACTTTCAAGTTCAGTTTGCACACTATCAGGGAAAGTCCTTAGGTTCTCAAGTTCCACAAGCAAAGCATCACATAAAGAACAGTCATCAGTGACTCGGGAGGGAGAAGATCTAAGAGAAGCTGACTCCCGAGTCAAGGTACCTACTTCCTTCTCAAGCTCCATACACCTAGTTCTAGCTCTAGCATGAAATTTCCCTAATTTGCAAAAAGCTTCATTGAGCTGGTCATAGGAAGGTACCTCGTCCGAGTCGCTGTAGAGCTTGAAGTCGCTGATGCCGTTGGTGTCCGCCATGAAGCACATGCCGAAGAAGTCGTTGTCGCCTTTCTTCTCTTGCAGATCATCCTCGCCTTCGTTGCTCCATGTCTCCGTGTCGGAGAGGCTGATGTCATCGAGGGCGGTGAGGACGCAGTGGAAGAGTTTCTTTTTCTTCGAGAAGTTGCGGTACTTCTTCTTGTGCGCCGGCTCGCAAACTGGAGGCTTTTTGTTATGGTTCTTGTCGGTGTAGTCCTTCTTGCCGGAACCACCGGAGTCATTCTTGCCCTTCTTCAGTTTGGGACAATTTGCTCGAATGTGGTTGGGGCCACCACATTCGAAGCAGGTGATCCCACTATCTCTCTTCCTCTCTCTCACCCTCTTATAGGCGTGAGAAAACTTGCGAGCTAAAAGAGCAAGCTCAGTTTCTGGAAATTTTTCTAGTTGGTCATCGCTTAGCTTGCAAAATGCGGAGAGGGAAAAACCAACAGAAGAATCAAGAGAAGATCCAATGGGATCGGTGACCAAGGTCATCGACTGTGATTTCGTCTTGCGAGAGACGACGACGATCACATGAATCTTGAGTCGGGAATAGAGCCCGTTAAGAGTCAAGGTCGACAAGTCGGTAGTGTCCTTGATGGTGGTCACTTTCATTGTCGGGACCCGAATTTGCAAATCCAGACCCTCTGTGTATTCTGCACTAGTCCAGGATCACGCTAGTGCACACAAGCTAAACAGGGTTAAAGTACCACAATCATACATAGCGAAATAATAATAAAGTACTTCAAACATGTATATAAACGAGTTGTATGACCTTATGGTCCCCTTAAAATAGTTTGCCACGTAGGGCTTACATTCATCAGAGTATCAGTAAATCAACAGCGGAAAAATAAAACATCCTGGTGATCCAACTCTTTCCCACAGGCGTCATGACGAGGCTTGCTCCTTAGTTCCCTGGCTCATCAGCAATCTCCTCTTCCCACACAGGCGTGGACCCCTCCTCTGGTAAATTGTTGTCCGTAAGGGTGAGTACACACCGTACTCAACAAATCATGCACAGAATGCAGTTCTATTACTACATGCATGGCTTGTTACAAAGGAATGGCTCAATTGGTTATTTTGTATTGCCTCAATATTTTAACATACTTTTTATTTAGATATAAAGCAGCAAAACCATAATAATATATTAAGTTTCTCAATAGTTTTCCACATAATTTTGGACACACAGTCCTTAATCAATTTCACCATTATCCCTGGCACACAGCCTTTCATCCCATTTTATTTTCAAAAATCTATCCCTTGACTATAATTCCCGAGCTTTGTCCAATTCCGTGAACTCGGCTATTTGAACAGTTTTGACACTCTGCAGATGTTGTACACTTTACCCACAAGATACAGTCGCTCACCACACAGGTGATTGACCGTAACAAAGCTTTTCAGAGACTTCTAGCTCAACCTAGGAACCTCTCCGGGTTGCCTTCACTATCACTTTCCTCACACAGAGCCGAAGTATAGGACAGACGAACACCGTTGGACGGGTACCAAGCCGTAGCACAGGCACGCTCCTCCATACAGTTACCCCCGTGTAACTGCCACCCCAAGGTATCAAAGGTTAGATATTAGAATCCTACTAAACTAGGTCTTCCCATTCAGAAATGTGGTTGTACGAGTGACTCAGGTCAAAGGCTTGCAAGGTGAGGTCCTTAACTGACCAAGGCAAGACATCCTTCTCTCAAAATTGGCACACAGCCCTCACAACACTCAACCCTCCCAAATGCCACTAAGGCCCACCTGGCACAAAGCCTCGGTCCACTTGCCTCAGTCTAAATCAATTCCCACCCCAAGTTGTTTAACAGTGCAACACATGCATGTAATCATCCTTCATGTAGAACCACACAGGTCTCTACATTCCAATGTCATTACCAACAACATTCCACCTTTTATCAAAATGCATTCACTATTCCTTTAGTCAATGTTGCTTTTGTATTCAAAAAGATTATTCATGACATATGCAAGGCTAAGCAACTATTCACGGTCTAGCCTCCCGTGTTGGCACAATATTAACAACCAACTAATATTACCAAACTTAGGGCATCAAATGAAATCATGGCATACAAATACTAGTGACAAGGTGGCATTAACAAATAGGTTGATTTAACTAGTTTACCCAAATTATTTAAATCCATTTTTAATTAAATTAGCATGCATAGTTTGAATCAAAATACATTTTCAAAACTTAGGAGAAAAATGATCAAATCACAACTTGCCTTCAAATAGTGGTTGGTCCTGATCTGGAGCTTGATCTTGCGCTGGAAATTCTCCCTCGTAGCTCTCCAGCAAATCAACGTCTACTCGAAATAAATATACACACAATAAATACAATTTATAGAGAGCAAAATTAACTCTAAAAATTCCATAAAATTCACCAATAAATAGATCTTGATTTTAAATTTTTTTTAGAAATTTGAATCACTCAAATCGGAGTTAAAACGCAAAAGTTATAGTCATTTGAAGTTTAAAAATCAATTAAAAAGAATAAACCGGATTTCTTTATTTATTTTTATACGGAGAATTCGGAAATATGACGTCAGCATGACGTCATCACCGAATTGTTTTTCTAAAGGAAAATCGAATTATTGCGCAAGCATGACGTCAGCCGGTCCATGCACCTACTCTACCGCTCGGGTTTGGTCCACCATGAACTCGGTCTACGGAACAGTACATTCACTGACACGTGCACCCCACTGATGACGTCACGGATGACGTCAGCATCCACAGAACTACGACTGACATGTGGGTCCCACCGATGACATCAGCATGATACGTGGCACGATCTAATCTCGACACGCGGCGCAAAACTATCAACCAAAACTAGATTCAATCTCACCCATCCGATTCAAAACGAACAGTTGAGATCAATAAGACGTTTCGGCTCTGGTTTACCCCGGAGCTGACACGTGGCTTCACCGTGGCCACTGGATCCCAATCGGATAGCTAGAATTAAATCGGGTGACGTCGACAGCAATGGCGCCGATGACTCCTCGGTTCTCACGCGACACACGTCGACATGGGACTGGCCCAGCGCACGGCATGATCTCTACCGTTCATTCAAAATTCAACGGCATAGATTAGATCTAACTTACGCATCAGGATCCACTACGTGGCTACCCCGGTGCGCGACACGCGGCGGCACGGCTACCATCGGATCTAGATCTAACGGTCAACATGGAATCAACACGTTTCTACCTTATGCAATCTAGACCGTTGATTAAATCTAACGGCTAAGGAATGAAGATGGAGTTTATTGTTGCCATGACTACGTGGCTTAATCTAAACCGCACACCAAAGATCCAATGACTGAGATTGCATCAAAGCAAAACTTCACTAATTAATCTAAACCGTTCATCCTAATCCAACGGCTAGGGGATGAAGATGGGACTCACTGTGGTGCGACGACGTGGCGTGATCTGGGTCGTTCGGTGGTGATCGGACGGCTGATGGAGTTCGAGGTAGCGGTGATGTCGCGACGGCTCGGTTCTTGCCGGAGAGGAAGACGACGACACGGTGATGGCGTTGCGGGGCTTCTCCGACGACAAGAAGTAGCTCCACTGGCGCGACTCGACGCGAGGAACTCAACGGCGACCTCGAAGATGGCGAAGAGTAACCGGAGACGGCACAAACTCGACGGAGACACTTCGGAACTACGGCAAGCGCTAGCGATGGCTACGGCGAGTCTCGGGAGGCATGAGAGGTCGCAAAAGAAGCGGAAAGGAACGCTCTACAAGATCCGCCGATTAATAAAGAGGGAGAGAAAACATGCCGACGTTAATGGCATGCGAATTCTCCGGCCGAAACGCGCGGCGGCGGCGATTCCAAAAACCGTCGGCAAGTGACGTGGCTCAATCACCATCATCCATGCGGCAACAAATCTACGGCAGCCGAAGCTCGAGCGACGTGGCTTCTTCCGGACCATCCGATGAAAAATCAACGGCGGATCTTGTAGCGCGGTTAGAGTTCCTTCGGTTTTTGGGCTTAGCGTCGCGCCTGATGATGCGAGCTTGGCCCATTACTGTTCACCGGGTTTTTCCCAAGTTTTCCGAATAAAAATAATTTCAAAAATTCATTTAAATCATTTGAGGCATTTAAAATATCAGAAAAATTCCAGAAAATATTTTGGAACATTTTGTACTCAAATAAAATAATTTCATTTATTTTTTTCAAAAACCTATTCATTATTTAATTAATTTCCAAAGAAGGTTAAATTCCAGAAATTCCAATTAAATCCAAATAAATTCCAAAAATTCTCAAAAATTCAAAATAACTTATGAAATTCAAAATGGCCAAATTTTGGGATGTTACATTCATCTCCCAAACAGGAAGATCGAGTGCGGTTAAGAAGTGTCGAGCATTGTCCGAGTTAGGGTATGTGCAACCAACTGCCTAGAGATCGCTCAAAACTTTTGTAAATCAACCAAAACACTCGTCAAGACTCTCACCAATGTGTTGTTCAAACTTGTTGTACTCACGCTTGTATTGATCCTGCCTCATGGTTTTGATTTGGGTAGTACCCTCATGGTAAGCATTGAGGGTCACCCAAATCTCATGAGCGGATCGCAGGTGAGAGATTCTGTCATACTCACTGCGGCTAAGGCCTTGTATGAGGATGTTCCTTGCCTTAGCATTCGCCTCAACGTCAGCCATATTGCCGGCCGTGAAATTCTCATCAACGGGAACCTCATACGGGAGCTTCACCTTCTGCCATATCAGGAAGCCTTGGGCAGTGATGTATGACTCCATCCGAGACTTCCAAAAAGGAAAATCGACTCCAGAAAAGATGGGAGGCTTGGTGGAATATTTGTTCATCGTCATGGCTCTCGAGACCGGTCAAGATCTATGGAAGAGCAAAATCAGCTCTGATACCAATTGAAGGATTGAAATGGCGAACAGAGGGTGTGAATGGTCATAAACAAAAATTTTCTCCAAAATACTCCAACTAATACATCGAAAGGATCACGCAAAGGAAATTGTGAAAAACCTGAACAACTAGACAACTATGTGTACCCCTAGCTTGCATGGTTGAGTACCATAGAATATGTGGGGATTTTTTAGTACAATCCTAGTTGTCTAGTGTCCAAAACCAAAAGGAATCAATTCAACTCTTGCTTTTAGAAAGGAAATCAATCCAAATCACAAAAGTTACTTTCAGAAAAGCAAAAGTAGAATTTCCAAAAACTATCCTCAATTAGAACACGTGGTTGATGGTTTCTAGTGCTCAAGAAATTTTGAGAATTTTTCTCCCAATGAGCAAATGAGTCATGAAGCACTCCACTAAATTTCACCTAAGAAATCCTTACAAAAAATCAGCAACAATCAAAGAACACAGATAATTAGGAACTTTGAGTGGAAAGTTTGGGGCTCAATTTTCACCTCATGGCGCCCAAACGGTATAACAAGTGTACTCCAAAATTTTTCTACAGATGGATATGAGAGTCCCGCACCTTCTCCAATAAGAATTACTCAAAAGGATTTTTCTAGATTTTTCTAAAAATCAAAAACTAACTGCTGCGTGAAGAACAAGTTCTGGACAGAGTTGCAACTTGATAGAAAAGATGATCGCTACTCTATCATAGAGTGCAAAAGAGATATAAAACCATATGGACACACTCAAGACATCCAATATCAGCAGAATTTAGAAGGAGGGGAGGCAAATCCAAATTACAAGAAAGTAAATTGCGAGAAAGTAAATTACAGGAATTTAAATGCTGAATTTAAATACTGAATTTAAGATATAAAGTAAGTGCGTAATTTAAATTCAAGCATGAATGAAAAAGATTTGCATTTTTGGAAGGAGGAGGTTCGCAAAACCTCACAACAAGGTGGGCAAAGCTCAAAGGAGCACAAAAACCTCTACAACCTTCAAAGGGAGGAGGCTACCCCTCCACCCCTATTTATACTACTCTTGGACCACCTACCACCCTTGGATGCAGCACTTAACCGTAGAGAACTCATCTAAGGGCTAGGATTTGCCCACTCACACAACCATGCAAGGGTAAACCCAAAACCCACACCAACAAAGGGTTTTCTTGCATGGGTTTCAAAGCATACTACCTAGACCCACTAACCTATCAACTAGATCGCGATCCAACGACCCTTATTGATCCACGTGGCATCTAGCTAGCATCATCTCCTTTCTTTGTCTTCTTGGCTTGCCCAAACTCCGTATCTGATCATCTTCCGTTGATCTCTCAACCGTCTGGACCTCCGACGCTCCTCACCTAGTTCCGGTCATCCTCTACCTCACCATGACCTAGCACGTACCATCGCCCTGCAACGATCAAAGACAAGGAAAAAACCTTTCACATAGCAATGGCCACAAAGATATTCAATGATTATCCCAAAATCATTAATCAATCATAATTTCACTCAAAGGTCTGGTGCTACCGCCCGCAGGCCAATAGCACTGGGAAAAGCAACCAACACTCAAATTGTTTCAACTTGAAAATCCAATTTCAAATCAAACTCAATTTCAAATCAAACCAAACTCAAAACTCGTCAATTACTCATCACATACAAAGATAGACCTCCATATGGTCTTTCAATATTCTTAGAAATGTAGATGTTTTTTACGGATAGAAGTATGTCGATATATATTCATGGAATGTAGTTAGATCTAGGTAGATATATATTCTTAGAAATGTAGATGTTTTTCTATAGAAAGATCTATATTTTTGTAGCATATAAATATAGTTATGTTAGGTGTCACAGTATTTTTTACGAAAAATAATTAATTCGTGGGTGAATGAATGGATTCACAGATATGGTAGAACGAGTTCCATTTAGAATCTATTATGGAGAAGGGGTTGTAATGTATAGTTTGAAGGGTGTGGATCTAAGTAACTTCCAGTATGTGGACAGAAGTTTGAGTAGAGTCGAGGAGCACATATTTCCTTCTGTGTTGAAATGGTTGTATTATACTTTTCGGATGGAACAAGAGAAGTGCTAGCTGAAAGTATTTTGCCTATGTAGTATGCAAAACGACCCTATTTACTGGGAGCTAGTTGAGCTGAATGGAACCGCATCGTGGAGATCATATGTGAGGGGGTAGAGCAACTGGGATGGAATCGGGTGCTTTTAGTGAAAGCATATGACAGGGATGTTGCCCCCCAGCAGCAGTTGGACGCTGGTGAGAGTAGTCAGCCTCAAAATGAGTTGTTTTGGTGACACCGAAATTGGTGGATTTAGCCGCGAGTAGCATGTTCACCAATGCAACGAGGACATCATTTGCCCAAGTGGTGAACAAGTTGAGTTTGGGGAGGATGATGAAAATGTTGGACAAAAAGCACGGGGACAAGTAGATGATGGTGAGCAAATTGATGAAATAACAGTTAGGATGGAAGAGGAAGACCATGAGTACAGTAGAGCAGAAGTGAAAGACGACGATGAGTTGGATGAGGAAGATGGAGGTACGGAGCCGGTTGTGCCAGCCGAGTGGAGCACGTATCATTTTGATAAGCTGGTTGTCAATGAAAGCAACGATATACCTTGGCAGTATATTGACAATGAGGTTAGGCCTAACAGTATATACCTGACAAAAGAGGCTGTGCAGGATGCTGTGAAAGATTGGGATTTATCAGTAAGAAGGACTTTCAGGGCTAAGAAATCCACCCCAACCTGCTACGACGTGGTGTGTGAGATCCATGGGTGTCAACGGAGAGTGCACGCGTACAAGCCCAAATGGGGCATCCATTGGCTATGTTCGAAGGTTGAGCAGCATAGTTGTATGACCGAGAAAACACTAATGGCTTACAGGAACCTGTTATCCGGGTATGTCGCGAACATCATGTACCCAGAGATAGTGGAGAACTTGAGTTTTGAGCTCCGCGCTATTATCCAAGCAATCGAGAACCGATATCAATACACAATTAGTTATGGGAAGGCATGGAGGGCGAAACAGAAGGCATTTGAAATGGGGTTTGGGAAATTTGAAGACTCGTACCATAATCTGCCCGCATTGCTCAGTTGCATTCAAGGAAAAAATCCTGGCACTTACTATGATTATTAAGACTATCCGTCAATCAAGTGGCCAACTAAAAGGCATCTGAGGAGAGTGTTCTTCACATTCGGAGCTTGCATTAAGGTGTTCTATCACTATCGTCCATTGTTGTGCGTGGACGGCATATTCTTGACCGGGAAATACAGAGGGCAAATATTGACAGCTGTGGCCGTTGATGAAAACAACCAGATTCTGCCTGTTGCCTTTGCCTTTGTAGAAAACGAGAACTAAGAAAGTTGGCTGTGGTTCTTACGAAACTTGAAGATCGGGGTGGTCAAAACTCATCAAGATGTGTGCATGCTACATGACAGGCATGCTGGTCTGCTTAGTGCTATCAACCAGTTGCAAACAGGGGAAGAGGAGCCATTTACATGGCCTGACTTGCAGAGCCGATGGTGTATGAGGCATTTGGGTGCAAACTTTTGTAAGCACTTCAGAAACAAGGAACTGATGAACATGTTCAAAAGACTATGTAAGCAGAACTAGGAGAGCAAGTTTCGAACTCTGTGGAAAAATCTTGATGAGTTACCAAGAAAACACAAGGAGCAGACGAACAAGACTAGTTAATCCTTCCAAATATGTTGTACGAACTATTGTATTTGCATTCTTCGTACTTTTAATCTTATGTACTTAGTTAATCCTTTCATCAGCTTTCTCACACCTAGCAGATTAGACAACACACACCTAGCAGTTTTGTCAGAATGATTGGACAACACTCTGCACACCACCAAACGACAAAACACTTGCCATCTCAGACCGACGAAGAACACGCTACACCCCGCTTTTCAGACTGAAACGACAACATGTTGTAGCCCATTTTTCAGACTGAAACGACAATACGCTACAACCCGCTTTTCAGACTAAAACGTATGCTTGTAGCCTGCGTTGCATGGCCGCGTGTGCCTTTTTCGATTTTTGCAACTTTGTGCCGGGGCAACGTCCGGCCAGCTCGCCCATAGATGAGTGGTAGCCCGCGTTGCATAGGTCACCTGTGATTTTTCCTCTATTTTTTGGGCCGTATCCGGTTGACCCCACGAGGCTACGCAAACCCCTAAGTGGCCACGATTTTTGCGGTTTCATGGCCACATGTGCCTTTTCTGATTTTTGCAACTTCGTGCCAGGGCAATGTCTGACTAGCTAGCCCATAGATGAGTGGTAGCCCGCGTTGCGTAGGTCGCATATGATTTTTCCCGTATTTTCTGGGCCGTATCCGATGGGCCCCGCGAGGCTACGCAAACCCCTAAGTGGCCACGATTTTCACGGTTTCGTAGCCGCGTGTGCCTTTTTCGATTTTCGCAATTTTGTGCCGTGGCAACGTCCGGCCAGTTCGCCCATAGATGAGTGGTAGCCCGCGTTGCGTAGGTCGCCCGTGATTTTTCTCGTATTTTCTGGACCATATCCGGTAGGCCCCACGAGGCTATGCAAACCCCTAAGTGGCCACAATTTCTCAAATCACAAGTTACTGCAGAAAATAAGGTAGGCCACACTCTTTATTACGACATAAAACTGGGATGCGCATCACGAACAAGGAAAATAATGGTTACAACTTAACGTCTACTGAGTGGATCGAGGCCATTTCCCTTTCGCCCATGCCTCCGGTGGGGCTCCTCTGCCAAGACATGCCCTCTCTCGTTTCCTCTCTCTCTCTCGACTTCCTCTCCTCCGCTTCCTTTTGACATGCTTCCTCGCGTGCGGCGTCACGCTACGTTTGAAGCTGCCGCCTGAACTCCTCATCCCGGTTGGCTTGATCAAGGAGCCTTTGGACTTGGGGTTGATCTCCATGTCAAACCACTGCTCAAATTCACACAGTGGCGGAGGCGACTGCATGAAACATAAATTAGCAATGTTTCATGTACAAATATTACAAAACACATATGATTGTTACCATCTGGCGATTCCTCAGGCTCTTCTCTAGCGGGTCGAAGGCATAGCTGCAGCACTTCCAATACCTCCTCTTCTAAGTTAGAATTTCCCAAGAGTGGACAAGCTTGCAAGGATCTCCGTACAGACACATCAGTGGGACAACCCCGAAAGGTACGAAGAGGTCTTGGTACACGATGTTGCGCGGCCACTCCGAAGTGCCTCCCTCTCCCTTTGTCTTCCCCTTTCCCTTTCCACTTGCACACCTCGATATCTTTTTTTCTCTTCTCCTTTGTTTCTCTTTTCTTTCCTCTTCTCTCCCTTTCTTCTCTTCTCTGGCTGATTGAGTGAGCACAGTGTTACGCGAGCAGTTTTTTATAATGCTAGTCCTCTCTGTCGCTTGTTAGTTGGGCGGCGAACCTGCGTCCCAATCGTCGCTTGGTTGATTGATCGATTTTTGCCTGGCGCCCACCAACCAGCGGCAGAGACTTCAGCGATGACGTGGCGCTCTGTCGCCCGTTGATCGTGCGACATCGCCCCCTGTCGCCCGTTGGCTGGGCGATATTTGTATTTCACCCAACCAACGGGCGATAAGGGTATATTTATGTAATTTTTTCTATGGTATATTTTTGAAATTTTGAAAAAAAATTATTATTAAAAAAAATTCTTCACTTGACGACCCCACCGCCAGGCCGCCCCTCTCCGCTTCCAGTGGGCCCACCTCCGTTGGCCGCGCCTCTTCGTGGACCGTGGTACTAGGGGTGGAATCGAGCCGAGCCGAGCCAAGCTCGGCTCGGCCGACCTTCGTCGGTTGTGGCCGAGCCGAGCTCGGCTCATTGTCTTTGTCGAGCTGAAAACCAGGCTCGGCTCGGGCTCGGTCGAGCCTCGAGCCGAGCCGAGCCGGCTCGTGAGCCGCCTGGCATGTGGGCCCACCTCATTGCGTCAACTCTCAAGTATGTTCCTTATTCAATATGACTGTATGAATACCAAGCCGATTGAATGTCTGTGGGTTGTGGCTAATTTTGTATTAAAATTAAGCCTCATGTAATTTGGATAATCGATTAATGATTAGTGAAAGTGATTCTGAATATCTGAATTTTACCGAGCCTAACGAGCAAACGAGCCGCTCGCGAGCCGGCTCGGGCTCGGCTCATTGTAGCACCGAGCCAGACGGTAAGCTCGGGCTCGGTTCGTTGATGCACCGAGCCGAGCCGAGCCGCACCGAGCCCGAGCCGAGCCGCGCCTACGTGGTACACAAAAACCCTAGCACCCCTACCCTACCCTTTTACTACCTCTCCTCCCGATCGCCTGCCAAAACTTCTGGAGACTTCTTCTTTTCCTTCGTCCCGCCGCCGCGTCGAATCGAAAGTAGCAAGCGCTGCAACGGACCAATCCTCTCATGGCGGACGAGGAGCCCGTTGTGGAGCGCCACGGGGAGGAGTCCGCCGCCACAGCAGCCGCCGCCGGCGAGGAGGAGGACACCGGTGCCCAGGTCGCCCCCATTGTGCGGCTCGAGGAGGTCGCCCTCACCACCGGCGAGGAGGACGAGGACGTGCTCCTCGACATGTGAGTTGCTCTGCTCTCTGCGCTATTCCTTGCTTGTTTGCGGCTCGATCTGTTGCTGATTTGGGGGTGAAATTTCAGAAAATGACACCCAATTCGTGTGCCTTTCAGCTCCTGTGTATGACATGTAGATCTATCTGAGTCTACGACAGTGGGTCAAGGTGCCAAATACCGAAAAAACGAATTTTAAAGGTGGCAAGTTCTGAAAACTCTCGATTTGGGGTGGTTTGTGGTGTGCAGGAAGGCGAAGCTGTACAGGTTCGACAAGGAGGCGAACCAGTGGAAGGAGAGGGGCACGGGCACTGTCAAGCTGCTCAAGCACAAGGAGAATGGCAAGGTCCGCCTCGTCATGCGCCAGGCCAAGACCCTCAAGATCTGCGCCAATCACCTAGGTTTTCACTTCTTTCTTAGTTTTTGTTGGGAGATTTGTTTCCGACTGTTCATTCTCTCCGAGTAGATCATGACAAGACCTCACGGTTGAGGCTTTGGTGCCGTGTGCGTGTGTGTGTGCAGTGATCTCGTCCACGAAGATGCAGGAGCACGCGGGCAGCGACAAGTCGTGCGTCTGGCACGCGGCGGACTTTGCTGACGGCGAGCTCAAGGAGGAGATGTTCGCCATCCGATTTGGCTCCGTGGAGAGTAAGTTCTGATCTCTTCTTTGGCTCGTTTTATTCTTGTTGCAATTCTATGTTGCGTGGTTTACTTAGTTTGATGTCATGCTAGACCGTGCTGGTTATTCCATGTTATTGTTCCTAATAGCAATAGTATCTTTTAATGCTTCGTGCTTGCCTGGCACGGACTGGTTGCATTTCTTTAGCAGAAACATTTGTTGTGGCTGAATCATGTGAAAGTTTCTTTTGTGTAAATCTCATAATTGGATTGTCTAGTAGTTGTATCAGTGATTTATGATGTATGTTGGATTGTTACTAATATCCTGACTTCAAAAAAATCTTGTGCAATTAGGGATGGATGGGTGGGTTAGGTATCACAAGGGATTTATGATGTATGTTGGATTATTACTAATATCCTGGCTTTTAAAAAATCTTGTGCAATTAGGGTGAATGGGTGGGTTAGGTATCACAAGGGGCATGGCCATCCCTTATCCTAGTGGAGGTGGCATGACCATGGTTATCACGGCGCCCCGGCGAGGCGAGTAGCTTCCGGGGCTCCTAGGCGCCTAGGCGGGTGCCCAAGCGAGGATTAGGCGACCAAAGGATATCCTTGGAAGCTGCCTTTGTATGGCCAGTCATAAAATGACATTTGGCTCATATGTCTGGCCTGGCCTAGTTGGCCTATCGGTTGACCAACTGATCCTCTCCATTCCAGCCTCCCATTCAACACCTTCCACTACATTCAGGCGCCCTCTCCATGCTAGGCTCCCAGCTGCTGTTGACTCGTCTCCCCTCTCTGGTGCCGGCGCCCTCTCTGGACCCCTCTGCCTATGGTCGCCGACTCCTCTCCCCACTCCTCCCCTACCTACAGCCACTGCAGATCGGGGACAGTGGCGGCCAGATAGACGGCAAGTAGCTCGAGTAGATCCAGAGCAGATCGGATTTGGAGATGCTGGATCCGGTAGTCCCTGATGCCATGACCGCCGGATTTGGTCTCAACTGAGGCGGGAATGTCGAATTGGTAGCGACGGTAGCAGGAGGCGATGGTGATGGCCGATCGGGAGTCACGGGCGATGGCCTACTGGGAGGAGCCGCATCGCCTGTAGGGCCCGAGGTTGACGGCGACGAGGTATGGAATCCTTTTTTTTACCTACTCCCTAGTCCAATAGGCCGTCGCGGCACCGAGGCCGGACGCCTAATCGCGCCGCTGCAACGCCTGGACGTCAAGGCGTTCACTTGGTGCTCTCCAAGCGACACCGTGATAACCATGGGCATGACCACAACCTGACAGTGGTTCCCTCGTTAGATTGTTTGCATAGAATCCACACCAGAACGGCATTTGCATAAACACTTTTACCCCTTATTGTGAAATTACGATATTCAATTTTTGTTCATCTGATTTTTACCTTTCAAAATCTGAGTGTTTGTCGTGTCTCTGTTTTAAGCTATTCTAAGCCCCTATGATTAAACTGCAAAGTGGGAACTCCACATTGTTTCGGCAATTAAAACTTTAGCCTTGTGAGAGGTCACATGGAAAATACCCCTAGTGAAACTTAACACCTGCAGAGTAAAAACGAACCAGCCAGTCCTATGTAAGGACAATTTGTCACAGATAATACCATGATTTTGTATATTAACTATAATTTACCAATCCACTCTCGTTTTCAAATTTCAGGTGGTATAGTATATTCGATATTTAGGGATTTTGAAGTTCATTTTGGTGTGCAGCTAACTATCATGGTCCAGTGGTAACTTGTTGCAAACCTATAGTGTGATAGTCTGACAGAACGATAAGTTCCTTTCATGATATGCGCTTGCCACAGTTGTGCACTCCGGTTTGTTGCAGTAGAGCACAGGTGGTTTGCATCTGGTGGGCATTGCCAGAAGGGACCATGTGTATGTGGGTACACATGTCTACTCACTCTTAACTAGCCATTATGGTCATACATTTTTTCTTGTCTTGGTGTTATAAATTTGAAAAGATGGGTTTTTACGAACTTGTTCATGCTTCTTTGTGTGTGCATCTTTTTCTTGAATGCGTTCACTACAAGCAGTTGCAGACATTAGTTCTGGTTTCTCCTTAGGAATAAATGTGCTCTCTATTATGTGCGCTATCTGTTGGCCACTTTTGAGAATGAATCGTCACATACATTACAAATTACTTTCTCAGTGCTTAACAGATAGTACTTTTAACTTTGTAGTTCATATAAAGTTAGTTGGTTTCTTATTGGGACAACGTGACATGATTTGTGCTATTTCTACAGTAAGGCCTGATAATATAACCTTACTTCCTATGTTAGTCTACTCTGTGTTCTGTTTGCAACCATCGACTTGTTATTCTATTTTCTCTGTTTATGGGGCAACATCTGTCCAAGCAATACGTAGGGAAACATATCTACCTGGATACCTGATCATATTTAGGCTACGTGGTGTTTGCCATCTGTTGACAGATGCTGTTTAACAAACTGTGCAATTCAATGTGCTCTGTGATGCCATAGTGAGAGTGTGCTCTTTTCTTTGTTCCGTTCCACTTGTTGCGCAAACTTAATTAGTCGTTTGAATCTTCCGAAACTAGTTGAATTTCACTGACAATGATCTCTTTTTTAATCTCTTTATTAGACTGCAAAAAGTTCCGGGACTTGGTTGAAGAGATTGCCGAATCACTTTCAAAGAACGAAGACAAAGAAAGTGAAGAAGGTTCATCAGCTGCCGGACTGCTTGAGAAACTCAGCGTCAGTGAAAGCAAATCTGAGGAAAGCGGAACAAAGGATGAATCAACCTGCGCTGGCAAGGAGACAAAAGCCAAGGAATCAACTGATGCTGGCAAAGAGTCAGAAACCAAAGCTGCTGCGACTTCTACATAATAGTTAGTACAGTGGCACCCCCACAATGGTACTGCTGCCGCTGCTCGGAGGGAAGAGTCGGTTTGTCAGTCCTTCCCGTCTATGGAAGTTGGTAATCGTTAACCAGAAATATGCTGAGAACTTTTTGGGCCAGTAAGATGTCTTGGGCAGATTCCATCTTCACCAGTTCGGCGTTCATATGTTTCGAGTATTTATTTGTTACATAAGATTTCTGCTCGGATTCGGATGTTGGCATTTGGTTCTGGTCTAGTCCGGGCTTGCTTTTGTCGAGAACTCAGAAATGTAGTCCATGGGTATAATTTGGAACATTTTGGGTACGAGTTGCCAGTATTTTCACCGCATGGGTTGTTGTGGATTTTGTGCTATTCATATAAATTATGTTATATTTACTGGGTAGAGCCGGTTGCTACGCCGTACGTGCAAATTTTGGTCTGGTGTGTTCTTTTTGGAAAAAATCGGTAGAAGGACCTTAATGTAATTTTGGTTTTCTCGGGGTTTGTTTTTTATAGAATGGGCTGGCTAGGAGGGCTCTATTTGAAAAAAAAAAACTGGTACGAGGAGGATCTGTTTGTGATTTCGGGATTCTCGTGGGATTTTTTCGTAAGAAATATGATGTGGCGTGGCTCCCCTTGCGCGAAATCTTCTAACAGAAGAGAGAATATTTTTGCACAATTTACCTTTTGCCTCTCTTCTCTTTTCATAAAGCCTTCTAGTTCGAGCAAATGTTTAGGTAAAAGCGGTGGAAGATTGCAAAGGATTTTATCTTTATTATTTTAAAAGAATGTAGTGTTGAGTAGAAATATGTTATATATCTTTCTAATCTATCTTGTGAGTACAGCTCTAAGATGCTCGAGGACTTGATCTCATGGACACTCATACAAGGTGCTCATAGCTTAGGCCCTGTTTGGGAGAGCTCCAGATCTCAACTCCAGCTCAGAGCTGAAACTTATAGGCTAAAATAAAGTGAATTAAGTTTATATTTTTAGTCTAAAATGTAAACAAAATGATCTACCTAAACACTCTTAATGTACCCACAGCTCCAGCTCCACAAATTTCTGGAGCTAGAAATATCCTGCTCCACTAACTCCACAGATTTTAGTGGAGCTGGAGCTGTCCCAAACACCCCCATAGTCTTCCCACCATCCAATGTGCATGTGATTTAGAGCCTGTTTGGTAGATCTCTAGATTCTAACTTTATCTGAGATCTGAAATTTGTAGACTAAAATAAAGTGAATTAAATTTATATTTTTGGTCTAAAATGTAAATAAAATAATCCATCTAAATACTATTAATATACTCACAGCTTCAGCTCCACGGATCTAGTGGAACTAGTAATATTCAGCTCTACCAAATTCACGGATATAATGGAGCTGGAGCTCTACTAAATACACTCTTAGTCTTATGGACATGTTAAGTGCCTCATGACTAAGTCTTTTGAGCATTCCTTCAAGATGCATGTGAATTAGTCTCATGGACACATCTAGAAGGTGCCTCATGTCACCCCTCCATGGTGATAGCGAATTAGTTTCATGGGCACACATTTAAGGTGTACCACGTATTCAGACCTATTTGGTAGTGCTTTAAATCCTGATTTTTCATATCTAGATCTTGCTTTCTGAAGGATCTACTTTAACGAGGAGCTGAATCTGTCTGAAAAAAACATTTGGCTAGAAGGTAACTCTAGAGATCTTGAAAGCAGGAATGAAGATAAATAGACAATGTTACCCTTAGTTGTAACTCTTTATTTTTCTTTATTTAATGTTTCTTTCTGTTTGTTTACTACTTTCCCGAGCGTGCCGTGTTTGTTCTACGTTTCTTGGCTGTTCGAGTACTTCTTGCATCCGTAAGTTTATTTATCCACTTAAATTAGTGCCGCTTGTGTTAATCATAATGAAGATTCAAGAGTCATTAGCACTTGACTATGGGACTTCACACCTTTTCTAAAGTGACGATGGTTCTATTCACTTTGTGAAGCATTGTGACTGATTAGCCGACATCCTAACCACACACTGCAAAACCTCATCAAACTTCCTGCTGACCTAAAGCATACACCAGTGGGTGAGCTGGCATGGGTGCGAACCGATCCCGGTGACCCACGGCTGGAACCTCCACGTCCACGTCGTGCTTCTCTGGCTCGAACTCGACCTACTCCGGGTCCTCCTCGTCCTTATCGTCCTGAGATGTTGGTGCAGCCTAGCCACTCTCCTGTAGTGCCTCCTCTAGCTCCTTGATCTTCTCTAAGTAAGCAACACGAGTGCCCTACAGCTCCTCCTCAATGAATCTCAGGGCTCATACACCATCTTCAACTCTTTAGCAGTGTCTCTCATATGCGTGTCTTGTGCAGCTGCCAACTATGCCAAGTGTACGGCTGTCACATCCTCCTCCTCCTTGATCCTTTGCTGCTGTGACACTCGTCCTGTAGGGTGAAGTCTAAACACAGTGTCATTGAGCTCGTGCGAGTAGTCGCAACAAATCCTCCTCAAGGAGAGTCGTGAAGCCTCCTAAATACCAATCTTCAAGGTAGCTCTCCTCATGGTGATATTAATTAGTTTGCTTGCCTTTTCATTTTCTCTTGCATAAATAGGAATTTTCCCGACGATCCCTCCTTCAACTCCATTGACAACTAAGCAGTTGCCTTTGTACACGGTCTCACGAAGCCTCTTGTCGAAGGTTAGTGATCGACAATAAACTTATACTTCAAGTACCTTCGAGATACACAAAGTCAAACACACAAATCGAGGGTGCATGATATAGATAGGTTCGGGTTTCCTGATAGAGTAATACCCTACTCCTGTATGATGTATGAGGTCGATGAATAGATTACAGAACGGGATGGCTAGCTCTAATTACAAGGAAGATGAATTTGGAGGTGGCTAAGCTATGGCTAATGGATATTCTGCTCAGAGATCTTCTCGTTTATCTAGCTCCGGATAGCTATAGATTGAGAATTGCTCCTTCCCTGGCGGAGTCTAGCCTTGCCCTTATATAGTTGGGTTGGAGTACCGGATCATAGTTGATAAGGAGTCCATCGCTGTTATGATCTCCATGTCGTATCCAAATTTCCGTTGGGGTTAGGTGTATTCGAGTAGGTTTTCTCGTATCGGGAACACGATCGGGTCTTTTCCTGCATGGGGATTTCCTCCTCCGCATATATCTTATCACATCGGCCTGGGCCCGCGATATCCGGAGTTTCCAAATGCTTGTAGTGATATATGTGGTGTGATCCTTGAGTTTATGGCATACGTCCATATCCCATATTTAGATATTCGACAGTAGCCCCCGAACTCTGCTTAGTGGAGGGTCTGTTTGAATGCTCGGTCAATTACCGCCAAACTCTAGTTTGGTCAAGTAACGCCTCGCCTGCTTGTAGTAGAATGATTCGAGGAAGTTGGGGAATCACCAAGTATCGAGTAGAATTTGCTGGGTCGAGTACCCTGCTATCAATCCACCTCAAGTACTAAGGGTAACCCCATGCCGCTCGATATCGACTCTGCGACTCGACTCTGAGCAGAGTTGGAAAGTTAATCAGAAATTCCGAACGTTGAGCAGTTGAGCATTTATTGCTCTTGTCTGAGGTGCCACGATGGGTGTGACGGCATCATTCTGCTTTTCTCGGCGATCAAAGTGCCGTATGGCGGGAAATGAACCGTTGTGTTTAGAAGCTTTCGGCTTATAAATCCCTAAACTTGGAACTGTAGCCATTTCCTCCTTTCATCTGCAGCCTTATTTTTGAAACCTCTGTCTCGCCCCTTTGAGCCCTTACGTCATCACTTTTTGAGAGATCCTCTTCTCGTCTGTCCCCAATGGCATCTGGTCCTTCTATCGGCCCCAAGGCCGCTACGCAGCCGAAGAAGGAAACTGAGATGGCCAGGCCAGTTTTCAGCGACGAGACCTTCCAAAAAGTGTGGCAAAAATCCATGATGATGGATAAATGTCTCGTGGAGTTGGAGGAAGGTGGCTTCATCCCTCCCTGGGAGTTCTTCCACTGGAAGCCATCTGTTGGTGAGGTTTATCCTACCCCTAAGAATAAGGACGAGATTATAGTTTTTAAATCTTTCTTCCACTGTGGTCTTAGCTTTCCCTCTTCCAAATTTCTGCTCGATATTCTTGACTTCTATGAAATTCAGTTTTTTCACCTAAACCCCAACTCGATCACGATGCTCAGTGTGTTCATCCACCTTTGTGAGGCCTTTTTGGGTATCAGACCTAGCCTCAATTTGTTTCATCATTTTTATAGCCAGAAGAGGGCGATTAAGAATGAAGTTGTCGGGCACCGTAGCGGCACAGCTAGTGCGTACATTTCGGTTCTGGTCACTCCTTCCTGACAATCAAACTGGAAGAAGCGATGGTTTTGCATCACCTCTCTAGACACGATCAACTTCCCCCTGGCTTATCAGCCACTCTTCCTGAATCCCATCGACCATTGGACGAAAGTCCCTCCGTCAATTGTGCGGAATGCACATTATGTTAAGAAAATTGAGGAGCTGAGGAAGAGGGGATTAACTGGGTGGCATGTCACTTGGAATTTTCTGGCGCGACGATCGAGTCCACTGAAGTGCCTGGACCACTTGGCCTGGGACTACTCCGTGGTCGGTGATGCAACTAGAGACAGCTTTGAGAGTAAGTGGCAATAACGCTATCTGTTATTCTTCGGCCATGACTGGTGACTACCGAACTGACTTACTGATCAATAGTCTTATCAGATGTGAACATCTCCTCCCGACTGATGTAACATCCCAAAATTTGGCTATTTTAAATTTCATAAGTTATTTTGAATTTTTGGAATTTATTTGGATTTAATTGGAATTTCTGGAAATTAATTTAATAATGAAAGTTTCAACAAAATATAAATGGAAATATTTTATTTGAGTTCAAAATGCTCTAAAATATTTTTTGGAATTTTTCTAGAATTTTTCTGATATTTTAAATGCTTCAAATGATTTACTTAAATTTCTGAAATTATTTTAATCGGAAAACTTAAAAGAAAAACCAATGAAGAGTAATGGGCCGAGCCCATTACTGTGCCATCCGCCAGCCCGCTCGGCCGGAAACCCTAAAGCTGCCGAAACGCCAACCGTCCGATCCGTATCGCACGGCTGAGGATCGCCCGTGCTGTTTCGCCGCACCACACCGTTCGATCGCTGCTGCGTGTACACACGAGATGTGTCCACGTCGCCCCGTGCGTTTCCGCCGCCGCCGTCGTTCCCGGTGAGTAATCGGTGCTTTGAATCGTAGTTTGAGCTCGCCTCCTGAGGCTATAAAGCCCGTGGAGTATCTCGCCGGAAAGCTCTTCGCCGTGCGCACATTTTGCTCCAAACCACACCACCCATCTCGCCGTCGTTTGCCCGCAGTTGCTCGCCGTAGTTCCGTAGCCATTCCGCCGTGTTTGTGCCCTCTCCGGTAAGTCTTCGCCGCATTGGAGGTCATCTCCGAGTTCCTCGTGTTGCGGCGCGTCTGGACTGCTACTTCACTTCGCTGGAACTGCGTCCAAACGCCGCGCGCGTGGTCGTCTTCCCCAGCTCCGGTCATCTGTCTCCGCCGCGTCATCGTCGAGTCCCGGAAGCTTCGTCAACCATTCGATCGTCGCCCAACGTCCCTGATTCTTCCACGTCGCCCTAGCAACAGTGAGTCTCATCTTCACTCGATGGCCGTTAGATGTTGATCGTATAGTCCATGTCTTGCCGCGTAGCAACATTAATCATAGCCGTCGGATTTGTGATAAGATGTAACATCCTAAAATTTGGCTATTTTTGAATTTTGTAATTTATCTTGAATTTTTGAGAATTTTTGGAATTTATTTGGATTTAACTAGAATTTTTGGAAATAAACTTTTCTTTGGAAATTAATTTAATAATGGAAAAGTTTTAATAAAATATAAATGGAAATATTTTATTTGAGTCCAAAATGATGTAAAGTATTTTCTAGAATTTTTCTAGAATTTTTCTGATATTTTTAAAGCCTCAAATAATTTAAATGAATTTTTAGAATTATTTTTATTCGAAATCAATTGAAAATCTAGATGAATAGTATTGGCCCGGCCCATTACTGTGCACGCCGCACGGCCCGCTTGGCCGGAAACCCTAACGTCGCCGCTCTCCACCGTGCGATCTTGATCGCACGGCTGAGAATTGTCCGCGTCGGTTCGTCGCCCGGGCCGTCGATCTGTTGATGCGTGGACGATCGGGATAGCGCCACGAAGCATCGCCAGCCGTTTCCGAAAACACCGCTGCCATGCCATGACCGTTGAAGAAACGCTCGCCATTACTCGTCGCCGTGCATCTCTTCCGCTTCATTAGCCGGCGCACGGTATAAAGCACGTTCTTCTGCACACTTCGAGACCTTTCACGCCTTCCGAGGACCACCGTAGCTCCCGTAAATGCTCGCCGTAGTTCCGTAGCCACTCCGCCATGCTTTGCGTCCTCTCCGGTGAGTCTTCACCGCCGTTGAAGTCACCAGAGTGATCTTCGCACCGTGCCGCGTCCATGAAGCCATTCCGTGTCGTCGGAGCTGCTTTGGAACGCCGTCGCTTGGGTCGTCTTCTTCCTCTCCGGCACAGACAACGCCGCTGCGACCTCACTGCCGAGCCGAGCTTCTACAACCATTCGATCATCAACCGACGCATCAGATTCATCCACGTCTCCATCAACAATGAGTTCCATCTTCTAATCTTAGCCGTAGATCTAAAGATGAATGGCTAGGATAGCGCCACATGCCCGTAGCGGGATCGCCCACGTGTGCTCAAGATACGTCAGATAGTGGCCGTTGGATTTAGATCTAGCGCTCGATTCCGCCACGTAGTCACGGAATAAAGGAACCTCATCTTCAATTGCTAGCCGTTAGATCCTGATCATGTGGTTTTTGTTTCGCCACGTAGATTAGATCAACCGTAGCCGTTGGATTTACATTAATAGTGTAGGATTGAACCATTGTGAACCGTTGGATTTTAGATGAGCAGTTCGGATTTGTCCACGTGTCGCGCATCAGGATAGCCGCGTAGTCGTCTGTGATGCGCAAAATAAGATTCGATCCGGGCCGTCCGAATTTGAATGGATGGTGAGGATTGCGCTGCGCGTCGAGCCAGTCCCAAGCTGCCGCTTGTCGCACAGGAATCGAGGCGTCAGCGCCGCCGCTGGCGGTTGACGTCGTCGGTTTAATGCTCGCCGTTAGATTTTGATCTGAGGGTTGAGATATCACCACGTGTCGACTCCGGAGTAACCGTGCCGAAGTGTCGGTGCAATCTCGGCCGTTGATTTCATCGCACAGTTCAGATCAAGACACATGTTCGATAAAAGTTGAAACGACGTTTAGATCTCACCGTACGTTTTGAATCAGACAGTCAGGATTAGATCATCCCCTCGGTTGATAATGTGCCGACGCGTGTCACAGTCAGATCTTGCCACGTGTCATGCTGATGTCATCAGTGGGACCCACTTGTTAGTCATGGCACAGTAGATGCTGACGGCAGCAGTGACATCATGCTGACGTCATAATTCCGGTTTTCTTTAGAAAAATAATTCGGTGGAAAATAGTTTCGGTGCTGACGTCATGCTAACGTCATAAATGCCGAATTTTCCGTATGAAAATAAATAAAGAAATTCGGTTTATTCTTTTTAATTTATTTTCAAACTTCAAATGGTTATAACTTTTGCGTTTTAACTCCGATTTGAGTGATTTCAATTTACAAAAATTTGTAAAATCAAGATCTATTTATTGGTGAATTTTATTGAATTTTTAGAGTTGAGTTTGCTCTCTGTAAATTATATTTATTGTGTGTATATTGATTTCGATTAGACGTCGATTTGCCGGAGAACTTTGAGGGGGAATTTCTAGCACAGGACCTAGCTTCGGATCAGGACCAGCAATTTTTTGAAGGCAAGTTATGCTTTGACCATGTTGCTCCTAAGTTTTGAAAACATATTTTGCTTCAAACTATGCATGTTAATTCAACTAAAAATGGATTTAAATATTTTGGGTGAATTAGCTAATCAACCTAATTGTTATTGCCACCTTGTTATTAATATTTGTATGCCATGATTCCTTTGATAACCTAAGTGGACAATACTAGTTGGTTGTGATGATATTGTGCCAACACGGGAGGCTAGACCGTGAATAGTTGCTTAGCTTTGCAAATATCGTGAATAGTCTTTTTGAATACAAAAGCAATATTGACTAAAGAAATAGTGAATGCATTTTGATAAAAGGTGTAATGTTGTTGGTAATGATGTTGGAGTGTAGAGACCTGTGTGGTTCTACATGAAGGATGATTACGGGCATGTGTTGCACCGTTAAGTAAATTGGGATGGATGTTGATTTAGACTGGGGCAAGTGGACCGAGGCTTTGTGCCAGGCGGGCCTGTGTGGCATTTGGGGGGGGGGCTTGAGTGTTGTGAGGGCTATGTGCCAAAGTTGAGAGAAGGATGTCTTGCCTTGGTCAGTTAAGGACTTCACCTTGCAAGCCTTTAACCTGAGTCTCTCGTACAACCACATGTCTGAATGGGAAGATCTAGTTTAGTAAGATTCTGATGTCTCACCTTGGATACCTCGGGATGGCAGTTACACGGTGGTAACTGTATGGGGGAGCGTGCCTGTGCTACGACTTGGTACCCATCCAACGGTGTTTGTCGGTTCTATACTTCGGCTCTGAGTAAGGAAAGTGATAGTGAAGGCAACTCAGAGAGGTTCCTAGGTGGAGATAGAAGTCTCTGAAAGACTTTGTTACGGTCAATTGCCTTTGTGGCGTGCGACTATATCTTGTGGGTAAAGTGTACAACCTCTGCAGAGTGTAAAAACTGTTCGAATAACCGAGTCCACGGTACTGGATAATGCTCAGGGATTACAGTCAGGGGGTAGTGTTTTGAAAATAAAATGGGGTGGAAGGCTGTGTGCCAGGGTTAATGATGAAAGTTGATTAGGGATTGTGTGTCCAAAATTTTGTGGAAAACAATTTGAGAAGTATAATATATTTATAGGGTTTTGATGCTTTCAATCTAAATTAATAATAGATCAAAATATTGATGCAATGCAAATCAACCAGTTGAACCATTCCTTTGTAACAAGCCATGCATGTAGTAATAGTACTGCATTCTGTGCATGACTTGTTGAGTACGGTGTGTACTCACCCTTGCGGACAAAATTTACCAGAAGAGGAGACTACGCCTGCTTATGAGGAGGAGTTCGAAGAGCCAGATAACTAGGGAGCAAGCCTCTGTCAAGACGCCTGTGGCCAAAGATGGATCACTACGACTTTTATTTTCCGCTGTTGAACTCTATTTACTCTGATTATTGTAAGCCCTGTGTAGCAAACTATTGTAAGGGACCATAAGGTCGTATAACTCGTTTATATACATGTTTGAAGTACTTATTTGTTATTCCGCTGTGTATGTTGTGGTACTTTAACCCTGTTTAGCCTGTGTGCACTAGCGTGATCCTGGACTAGTGCGGAATACACAGAGTGTCCGAATTTGCAGATTCGGGGCACGACAACTGAGCAAGATGTTCTCAGGCTCAGAATCCAGCCCTTACGGCGTAGAGGCCTATTCTCTGGCCAATCCTCGACCAGGGGTACATAATGAATAATGACCAATCCTGCCACATTTGTACGCTTGTTGTTTAACCAAGTTTGTGTTTAGGAGGCCGCGTTTGATGATAATAGCGGGCGGCTCAAGGGAGCCATCGCCTTGGACGATGGGCAAGCATCGGGCTCAGCTCCTACCGACGTGCTACCATCCATGGATGACGCGACGCCCGTCATAGTTTGGAAAATCATTAAAATAGTGTCAGGTCAAAACCCAATCGGGCCCAACCCAGTTCTTCACCGTGCTGGCCCAAACCCACCACCGAAGCCCACAACCACAAAACCCTAGAGTTCCATCATTGGATTATGATATAACGCTAGATGACGGTCATGGAACCCTAAAGCGTTTTAACCGTCAGATTTAATCTAACGACTGAGATCAATCGAGATTGATTGAAACCCTATCAAACCTAGCTGTGAGATCCCATGTGTGGCTTAGATGGATCCACACCTCAGCGCATCGTAGCCATCGATCGGGACATGTGTTGATGCTTGGGTCATCATCTCCAAGTTGGACTCCAGGTAGCGCAGCCATGTCCACCGTAGACATGGACGACGCCTGTGCACATCTTAGACTCCTAGGGCAATAAAAGGAGAGCGCCAGGTGTGCCAAGCACAGAGACCCCGAAACCCTAGACCAAGCAGCTCGGGAGGCCAAGGAGTTATCGAAATCTGAAGTTTTCTGATAGAAGCATTGGTCCCGATCTTTCGATGAGAGGAGGGTAACTATCGATTTGGTAGGAATCGACGTTGACGGCCCGACTACAACCATCCAGGACGTTGCGCCTTAGCGACCGATACACCAACTCCAGATCGTTATTGATCTCGCCGAGACGCGATCAACCTGACCACGAAGGTTCTTGTTCCTGCAAGCAATCGAAGAACATAGCAAGAACAAGATGAACAACCAACTAAATTGGCAAAATATATTAAGATCAGATCTGAAAATATCACAAACGGTGGGGTTCTGTAATGATAAAGCAGGCGGTCTATTCGACACGCGTGATTATCGATATGTTGCAAAGGCTAGACATAACTAAACAAAACCCAAGTCCTAGATGAGGGTTTAGGTGGTTATTTATACTAGGGGAGCAGGAGGGGGTCGTCTAAAGCATAGGAGATCTAATACAACTCAAATTCAAAGCACCAAGCCTACTTTGACTAGAGTTTGACTCAGACTGAAAAAGCAACATGTAGTTTTGGCAGTTTTCGGATGCATCTGAAGGATTTTTGAAGTGAAGCCAGATCCTTTGGAAAGTAGACTCTGAGATCTTTCAAACGTATACTCATGGGCCTCCAGAAACCTCTGGAATCGAAAGTTATGGCATTTTGAAGTCAGCACTATTGGTGAGGCCGAACTGGACTCGAACTCGGACTGAAAAAGCAATGTGTGGTATTTGGCAGGTTCCAGACGCATCTGAAGGAGTTTTGAGGTGATGCAGATTCTTTGGAAAGTAGACTCCGAGATCTTTCAAACGTGTACTCATAGGCATCCAGAAACCTCAGGAATCGAAAGTTATGGTATTTTGAATTCAGCGCTGTTGGTGAGGCCGAACTGGAGTCTAACTCGGACTGAAAACGCAACATGTGGTATTTGGCAGGTTCCGGACGTATCTGAAGGAGTTTTGAGATGAGGCTAGATCCTTTGGAAAGTAGACTCCGAGATCTTTCAAACGTGTAGTCATGGGCCTTCAGAAACCTCCGGAATCGAAAGTTATGACATTTTGAAATCAGTGCTGTTGGATAGGCCGAACTGGACTCGAACTTGAGCTTCTCTTTCCAATCTAACTAGAACTTGATCTTTGGCCCAACTTTGGTCCACGAGGGTCCTTCTCTGTGGTTCCTAAGTACAATCAAATCACCACAAGTATTAAATAGCATCCCATTCATGTTATCACTAATGGGCAGGCTTAGGAACGCATTCACCTGATGATTAAACTGTCGTGCGCGAGCTCCAGTAACCGGTCCTTGTATAATAGCAGCGGGTTCAAATTGATGTGTAGATGTGGCTGTATCCATGGAAGTGATGTCCTCATCATTTTCCACAAGCACCGGTGCGAGGAACTTATTGATTCAGTGCCATACGTGGTTCTCCATCATCAAGATCGGTGCAAAAAGCTTCGCAGTGATCAGGCGCATCCAGTGCACACTTTGGTTCAGTCAGGAACTCGCCGAAGCACCACCGTCCATGAGGACCTAATCGTCAGTCTGTTCAAGTCATCGCCATCATCGCCTCAGTGTTCCAATCATGAAACAGACATCATCACCAGTTAGGCAAGATTGTGAGCTAGCTGTAGGTGCCCTCCTAGATCGATAGCAATGACCTTTGGGATGTATGCGTCGCCATCTCCCTCACCGTAGCCTCCACCGTCCAATCTAACACGAGTGGTCCAGATCGTGCCATGTGCCCACGCATCACCGTCCGCATCTTTCTATGTGTGCGTGTGAAGTCAATGCTAGTGTCAGCGATGCGCCGAGTCTACTGTGGACTCACGCGTGAGCTGTGGACGTGGTCCACAGAACAGTGGGGCCACACGTTAGTGCGAGATTTTTTTGAGATATTTTATTAGATGCTGACATAAGCACAACATCATAATAGGGTTTTTTAGTATACATTTAATTTTGGAAAATAATTGGTTTTCTATTTTTTGATTTTATCTATTTTTAAATCTTTCGAGACCATGTTCTCTTTCATATGAGCTCCGATTGAGGTGATTCAAATTTTCAAAAAAAATTAAAATTAAGAACTATTTAATGGTGAATTTTATTTGATTTTTAGAGTTTATCTACTCTCTATTTTGAAATTTATTTTGTGTTTTATCTTGATTCACGTAGATGTCAAAGTGCTCGGAGTGTCTGGGAGTGAAGCATTGACTCAAGAACATGGTCTAGAGCAGGAATAATATCTTTGTTAAGGCAAGTTGTGCTTTGATCATATTGAACCTAGTTTTACAAAATTGTTCTATTGATTTACATTATTTCATGTTATTTTATATGTACAATTGCTTTGAAATTAGTTTGGGGTCTAGCTATTCCTCAATTGGATTAAATCCATCTTGTCATTTGTATGCCACGATTATTTATCATCTTATGATGGTTCATTATTAGTTGGTTGCTAGTAGATACCAATGTGAGTTGGTTAGTTCGTGAATAGATGCTTAGCCATGCCACATACAACTCATGTCTTTTCAAATTTCAAAATCAATCTTGACTAATGGAATATGGAACATGTCTATGAAGAGGTGTGTCAAGTGTTGTCACACAATAATGTTGAGTTGTAGTGACATGTGTCATGAAACAATGTTGATTTATTGATGGCACATGGTGTAGTGACATGGGACAAGTGGCAAGGGGACGTGTGCCAAGGTGGGCTAGTATGGGGGTTGGGTTGTGGAAGTCTAGTCTTGATCAATTAAGGAATTAACTGTGCAAGCCTTTCAACTGAGTCAAACATACAACCACATGTTTGGTATGGGACAAATCTAACTAAGTAGGATTACTGATGTCTTGATATGTGATACCTCAAGCAGATAATCATATGGATGTGTGGTTACACGAAGGTGTGGTTATGACAGAGGTTGTGGTGTACATCGGTCTCACGTCTGTCCAACGTTATGTCAGTCCTATACTTCACCTTTGCTGAGAGAAGGGATAGTGTATGGCTTACCGGGAGGATCAGTGTTAGGATAAAGTTTTTGAAAGGTCTTTTCATGACCTCTTCGCTGACCGCCAAAGGAAGCATGAAATTAGAGGCAAAAAAGACTAGTCATGTCGTGTTGGTAAAGTACATAACCTCTGTAGAGTGTAAAATCTATTCAGATAGCTATGTCCACGGTTATGGATAATGCTCAGGAATTACAGTCAAGGGTTAGATTTTATAAACTGAAACTGGGGAAGGAAGGGCTTGTGCTATTGGAAAGTTTGGAATATGGTTTAGGGCTTTAAACTAGTTGATTTGAGAAATACCTACAAAATTACTTATTGCTGTTATTTTTACTGTCTTTTCAATCTATTTATTGTATTCATTTGCAAATGCTACTTTATTACAAAACAACCATGATAGCTATCAATTGGAATAAGCCTTCCATATAGTTATGCTAGAACTGAATTATGTGCACAACTTGTTGAGTGCTTTAAGTAATCACCCCTGCCAAATGACAAAATCATCAGTTGAAGAGGAATCTATACCAACTTTAGAGGAATCTACCCCAGTAGGCATAGTGCTGACTTTTTGAGTGAATTTTGATATTTGAATTTTGAATTTGCATGAGATTTATTGCATATCATATTGGGCAATGCTATGTGATGTGTTTCCTTATTGTTGATGGTTGTAGGACAACGGTACTAGGTCATGGTAAGGTGAAGGATGATCGGGACTAGGTGAGGTAAGCTAAAGGTCCAGACAGTCAAGGATCATCGAAAATGATCAGAGACAAAGTCGGTGTGAACCTAGATGACAAGGAGTGGATGAGATGTTAGATAGGAGCTCCTCGGACCAAGGAGGGCCGATGGATTGCGATCTAGGTGATAAAGTGATGGGTCTAGTTAGTATGATTGAAAAGTGTGCAAAAACATGTTATGTTAGAGGGTAGGGGTAAGTGAGTCAATCCTAACCCTTCATGGTGGTCCTTACAGTAGGCATAACACATCCAAGGCTGGAGGATGACTCAAGAGTAGTATAATTTGAGGGGTAGGGGTAGCCTTCCTCCTCTTGAAGGTTTTAGAGGTTTTGATGCTCCTTTGAGTTTTGCCCACATTGTTGTGAGGCTTTGTAAACCTTCCTTCCATAAATGAAAATCCAATCTTCTGAATTTACTTTTCGTATTTACAATATGTCTTAAATTCCGCACTTTATATTCCTGCAATTTACTTTCACGACATTTGGATTTCCTCCCCTCCTTCTAAATGCTTGTGGATCTTATGCCAAGGATAAATAATTGATGGATGAGTCTTCTTCATATCCCAATCATCTTGGTAAATCTTGTGTTCTTCTTTGCAAGAAACTGATCTTTTGTTCTTGAGAGGATCAATCTTGGAAGATCGGGTTTTTAGTGTTCTTGTATTGTGTTCTAGCTTCTATGACATGTGGGAAGCCATCTAGGATTATCTTGATCATCAAGAACCCACGAGCTAGGTGAGGGCCAAGTTTTTGTTTTTTAACCCGTTCTTTTGCACTCTTCCTTGAATTGAATAAAGTCAGAACTTTGATGTCAATCCTTGTGATTGAAGGTTAGAATAGGTTCCTGACATCCATAAGAAGGTGTCCACAAAGTTTCATGAGATTTGGATCAGCCAATCAAAAGATTCATCAATTTTTCTTTTGAGTCGTGCTAATTTTTACTATTCACTGGGCCACACTACAGTACAAGGCACTACCGCACTACAGTAGCCGGTAGTGATGTGGTACTGTTCATCTAGCACTATGAGGGCTGATTTGCGGTAGTGCCACCCCTGCTGAAGATTTTTGGATTTTTGCTTGCGTTCTTCATTTTGCGTTAATGTGGTGAGGTTCTTGGTTGCATTGTTTTGAGTAGGGAAAAATTTTATTTTGGAATCATTCACCCCCTTTGATCGCCATCTCGGTCCTTCAATTGTTATCAGAGTCTGGTTTTACACTTTCATAGATCTTGACTGATCTCTAGAGTCATGGCGATGGACAAATATTCCACCAAGCCTTCAGTCTTTTCTGGTGTTGATTTTCCTTTTTCAAAGTCGAGAATGGAGTCATACATCACTGCCCTGGGCTTCTTGATTTGGCAGAAGGTGAAGCTCCCATATGAAGTTCCTGCCGACGAAAACATCACGATTGGTAATATGGCTAACATTGAGGCGAATGCTAAGACAAGGAATCCTCATGCAAGGCATTAGTCGTAGTGAGTACGACAGGATCTCTCATTTACGATCTGCTCACCAGATCAGGGTGACCCTCGATGCTTATCACGAGAGCACTACCAAGATCAAGACAGTGTGACAGGATCAATACAAGCGTGAATTCAACAAATTTGAACAGCACGCCGGTGAGACCCTTAATAAGTGTTTTGGTCACCTTACAAGGATTTTGAGCGATCCTGTGCAGGTGGTTACATATACCCTGACTCAAAGAATGCTCGACACTTCTTAATCACATTTGATCTTCCAGTTTGGGAGATGAAGATGACCACCATCAAGGACACCACAGACTTATCGACCATAACTCTTCATGGGCTTTACTCCCGGTAAAAAAACTCATGAGATCGACGTTGTCTCCTGTAAAACGAAGTCATAATCGATGGCCTTGGTCACTGATCCCATTGGATCCACTTCTGATATTTCAATTGGTTTCTCTCTTTCCACCCTTTGTGAGCTAAGCGATTAACGGGTAGATAAATTTTCAGAAAATAGGCTTTCTCTTTTAGCCTGCAAATTTTTTTATGCCTACAAAAGGGTGAAAGAGAGGTGGTATGATCACCTGCTTCGAGTGTGGTGGTCCCAACCACATTCGAGTGAACTGCCCTAAGTTGGAGAAGGGCAAGACAATGCTGGCGGTTTGGGAAAGAACGATGACACCAACAAGAACCGTAGCAAGAAGTCTCTAGTTCACGACCCAATGTGTGAGAAAAAGTATTGTAACTTCTCGAAGAACAAGAAGCTCTTCCACCGTGTCCTCGCTGCACTCGACAACATCTACCTCTCTAACACGGAGACCTGGAGCAATGAGGGTGAGGATGATCCGCAAGAGAAGAACAAAGGTGGCGACGACTTCGCTAGGATGTGTTTCATGGTAGATGCCAATGGCATCAGCGATTTCGAACTCTATACCTACTTGGATGAGATACCTTCCTATGACCTGTTCAATGAAGCCTTCTACATATTAAAAAAATTTCATGCTAGAGTTAGAGTTAGGTGTATGGAGTTAGAGAAGGAAGTAGGTACTTTCTTGGGAGTTAGTTTCTCTTAGATCTTGTTTCTCCTGAGAGTCTGCTGATTGTACTCTTTGTGATACTTTGCTTGTGGAGCTTGAGAACCTAAGGACAATGTATGATAGTGTGGTTTCTGAGCTTGAGAATCTTAGGTTGAAGAATACTAATAGTTGTTCTATTAATGCTATTCCCGTAGATACTAGTTTTCTTCATGCTCACACTAGCATGTCATGTGAAAACTGTCCAAAATTACTTGTTGAAATTGATACCACGAGCATCAC
The DNA here is from genome assembly GCA_036346375.1 of Guadua angustifolia. Taxonomy (NCBI): domain Eukaryota; kingdom Viridiplantae; phylum Streptophyta; class Magnoliopsida; order Poales; family Poaceae; genus Guadua; species Guadua angustifolia. The sequence continues at coordinate 31,344,518 of CM070508.1, forward strand.
CTTCGGAATCTATCTAATAGAAACAATGAACTTGAATTGCATGCTTCTAAGGACTCAATCAGCTCATGTGAGAGCTGTAGGCAACTAAAACTTAACAATGAATCACTAAATATCAAGTGTATTAAACTTGCTAAGGACTTACTAGTTAAGATATGAGAAAGTTACTTGTGATGTGCTGACATTGTGAAAGACTTAGATGAAATCCAAGTTGAACTTAGAAAGAAGCTTGAGGCCCAGATCCGTAGGATTAGAAATGCCCTTTGAGTTTCTTGTGAGGCCCTCAAGGTTGACGCAGCCGTGCTGAGGGAGAAAAATGCACGTGCTAGTAGTTCTTCCTTATTTGGCTCTTCTTCATCTTCTTCTCCTTGTTCTTCCTATGCCTCTCTCTTCTAGGAGTGTGAGTACCTCATAAGCACTCTTAAAAAGTTTATAGGAGGCAAAAAGAAGCTCAATCTCATCCTAGACCAGCCCAAAATTAGTCAATTCAATCAAGATGTAGGATTTAAATACTTGGAGCATGCTAGGGCTCATCCTCCTACCATTGTACATGACTCCAGGAGTGGAGAGATTGTGGTTGCTCCCAGGGTGAGCACTACTATGTTTAGGTCTACTGAGATTGTTTATGGGATCTCTGACAGAAGGGTGTTGTTGGAAATAGGTGCAATATTTTTATTCCAGATTTTATTTTGAGGCAAAGATAACAAAAGACTAGATATCCATAAAACAGCAGGCAACACATTGTACTTCAGAATATCTCAAGAATTGTATTTTAATAGAGTCGGTTAAACACACGAACGACTTACTATCGGGCTTGCTGAAGAATAGAAGGCAGTGCAGTGTACACGTGGTCGCGGAAGTAGTCGATGTCGCGGAAGAAGCAAAGTGGTCGTGCTGATGCACTGTCCAGAAACCTTATTGCCGCCCCGTGTAGGTGAACTCTACAGCAATGGCTCGGAGATACCACTCACCCTCCTTCACGGTGCACGCCGAGGAGGAAAGTCAGCGAGGTTCAACAGCTCAACTCAACAGTACAGCAATTTAGAGAGGAGGAAGAGTGGAGGAGAATTTAGTGTACCCCGTCCTGGACGTCTCCAGGAGTTTATATAGATGCGCACTAGTAACTGACCACATTATGTCAGTTAATATGATAGTTACTAGTAACTGATAATTTGAATATGACAATTACTAGTAACTGACTGCATAATGTCAATTAACTCTATAGTAACTGACTACATAATGACACTGAATTAAAACAGATGTTTAAATCTCATTTAAACAGATTGAATGGAGAGATAATTGTAAGGTTCAACAAAACAAAAGGTGAATTCAAATTGCTAGGAGACACTACAACGCGGCGTGGTCGCTCATCGCAAGTCACAAGTCACGCGAATTTTCATGCGAAAATACGCGAATACGTACGCGCGTGCGTGTGTATGTTTAGCCACTGTCTACCCTGTGCCATTCTTATGCCAAGTGTCATTACTCAAGAGATGGAAAGAACTCCACCTTTAAGTTGTCTAATCTCCACTTGGCTAGGCAATATGGTACTAAACCATGCATGCTTTGAAATTAAAGGAAATGGGCCACCCAATGGGCCAATTTCTAACAGGTGCTCCTCCCGCTGCTTTTGCCTTTGGCAAGGCAAAGTACTCATTCACCTTCTATCAAAAGGATGGTCACTTGATAGATCTCTACTTTAGGTATGCCAAGATCACAAGGCGTGAGTGTATTGATGCCCTTAGAGGTATTCAGGATCATCTTCAAACTCTAAGTGCTCCTAAGGCACACATTACTGCTAGACAAGATAGAGTGTCGCCTGTTTTTAGGCATCATTTAGGAGTTGGATTTCATACTATTCATTCGAGTTTTCATCTTGAATCTACTCTTAGTCAGTCTTTTCATTGTCTTTTTGATAATCCTCTGTTTCTCCTCAAGGTAGATTCCAGTAGTGTGAGGTGTTTCCTAGTAGGAGATTTGGGAAGCCTCACTGGGATGGTCCGGCCTTTGAACCTCGTTGAACCAACCTAGTTCCAACTTCTAGATCTTTTACTAGTGCTAGTTCTAGTCTTATGAGAGTAAAGCGTCAAAGAGACACTAGAATCCAGTCTTTTGCATCTTGGCTAGTACTTTGAGACGTCATGTGGTTCAGTATTGGGTTCCTAGATCTTCTCTTTTTTCCAGTACTGAGTCATCTCTCTCTATTGTGTGTTGACCACGTTCGTAGGATGGGGAAGGGAGAAGTATGGATCATTAACTCCAGTTGTTCTCGCCATATGACTGGAGACTCCAAATGGTTCTCTTCTCTAGACTGAGCTCCTGGTGATGAGTTAATCACTTTTGGGGACGCTTCATCAGGTAGAGTCATTACCAAAAGTACCATTTGCATTAATGACAAATTCATTCTTAAGGTTGTTATCTTAGTGAGTAATAAGCTACAATACAATTTACTTTCTATTTCTTAGCTTATCGATGACTCTTTCAACATAAGCTTTAAGAGTAATGTGTGTAGAATCTTTGATTCATCAGGGGAGTTACTTGCGAGATTTCTAGATTTGGGAGAGTCTTCCGTGCTAATTTTTTAGCTTTTTCTGGAGACTCTCTTCATTGTTTGATTGCTTTAGAGTCCCGAGATCTCTCCTTCTAGCAAAGGAGATTAGGTCACATCGGTTTTGACCACTTGACCAGAGTTAGTAACTATGATCTCATTTGTGATTTGCCTAAACTCAAGATGGTCAAAGACTTAGTTTGCTCTCCTTGTCGACATGGCAAGATGGTTGCTACTTCTCATGCTCCAGTCACTGTTGTGATGACTGATGCACAGGACAACTTACACATGGACACTGTTGGTCCAGCTAGGCGCAGTCAGCGGGTATAAAGTGGTATGTTTTTGTCATTGTCGATTATTTTTTGAGATATTCTTGGGTGTTTTTCTTGGCCTCGAAGGATGTGTCTTTTACCCATTTCAAGGTTTTGATCCGTAGATGTCTATTGAGCTCCCTGGTACCTTACGAGCTATTCATAGTGAAAATGGCACGGAGTTCAAGAACTCTTACCTTGAGAGCATTTGTCAGGAGTTAGGTTTAGTGCATCAGTTCTCCTCTCCATACGTCCCTCAGCAAAATGACATAGTGGAAAGGAAGAATAGGACCATGATTGAGATAGCCAGGATGGTACTAGATAAGTACAGTACTCCTAGGAAGTTTTGGGTTCAGGCTATAGTTACTGCTTGTCATGTGTCTAATCGAGTATTGTTGAGAGCACATTTGCACCACACAGCTTACAAGTTGAGGTATGGGTGAATGCCTAGTGTTTCTCATTTTTATGTGTTTGGTTGAGAGTCTTGACTTTGAGGAGATCTTTGCCCCTATAGCTAAACTAGAGGCTATTAGGATCCTACTTGCATTTTCGGCATCCAAGGACTTCAAGTTTTTTCAAATGGATGTCAAGAGTGTATTCCTCAATAGGTATATTGAGGAAGAGGTCTATGTGAAGCAGCCTTGAGGATTCGAGAACCTCAAATACCGAGACCATGTTTTCAAGCTTTCCAAAGCTTTATATGGACTTAAGCAGGCACCTAGAGCATGGTATAAGAGGTTTAAGTCCTATCTTCTTAGTCATGGTTTTAAGATTGGTATAGTAGACAAGACTCTATTCATTAGATACCAAGATTCACATTTTCTCCACATTCAGATTTATGTGGATGATATTATCTTTGGTGACTCCCTGCACTCTTTTGTGTCTCAGTTTTTAGAGCTGATGAGTACAGAGTTTGAGATGAGCATGATAGGCAAGTTGAGCTACTTCCTCAGCATACAAATCAAACAAACTCAGAAGGACACCTTCTTGCATCAAGGCAAGTCCACTCGAGACCTCTTGAGGTGCTTCGATATGTTTGATGGGAAGCTAGTGATGACTCCTATGGCTGCCAATGCTATTCTTGAGACTGACGAGGATGGCGAGGCAGTTGATAAGGAGTTCTATAGCATGATCGGCTCCCTCTTATGTCTCATTGTTTCAAGACCAGACATACATTTTGCTGTATGTCTGTGCACTTGATTTCAGGCTTCTCCCCGTGCCTCTCATCGCTAAGAAAGTGAAACACATCCTCAGGTACCTACAAGCTACCATTGGCTATAGTATTTAATACTCTTCTTCTTGTCTGTCCCTTAGAGCCTTTTTCGATACAGACTTTACTAGTTGTAGGATAGATATAGCACTTCTGGCACTTGCCAATTCATTAGCACTTCTTTTGTCTCTTGGTCATCAAGGAAACAGTCTAGAGTTGCGTAGTCCACCATTGAGACTGAATACGTCGATGCAGCTAGTTGTTATAGTCAGATGCTCTGGATGAGATCGACCTTGTGGGACTTTTAGTTAGAGATAGAGAGTATTCCACTTTTATGTGATAACACTTCTTCTATTTGCATTGCTAAAAAACCAATGCAACGCTCCAGGAAGAAGCACATAGACATTAGATATCACTTCCTTAGAGACCATGTGGAGAAGGGTGATATAGTGCTTCAATTTGTAGAGAGTGACCACCAGATTACTGATATCTTTACCAAGCCTTTGGACAGCTCTAGATTTGTGGCTTTGAGAGGAGAGTTTGGAGTTGTGTGCCCTTACGGTATCACTTGAGGAAGAGTTGGTCCTCGCTAGGGTTTGAATGCAAGCGGCACTACCGGCTTGTAGGGAGATATGTCCAAGTTCATGTAGACTTCATTATCTTTTTCTAGATAGGTCCTCGCTAGGGTTTGAATGCAAGCGACACTACCGGCCTGTGGGGAGTGGTAGTGCCAGCCGAGCGATACTACCGACCCCTAGTAGGCGGTAGTGCTGACTTTTTGAGCGAATTTTTATTTGAATTTGCATGATATTTATTGGATATTATCTTGGGCAATGCTATGTGATGTGTTTTCTTGTTTTTGATGATTGCATGATGACGGTGTTAGGTCACGGTGAGGCAAAGGATGATCGAGACTAGACGAGGTGAGCTGGAGGTCCAGACAGTCAAGGATCGTCGAAGATGATCATAGACGGAGTCAGTGCGAACCTAGATGACAAGGAATGGATGAGATGCTAACTAGGAGCTGCTCGGATCAAGGAGGGTCATTGGATCGTGGTCTAGGTGATAGAGTAGCGGATCTAGTTAGTATGCTTTGAAAAGCATACAAAACCCATTATGTTAGAGGGTTTTGGTTAGTCCATGTATGAGTGAGTGAGTTAATCCTAACCCTAGATGGTGATCCTTTAGGTAGAAGGAACTCATCTAAGGGTGGAGGATGACTCGAGTAGAATAAATAGAGGGGTAGAGGTAGCCTTCCTCCACTTGAAGGTTTTAGAGATTTTGATGCTCCTTTGAGTTTTGCCCACTTTGTTGTGGGGCTATGTAAACCTCTCTTCCAGAAATGAAAATCCAATCTTCTCAATTCTGAATTTACTTTCCATATTTACATTATGTCTTAAATTCCGCACTTTATATTCCTGCAATTTACTTTCCATACATTTGGATTTGCCTCCACTCCTTCTAAATGCTTGTAGATCTTATACAAAGGATGAATGATTGATGGATGAGTCTTCTTCATATTCTAATCAACTAGGCAAATCTTGTGTTCTTCTTTACAAAAAATCGATCTTTTGTTCTTGAGAGGATCAATTTTGGAAGATCGAGTTCTTGGTGTTCTTGTCTTGTGTTCTAGCTTGTTATGACATGTAGGAAGCCATCTAGGATCATCTTGATCATAAAAAATGCACAAGCTAGCTAAGGGCCAAGTTTTTGTTTTTGAACACGTTCTTGTGCACTCTTCTTTGAATTGGAAAAAGGATGAAACTTTGATATCAATTCTTATAATTGAATGTTGTAATAGGTTTCTGACATCCATAGGAAGGTGTCTATAAAGTTTCATGAGGTTTGGATCAGCCGATCAAAAAATTCATCAATTTCCTTTTGAGTCGTGCTAATTTTTACTATTCACTGGGCCGCGCTACAGTACACATCACTACTGCACTACAGTACCCGGTAGTGCTGTGGTGCTGTTCATCTAGCACTACCGGGACTGATTTGCGGTAGTGCCGCCCCTGTTGAAGATTTTTGAATTTTTGCTTGCTTTCTTTGCTTGCTTCCTCCATTTTGCATTAATTTGGTGTGGTTCTTAGTTGGATTGTTTTGAGTGGGAGAAAATTTTATTTTCAAATTATTCACCCCCCTCTGATCGCCATCTCAGTCCTTCCCACTATGTATGATTGTGATATTCATCTATTTTGAGCTATGTGCACTAGCATGATTCTAGACTAGTGCGATATAGGGGTGCAATCGGCTCGGATTCGGTCGGATATCGCTCTTTCCATATCCTAAACCATATTTTTTGTCGGATTCGGAATCGGATTTGGATAGTCCCGGATATGAATACGGCACGGATAATATCGGTTGCAGATTCGAATCGAATACTGAGCAAAATCGATACGGTACCAGATAATTTTTATCGGATATAGCATGAAAATAGATACTGCATAAAGAACACATATAGCACTGATTAATCAACCTTTATAAATTCGAATGAAACAGGACTATCACAATTTAATTAGTTATTTTATCAAGTAGTCCAACAAAGTTACAAAAGTCCATTCAATTTTAATGATACACATAATGAAAAATTATGAAAGATAGAACAATATGTAAATAATATCTCAGCAACTTGACCATGGCTCCATGTCTCCATGAGAGAGATAATAAGACAAAATAACAATATTATAATTACATCATACAAATATACATACAAAGACTCAACAAAGATACAATCTTATAAAAGAGTTTGAATATTACAAGTGTACGATCATAGCTACTTGTCATAGCCCATTAGCCCCCTAGGTCATTTGTCGATCTCTCTTCTCTTCCTGACCTAGTTCCTGCAACTAGTTTACCTTTTGTACAATGTAAGACACATGGGCGAGGGACTTCAAATGGTCTAAACTCAAGCAACATACAAATTAAAAAGATTTAGATAATCACTTGTTCGATGTATATGCTAGGTATACGTGCTCTGTAAGAGTGGTTGTTGTCCGTATAAATTTATTGGCGTTGAAAATGCAAAGATACATGACTCGATGTCTCATTAATCGTCGATGAAGCAAAGATGATTCTGAAATGCAAAGGCATAACATGGGATGTTTACGTCGAGTTTGTTAGAAAGAAGAACTACTTTTCGTAACTTCTTTTTCCCTATCTATAAAAGGAAGCCTCATAAGGCTTAAATATTATAGAACAAAACATATGATTTAGCTCAAGGTAAGAGTTGTAGGAAGCTGAACTCTCTCTTATCTGTGACATTTTCAGAGCTCGCCTCTCCAACATCTTATCTTGGCGCCTCAATTGGTAGAAAGTGCAAAGATGTGGTGTGCAAGTGCTAGGTTGGCTAGGCATAATAACCAAAATCTTTGGCGCTTGAATTTGAGAGTTGGTCGGAACCAAATCTTCTTTAGAGTGAAACAAGATTTGGTTTCCTCCAATATCTCATGTTCGGTTGTCGTAATGAATGGGGCAAGTGGGGAGCTTTAACCATTTCTTGTACAATCGTCTTTGTCAATATCTACAATTACCAGAGATAAGAATGTCAAAAATAACTCAAATCAATTTCTAGAATCAAAAGCAAAACATAAGACAAAGGAAACAAAATGTGCATATACTACTTATCAACTATCAAGGATATCGAGCATGGCGTGGCGCTAACCACCAAGAACAGGGGCATTTTATATGTGAGATTAGCAACAAAGATGGAGGATAGAAGTGCTTCCACCAACCAAAGCCCAAAGAACAAAGCTGCTGTCGACGGAATGTTGAGGCTGAGGATGCTCAAGTCGACGACCACGACGGTAGGCGGCTCTTGTGCGGGAGGGGGAGGTCTGGAGTCTGGAGGAGGAGAGGGCAACGACCCCGGTCGTGGAGGTCTGGTCGTGGAGGTCTGGAGCTCTTGTGCGACGACGGGAGGTCACGAGCCTGGAGGTCTGCGCCTCAATCGGTAGAAGGGCGACGGGGAGGTTCCGGCATGCAAGGCCATGGGAGGGCGGCGACGTGAAGCCCGGGTGGCGACGGGTGAGACAGGGTCACGGGAGGAGTTTGGAGAATGCAGGGCTAGGGTTAGAACTTTAGTAGTAACGAGTATAAATGTAAAATATATAATAAGGTAATAACCGGATATCCGAATAAATGGAACCGGATATATCCAAAAAAATGTTCGGAATATTCTGATCCGATGGATAGTTATCTACCGAATCCAAATCCAAAATAAATTATCCGAAACCGAATCCGAATCCGAAAAATATCCAAAAAAATTATCCGAATCCGATCCGAACACATCCGGTTGGTCGGTCGGTCGGAAAATATCCGATCCGATTGCACCCCTAGTGCGATATATATACAGAGGGTCTGGATTTGCATATTCGGGTCCAGACACATACCCTTAGCATAAGTTTAGCGAGAACATAATGACGTGGGTGTCATGGCTATTAGTGATTGGCGATGAGCGGTCGTGTAGCTTGAGCAGTGTAGGTGACAACCTCTATGACGACAACAACCTCTAGCAACTCGAAGGTGCGCACCAGGTAGAATACATCATGGTGAACATATGGATGTAGAATAAGAAGATAGGGCCTCATTGATGGTGATTGAATCAAGCCAAAAGCTCAGCAATGCTGCTGAAAACCTTGGAATATGTCACAATGTTGATGAATCTTGGTATCTACAATTAGGGCTTTAGATAAGAAGACCAAGTCGACTCGCATTCCGGGTAGGGGCTATGTGTATTTACTGGATGCTTGGAGCTGCGCTAATGGGCACTCCTCGTCCACTTTATCGAAGAGGATAGGAATCAGAGCACTGGTTGTGTGGGGCTTTAGCAGACACCAGGCATTGCCCTTAGTGCCCATCCCTTATAGCTCTCACTTGGCAAACCTAGCTCAGGCAGTGGGCCAAATGCCTGAGAGGTACGAGGGGGCTAGGGGCTAGTCCAGGCACCCAACTGGATGTGCCCCATGGTGCCCCAAGTAGTAGTGCCCTATTGCACGAATAGAGCACGCAAGGGTACACCTAGAGCGGGGATGGTTCTCCATGCTCCTCATCCTAACGTTAAAACACCCAAGTTGGGAAATACTCCAAAGTCATTAACTAAGTACAAAATATCAACACTCTCCTTTTCCCAACGAGTGCCCTCAAAAGCGCCTAGAGGACAGGGGGCTGGTGTTGAAAGTATTCCTAAGGCCTCCCCAGCAAGGAGCCTATTCTCCATCTTGCAGCATGAAAGGATATGCTCATGCCCCCTAGGATACTCCACTCTCTTATCAATGGTAGAATACAAGGCGAGGTGCCCTATCCCACTGGGCACTTGCCAAGTGCCTGGTCCTCTATAGTATTGGGAAGACCACATCATCTCCTAGATAGGAGTTCCCATACTAAGTTGTCCCTCCAAGGAGGCTAGGGAGACCTCATCACCTCCCGGATGAGATGTAATGTTGGGGAGACTATATACCTCCCGGTTATTGTTGGGGAGATCTCATCATCTCCTAAATAGGATGTCCCATACTCTGTCGTTCCTCTAAGAAAGGTACATGGTGAGTGTTGGGGAGACCCAATCGCCTCCCGAGTAGCATTGAGGAGATTGCATCATCTTCCGAATGGGAGTTCCCATACTCCATTGTCCTTCTAAGGAAGGTACATGGTGAGTGTTGGGGAGACCCATTACCTTTTGGATCTGAGGTATTGTTGGGGAGGCCACATCATCTCCTGAATGGGAGGTTCCATACTCTGTCATCCCTCTAAGAAGGTTACATGGTGAGTGTTGGGGAGACCCCATCACCTTCTGGATAGGAGGTTGTGTTGGGGAGGCCCTATCGCTTCCCAGGTAGTTCTAGAGAGACCCCATCACCTCTCGGATGGGAGGTCCCATACTCCACCATCCATCTAAAGAGGGTACATGGTGCGGTGCCCAACCCTCCGAACACTCTACCATGTCCTTGTCTACAAGGCATATGGCTCAATGCTCGGTCCACTAGGGAAACCCCGTTGTCGGTGTTTTGTATAACCGGCAAGTAGATTTGTAAGTCGAGGGGCCACGCGTTCCCTCTCCTTGATGGTCGACTCAGGGAGCCCAAGATGTATACTGGTTTGAGCCAAATATCCCTACGTCCAGTTCATGGTGGTGGATCTCATTGCTCAGGGTATGGCGGATTACAAGGGAGTACAAGCGAAGGCTAAGGACAAGCCCTTAGCGTTCGTCCGAATGAAGGAGTTCGGGAGTGCTCGTCCGAGTGGAGGAGCTCGGGATCTGGTGCGAGCGAACGAGGATGAATCCAATGAGAGAGTCCCCCTTCCCTGGGGCCCTACCCCCCTTTATATAGGCGGAGGGGGTAGGTTACACGGGAATTTGGAGAAAAGAGGTAGGGGTATGCTACGCCCGGGAGTCCCGGTCTTCGGTCTTGGTGATTGACATGTTCCTATTCATCCCATGTCGGGTTGGTAGACACAACAGACAGTGTTCCGCTGGGAAGGTGCGCACCTGCCCTCTGTCTGTCTGCCAGATGCTGACGTTGCTTACGTTGTGCTCTGGTACCGTCTTGGGACGGAGCGCGTCTCTCCACTGTGCATGACGTGGTGAAGAGACCGGAGCTTGACTTCGTAGCCTCTTGATCGCCTTGGGAAGGGGCCGCCTGCCCCTGCGTGGCCGTCGTGTCCGCGGGGGCAGGCGACCAGCTCGAGGCTGACTGGCGATGTGGTGAGGGTCATTGAGTCGGAGCTTATTAGGGACCCTACCTGAGGCCAGGTCGGAGCCTGCGGGGGCGTCCGACCAGTGGCAAGGTCGGACCACCCTTGGTGGGCTTGTACGTGGCCGAGGGTCCTTCGTGGCCCCTTGGGGCCTAGAGCCGGGCCCAGGGCGGATAATCTGGCATTCCTGCCAATATTTAGGGATAATCCCATCTGTGAGGGTCAGAGACTTTTGGTAATACCCCCTTCAGCACCCTGCATCACTGGCAGCATTGCTGCCATGTCCTGTGCGACTAAGAGGGAGACGATCTTGAAATAGATGTATACTTTGCTGTGGGGTACCCCTGGTATGAGTATTCGTCACCCGTAGTCATCCATGGAGATGGATGGGCATTCTTGTTTCGCTTGGGATCAACTGATGAGTAGGGATTCCAAGTCTCATGGTCCCTATGAGGTCGGCCCTTCAAGGGGACCAATCCTTGGGACCTCACTAAGACCCTAGAATCAAATGCCTACCCCTAGAGAGTAATGGCACATGATCCACTACTATCTTCTAGGAATGACGAAGATGCCCACACTTAAGTTACCCTACTAGTGGCAAGATAATATTTTTATACCAAGCTAAGCACCTATAAAAGTTCATTGTAATTACTTATAAAGATAATTTTAATAGAATATAAAACATACAAACTTTTGTTTCCTCAAGGTCACTCTTGGGCAAAGAGGCACTCCCTCTACCTCGAGCCCAGGGCACACCGATAGAGTAGGGTGCCTACTCTCGTGGACACCAGCCCGTCAGACATCCAACGTTCACCTCTCTCTTATGTTCTATTTTCTTACATACGACACGCCCACTTCTCCTGAAATCCCTTGTAAGATGCAAACAATGGTGGTGAACCTAAGGGTATAGCTTAACGTGTTAGATAATATTAATTTTAAGTTAAAGGCACAACTTAGCGTGCTAGATAATATTATTTTTATTTGTAGTAAAGCATAGATATTTGGCTAGTTTCCATAAAAAAATTTTAGCAGTGTATGAAAGTAAGAATTACCTCGATGCTTTCTTCTAGAATGTTTGATAAGAAAAAGGATGTCATAGCAAATTTTTCGATGAAAGTTTCAATACAATACATCCTACTACCCCTATGTTCTTCACATATATTTATTCATTAACTATTTGTTTTACTATGATTGATCCAAACACTTAAGATTTTGTTAGAAGGTTTAGAACGACTGATGATTCCGTCCACCTACTTTTTATTTAGAGCTTGTCACTTCCCCGCTTTGATTTTGTAATTGTAAGAAGTTTTTAGAATCTCTAAAGGGTTTGTCTATTCATCATTAAATTTTTGACTAATTTCATTCCTCAAAATTATTCATTTTTTGGACCATTGGATCAGATCTAAATCTAGATCCAATCTGTCCACCAATTCCACTCCTAACGACTCCACTCGTCCCTAGCCACCACGTGTGTCACCGCCCTACTACTTCATCGATGTCACCTCTAATGTCGACGAGGCGCACCCCTTGACCTCCTCACATGCTACTTCTGACACCCGATGAGGCGGCTAGTGCTGAGGCAATTTGGCTCGCCTCCACCCCCCATCGCCCCTTCTTCCCTGTCTTTGGCGGCTCACCACCACCAGATCCACAGTCCAGACTATTTCCCACTGCCACACACCATGTGCATCCACCTACCGACCCCACACCCTGTCGGCTTGGTGGTAGGGATTCTATGTCAAACGAATATGTATTGAATATTTTAGCGAAGGCTTTTACTTCATGTTATGATATTGTATTTATTTCCATCCATAAACTGCTAAACATTTTAGCTCTCATGTTTAGCTTCTTTTGTGCATGGTATACCTAGGGGTGGGCATTCGGTTAATTTGGTTTTTTTGGTTTGAAAAAATTTCAATTTTTGGGAATTGTAAATCAAAATGAACTGAACAAATTCAAAAATTGAACCAAATTAACCGAACACATTTGGTTCAGTTAATTCGATTTTTTGGTAAACCGAATTTCAGGATGCAGGCATACAACAATATAAGCAACTAAAATCATTAGTAGTTTAATTGTGCAATAACAGCTGCTAAAATCATCATGCAGCAATAACAACAACTAAAATCATCAGCAATTTAATTGTGCAATAATAGCTACTAAAATCATCATGCAGCAATAACAGCAACTAAAATCATCAGTGGTTTAAACTTTGTGGACCACAATTCATTGAGTACATGATACATCTTACTTGCATCTGCATGAATGAAACCTGATGTTCTTTTCTCTACCATGGATTCATCAGAAGAAACTAAAAAGCACAATTTAAATTGTCCAATAAAGGCAACAGCCATTACAGTTTACAGAACTCATAATATTGTCCATTTGTCCTCCATGCTTGAGCACTAATTAAAATTGTCCAACAATGCACACAATAGGTCAGCAGCACAAATTAAGAAAATTTTAAAGTTCAACACAATGTGCACTGGGGTCTAACCTGATGGTCTCTTATTCAGCAATATCTTGACTCCTTAAATGTTGCAAACAAGTGAGTTTAAAAGTTTTTTTCTTGACTTCCTTTCTGTAATTGGATTGACTAATGTTCCCAAACATATTCAGTATCTTTCACCCTTTCTAATTTCAATTTCTCAAATCTTTCATGTTTAGGACTAACAAGAAAACAACATTTTCACTGAAATATCCAGCTTTACATGAGATGTTTTCGTACTTAGAATGATTTGCTACACTATTTGTAGTGCTTAGTAACAGTATATTTTGCTAGAATGAAATCAAGACAAAATACAACTCAGATCTAAAATCACAACAAAATACTACTTAGGTGGAGCTCTACCTCACCAGCCGAACCGTTGGAGGATTGGAGGAAATGCGCAGAGTAGTAATAGCATCTAGGCCCCCTAATTTTTATTATATGTTAATGATATGGTTTTGGTGTTGATGACTAATTCAATAATCTCTAAACTATAAAGAACATTGGTTGGAGCATCAAAGAAGTTTACTGAAATGACAAGGTTAAGGTTTCTTGTTACTAGTTTTTGGCATGGGAGATGATTCAAGCCAAGTAGCTAGGATTATTTTTGCTTGGCCGCACTATAAAGGGGGACTGTGCACAAGTTAGTAAATTGGTTCACAAGGCTAAGATAAATTAGACTGCTTGGAGTTAAAATTCTTTAGTCATATTATCCTTGAATCAAAAACCTTTGCCTTCTCAAGATCTAAGTGTTTCCTCGGACTAAATTTTTTGTTTGTTCCTTAAGTCCGGAGGAACCTTAGCCAAAATCCTCTTCCGCTGGACCATTCCTTTTTAAGTCCGGTGCCAAATCTTACACTCTAACCGAGCGTATCGCTTTCACGTCGGACCGATTTCCTCTATCTCAAAGTTTAGTCTGACGCTGTTGTATTCCTCTCGGTTAATCTTCCCTTGTCCCAAAAGGTCCGCAGGTATAAACTCTTTGGAAACCCTTCTGTGGCGGACCAAATATTTCTTGCTAAAATTTCATACCGAGTCTTTTCCAATCATGCCGGACCAAATTCTGCTATCTCAAAAATTAGTCTGGCGCAAAAGCATTTCTCTCGGGAAAATTCTTGTGCTACTTCAAAAGTCTAGTGCCATAAATTTCTTTGAAATACATCTACGGTGGACCAAATTTTTAGGTCTGGCGCGAATGTATATCTCTCATTTCCTTGACAAACCAAATCTTCCAATCATCCCATATACGACGGACCAAATTTTTCAGTCCAACGTAAATAGTCAAAATTGGTCTGGGGTACATAGGACTAGTATCGCTAGATTATTTTACTAAGTCCGTGGCAAACGTGTTAAGCTAAATTTTGACACTCTGACACGTTACAATGGTCACAGTGGTAGGTTTAACGGCTATTTTCTGTCCAAATATCTATATAAGCATTTCCTGAGCCATCTACCAAAAAGTTTTTTTATCTCCTTGACATTCTAGCATTCTTAAAGCTCTCATTCTACACGGAGAATGTGCTGCACTCTCAACTCTTAAAAACTTAACTCTTTTGAGTTTTTGGCTCCAAGCTTAAGTCTAGTAATGCTGTTGTGAGTAAACCAAGAGACAGGGATTGTGCAGAGTCTATTACTCTTGGGTCTTAGTGATCCTAGACGGCTTGGAGGCAGTGAAGGTGCAACCTGTCCTAAAGTGCTTGTGGAAGGCCACCTTGTTTGTGAAAGGTGTGGAACTCACCTCACCGGAGTGGTGGAACAATTGCCACAGTGAAGACCAAGGTTACTACGACTAGCTTTGGGGAACTATACTTCGAGGAGAAGTGCTCCAACGTGGAGTAGGAGGCAGGCTTCGAACCACGGGATAAAAATTCCTGTGTCTCTTGTGCTTATTCTCTTGTTAACTTATTTGTTTGAGCTTTACATTCTCTCTCTTGTGCTTATTCTCTTGTTAACTTATTTGTTTGAGCTTTACATTCTATCTTAGTGCTTTGATTATCTCTTTCTCAAGCTAGTAAACATTTCTATAACTAAGAAGATTAAAATTTGCAAAAGTTGCCTATTCACCCCCCTCTAGGCCATCTTGATCCTTCAAGTGGTATCAGAGCAAGGTTTACCCTAAAAAGCTTAAACTACTTGGTAAATGGCCGAAGGGAATGGATCTGCAACTGTTAGTGTAGGTAGAGTACCGGTTTTTGATGGTAGTAACTATGCTTATTGGAAAATTAGGATGAGATGTTATTTGGAGGCTATCGGGTATGATGTGTGGAGAGTCACAGAGAAGCCTTTGCCTCCACGCATTATAGCCGAAGGGCAAACTACATATGGTGATCCCACTCCTGGTGAGATTCAAAATGTGCAGTTTGATGCTCAAGCCCGTAATGCCATATTTTCTTGTCTTAGCATAGAAGTATTTGATAGGGTGAGTAATCTCACGTCTGCTTATGATATTTGGACAACCTTGCAAGAAATTCATGAGGGAACTTCTGATGTAAAGAAAAGAAATATTTCGTGATTAGAGAAAAATTTGATTAGTTTAAAATGCTCCCACATGAAAATGCAAATGATATGTTCTCTTGTCTTAATCCGATTGTAAATGAGCTTAAAGGCATAGGAACTAAAATTTCTGATGTTGAGGTGTGCAGGAAGATGATAAGAGTACTGCCTTGGCCTATTACAGCTTAATCATTTATCTGTCCAACAGTGGTGATCTCAAGCGACTCACACCAACCGAGCTATTAGGCAAAATTTCAGCTCATGAGCTCACCTTGGTAGAAGAGGATGCCCCAAAGAAGAAATCCATCGCTATCAAGGCCAAGGAGATAGTACAAGACTCATCAGATGATGAAGTTGGTGATGAGTCAAGTGATGATGAGGATGAGGATGTAAAGAAGCTAGCTTTGCTTATGAGGAAAGCCAACAAAATCATGAGAAGAGTTAACATCCAAGACAAAGGAAAGTCATTCTCTTACCACTCAAAGAAAAATCCTTTTTCTAATGTCATCTGTTTTGAGTGTAATGAGAAAGGTCACATTGCTACTCGATGCCCTAACAAAATTAAGAAGAAGAGCAAGTATAAGGGCAAAGATGATATTCAACAAAAGCTCTTTGCAGAACTTCTCCTTCTTCGAAGACAAAGATTTCTCCTCAACTGGTGATGTTTTGTTAAAGCAAGGGTGAGTACACAACCGTACTCAACAAGTCATGCACAGAATGCAGTTCTATTACTACATGCATGGCTTATTCCAAAAGAATAGCTAAATGGTTCTTTTGCAATAAAGCAGTATTCACAAATAATCATAATAGATAGAAAAACAGTAAAACAAATAATACCCATAATAAATTTCGTAATCATTCTCAAGTAAAACATTTCTCATCCTTAACCAATTTCCATATCACATTGTCCACATTCCCAACCTCATTTTTATCAAAATCTAACCCTTAACTGTAATCCCCGAGCAATGTCCAGTACCGCGGACTTGGCTATTCGAATAGTTTTTACACTCTGCAGAGGTTGTACACTTTACCCACAAGATACAATGAACTCATCACGTCAGCCGTGAATCGCCATACAAGAGTATGCGAATGAGCGATCATAACAAAGCCTTTCAGAAACTTCTATCTCAACCTAGGAACCTCTCCGGGTTGCCTTCACTATCACTTCTCTCACACTGAGCCGAAGTATAGGACTGACAAACACTGTTGGACGGGTACCAAGATGCAGCACAGGCACGCTCCCCCATACAGTTACCCCCGTGTAACTGCCACCCCGAGGTATCCAAGGTGAGACATCAGAATCCTACTAAACTAGGTCTTCCCATTCAAACATGTGGTTGTACGAGTGACTCAGGTCAAAGGCTTGCAAGGTGAAGTCCTTAACTGACCAAGGCAAGACATCCTTCTCTCAAAATTGGCGCACAGCCCTCACAACACTCAACCCTCCCAAATGCCACGATGGCCCACCTGGCATAAAGCCACTTGCCACTTGCCTCAGTCTAAATCCTTTACCACCCCAGTTGATTATTGCGCAACACAATGCCAACAACAACTCAACATCCATGTAGAACCACACTGGTTCCACATATCAACATCATCGTGTGGCAACACGTCACACCATTTCACAAACACATTTCATAATCCATTAATTAGTATTATCCTTTTATTTTCAAAAGACATGTGTTGCGTGGCATGGCTAAGCAATTATACACGATCTAACCAACCCACGTTGGCAAGTAATAATAACCAACTAATAATCAATCATCTTAGGGTGACAAATGAATTATGGCATACAAATAATCATGGCAAGGTGATATTAGCAATTGGGTTGAATATCTAATCCCAAATTAATTTAAATCATTTTAATCTTGAACTAGCATGCAATAATTTGAATGAAAGTAAATTTGTAAAACTGGGAGTAATATGATCAAAGCACAACTTGCCTGGCACTTGCTATAAACTGCTCTTTACTCTTTATAATTGATCTTCGGCTTCCTCAACCTTTGGCTCCTTCAATCGAATGCTTTGACTTTCTCGTCCTTTAGCTACTTCGGGTAACTTCTAGACGACACGTCTAACGGCAAAGAAGCACAAATACAACAAAACTCAAAAAGCAAATCAAGCAAACTCTAAATTAAGAACGAATAACATTAGGCACAACAGCTTAGATGAAATTAGGAACTTGAATGGATTAGGTCGATGATTAGACAAAAGAGAACTGCTTTCGGAAAATACTCCGAAGAGAAAGATTAATAACTGGGAAAGAAGGAATAATATTCCGAAGAATATTATCTTGGTTGGATCGCCAATGACATATGGACTCTCGATCTATAGACCGGGTCCACGATGACACGTTAGTTCGCCATAAACTAAGCAGATGCTCGAGGTTAACTTTCATTGATCGAACGGCACAGTCAACCAAAAGGAATATAGACTGATAGGCTAGGTCTGGCACAAGAATATGACATATGGCTAATGGTCTATCGACCAAGACCACGAATGAATTCTAGGTTAATGGCATATTAGATTTTCAAGGATAAGACAAGGACGGATGGAATCGACATCCACTATGGTTCGATCCGGAGGTTAGACTTACATCGGGGACGGGACTCGACGACGACGAGGCGGTGATGTCAGGAATACGAGGCTGAACTCAACATGATGGGCTAGATCACAATAAGGCGATAGAAAAGGTAAGGACATCACATTAGGGCTTCCATTTGCATGCACCCATGTGATGACAGCAATACGATGAGAGCAAAGCGTTAACGGTGGAGCGTTAACGATGGAACGTTAACGGCGAAACGTTAACGGCGAAATGTTAACAATGAAGGTGAAGCGATGACGGGACGCCCATGAAATAACAAGGTGGCGACCGTCGGTGCAACGACATAGCAGCGATAGAATGCTACCAAGGATGGCTAACCAAGACGCGAATGGATAACGGAGGGCTAGGTTGAAAAGACGACGGGTAAATTCTATAACATGGCTTTGACAGCAACCGGGGATCAAATGAACTTCAACGATAGGCAAAATAGGGGATAATAATCTACTGGACACAATGGCATGGCCACGACAAACCAAAATGGTTGGCGGCACAAGACGACGCGAGGCGGTGGCAAAAATGCGACGGTAACGAATATTAAAAATTTCAGTAGATGCAACAGCAAAGGGAAAGCGAGCACCACGTAGAACGCGGCGACACAAACTCAACGATATTGCCAGATTTGGCAGCAACCGAACGGACAGATCACAATCTGCCGACGAACGGCTGCCGGAGCCAATAGATCAAACGATCATACCTATTAAAATAATAGATGAAACCAAACCAAATTTTACAGAGAGCTATCTGGGAATATTTGGCACAATATGACATGAACGGATCTGAGTTTTACCTTCTGGATCAACGGAGAACGCGCGACGAAGTTTTCTGTCGTCCGCAACGCAGTCAGATCGGAGAAAAGAATTTTCTGCGCAAAATCATGAGGTCAAACCTTGAGTTAGAGTAAGCACCATGTAGGAGACATCAAGAGGAGTCTACCATAAAAATTTCACGGCCAAACTCACAAAAACGAGGGAGAACAGCCTCCGGCAAAATTTGATCTTTGGGCGGCTGTAACTTTTGATTCCATGAACCAAAATGCATGAAATTTGAAAGGGAGGCAGAGGGTATCATAGAGCACGAGATAACATGGTTGGATTACCAAAAATCATGACGAGTCGACCAGGAACGCGACGCCAAAATCGGCCGACGTTGGGGGCGGCACGGACTGCTCGGTGCGCCGGCGGTGCTTTGTTTGGAATCTTCCAAAACTGTTTCACAGGGGTGTTGCAACCATCATGGGGGTGCTCTACAAGAAATTTGAGGATGAATGGAGTTCGGGAGCGCCCGGTAGAGCTCACCGAAGTGTTCACCGGAGTTGGGGAAGAAAGCTTGCCGAGGGAGATTCGCTGCGATTCTGATGCTGATCTTTGAGTATGATGTGGGGAATGTGGAGAGCCGTCTAAGGTTCAATTTTCAACTACAAAGGAGCAATGGATCAACGGGAAAAGCTCACCGGAGTTGGGAAAGAAATCGGTGGCCAAAGGTGCTCCGTTAGGCTTTTGCAAAATCTGTTTTTGCTGGATGTAGAGGACAACAAGTGGAAGCTCTGGTAAACATTTTAGATCAAAATAAGATCGGGAGTGACCAGGAGAGCTCGTCGAAGTTTTTACCGGAGTTGAAAAGAATGGTTTATACAGGGAGATCCAGAACATGGATAGGGAAAATTCCAATTGGGTTGTAAAGAGAACGCACATAGAAATCTGTGGTTCAATTTATAGGGCAATCGGACCAGCGGATCATCAGAAAATACTCACCGAATTTATGACTGAAAACTGCTCCTGGAAACAGTAGGAGTTACTATTTATTTAACCCGAATTACTAAATATCACCAATAAAATTAAAATAAATAACAAACGACCGTTCAAAAATCTGGGGAAAATCTGGAACGTGACCCACAGCCTTAGTAATACAAATAAAATATTATTACATAAAATAATAATTTTATTCATGTACAGTAAATACTTTTATATTGTTTTTAATATCTTTTTAATTTGGAAAATACTAAAACAACCCCAAAAATTCTAAGAAAATTCAGGGAGTTTAATTAGGACATTTTGAGATCAACTAAAATATTTTGGTACCACCAAATATTTTATTTTATATCTACATATATTTTTTATTTTGTTAAAGCTTTAGGAAGGCTTTAGAAAATATATAATTTGACAAATGTAGAAAATTTCGCAGAAATTCCCTTAGGTTTATTTATATTAAATAAGATAGTTTTAGCAAAATCAAATCTTTTATTTTGTCTCCAAACTATATTTTTAATTCATGAGACTTTTGGAATGGTTTTGAAATCAGGATTTTAACAATTAATGGGAAAATTCACCGAAGTTCCTTGTGATATATTTTTTTAAAATTAATTCCAACTTAAATAAGGTTTTTATTTTTTTTAAGGAAATAGTTTTAAGTTTTTTCTAAAAATAGGCAAAAGTCTTTTTCTTTTGAACTCTAAAAAATCCAGAAAATAAAGAGGACACAAATAAACTTGAGACAACCGATAAAAATAATAATTTTAAATATTTTTTTATCCTATTTTTGAAATGAAATTTTGGGATGTTACATCTGCTCAATGATGAAAATATTGGTTCTTGCTCTACTAGTACATGTGATGGATATTGCAAGTATGCTTCTAGTGCTAAGGAACTCAAAATTGAAAATGATGAACTAAAAGCTAAAGTAGCAAGATTTGATAAGGGTCTAGAGAAATGTTTCCTTGGCAGTGCCACCCTTAACAAAATCCTGGTTGAACAGAGGGTCAACTTGGGCAAAAAGGGTTTAGGATATAAGCCTAAAGTCTTGCCCAAGAAAAATGGATTGATCAAATCTGACTAGATCTTTGTCAAGAAAGGCACACAATGCTATTATTGTCATAAGTCAAATCATGTATCTAAAAATTGTCATCTTGCTAATGTCTCTCAAGCTAAGGTAAAAAGGAACTGCATGGTAGATGCTCATTACATGCTTTTTTAAGGATTTTAGGGATAAGATGAATGTATGTAACATCCCAAAATTTGAGTTTTGGAATGTTTAAAATCAAAAATGAATCATTTGCAATTTCTTGGAATTAACCGAAGCTTAACTTAAATTTTCTAATAATTATAAGATTTAATTTGATTAATCTACGCATCAAATTAAAGGTTTCTAGTTTTTATTGGGTTCCTTGTGCTTCAAGGAATTTTTCTACATTTTTGGAGATTTTTCTGAATTTATTTGCTATTTATTTGATTTATTTGAAGTTTATTCGGATTTTCTTAATTCAGCAATTTCTTTTCTTTGGTTGGGCCGAAATTCTGCTCACTGCCTCGGCCCACCATCGATCACTTTCCCGTCAGCCCAAATCACCCACCGAAACCCTAACCCTAAAGCCTTTTAGTCCGCATCGTTGGATCAACGATGCAAGGGCTCACTTTAGCCGAGCCGCCCGGTGATGAAGGCCGTCCGATGCACGCGAAATCGACGATGCCGGTGTTGCCACGTCGCCTAGAAGCCGCCGCCGCCCGTGCAGCCAAAACCTACCGTCGCCCTCGACTTCCGGGCCGTTTCACGCCACCCTAGGGTATAAAAACACACTCCGGTTCGCGTGCCGCACTCTCCACCTCACGCCGCATCTTTTCCCCTTCTCTCTCACCGGCGGAGACACGGTGAAGAAGACGCTAGCCCTCGCCGGAGTTTGCCATCACGCCCGAGCTCTTCCGCCGTGTTCTTCCCTCGCCCTAGTGAGTCTCCGGTAGCGTTGTTAGTACCCTCGAGTTCCATGTGCTGTGCCCCTTCTGATCCACTCGAAAATTGTGCCGATCCAGCACTTCTTCGCCGGATCCGGTGTCGTCTTCCCCAAAGCCGGTGGTGTAGCGCCGCTTGCCTCGCCACACGTCTTCCTCAAGGCCCTTGCTTCTTCACCGTCGGATCAATCTTCAAGGGCGGATCTGCGTCCACGCCGTTTCTCTCCAGAAAATATCTCACTGCCCATCCGTTTTCTTCCACCGCACCGCCACCTACACGTCATCAGCCGCGTGTGCGCCATGTGTTGCCACGTCGTGCCATATCCTCGCCATGTCACCGCACGACTCCTCGGTGGTCTTGGTCCACGTAGACCGTGTCTATGACACCAGGGCCCCACCTGTCAGCGTATATATTCTGTATTTCTGATTAAATCCGAATTTCCGAAATATCAGCCAATAGCGTAGCGACACGTGTCACCCCTGGTTTTTTTTTCTAATTTTCTCTCCCGAGAGATTTCAGAAGGCCCGTTCTCCTCCGTTTGAACTCCGATTCGAACGATTCAAATTTCTAAATTCATATAAAATCAAGATCTATCTGTTGGTGTTATTTTTATGAATTTTTGGATTTTATTTATTTCTGTTTTATTTATTTCTTGTCTCGATTTGCGTGTTTCGCGTGTAGACGACGCATCGGTTGAGCGAGCGGAGCATCCAGCGGAGGTAGCAGCAGCGGGAGAGGTTGAAGGCAAGTCGTAGACCTTTGATCATATTGAACCCATGTTTGCAAAAGTACTTTGTTTTATACAATTGCATGCTATTTGTGTAACAATGCTAGTTTATGGGAGTAGCTATTTACCTGTTTGAGTATGCCCCTTTGATTATTGGAATGCCATGTATCCATTGTTAACCTTAGGTTGGGACATTACTAGTTGGACATAATCATAATACCAACATTGGGTTAACGTAGCTATGCTTAGCCATGTTTAGTTGTCCGATGGGATTCATATTACATAAGTATTAATGTTAATCTTGACTTAATGAGATATTGAATCGTGGCTGTTGACCACTGTTGTAAAACTTGTTGTATCATGGTAGGGGATGCCATTGGTTTGGGTTGAACAAAATGTTTTCCCTCGGGCAATTGATCGTGCAGTAAAGGGAGTGCTTTCTAGCACATTGGGATGTGGCTGTCTTGCCTGAGACAATTTAAGGACTTAATCTTGCGCGCCATTGAACTGGGCCTAACCGTGCAACCACAAGTCCGGTATGGGACGGTCCTGGCTGATTAATTTGCAATGTCCAGACTTGAGTATTGCCAGTTGTTGGTGTGGGTTCCGAGATGAACGGGTTAACTCACATGGCTCAAGAGGGGGCCCCGAGGGGCGAAACCTTAGAGGGCGGTACCGAGTTTAGACATGCATTGTAAAGGCTTTGTCATGATTTCTCTGTCAGCATACCAAAGGAAGTGTGCTACTGGCCAGGCGCAAGGAGAATATCATGTCTTGTGGGTAAAGCTGTACAACCTCTGCAGAGTGTAAAACTATTCGAATAGCCGTGTCCGCGGTCATGGACAAGCCCGGGAATTTCACACGGGGTATAGAGTAATTTCTTGAAATGGGGAATTGTTGGAATGTGAACGGGGAGTTCACTATTGTTTTGTTGTCTCAAGCTATACTGTTGAATTGTGTGGTTGATACTTATTTCGAATGATGTAGGGTGATGCCTCGTCATTCTGTTCATGTTGTCTACCATTGATTTACCAGTTATTTATTATTTTTTTATTAATCTGCCTTCAATCTATTTTACTGTATTTCAATTCAAGTTATTGCTTTACGCAAATGAACCATATTATGCCTTCCTTTGTTTAAGCCATGCATTTAGTTACTTGCATTAAGTTTCCGAGACTTGCGAGTATGTTGCATACTCACCCTCGCTTTTTATTGCGGGGCTGCTTATTCCATAAAGCAGATGAGGACATTTGTGGTGAAGACTTTGATGATGAGGAATACTATGAAGACTACGTGGACTAGGAAGGCGTTCCCCAGACGATTGCCTGTGGCATGTCGAATGGCCTAAAGTTTTTATATTTCCGCTGCAACAGTTTCACTTGTTTCTTAAGCCAAGAGGCATTGGTGTATGAACTTTGACCATAAGGTCGTTTGCTTTATTCAATAATAATTTGCTTCTTCTTAGTTATTTCGATGTATGGAATGATATGTCATCTATGTTTCCACTGTGTGCACTAGCGTGATCCTGGACTAGTGCAGTATACACAGAGGGTTTCGGATTTGCATATCCGGGTCCCGACAATGTAAAATATGTTGGTCCATCTAATCTTGATAAAAAAACTTAGAGCTATTTGGGTACCAAAGTCTTTGCTTTTGAATCCGTTTGGCCCAAAAATTATTGAAACTAACACTAAAGGACCCAAAAGCATTTGGGTACCTAAAGTCAAGAAATAAATTTTTTATTTAGGTGAACTACAAAAGTGGAGGCCGGAATCGCGTAATTGACAGTGGCTGCACACAGCACATGACCGGGACCTTAAGAATGTTCACCTCTATTGAAGGAAAGAATGATCCAAGTCACAAGATTACCTTTGGAGATAACAGCAAGAGAAAGGTAAAGGGCATTTGTAAGATTGCTATCTTCAATGATCATTCAATTGACAATATTCTTCTTGTTAAATCATTAAATTTCAATTTACTATCAGTTGCTCAACTATGTGATGGGGTAACCGTGTTTGACAAAACTGAAAAACTTATTTTCAAAGGTTTCATATTTCAAAATCTTTATTTGGTTGATTTCAAATCTAACTCCTCTTGCATCTCGACTTGCCTATTAGCTAAAGTCTCCCTTGGGTGGCTTTGGCATAGGCGTCTTGGGCATGTAGGTATGTCTAACCTCAAAAAACTTTTCAAAAATGAGCTAGTGGTGGGTCTGAAGGATGTTAAATTTGAAAAGAATAAGCTATGTAGTGCTTGCCAAGCTGGCAAACAAGTGGCTAATTCTCATCCTACCAAAAGTATCATGTCCACCACTAGACCACTTGAGCTTTTGCATATGGATGTTTTTGGGCCCACTTCATATGCTAGTATTGGTGGTAACTCATATTGCCTTGTAGTAGTTGATGACTACTCCTGTTTTACTTGGGTATTCTTAGTGCCAAATAAAAGTGAAGTAGGAAATTTTTTTAAAACTTTTGCAAAAAGGGCCCAAAATGAGTTTGATTGCCCCATCAAGAAAATTAGAAGTGACAATGGATCTGAGTTTATTAATACCAACATAATTGAATATTGTGATGAATTAGGAATTAAGCATGAACTCTCAGCCATCTATACTCTTCAGCAAAATGGTGTGGTTGAGAGAAAGAATAGAACTCTCATTGAAATGGCTAGGTCTATGTTAGACGAATATGGAACATCTAATGCTTTTTGGGCTGAAGCTATTAATACTGCCTGTCATGCTATTAATCGTCTTTACCTTCATAGACTTCTTAAGAAAACTCCTTATGAGCTATTGGTTGGTAGGCGGCCTAACATATCCTATTTTCGAGTATTCAGTTGTAAAGTGTATATCTACAAAAAGAGAACACACCTAGGAAAGTTTCAAACTAGATGTGATATTGGCATTATGTTAGGATATTCCTCTAAGTCAAAAGCTTTCAGAGTATTCAATAATTCTGCTGGCTTAGATGAAGAAACATATGATGTTAAGTTTGATGAATCTAATGGCTCACAAGGTATGTATGAGAATTTAGATGATGTAGAAGATGATGCCTTGGTGCAAGCAATGAGGAAGATGGAAGTTGGATACATAAAGCCCAAGAAAGACAAAGATGAGCTGCCTACATCATCAATGGTACCACATGATGGAACCCAAGAAGAAGAGGAAGAAAAAGACCAAGACAGACCTGTCTTCATCAAAAGCCATCATACAATTGCTAAGGACCACCCCACAGACCAAATCAACAGTGAAATCTGTAAGAGTGTCCAAACTCGCTCTAAGCAAGCCTCTTTTTGTGAACATTACTCTTTTGTCTCCTGTGTTGAACCAAAAACAATAGAAGAAGCACTAGATGATGCTGACTGGGTTGTGGCCTTGGAAGAAGAGCTCAACAACTTCGAAAGAAATAAAGTTTGGAGCTTGACGGAGCGACCAAAGGATCACAACGTGATTGGTACAAAATGGGTGTTCCGAAACAAGCAAGATGAAAATGGAGTTGTGGTACGCAATAAAGCAAGGCTAGTAGCTCAAGGCTTCACTCAAGTAGAAGGTTTAGACTATGGAGAGACTTATGCTCCTGTAGCACGTCTTGAAGCTATTCGGTTCCTTCTAGCCTTTGCTTCTCACTTTAATATAACTCTCTTTCAAATGGATGTGAAAAGTGCATTTCTTAATAGCATCATTGATGAAACTGTTTATGTTGAACAACCTCCCGGTTTTGAAGACTTGATTCTGCCTAACCATGTGTATAAATTATCTAAGGCACTCTATGGTTTGAAACAAGGCCCCAGGGCATGGTATGAATGCCTTAGAGGTTTTCTACTAGTTAAGAACTTCAAAATTGAGAAGGTTGATCCAATATTGTTTTTAAAAAAAATCAATGGTGCATTAATGATTTGCCAAATTTATGTAGATGATATTATCTTTGGATGTACTAATCTCTCTTTTTGCAAGGAGTTTGGTAACATGATGGCCAAAGAATTTGAGATGTCTATGATAGGGGAGCTGTCATTCTTCCTAGGATTTCAAGTCAAGTAATTAAAGGAGGGAACTTTCATTTCTCAATAAAAGTATACTAAAGACCTCCTCAAACGCTTCAAGATGGAAGAATGCAAGCCAATTAAAACTCCCATGGCAACTAATACACATCTTGATCAAGATATGGAAAGTAAGTCTGTTGACCAAAAGCTATATAGGTCCATGATAGGGTCTCTACTTTACTTGACAGCATCTAGGCCCGATATCATGTTTAGTGTTTGTATGTGTGCTAGATTCCAAGCTGCCCCTAAGGAAGTTCATCTTAGTGCTGTAAAAAGAATATTTAGATATCTAAAATTTACCCCTTGCATTGGTTTATGGTACCCTAAAGGTTCTTCATTTGAGCTTCTTGGCTATTCGGATTCCGACTATGCCGGTTGCAAAATTGATCGTAAAAGTACCTCAGGGGTTGTCATTTGCTTGGAAGATTTTTAGTTTCTTGGTGTTCTAAAAAGCAAAACTCAGTAGCACTTTCCACTGCCGAAGCCGAATATGTGGCTGCTGGCAGTTGTTGTGCTCAAATTCTATTTATCAAGCAAATATTTTTGGATTATGGCATTAAGTTTAATAATGTGCCTCTCTTGTGCGACAATGAAAGTGCAGTGAAAATAGCAAACAATCCAGTTCAACACTCTAGAACTAAGCACATTGAAATCCGACATCACTTTATTCGTGATCATATTGCTAAGGGTGATATTATGCTTAGTTATGTGAGAACTGAGGATCAATTGGTTGATATTTTCACTAAACCTCTAGATGAGGCCAGATTTTTCAAATTGAGAAATGAATTAAACATTATTGCCTATTCAAATGTTGCTTGAATATGTCACATTAAGGCGGAGCCAAGATTGCTTGATATGCATCTCTTGATACCCACCATGTGAACAAATTGATCCCAAGTGCTGAGTCATGATAAAACAAGTTTCAAAATAAATGAAGAAGTCTATAACTAAAATTTGGAAAATGATGCTATAAGTCTTTCCTTTTCTATGCCTCTATCTCATCTCATCTGAACTGTAGTAAATTGAGGAAAATCTATTTTCCTTCAAAGTTTTTACTGCAAAATTGACTGAGTAGGTCTAATCAGCACTTGAGTCCTTCCTGTTGAGGTTGAGTTGCTCATACTCATTCTCTGTTGGAAATGGCTCACACATTTCCAAAGATCTCAAATTTTTCTAAGCTTTGTTCTCTCTTTGATTGATTGCTCTTATCTGGAGATTTATCAGGATCTATCTTCAGTATTCAGTCTTCTATTTCAAGTGGATCCTTGAAAATCTAAAGGAACTTAGCTATATCTCTTAGTTTCAAAAAATTCAGAGACATGCACATGTACTACGGACTAAAACCAAATTAAGTGGACTGAGAGTTACTCATTTGCGACGAACCAATTCAAAAGCAAAAGATTATATGCAACGGACTACAAATTTTTGGTCCGACGTTAGAGGAATTTTGTCTTAGTTTTTGTCCAGAGCAAAACTCTTTTACCACGGACCAAAGTTGGTTAAATCCGTAGCCAAATAAATCCTTTGTGATATTTGGTCCGGCACAAAAGGCAAACTCTCTGTCTTTCTCTCAAATCAGTCTGGTATGCTGGTGTATATCTCTTAGTCTAACTCGTAACTTGAATTCAAACAAATTTGATCTCTTTTAAAAATCTACTCATCTCAAGTTCTGAAATTTGGTCAAAATCTTATCTTGTGCTTTAGGTCTTATCGAATGCTAAACTATCCTTGATTTCGGGACCCACATTGATTACATAGAAACTGTTTTACCTGGTGGGTCCCACCACCATCATCCCTGGACACCTGTCTCCTCCAACCACCTTGAAATAAAGGCATCGTTACCAAGACCACGTTTACTTCTTTCATCCACATTAACTACAGTTACTTCCTCCTTCAACTGGAAATTCCCCATTGTTATCCCTTTCTCTTGTGCAAAGCTCTCAAGACCAGAAATCACTCTCTCATTACACCGAAGCAATCCCAAGTCGGGTTCTGACAATGGTGTTCCTCTGGTCTCCCTGCACAAGAATCTTCTCAAGGCTCAGTAAGTTAACCCCGGACTTTTCTCGTTTGTTTCCTGTCAAAACCCTAGACCTAGAGCTTAGACTTTAGTTCTTTTTCTGCTTAGATCTAGTCAGTTGTGCTTGGAAAAGGTTCTTATTGAGTTAGATTGAGCAAAATACTGGGTTGGGTCAGTGTGACAGTATGTGGTTGATAGCATCTAAGCCCCCTAATCAATTTCTTCATGTTATTAAAATGGTTTTGGTATTGATGACTAAGTCAATAATGTCTGAATTACAAAGAATATTAAGTGAAGCATCATGAAGTCTAATGAAATGACAAGGCTAAGGTCTCTTGTTACTAGTTTCTGGCTTGAGAGGTGACGAATACTCATACTTGGGATACCCCCAGCAGGCCGGAACACCAATTAGGCCGTCTTAGGCCCAGCTCTAGCCGAAGGCCTCGTTGGGTCACGAAGGACCCTCGACCCCGATCAAGCCCACCAGGGGGCGATCCGACCTGGTCTCAGGTTGGGCGCCCATGCACCGACTGCTCAGTTCGGGCGCCCAGAGCTCGACTGCCTCGTGTCAGGCGCCTAACGAGCTCCGACCAGCAACCTCCGCCACAGGTCGAACATCACACCGACGACCTCAAGCCGGTCACCGCCCATGGACACAGCCATCTTTGGGCAGGTGGCTCCTTCCCAAGGTGGCTAGGAGGCCGCCAAAGTCAAGCGCCCGTCCCTTCACCCCGTCATGCACAGTGGAGAGACGCGCTCTCTCGAGGCGACACCAGAGCACAACAGAATTCAAGATCAAGCATCTCGACAAAGATAGAGGCAGGTGCGCCCGACTGCAGAACGCCTCACTGTGTCTACCAACCCAGGCATGGGATGAACAGGAACCTATCAGTCACCAGGACTAAAGACCAGGACTCTCTGACGTAGGACACCCCATCCTTTTTTCTCCAAACTCCCGTGTAACCTGCCCCCTCCGCCTATATAAAGGGAGGTAGGACCCTCAGGGAAGGGGACACAAGCATATACGAGCAGACCAGAGGCACTCATGAACACTTACGAGCGTGTAACTCTTACGAACGAACAACTCTAGCTCACTCCGACCTCACCCACTCATACTAGGCGCTCAAGGCCTGCCCTTAGCCCTCGCTTGTAAACACCGTGTAGTCTTCTGCACCCAAAGTAATACAGAACCACCGCACGAACTGGAAGTAGGGACATTCAGCCCGAACCAGTATACATCTTGGGCTCCCTGAGTCTAACCATTCAAGGAGAGGAACGCGGCCCTTAACTTACAAATTTACTTGGGATATCTGAACACCGGCAGGTTAGTGCGCTAGGTAGGGGCATCGCGCGTCATAATTGTCATCCTCGGATTCCCATTTGCTTCCTTGATGGCTTCTTTCACCCACAACGGTGCGTCTGCGTCGAGGAGCTGGATTCGCTTCGGCACCCTCAACTTCGTCGCCACCCCAGCGGGAGAGCTCGTGCTTGTTCCCGCCACCTCTTGGGACCAGGCGTCCGCCAGGAGCCTGGACTCCATTGCCGACGTCCTCGGCAGCCTCCGGCTTGAGGTCCCCGCGTGGACCCCGACGCCGGAGCCTGTCAAGCACTGCGCCACCTTTGGTAGCAGCGCGTGTGAGCTCGAGCTGGCGGCGACGCCACCCCCCACGGGCTCGCGGCTCGTGGCGATGGCCGGCTATGTGGCGACCTTCGTTCACGATTTGCTGGAGGTTTCCTCCAGCCATGACTCTAGCTCCGACACGGAACACACTGTGGGCGAGCCATACTCCCGCAAGTGCAACATGGCGGGTGTGGCTAACCCGATCGCAACCCCCGTAAGTCCAGGAACCGCCGCCCGACGCACCGAGGCGCAGAAGCGAGTGTCGGACGAAGTCTTTGAAGCCTCAAGCTCGCCAGACTGAAGCCAAAGAATAGCGAAAGAGCCGAGGCTCGAAGGGCCGAGCTGGACAAACTCCAGGCCGACCTCGAGCAGCACCATCCCGAGCCCCCACATGCATCTGGCGCTGCGCGCGCACGCGCATGCCAGGTTCAGCATCAACTGGCCGAGGGGTCCGACGGCCTTTCGTTCTTCCCCCATGCCAGCCAGAACGTTGCCGCAATAGCAATGCTGCTCCGCGGCATCCTCGAGCCGGAAGACCCGGAGGCTAAGGCCACGTACCAGAACCTCCGGGGGGTGGTGGAGCGTGCTGCCGTGCAGCACATGCAGGGCTCCAGCTCGCACCACTCGGGGGCTTCTTCAAGCCGCCCGAGCCGCACCGTCGCCCGGGACCGGCGGGGTCCGACGAAGACGGTGCTGCACCTTGGGCGGCCCCAGGCCTCACGCACTCTGGTGCACCCGCGCCTAGGCAACAGTCGCGACGTTCGCGCCGCCCTCGAGTCGCGGAGGAGGGCGATAGACGAAGCGGCCCAATTGCGGGCCATGGACAGCAGTCGGCGCCACGACCGCAGCCCAAGCCCCGACGGCCCTGGGCCTCGAGCATTCTGTCAGGAGATCCGCAACGCGGATTTCCCTGCCAGGTTCCGGGCGCATCTCAACATCACCAAGTACACTGGGGCGACAAACCCCAGTGTCTGGTTGGAAGATTACCGGCTTGCATGCCGGGCGGGGGGAGCTACTGATGACCTTTTCATCATCCAGTACCTCCCCATCTACCTCGCGGACTCAGCTCAAGCCTGGCTCGAGTACTTGCCCGCAAAAACCATCAGGAACTGGGCCGATTTGAAGAATCTCTTCGTCGGCAATTTCCAGGGCACGTACAAGCGCCCAGGGAACTGAAGAGCTGCAAGAAGTAGCCAGGGGAGACTCTCTGGGACTATATCCGGCATTTCTCCCAGCAATGCAATGAGCTCCCCGACATCAGCGACGCCG
The DNA here is from genome assembly GCA_036346375.1 of Guadua angustifolia. Taxonomy (NCBI): domain Eukaryota; kingdom Viridiplantae; phylum Streptophyta; class Magnoliopsida; order Poales; family Poaceae; genus Guadua; species Guadua angustifolia. The sequence goes on from CM070508.1 coordinate 31,376,255, forward strand.
ACATCGTCAGGGCGTTCATCTATGGCACCACATGCAAAGCCTTGGTGCACAAGCTGGGCTACGTCAAGCCCAAAACCACCAAGGAGCTCCTCGACATCGCCACCAACCACGCCTCTGGCAAAGACGCTGTGGAGGCCATCTTCGACATGGGGAAGGCCAAGCGAGAGTCCGGCCCCGAAGCCGGCGCCCCCTCCGACCGCTCCGACAAATGAAAGCGGAAGGGGAAGCAAGGCCGCGAAGGCCATGTGGTCGCAGCCGCCGACCACCCTGCCAAGTAGCAGGGGCGGCAGGCACCCGACCACTTCGAGAAACTGATGGACAGCCCGTGTCCGCACCACGGGTACCCCGTCAAGCTTAAATACCGGGACTACGAAGTCCTAAAGCGCTTCATTTCCTGAGCCCCCACGCAGGGCAAAGGGAAAAAGCGGGACTCGGCACCAGAGGCTGAGGAAAAGAAGGCGGACGCCGAGTTCTCGGAACTCGACGGCTACCTCATGATCTTCGTCGGGCCGGCGTGCTACGCCGATAAGCGGCGGCTCAAGCTCGCCTACCGCAAGGTCCACACGGTGACTCCCGCCGTGCCCAAATACCTCCGATGGTCGAAGTCCCCGATCACTTTTGATCGGACCGACCACCCCGACCACGTTCCGCAACAAGGGAGATATCCGCTGGTTGTTGACCCCATTGTGGGGCCAAAGCGCCTGTCCAAGGTGCTCATGGACGGCGGCAGCAACCTCAACATCCTGTATGTTGAGACTCTTGATGCCATGGGAATCCCTCGCTCGAGTCTCCGACCGAGCAGGGCGCCCTTCCATGACGTCGTCCCTGGCCAGCAGGCCCATCCTCTCGAGCAGGTCGACCTGCCCGTCACCTTCGAGGGCCCGGACAACTTCTGCACCGAAACCCTCACCTTCGAGGTTGTGGGGTTTCCTGGCTCCTACCACGCCATCTTGGGAATGCCATGTTACGCCAAGTTCATGGCAGTCCCCAACTACACCTACCTCAAGCTGAAGATGCCAGGACCACGGGGAGTGATCACCGTGGCCTCGTCTTTTCAGCTCGCCTACAACTGCGAGTAAAGCAGTTGCGAGCTGGCGTCGATGATCATCGTGTCCGCCGAGCTTGAGAACCTCCAAAGGGAAACTTCCGAGTCTGCCCCTGACTCCTGCAAGTCGGGGCCAGGATCCTTCAAGTCCACCGAGGACACGAAGGAGGTCGCAGTCGATCCCGAGGATCCGGCCAAGACCGTGCGGGCCGGAGCCACGCTCCCCGCCAAATAAGAAAGCGTGCTCGTCGACTTCCTCCACGCCAATCGAGATGTCTTCGCATGGAAGCCCTCCGACATGCCAGGAATCCCAAGGGAAGTCACTGAGCACTCCTTGAATATCCAACCTGGCTCAAGGCCAGTCGCCCAACGCTTGCGCTACTTCGACGAGGAGAAGTGCAAGATCATAGGGGAGGAGATCGCCAAGCTTTTGGCCGTAGGGTTTGTTAAAGAGGTGTGCCACCCCGAGTGGCTAGCCAACCCTGTCCTTGTAAAAAAGAAATCTGGGCAATGGAGAATGTGTGTTAACTACACGAGCCTGAACAAGGCATGTCCCAAGGACCCATTCCCATTGCCTCGCATCGACCAAGTCGTCGACTCCACTGCAGGGTGTGAATCCTTGTCCTTTTTGGATGCCTACTCGGGCTACCACCAGATAGCGATGAAAGAGTCCGACCAGCTCGTGACTTCTTCCATCACTCCGTTCAGCTCGTTCTATTACGTAACGATGCCATTTGGTCTAAAGAACGCGGGTGCTACATACCAGCGATGTATGCAAACGTGCTTCAACAACCAAATCGGCCGTAACATCGAGGCATACATCGATGACATTGTCGTCAAGACTAAGAGGGCTGACGACCTCGTCGCCGACTTAGAGGAGACTTTTGTGAACCTCCGACGGTTTCATGTAAAGCTCAACCCCGAGAAGTGCGCTTTTGGGGTCCCCAAGGGAAAGCTGCTTGGCTTCATCGTCTCCGAGCGTGGCATTGAAGCCAATCGGGAGAAGATCTCTGCGATCATGAGGATGGGCCCAATTGGCAACCTAAAAGGGGTCCAAAAGCTGACAGGATGCCTTGCAGCCTTGAGCCATTTCGTGTCTCGCCTTAGCGAACGCGGAATGCCACTCTACAAGCTGCTCAAGAAATCCGATCATTTCAGCTGGACCCAGGAAGCACAGGAAGCTCTCAACCGACTGAAAGCATTTCTGACCTCACCTCCGGTGCTGGTCGCCCCGGCACTAGGGGAACTGCTCCTTCTCTACATTGCCGCCACGACCCAGGTCGTTAGCGCGGCACTCGTCGTGGAGCGAGCAGAGGAAGGCCATGTGCTTAAGGTACAACGGCCAGTGTACTTCATCAGTGAAGTGCTCTCCGAGTCCAAGGCTCGGTACCCGCAGGTGCAGAAATTGCTCTATGTAGTACTCATCACGAAGAGGAAGTTGGTCCACTATTTCGACCAGCACCCCGTCTCCGTGGTGACCTCCTCGCCACTCAGCGAAATCGTCCACAACCGCGATGCTTCAGGAAGAATATCCAAGTGGGCGCTCGAGCTCAACGGCCACAACATATCATACGTCCCCCGAACGGCGATCAAGTTGCAGGTCTTGGCCGACTTCATTGCCGAGTGGACTGAAGCCTAGGCGTCACCGGCGCTCGAAGACCCCGAGTACTGGATGATGTACTTCGACGGGTACTACACCAAGAACAGAGCGGGCACCAATACGCCATCCGACTACTCTTCGACGCAACCAACAACGTCGACGAGTACGAAGCCCTCGTCAACGGTCTCCGGATCGTTGCCGACATCGGTGCACGCCGGCTCTACGTACACGGCGACTCCAAGCTTGTCATCGACCAAGTCATGAAGGCCACGGAGCCTCGTGACGCCCGCATGGCAGCATACTGCCAGGAGGTGCGCAAGCTCGAGGAAAGGTTCAAGGGTTTTGAGCTTCACCATAGCTACCGACGCTACAATGGTGAGGCCGACTACCTAGCCAATCTCGCCACCAGCAAAGGACCGATCCCGCCTGGGATCTTCACCTCCGACCTCTACAAACCTTCTGTTTGACTGGTGTCGGCGTATTCCGCCTGACAGGCCCGTGATCTACAAACCGGGTTTGGTTCGAAAGGAGGGCGTCTTCGCGGCAGGCTAACCCCAGAGGGTGAAAACCCTAGAGACTCCCACACGGCGAATTGCGACGGCTATGAAACTATGGATGACACAGAGATTTTTACCCAGGTTCAGGCCTCCTTTGCCTTGAGTAATAGCCTTACTTCCTGCTAGATTGTTTGAAGAGTGTTTGAAACTAGTACAGTCCAGAGCTTGGGAATTACAAGTTCTTTCTTAGGCTCTACTGCAGGACCCTTGCTTGTTCGACTCCTCGTCGTCCCCCTTTCCCATGCACCAGAAGGCCCTTATATAGGCCGGGCTAACGGGAGTAGGTAAAAGGGGGGTCATCATGCTGATCCTTACACATTTATTACTCCTGCCTGTGCTGTCCCGTTCCTCCAACCTCATTAAATGCCGACGCATGGCCTCGCCCGGTACGCGACCTCTCTTTGACGGGTAGGTGAGAGCCGTCAAATGAATGGGCTCATTGAAGAAATCCTTGCAGTTGATAGGTTCGACACAAAGAGTCTCGCTGCCGCTGCACGCAGACGACAGGGCAGAGGCTTGAGGCGGTTACTCGCACCACCTTTTGTCTTGTGGCGGGCGGCGTGCGTGCTTCGCCCACTGCGCCGGGCGCCACGTGGACGGCACTGCCGGCGGGCGTGCTTCGCCCGCCCGCCAGCCAGCGCCCGTGGGCTGGCGCCCGGCGGCAGGCGTCTGCCCGCCACTGCCGCCGGGCGCCACGTGGGCGCGCACCGGCGGGGCATGCTCGCCGCCCGCTCGCCAAAGCCGCCACGTGGGTGGGCGCCGGCGAGCGGCGTCTCGCCACTGCCGCCGAAGCCACGGGTCGGCACTGGCCGGCGGGCGTGCAGCCGCCATTATTCGCCCGCATCGCCACGTGGACTAGGCGGCGGGCGGCAGGCGTCTCGCCACCGCCACCGGGCGCCACGTGGCGGCACATGGCGAGCGTGCTTTCGCCGCCCGTCGCCGAAGCCGCCATGTGGAATGGGCACCGGCGGCGAGCGTGCTTCGCCCGCTCGCTGCCGGGCGCCACGTGGCGGCTTTGCCAACGGGCGTGTTTGCCCACCCGCTCGCCAAAGCCGCCACGTGGATTGGGCGCCGGCGGCGAGCGTGCTTCGCCGCCGCTTCGCCGGGCGCCCGTGGGCGGCACTGCCGGTGGGCGTGTTCACCGCCCGTCCGCCAAAGCCGCCACGTGGGCGGTGTCTTGCGAGCGGCGTGCTTTCGCCCACCTCTTTCGCCGGTGTTACGTGGGCGGCAGACTGGCGGCGGGGTGTGCTCGTCCGCCCGTCCGCTAGGCCGCCACGTGGAAGGGCTTTATGCGTCCGAGAGGGTACCCCAGCACGAAGTACGCTGACAGTAGCCCCCGGGCCCGCCCTACAGCGCGTGCCGAAGCCTTTTGGAACCTTCATTGAATGCTTAGTGCGCTCTTGGGCGGGGCCACCACTCATGAGGATACGATCGCCTCGATTCCATCCCGTATCTGCAGATTTTTCTTGGGACCTGAAACGGCGCATGATCTTGTCCCTTCGCGAACCGTCGGTGCGAGCGATGCATAAATAGACACGTTTGTACCAAGCGGTTTACGCCTTCTGCTTTCTTGCACATCCCAACTTTCACTTCTTCATCTTCTTCCAAAGCCTTTCGCCTTCTTCGTCTCCATGGCAGCTTCCATCCCTGCTTCCACCGCGGACTCCGCCACAGTGAACAGGATGGCCATCCTTGCACCGGGGGCCTTCGCTTCGGCGGGGGACCGCCACGCCAGTGCCTTTCGACGAGATCGTCCTCCACACCTGGGCGATGATGGCGGGCCTGCTCCCATCATTCTCCGACTTTTTCCTCACCGTCCTCCATTTCTATGGGATCCATCACCTTCACCTCACCCCCAACTCCATTGTCTCCCTTTCCATCTTCGCACATCTCTGTGAAATGTTTATGGGGGTGATGCCGAATCTCCCTCTTTTTCGCCACTTCTACATTTGCTGCCCCTCCCACGACAACGAAGTAGTGGGGAGTTGCTATTTCCACCTTCGACGGGGATGGCCTCCTTCGTTGCCTTCGGCCAGTCCAATTGGAAGGCATGGCGTAGCGATCGGCAGTACATTAACGATGACAATGAGTCGGCCTTGTTGGAGGTGCCCGCCGCAATGAGGCCTCCTAAATTGGAACTTCTTCGGTCGAAGAGATGGCGAGCTCCTCGCGATGGCGGCCCGCCAGCAGATTGCGGAAGCCGGATTATCTGGCGGGCTGGTGGCAGGACTTCTTGTCCCGGCGATCGCCCCTCCGTCGCCGCCCATACCGCATGGCAATATACAAGCGACGACGACATGACGCGCACGTGGCCAGGATGTAAGTCTTCGCTTTCCTTTAGCTTTTTCTGGCGCACATGTTTCTTGCTGCAGCTCCCTACCAACCGACAATCATTCTTTGTTTTTTGCCAGGCACAGGAAACTTGGAGGAGTCTGTGATTGGCAGGTGGCTTGGCGCGCTAATGCAGCCGATTCCGAGCGGCTCAGCGGCGGCGGCTCGGCCGCTCGCCGATTTGGAGCACGCGGAGCGCCTGCGGGTCGTTAGGCTACTCCCGCCAATGGACTCCACGGGACTCGCCAGGGTGCGGCTCACGCCCGCCGGTGATCGAGGACACGACCATTGCGCCAATGACCCGCACGGGCAAACGGCCACTTGTCCCGGACACCACGGGCTCGGACCCCAAGAGGGTCCGGACCGGATCACCTTACCGCCGCTTAGCTCGGCGACAGCGGCATCCTGCTAAGGCGGCGATGCAGACCGCCCCAACCATGACTTCACCTCCAGTCGTCGCCTCCTGCGGCGCCACCACGATGCCTTTCACTAACGCTTCCTCCCCGGCCAAATTTCAACGACCGTGGCGCCAACACCTTCGACCACGGGAGCCCAGGCCACCGCCCAACAGGGTGGCCTCACACTCCTGATGGCCGGCCTTAGCTTGAGGGTGTTGCCAAGGGCGGCCCCTCAGGACGCGCCAAGGGCGCAGACGCCCCCAGCGCCCACCGGGGCGGCGGATGCCTCCGCTCAGGTGCCTCCGGCAGCTGCCCAGAGGGTCGAGGCGACGACCCGGCACCACCGCTTCGGACGCCGCCCTCGCGCGCCATTGCCCCCCGCCGAAGCGCCGTCGAGCTCTTCACCGAAGTTTACGACATCCATGCCTCTCTGGCGCCATTATTGCCACCGCCAAGCAAGGCATGGGGCCCAGACGGCCAACAACTAAGCGTCGATGTGGCGACGACAGGTGGGAGCGAAAAGGCGGCGGCGAGTTGGCGCAGAGAGGCCAACACGATCGCCATGTGGCGACGGCGGAAAGGGCCAAGACGGCAACAAGACCTCGAGCTCGAGTCCTTCTACTCGGGCGCATCTGGCCATCATGCTCAAAAAGCCTTCGGCGCCACGAAGAGGTGCTCGAGCCTTTGGGGTGGCGCCGAGCGTGCGGCCGGAGGATTCCGCCTGCGGTTGCCCATGTGACCAACCAGCCGCAGAGCACTCGGGGCTGCCCACCTCGCCGCCCGCTCGCCAGAGGGACGGAGGTCGCGATCATGGCGCGACCTACACGCCTCTTGTGCAGGCCAGCGACGCGCCGATCCAATGGCGGCAAAGGACGGCCGTATTGAAGGAGACGCGGCGGCGGAGGCATGGGTGCACGCGCGGCCGAACACGTGGCTGTGATCTGCGGTGTGGAAGCGGCCGGTCGTGGACGTCTCCACCCCGCTGGCCGTGGAAAGCGACGAGGGCGGCGACCTGGACTTCGGCGACGGCGAGTGAAGGGCCGGGTAGCCTTTTTGTTCTTTTGCTTTTATTTCCTTTTGTTGTCCTGTTTGTATGCATGAACACTTGGGTAGGATTCAGTAAAATGGATATTTCTGGGTTAATGCTACCTGCATGCTTATCCGTTTTGCATGAATGAGTTTGCTGGATTGAACCGTCAGGCGGCCAGTTTTTGATCTTGGCTGGAACGCCTGAGGAACGTCTGGGCTAGGGTAGCGTTCCGGAGTCCTGCTAGTGATTACACCCGTTTGCTGCGAACACAAGAAGAGATCATGCAAGCCATACAGGGCTTAGGCAAAAATGACATTGAGTTTAACAGGAGACGTAAGACGTAGCCTAGTCTTAGCATTAGGCGTTTATGCGGGACTGTCGTCGATTCGAATTCTTCCCGAACTTAAACCCTGATGATCGCCTGGAAACGTTCTGCAGCGTAACGTGGCCAGGCAACAAGTTTCTGGAAGTGTTTTTTGGCTAGCGGCACTCGACGGTGGCGACGGTAACTCAGGAGCCAATCCGAGCGTCGGCGAGCCGTGCTTGAGTACTGATGCCTAACTTGCACTCTGGTAAACTTAGCCATGCGGATGTTAACACTTAGCACATTCCTTTTATCGAAGGGGCCGTTGATTTTTGGCATTTGCGACAATCACACGTAGCTTGACCTGTCTTAGTGCAAGCGCACAAGGAAATGGCTGAAGAATGCAGCATGAAGCACTTATCTTGCTTTATATGCCGTTGGACGACCAGCCCCCAAGCGCCTGGGCGACCACCTTTCTAGGCGTCGGGCGACCACCTTTTCGAGCGCCGGGCGACCAGCGGAGGTGCTAGAGCCTTTCACAAGAATAAGTTGGCACTTCTGCGCACAACCTGCGTGCATAGACAACTACCAGAAAGATAAGCAGATGCTTGGAAGGGCCTGAGCAAGGTAGGCTCAAACAGTCTAAGTCCCAGCGTGAAATATCCCGGTCCGCTCTGTTTGGTTTCTAAGTCCCTGTGATCCTTCCGGAATTTGAACTACGGCGCTGTGCGTCAAAGCAGGGGCTCCCAGGAGTGGTGTTAGAACGACGGTGCTCGCAGTGACGACCAGCGGTGCTGTAGGGAGCCAACCCGAGGTGTGCGAGCCGCGTTTGAGCACCGCGCCCAACTCGCCCGGTGCGCCTGCTCGCCCGAACAAAGTGCCGAAAGTGCCATCACGGATCCACCAAGGAATTAGCAAACGTACGGGGCCAGCGACATTCACGCAAAAAAATTGCCATTCCGGGCATAAAAAAGGACAATCATGGTAAAGCAAAGGCCTTCTAGGCAACAACATCACTAACCGCCAGTAGCCGCCGACCAGCCAGGGGAGAGACTTACCTCATGGTCGATCAGTAGCTGCCGGCACTTACTAATTCTTTCAGGATAGAATTTCGCAACAACTCTATGTTGTAGGAATTCGCCATTCTTCTCCGTCTCGGCACAACCCGGACCGCCCGGTCGAGATATCGAGACCACCTTGAAGGGGCCCTCCAGAGGGAGACAATGTAACCCGGCATGCGTCGAATCTGCAGAAGACCAGTCGCCATCGCCGTGTTCGCTCGGAGACCCGGGTGGCGTGGTATCGCCTGAGGCTTTGCTGATATCGGGCAGCGTGAAGGGCGGCCCGATCACGCACTTCCTCTAGGAGGTTGACTTCTTCCCACCGGAGGTCATCTTGGCCTTCTTCGTTGAATGCCAAAACGCGCGGAGAACCGAGCGACAGCTCGGAGGGGAGAACGGCTTCCGCCCACAGCACAGCCGGGAGCTCCTCTGTCCATCACGCGCCCCGCTTGTGGAGCCGATCAAACGCCCTTGTCTTGAGGTTCTTCAAAGACTGGGTTACAGCACGCTCTGCTGCCCATTACTCATGGGATGGGCCGCCGTGAAGCATACCTTGGTGCCCATTTCATCGCAGAACTCCAGGAAAGCCGTGCTAGTGAACTGAGTCCCGTTGTCGGTGATGATGCGCTTGGTGACTCCAAACGGGTAAAGATCCCGCGATAAACTTGACGGCGGCGGCAATGCGATGATGCGCGCCGCCGCCCGGCTTCAACCCACTTTGTGAACTTGTCAATGGCAACGAAGAGTGGGTGAAGCCCCCCGTGGCCCGCGGGAATGGACCCAGGATATCCAGCCCCCAGACTGCAAACGGCTAGAAGAGCGGGATGGTTTGCAGAGCTTGGGCCGGTCGGTGGATTTGCCTGGCGAAGAACTGACAAGCCGATGTCCTCACCACCGCAAGCATCCCGGAGGGCGAGGGCCAATAAAACCCCTGGCGAAATGCTTTGCCGACCAGCGTTCGGCCGGACATATGGCTCGCGACACGCCCATGGATATCGAGAGGAAGTGCGCCCTCTTCCCGAGTGATGCACTTCAAGAGAACTCCGTTTACGCTTTGGCGATATAGGTCCCCACCTACCGTGAGTATAGCACTTGGCCCACGTGCAATCTTCTCACCGAGGCATCATCGTCGGGGACCACTTGGTCGCTACTGAAGGCTAGGATAGGATCCATCCACCGATCTTCCCGCCAAGCATGGCGACCACTCGGTGCTTTCGCCTGCACTCACGGGCTGCTTTTCCCCTGGTCAGCATCGGGCAAAGACCGCCATCCCTCCCCGACCTAGGGGCTGAAGCGCACCTGCCCTTCCCTCCTCGAATGGAGGCCGCAAGGGCACCGCTTTCCCCACCTGAGCCGGAGACTGCAATGGCCTTGCCATCGTCCCCGCCTGAACCGGGGGCTGCGACAGCGACACCATCATCCCCACCTGGACTGTAGGCTGCGAGGGACGGTCGCGATAGCTTTTCTTCAAAGACCCCGACCGGAACAGAAGCCCTTGAGGATGCAAGCTGCGATAACCCGTCCGCAAGGTGGTTGTCGCGCCGAGGGATATGAGTATACCCCAGCCCTTCAAAGCGACGCTCCATTCTTCGGACCTCCGCCAAGTACGCCGCCATGGTGGGGTCGGAACACTGAAACTCCTTCCGCGCTTGATTGATGACCAGCAGGGAGTCACCCTTGACTAGGAGATGCCTAATGCCCAACGCCGAAGCGATGCGCAGCCCTGCCAGCAGGCCTTCGTATTCAACTATGTTGTTTGTGGCTTTGAAGTCGAGGGCGATGACATACTGGAGGATGTCCCCGGTCGAGGAGACCAAGACAACCCCAGCCCCCGCGCCTTCCAGTCTGAACGAGCCATCAAAGAATAGGGTCCAGGGAGAAGGCGCGGGCACTTCTTCGGCTTCAGGAGTGGCGGCAGTCCACTCGACGATGAACTCCGCCAGATTCTGACTCTTAATGGCGGTGCGGGGTACAAATTTGAGGTTGAATTGCCCCAGCTCCACCGACCATTTAGCGATACGGCCTTCTGCTTCACGGTTGTGGAGGATCTCTCGCAGAGGGTAGGCCGTGACCATGGTAATTTCCCGCCCTTGGAAATAATGCCGCAGCTTCCTGGACGCCACCAGGACTGCGTACAACATCTTCTGAGCCTGCGGGTATCGGGTTTCGCCAGACAACACCTTGCCGATGTAGTAGATCAAGCTCGACACCTTCCTCTCATAAGAATCAAGACGGCGCCACCACCTCGAGTGGCAGCTATGTCTGTGAGCAGCGGCTCGCCCGGCGGAGAGACCAAAGACCGGGGAGAGGGCAGTATTGCTTCAAATCTTCAAATGCCTTCTGGGCTTCCTCTGTCCACTCGAAATGGTTGGTCTTCTTCAAAAGCTTGAACAGAGGCAAGCTTCTTTCCCCCAACCGGGCAATGAACCGCCCTAGGGAGGCCAGGCGACCGGCCAGGCACTGAACTTGCTTGAGTCACACTGGCGGCATCATGTGTTCGATGGCCGCTATCTTGTCAGGATTGGCTTCAATGCCCCGGCTGGACACCAGGAAACCCAGTAGCTTGCCGGAGGGCACACCAAACACGCATTTTTCAAGATTGAGCTCCAAGCAATTCTTCCGGAGGTTAGCAAAGGTTTCCTCCAGGTCTTGGATCAGCTCTTCACCTTTCTTGATCTTTACCACTAAATCATCGATGTAGACCTCTAGGTTTCGCCCTATTTGGGGGCGGAAAGTGATATGCATGGCACGTTGGTAAGTAGAACCGGTATTCTTTAAACCAAAAGCCATTCTTACATAACAGTAAACACCCGTAGGGGTTACAAAAGCAGTCTTCTCTTCATCTTCAAGCACCATGCTTGTCCGAGGTACCCGAGTACGCATCCAAGAAGCACAGCAGATTCTACCGTGGAGTCAACAATGAGGTCGACCCGCGGCAGGGGGTATGGATCCTTCGGGCAGGCCTTGTTGAGGTCGGTGAAGTCGACACACATGCGCCACTTCCCGTTGGACTTCTTGATGAGCACAGGGTTGGCAAGCCACTCAGGATGAGAGACTTTCCTGACGATCCCTGCACTCAATAGCTTGTCTACCTCCTCCCGAATGGCATCTTAGCGCTCGGGCGCCTGCCTCCGGACCTTCTGCCGGACCAGACGCGCCTCGGGGAGCGTTGCCAATCGGTGCTCGATCACCTCCCTGGGGACTCCAGTCATGTCGGACGGTTGCCAGGCAAACACGTCGGAGTTAGACTGGAGGAAGGTGATGACCGCGTCTTCCTATTTGGCGCTGAGGTTGGTGCCAATGTTGACGGTCTTTCGGGGTTCGCCCGCACCTAGGGCAAACACCTTGACCTCACCGGCAGAGCCAGGTGAGGCGCGGGTCCGGGCCTGAGGGGCTCCCGAGGAAGTGGCGTCGGGGCGCCCGACACAGATGGCACCGGCCATGTCCAGCGCATACTTGTGGCAGCGCAAGGCCTCGGGTTTATCCACCCGGATCACGATGGGGCCACCGGGCCCCGGCATCTTTACCACCATGTAAGCATAGTGGGTTGCCGCCATGAACTTGGCCAACGCTGGTCGGCCGAGTAAGGCATTGTAGGGGAGGTCGAAGTCGGCGACCTCAAAATCCACCATCTCGGTGCGGTAGTTGTCCTCCTCCCCGAAGGTGACGGGGAGGCACACCTGACCTATGGGCATTAGGCCAACCTCTGGCGCTACCCCAAAGATAGGCAGAGCTGGGCGCAGATCCTGCCGCGGGATCTAAAGCGCCAGGAATACCGAAGAGGACAGGAGGTTGATGGAACTCCCCTCGTCCACTAGCACACGCCCTAGCGGCACGTTCCGAATGGTGGGCGACACCACGACTGGGAGATGCCCCAGCCCGGTGGCGCCCTCAGGGTGGTCGGCCTGACTGAAAGTGAGGGTCTGCTCCGACCACTTCAGCATCCGACCCACCCCTAGGCCCGACGCCGTGGCGCACACTTCCCTCTTCAACCGCTTATAAGCGGTGTTGGAGGAAAAAGTGGATGAACCGCCGTGAATGTAGGCCACGACGTGGTCCGCCTGCTGGAAAGCCAGCGGGGTAGGATCTTCGTCTTGATCATCGTCGGGGCGGCGTTCCTTGAGCCGCTTTTCCACCATTTTGCCCACGACCCGACAGTTGTCCAGGTCATGGGTGTTGGTCCGATGGATCGGGCAATATAGCTCACCCTCTTTCTATTCGCGGCGGTTGTTCCCACGACCGTGGCGGTCTTCGCGTCGGTCACGACGGTCATTACGCCGGTCTCGACGGTCATCACGCCGCTCACGACGGTCATCGCGCCGGTCGCGGCGGTTGCACTTCCGCGGCACGGGGTCCTCGTCATCGCGCTCGGCGGTCAAGACCCGCCTGGTCTCTCCTGCCTCGCACTTCCGCACCTTCTTGCTTGAATGGCCGGAACCCTTTGAGGTCCCAGCCTCGTCCTTGCCTTGGCCACCCTTGGGGCCGGGTGCTGGCCCCCTTGCCTCCGCGGCCTGCACACACTTATGTGCGAGGGAGAAGAGCTCGGAGGTGGTGCTGATGGTACGGGTGGCCATCTTCTCCTTCATCTTCTTGATCGCGCCGCGCCTCTTGAGGCGATGGCGACCGATGCTCTCAGATGTGGGGAATCGTGTTGCAGCGACAAAACCGCGAATGAAGTCACGGAGCGACTCCCCTTTTCTGCTCCAGGCGTGGAGGTCGTCCTCCACGCCTGCATTACTGCGTAGAGCCCCGAAGTTAGCGACAAAGAGGTTGCACAACTCCCCACGCGCCTTGACCCTCGCGGGAGATTTAATGACCAAGAGCGGGCGAGAACCCGTCAAGGCCGTTGGAAGGTAGTTAGCCATGATCTTTTCAGACCCAATGTTGCCCGCACCACCGTCGTGTAGATCCGGAGAACTCTTCCGGTTGGTGGTGCCACATATTTTTCCACAGACTGACGGGTGTCGACGTTTATTACAAATAATAATGAAAAGGGGCTCTGCTACGGACCCAAACTTCGATGGTAGCACAAGACGCCGATGTATACTGAGTTCGGACTCTCACGGTGGAGATAATACCCTAGTCTGTGCTCTGGAATTATATGTGGCTAGCTAATAGTCAAGAGATGTTACATCTTGTCCTCCTTCTCTCCCCCCCCCCTTTATATAGCGGAGGAGGGCTTACAAAGAAGAGTCCTGTCGGTTACAAAGTGGAGATTGTATCTCTTTCCTTATCCGTTTAAACATGATAGCGGATAGGATTACAATTGTATCCTCCTAAGCGGTCGGTTTCCATCTTCGGGTTTCCTTCTTTGCGATGGCACCGCCTCTTAGGCAATATCCATCTTCATGTACTCGGCTTGGCCTATCCCTCCCGGTGGTCCTCACGACACGCCATCTGAATACCGGGTCCATATACTCCACACCGGCGGAACACAATCTGCCCCGTCCTGGGCGCAGACGCCGAGAAAACTTGGCACCCGACGCCTAGAGGGAGCCCAGCCATTCATCGGGGCCCGGTCAGGAGACCGTTTCGGAGCGGGACTGGCTCCCTATAGAGTCGGAGGTGAACCTCCTCCTTCGTCCGAGACTGGGAGCCACGGAAGGGGCTCCCATCATCCGAGGCCACCTGCCTCCCGTGGCGGCGCTCCCGGACCGGGTGGCGCGGCAGCGTGCCACGGAGATCATCGGCTGCGATGGCGGCGGCTTTCATCAAGTGCGACAAGGTCCCACGTCCCGCAGGAACCGGACTAGCGCTAAGACGTTTTTCCTCGCTCCGCCCACCCCGTCGGGCTGCTTCTGGGGCGCTAGGCGCTGAGAGCGCCCGCATGCACCCCAAGCAACGGGCACCGGTGGTGCCCGGCCGATCGAGCCCTACCAAGCTGGGCATCCACAGACCGCGATGATATCGACAGCCAAGTGGCGGCCGGAGAATCTCTGCGAACTCCACCGAGGTGGTCGAGGGCACGAACCGCGTCTGCAGTCTGGGCGGAGTGGCGGCCTCCATGGCCCGGCCGACGCCGCCTGAGGTACTCCGCTTCCAACGGACCCACTGCCAATCACTGTACGGGTGAGACGATCTTCGGCCGGTGAGGCTCGCCGACACGCCACAGCGCGCTCACGCCGCCCTTGATCTTTGAGAACCCGCCATCTTGAGGCGCTGGCCGACTTCTGAAGAAAGAACGCCGAAGTTCACCGGGGAGTAAGCCAGGAAAACCAACCACTAGCCCCCTACCTGGCGCGCCCCTGTCGGCGTATTCCGCCTGACAGGCCCGTGATCTACAGACCGGGTTTGGTTTGATAGGAGGGCATCTTCGCGGCAAGCTAACCCAGAGGGTGAAAACCCTAGAGACTCCCACACGACGAATTGCAACGGCTATGAAACTATGGATGACACAGAGATTTTTACCAAGGTTCAGGCCCCCTTTGCCTTGGGTAATAGCCTTACTTCCTGCTAGATTGTTTGAAGAGTGTTTGAAACTAGTACAGTCTAGAGCTTGGGAATTACAAGTTCTTTCTTAGGCTCTACTGCAGGACCCTTGCTTGTTCGACTCCTCGTCGTCTCGCTTTCCCATGCACCAGAAGGCCCTTATATAGGCCGGGCTAATGGGAGTAGGTAAAAGGGGGGTCATCATGCTGATCCTTACACATTTATTACTCCTGCCTGTGCTGTCCCGTTCCTCTAGCCACATTAAGGGGCTGTTTGGTTGGCTGCATCCAAAGAGAATTACATCTACAGATACAAAAGACACTTGTTTGGTTGGCTGCACGAGGGGTGGAGCCTGTCCCCCGAGATGCAATTGCATTCGCTGAGCCAGGCTGTGGGGAAACGTAGATTTTGGTCGTTTCTTGTGGGCCTAGCTGGTGGGATGCAAGCTGGGGAGCATGCAAGGCATGAGAAGGCACATAAACAGTCAACCAAACATATTCTCCCCATTCTTCTCACAGCCTGGCTCAACTCATGCACTCAACCAAACACCATCTCCTTGCATCTACGCAACCTGGCTCTCACTGCTGGTGACTCGTCTGAGCAGCCGAGATGAGAAGGCAACCAAACAGACCCTAAATGACGCATGGCCTCGCCCGTCCGCCTGTCTGTGACCTCTCTTTGTGGAGTAGGTGAGAGCGTCGGAGAATGGGCTCGTTCTTAAAATGCTTGCGCTTGATAGGTCGACACACAGCGAGCACGCCGCGGGCGCCACGTGGGCCGGCTTTGGCGGGGCGTGCTTTCGCCACCCGCTCGCCGAAAGCCGCTAGTGGATTAGGCGCCGCAGCAGCAGGCGTCCTCGCCGCCGCTGCGTCGGGCGCCACTTGTGCAGACTGTCGGCGTGGCGTCTCGCCGCCGCCAACGCCGTGGGCGGGCATCGAACAGCAGGCGTCTCGCCCACCGCTCACCGGGCGCCACGTGGGCGGCACTGCCGACGGGCGTGCTTTCGCCGCCCGCCCGCCCGCCCGCCACGTGGAATGGGCGCCCGGGCGGCGGCGTCTTTCCGCCGCCGCCGCCAGATGCCACGCGGCCGCACACGGCCGCTGGGCGTGCTTTCGCCGCCCGCTCCGCCAGTACCCACGTGGAATGGGCGCCAAAGCGAGCTTAGCGTCTTCGCCGCTTGCTTCGCCGGCGCCACATGGACCGCACTGCCGTGCGCGTCTTCGCCGCCGCGTCGCCAAAGCCGCCACGTGGGCGGGCGCCGGGCGAGCAAAGCGTCTTTCGCCACTGCCACCGGCGCCACGGGCGACTTTGGTGGCGGGCGTGCTTTCGCCGCCCGTCGCCAAAGCTACCACGTGGAAGGGCTTTATGCGTCGGAGAGGGTACCCCAGTAGCAATCTGCCGACAATCGGATTCGTCGACCACCGCCGATCGACTCCGGTAACCGCCCGACGTGGCGAATGGTCGGGTGCGGAACCGTCCGAGTCGGGCCGCGACATGCTGATTGCCGACTCCGACTGGAGGAAGCCCTTCATCGACCGGTTGACTGACGGATTGCTCCCCGCCGACCCAATTGAGGCCCGGTGCCTCGCTCGACGGCGAAATCCTTCGTCCTGGTCGGAGAAGACCTCTACAAGAGGAGCCCCTCCGGAGTCCTCCAGAAGTGCATCCTGGCCAACCAAGGGAAGTAGCTGCTGCTCGATATCCAAGGCAGCATCTACGGCCACCACGCCGCACCGCGGTCCCTCGTAGGGAAAGCCTTCCGACAAGATTTCTACTGGCCGACCGCCGTGGCCAATGCCGAGCAAATTGTTCGCACCTGCGAAGGGTGCCGCTTTTGCCCTGCGACACATCTTCGGCGCAAGAAGCCTTGCGAGCGATCCCCATCACATGGCCATTCGTTGTTTGGGGACTTCATCTGGTCGGGCCCTTCAAAAAGGTGCCCGGGGGCTTTACCCACCTGCTTGTCGTGGTGGACAAGTTCACCAAATGGATAGATGCCAAGCCGGTCGCCACCATCACCTCGGTGCAAGCGGCCAACTTCTTCCGTGACATCGTTTATCGGTTCGGAGTCCCGAACTCCATCATCACCGATAACGGAACGCAGTTCACGGGGAAGGAATTCCTCGAGTTCTGCGACGACTTCAACATCCGCGTCGACTGGGCAGCCGTAGCCCATCCGCGGACCAACGGCCAAGTCAAGCGGGCAAATGGCATGATCCTCTAAGGGCTCAAGCCGCGAATCTTCAGCCGACTGAAGAAATTCACGGGACGATGGGCGGCCGAGCTGCCCTCCGTTCTCTGGAGCCTACGGACCACACCGACCCGGTCGACCGGGTTTACGCAATCCTTCATGGTGTTCGGTGCTGAAGCTGTCCTGCCGACTGACCTAGAGTACGGTGCCCCGAGATTACAAGCCTTCAACGAGGCACGGGGGCTCGACGCGCAACAAGACGCCATCGACCAGCTCGACGAGGCGCACGACGTGCCCGTTCTGTGATCGGCCAAATACCAGCAAACGCTGCAGCGCTACCACAGTCGTTAGGTCGACGGTCGGTCCTTCGTTACAGACACGGGTCTGCGCGCCAGTTCAATCCAACAGGGACAGCACAAAATTGTCCCTCACTGAGAAGGCCCCTTCACCATCGTGGAGGTCCTCCGACCCGGCACCTTTCGACTCAAAGATGCCGATGGCAACATTGTATCTAACGCATGGAATATTGAGAAGTTAAGGTGACTCTATCCCTAAAACTCTTTCTCATTCCCGCACCCATTTACCATTCCTCCGAGTTCAAGCGCTGCTCGGGGGCTACAAGTTCCTACACTCACACGGGTCGGTGACCCGATTGGCCACTCGGTTCTCCCTAGCGGTAATCCTCTCAACCCAAGTACTACGGCCTACGCCCCAGCGGCTACGGTTGCTAAGTAGTGCTTCGCGGAAGAAGGAAGTACCCATGCGGTGCGATCCATGGTTGGTCGGGAACACCCCTTTTCCATGTCGAGTGCAAGTGAACGTTTCGTCCCTAAGTTCCCGCTTTCTTTGCGCTTCCCTCAAAAGTGTTAACATACCAACCCATGCTTGTACAACCCCCGCGGTTTCAAAGGCTATGGTCGTCAAATGTTCATCACTTCAAGGAAGTGCAAAGGACAAAGTCGAGCTTACGGATTGGCCCGACTGGCCAAAACACTAAAATAAACTTTAGTTCATTACATGACAAAGTTATTACATTACGAAAAAGCAAAAACATCTAATTTTTTTCCTCTACTCCCAGTGGAGGATGCTCTGCGGCGGTATCCAGCTAGCGATCACTCGGGCACGCGGCTCGACTTGGGTCTCGAACCCGTCGATCTCCCCGTCGGTCTGGTCCATGGCGACCCACTACTAACGGCATCGAGGTCAATACCGTTGTAATGGGAGATGGCGTAGACGAGCGCCGAAGAAGCTCCGAGTATGATCCCTTCGCTCACCGAGCCCTCGACGTGCTCGACGCGTGGGCTAAGCTGCTGATGGCAAGTGAGCTCGACCACACGGCGGTCCCAAGCACCCGGTCGCAGACCTCCCGACCGACCCTCCGAAGGGTCGCCAGCTCGGCGGTTTGCTCGGACAGCTCCCCCTCCGCCTGCTATTTCGCCGACAAGGCCACGTCCCGCGATGCGACCGCCATGTCGCACACCTCCTCCGCCTATCTCCGCGCCTCCGCGGTGTCGCTGAGTTTCCTCTGCAGCTCTGCAAATCGAGACAATCTCAAAAAAGGGCAAACTACGACAGCGAGAATCGACCAAGAGGTTGGGTCACTTACCAGCCGTAGAGTCCGTCATAGCGCGGAGCTCCCCCTCGAGCCAGGCCCGGGTCTCCTCGTCGAGCTTCTTCACCTCAGCTGCCTTTTCCTGAGCGGTGTCCCTGGCGCTGATGGCCTCCACCAGGAGGGTTTCAAGCTCGGACACCCTCGCCTTCAAGGGCTAGCTCGTCCGGCGCTCCTCGAGCAAGACCTGGGAGAGCTGATCCAGCGCCTGGCGGGCCTCCATCCCCTGTGTCCGCTCATGCGCCAAGGCTTCCCGAGCGTTGTGTAGCTCGGGGCGCAGCTGGTCGCACTCCTTCTCGGCGGCCATCCTCCGGCCGTACAGACTCCGGAGGAACTTTGACTTCTCCACCGTCGGGCGGCCAATGTTTGCGAAACATGAACACCCTATTAGCCCAATCGACCACTAAAACTCATCAAAAGCTAAGGATGGGGTTTGGTTTGGCTTGGCATGTCTAATCGGACGAGTTCCTGAGATGGCGTTCAACACCTTGTCTGGAGGACTCGAGGCGAGAGCCGCCTTCCCGGATCTGGCTCACCTCAGCTTCGACTTGTTGCGCGCCCTCTTGGAAGGCCCCCCACACCCCGCCCCCTCCACTCGTTGCCTAGCACGCAACAATGCTTGTCGGTCGGGTCATTGCCGGTCAGTCAAGACAGTAAGGGCGTCGGCCGACGACCTCGGTCGCCTCTGCCTGTCTCAAGGCTATGAGGGTCGCGTGGCACATCCACCCGAAGCCCAGCGACTACCACCTCCAACACCTGGACCGCCCCCTTCGGGGGGCCCCTGGGCGACGGCGGCGGGATCACGACAGGCGCCCGGATCGCGCCGGTGGCGGAGGTCTGGCGGTGGCGGCAGACTCTCCTCGCCTCCTTCGACCCGATCGGGCCCCGACTTCGCCAAGGGCGCCAGACCTCGCGCTTCTAACTCCTCCGGACCCTCTCCTCACGGCGGTCTCGACTACTGCTGCGGCACCTCGTCGCCCATCGGCTTCATCGGCGGAATAACTCGGCGCCGAGGCCTCGACCATTCTTTGGGCAGCGAGGACGGCGCTGCCCTCGCAGGTCGCCATCGCTCAGAAGCGACCACGAAGCGAGTGCCGCAATCGCGCTTCTTCGCCGCCTCTTGCGGAGGCGAGTCGCTCCTCCGTTTCCCCAAGGACGCCTCCGCCGGGGGCACCTCGACTTGGGGCTCAACGATGGCGGTGCCGCGTTGGCCACAATCGGGCCACCGCCACGACGCCCAAGGTTGAACCCATGTATGGGTCGCCATCACTGCATTACTCGAGGTGGACTCGACGGCCGATTAACTTGGCGGTCGATCGAGACCTCTCACCCCGCGACCCTTGCCATGCGCTCTTGCTTCTTCTTCCTCCTCCTCTCCTCCTTCCGCCTCTTAAGGCAGACTGTCTTTGCGTGGGCGCCTTGTGCCTCGGCCCTCAATTCCTTCTCCCCGAAAGCAATGCATGTTCGGAGATTGTCCCGGCTAGCCCCTGGACAACACGGAGCACCAGTCAAACCAGATGTTACGAGCTGAAGAAGAAGAAAGAGGAGGGGAAGAGAATCGCTCGGCTTACCAAGTCCGGGGGATTCTGCGCTGAGAATGGCTCGGGGCGGCCACCCGCGCCTCGGTGGCGCTCCCGCCTGGATAAGCCACGAGCCTCGAGCCTCGACGTAGACGAGCTCGGCTCCGCCATCCTCATGGGGTCGGACACCCCTTCGTATTGAAACATGGGGCGCACCCTATCCATGAGGGGTTGGATGCGCATCTTCATGAATCTTGGCAACGACGCCGCCAATCGAGCCCGCTCCTTTTGGGTCTTGATCCGCTCGACGATCGAGTCCACCTTGTTCTTCTCCTTCCGGTCAGCACCCCAAGTCCATTCGTACCCCGCCACGGGGAGCTGGCCGGTGAAGGCCGGGGCGTTGCCTCCTGTGTTCGAGCATAGAACCATTCGAGTGCCACCCGGTTCGGCACGACAGCGACTTCACGTCGATATAATCCGCCGCCGCGGCCAACAAGATAGTTGGAGGGCTCGCCACCCATGAGCCGGAGTATCCGCCGGCTTGTCCTTCCTCGGTCGGCGTGAAAGAAGTGCCTCTAGCGCCCCTGGGGATCGATCCCCAAGAATGCCTCGCCTGACGTCATGAAGACCGCTATGTGGAGCACGCCGTTGGGGTTGAGGTGGTGCACCTCCACCTTGTAGTGATGCAATAGCCCGCGGACGAAGGGATGGAGCGGCAGCCCGAACCCGCGCTCGTAGAATGAGGCGGGCACCACGATCTCGTCGTTCTTCGGCGCGGGGACCGCAACCACCGTCGACACCCTCCACCTCGAGACATCTTGCGAGGAGAGGAACCCCTTCCTCTCCAGGCCAAGTGCACGGCTGGCTTGAACAATGCACTCTGGCCACGACATCTCCGAGATGCAAGCGGCGAAAAGGTGGGAGGAGAAGAACGTGAGCAACTCTTTTCTGGCTCCTTTGTTTCTTTTCTCGTCTCAGGCGAAGACAAGGGGGCAGGGAAAGCGAAGGCAAGTGCATGCCCCGGCACTCCAAACGCCCAATTTATAGGAGCCGAATAGGCACCAACCGAGCAGACACTAGTCAAGCGGACGCTATCTCGGGTGAAGCGTCGCACGTCCCGTCCGACCGCCACGCCGGGCCGCTGGTGAGGCGCATCGGTTCCCAATCATTTCACTATGCATTTAATTCCCTCCACTGCGCATTAAAAACAAGCAGGAGGCGTCAGGACACCGTTTCGGGCGACACGCCCTGTGACCCTTCGATCTCGATCACTGGGG
Source organism: Guadua angustifolia (assembly GCA_036346375.1). NCBI lineage: Eukaryota > Viridiplantae > Streptophyta > Magnoliopsida > Poales > Poaceae > Guadua > Guadua angustifolia. The sequence goes on from CM070508.1 coordinate 31,397,607, forward strand.
TCGACCGATTGGACAAGCAGTATAGAAGCCCACCGGGCCGCTGCGGCCTCAAGGTGGCAAAAGCGCTGCGAATCCCAAGGGCCTAAATCCACCAAGTGGAATCCAAGCCGCCCCAGCATAAAATTGAGCAAGGGACGAGGACAAGGCGAGCCCCCAGTGGGCCTCTAGTTGGGTCGGTGGACGACCCAATCGCCTTAACTCGTGTCCGAGATCATACTTCACACTCTCCTGCGGAACCCATCGATGGGTGGCAGCCAGCTACACTCCGAGTCGGCGGATGGCCCGGAGTCCGATACGGGATCGAGTAAAGAAATGTTTCTTATGGGTCGCCCCCAGCGGGTCGGACGCCCGACGTTGGGATCGTCCGCTCGGAAAGGTCCCCCTTGGGAGTGATCTCCAGGGCCCACTCGGATAACCCGTTAGTAGCTCCACGAGCACGGTGTTCAAACCAACATGGTAAACATGCGTTCGCTCACCCCCTCCAGGTCCTACACCTGCAAATGGGGCGATATCGTGGGGACAGGCGGCGGCTACTCCTCTCATGAGACAAATTCACGAGATGAGGACTCGGGACGAACGCCCTCCGTCGAGCTACGACGTAAAACTAGCGCTCGGACACCACAACCTTGTCTAAGGCATCTGGGCGTCCGCATCGACCTAGGCGACGTCCAGCTACGACGTAAAACTAGCACTCGGATACCAGAACCTTGTCTAAAGCATTTGGGCATCCGCGCCGACCTAGGCAACATCCAGCTACGATGTGAAACTAGCACTCGAATACCAGAACCTTGTCTAAAGCATCTGGGTGTCCGCGCCGACCTAGGCAACGTCTAGCTGTGACGTGAAACTAGCACTCGGATACCAGAACCTTGTCTAAATCATCTGGGCATTCGCGCCGACCAATGCAACATCGGGCCGAATCTCGCCGACCAAGTCGTTCGACCTTCGCAAGCCAAAGTAACCCCCCAACCAGCTCTCCGACCTGCTCGGGGGCTACACCCACCGGGTGTGCTCGCGCGCACCAGGTCGAAACCGACCGACCAAGTCGGTCGGGCTCTGCCGACCAAGGCAGCCTTCCGATCCACTCGGGGGCTCGGGGCCGATTGAGTCTGCCCACGCGCTTCCAGTTGGGTTTTGCCGACCAAGTCGGTCGGATTTTGCCACCCAAGTTGAATGGGCGCGCCAAACAATCCGACCAACCGAGTCCACTCGCTTCACTCAGTCGGATTTTGCCGACCAAAGCAAACCCCTGACCGCCTCTAACGAGCTCGCTAGGGGGCCCGGGGGCTATTGACGAATACTCATACCTGGGATACCCCCAGCAGGCCGGAACATCAAATGGGCCGTCTTAGGCCCAGCTCTGGCCGAAGGCCTCGTTAGTCACGAAGGACCCTCGACCCGATCAAGCCCACGAGGCGATCCGACCGCCTCGTGTCGGGCACCTAACGAGCTCAGGCCAGCGACCTCCGCCATTGGGGTCGAAGATTGTCGCCGGCCGACCTCAAGCCGTCACCTACCCCACGGACACGACGGCCATCTTTGGGGCGTGGCTCCTTCCCAAGGTGGCGAGGCGCCAAAGTCAAGCGCCTCCCTTCACCCCGCCATGCACAAGGAGAGACGCGCGCCTCCCGAGGCGACACCAGCCTGGCGTAATGGCGTCGGCATCTCGACAAAGATAGAGGGCGCCGCGCCCTGCCCAGAATGCCGCTTGTTCTTGTGTCTACCAACCCAGGCATGGGATGAACAGGAACCTGTCAATCACCAGGACCGAAGACCAGGACTCTCTCACGTAGGACACCCCATCCTTTTTTCTCCAAACTCCCGTGTAATCTGCCCCCTCCGCCTATATAAAGGGAGGCAGGACCCTCAGGGAAGGGGACACAAGCATATACGAGCAGACCAGAGGCACTCACGGGCACTTACGAGCGTATAACTCTTACGAACGAACAGCTCTAGCTCACTCCGACCTCACTCACTCATACGAGGCGCTCAAGGCTTGCCCTTAGCCCTCGCTTGTAAACACCGTGCAGTCTTTTGCACCCAAAGTAATACAGAACCACCGCACGAATTGGAAGTAGGGACATTCAGCCCGAACTAGTATACACCTTGGGCTCCCTGAGTCTAACCATTCAAGGAGAGGGAACGCGTAGCCCCTTAACTTACAAATTTACTTGCCGGTATACGAAACATCGACAGGAGGTGATTCAAGCCAAGTAGCTAGGTTATTTTTATTTGGTCGTACTATAAAGGGGGACCGTGCTCAAGCGAGTTAATTGGTTCATAATGCTAAGACAACTTAGAACTGCTTGGAGTTAAAAATTTCCTTTTAATCAAAAATTCCTCAGTCAACCTAAATGTTACCCCGGACACATACTCGTTGTAGCTCTTTGAAATCCGAAGCAACTTTAGCTCAAAATCCTCACCTTGACCGAGTGTTTCTCATTCACGACGGACAAATTTCTAGTTTCTCTAACTTTAATCCGTCGCAGTTGCATTACACTTGGTTTACTTTTCCTTGTCTTATAAAGTCCACAAGAGTGACTTTCTTGAAAGCCCATTCTCGATGAATAAAATTTTTCAGTCCGGGATACTTGATAAAATCTCTTAAATCCTCACCGGACCCCATCTATTTTCAATCCGTGGTGAAAAATTTCTTGAAGTTTTCTCGAACCGAGCACTCACCATTATCGCCGAACAAAATTTCACACTCACCAAGTTCTATCCGGCGCTAAAGTAATTCTCTCGGTTGAACCCTTTATCACGGTCAAAAGGTCTGCTACTACTGATTCCTGTAAATCCTATTTACGACGGACAAAATATTTTTGTCCGACACACATATTGAATTCATATTCCCTCACCGGACCAAAATCAGTTAAACTTCCTATATACGACGGACAAAATATTCTTGTCCGACGTGAATCGGCAAATTTGGTTCATGGTACATAGGATTAGTATCGCTAGCTTATTTCACTAAGTCCATGGCAAATGTGTTAAGATGAATTTTGACACTCTGACACGTTGCAACGGTCACAGTGGTAGGTGTAACGGCTATTTTCTGTCCAAATGCCTATATAAGCATTTCCTGAGCCATCTACTATAGAACTTTTTGATCTCCTTGACATCTTAGCATCCTTTGAGCATTCATTCATTCAAGGAGACTGAGCTTCACTCTAAACACTCAAAAACTTCACTGTCTTAAGTTTTTAGCTGCAAGCTTGGGTCTAGTTGAGCTATTGCGAGTGAACCAAGGGACAGGGCTTGAGCTGGGTCTATTACTCTTGGGTCTAATTGATCCTAGACGGCTTGGAGGCTGTAAAGGTGTGACCTGTCCAAAGAAGATTGTGGAAGGCCACCTTGCTGTGAGAGGTTTGGAACTCACCTCATCGGAGTGGTGAAAGAGTTGCCATAGTGGAACCCAAAGCTACTGAGACTAGCTTGTGGGGGAGCTATACTTCGAGAAGAAGTGCTCCAATGTGGATTAGGAGTCAGGCTCTGAACCACGGGATAAAATTCTTGAGTCTCTCATTTACTTTCCAGCATTATCATTATTTGTTGTTGCTTCTCTGATATTCTGCTGGTTTCATTCATATATCTTGGCTCTGATTACTTAGTTGTTGAAACCTGAGTTGCATTGAACTTACACAATTAAAAGTTGTAAAAGTTGCCTTTTCACCCCCCCTCTAGGCCAACTTGTTCCTTCAAGTGGTATCAGAGCAAGGTTTTACCATATAAAGCTTAACCAGCTTGGTAAATGGCCGAGGGAAATGGATCTGTAACTATTAGTGTAGGAAGAGTACCAATCTTTGATGGTACAAATTATGCTTACTGGAAAATTAGAATGAGATGTTATTTAGAAACTGTCGGGTATGATGTGTGGAGGGTCACAGAGAAGCCTCTACCCCCATGCATCATGGCCGAAGGCTAAACTGTGTATGGTGAACCCACTCCTGGTGAGATTCAAAATATGCAGTATGATGCTCAAGCTCAAAATGCTATATTTTCATGTCTTAGTATAGAAGTTTTTGATAGAGTTAGTAATCTCACCTCTACCTATGATATCTGGACAACCTTGTAAAAAAATTCATGAGGGAACTTCAGATGTAAAAGAAGAAAAATACTTTGTCATTAGAAAAAATTTGATCAATTTAAAATGCTCCCTCATGAAAATGCTAATGATATGTTCTCTAGGCTTAATCCAATTGTAAATGAGCTTAAAGGCCTAGGAACTAAAATTTCTGATGTTGAGGTATGCAGGAAAATGATAAGAGTATTGCCTCGAGCCTATCACAGTTTGTTCACCTATTTGTCCAACAGTGGTGATCTCAAACGACTCACTCTAACTGAGCTGTTGGGAAAATTTTCAGCTCATGAGCTCACTTTGGCTAAAGAGGATGCTCCAAAGAAGAAGTCCATTGCTCTCAAGGCCAAAGAGAAAATGCTAGACTCTTCTAAAGATGAAGATGGAGAAGAGTCAAGTGATGATGAAGATGAGGACGTAAAGCAATTGGCCTTGCTCATGAGAAGAGCTAACAAACTCATGAGAAGAGTCAACTTTAGAGACAAAGGAAGGTCTAATTCTTACTACTCAAAGAAAAATCCATTTGCTAATGTCATTTGCTTTGAGTGTAATGAAAAAGGACACATAACTGCTCGGTGTCCAAACAAAAACAAGAAGAAGAGCAAGTACAAAGGAAAAGATAATGAAGATGAGGAAAAAGCCCATGACAAATCCAAGAAAAAATATTTTAAGAAAGGCTACTCCAAGAAACTCTCAAAGAAAGGAAAAGGAGAAGCTCATATGGGGGAATGGATCACTGACGAAGAAAACCTAAGTGAAGAATCTTCCTCGAATGAAGAAGATACAAGAACAAAAGGGCTAGCCGGGCTTGCGTTGGACGAATCTACTCCACCTCCACCTTCATTTCCTCTGTGTCTAATGGCAAGAACAGAAGAAGATAAAGTGAGTGATTCTCCTTCGTATGATAAACTAGTAGAGATAATAGAAGAGCTAAATAATGCTTTGCATATCAAGACAAATTCAATGAAAGCTCTTAAGAAAATTGTTGTTAGCTTAAATAATGATCAACAGTTGTTGCAAAACAAGTATGATGAACTTGCTAAAAATTATGAAAAACTTGTACAGTCTCATAATGAATTAACTATTAGTCATGCTTCTCTTATTAAGAATCATGAAGATATGCAAAATAAACATTATGAGCTTGAAATTGATAATAAGTTAACTGCTAGCAAATCAAACATTGTCTCACGTGATATATCTGTATCTTGTGATCTGCTTAATGAGGAAAATGGTGCCTCTAGTTCATCTAGTGCCTGCAATGAAAACTACATATATGCTACTTGTGTTAGGGGGCTTAAAAATAAAAATGATGAACTAAAAACCAAGGTAGCCAAATTTGATAAAGGTCTAGAGAAATGTTTTCTTGGAAGTGCCACTCTTGACAAGATTCTGGTTGAACAGAGATCCAACTTGGGCAAAAAGGGTTTAGGGTATAAACCTAATGTTTTGCCTAAGAAAAATGGATTAGTCAAACCTGGACAGATTTTTGTCAAGAATAGGGATGGCAAAATTACCCATGGGTACCCGACCCGATGGGTTCGGGTATGGGTTTGATTTCAGACCCGCGGGTTTCAAATTTCAGGTTCGGGTTCGGGTTGGTTCGCACTGGGTACGAATTAATTAATATAAATTAAAAATAATGGAAGGTTAATTCAAGATTTTCAAGCATCGTTCGAGATGTAAGATGCGGTAACTTTCATGATTATATACACCATATATTTTTCCTTTAAACATAGAAATTACAAATGAATTGATTGACAATTGATGGTTGAAAATTTGATTGTGAGGTGAATTTAATTTTGGGTTGCACTGCTTAAGTTCGGTATCCATCGGGTTCGGGTATGGGTGTGGGTATGTACCCGTGTGAGATTTTGGGTTCGGGTTCGGGTATGAATTTCGGGTTTCGGGTTCGGGTTTGCGGGAGGTGTGCCCGTCCATACCCGCCCAATTGCCATCCCTAGTCAAGAAAGGCACACAATGCTATTATTGTCATAAATCAAATCATGAATAAAAAATTGCTATCTTGCAAATATCTCTCATGCTAAAACAAATAGGGGTTGTATGGTAGATGCCCATTATATGTTATTCAAGGATTTTAGGGGCAAAATGAATGTCAAATATGTAGGACCCTTTAACCTTGATAAGAAACTCAAAGCTGTTTGGGTACCCAAGGCTATGTTGTTAAATCCTTTCAGACCCAAAATTGTTGTAACTAACATCAAAAGACCCAAAAGTATTTGGGTACCTAAAGTGAAGAAATAAACATGCAGGTGAACTACAAGAGTGGAGGCCGGCATTGGGTGATTGACAGTGGATGTACCCAACACATGACCAGAACTTCAAAAATGTTCACCTCAATTGAAGGAGAGAGTGATTCAAGTCACAAGATCACTTTTGGAGATAACAGCAAGCGAAAGGTAAAAGGTCTTGGTAAGATTGCTATATCCAATGATTATTCTATTGAAAATGTTCTCCTCGTTGAATCTTTAAATTTCAATTTACTTTCTGTTGCCCAATTATGCGATCTTGGATTCCATTGTGTTTTCTCATTTGATGGGGTATCTGTATTTGATAAAAACGAAACACTTATTTTCAAAGATTTCAGATTTCAAAATCTCTACCTAGTTGATTTCAAGTCTAACTCCTCTTGCATATCGACATGCCTATTGGCCAAAGTCTCTCTTGGATGGCTTTGGCATAGGCGTCTTGGGTATGTAGGTATGTCTAATCTCAAAAAACTTTTCAAAAATGAGCTAGTGGTGGGTTTGAAGGATGTTAAGTTTGAAAATAATAAGCTATGTAGTGCTTGTCAAGTAGGCAAGCAAGTAGCAAATTTTCATCCAACCAAAAGCATCATGTCCACCTCTAGGCCACTAGAGCTTTTGCATATGGATGTGTTTGGCCCCACTTCATATGCTAGCATTGGTGGTAACTCATATTGCCTTGTAATAGTTGATGACTTCTCCCGGTTTACTTGGGTGTTCTTTTTGCCAAACAAAAGTGAAGTTGAAATTTTTTTCAAATCTTTTGCAAAAAGGGCCCAAAATGAATTTGATTGCCTCATCAAGAAAATCAGAAGTGACAATGGATCTGAGTTTGTTAATACCAACATAATTAAATATTGTGATGAACTAGGAATTAAGCATGAACTTTCAGCCACCTATACTCCTCAGCAAAATGATGTTGTTGAAAGGAAGAACAGGACTCTCATTGAAATGGCTAGGGCTATGCTAGATGAATATGGTACATCTGATGCATTTTGGGCTGAAGCCATTAATACTGCTTGTCATGCTGTTAATCGTCTTTACCTTCATAAACTACTAAAGAAAACACCTTATGAGCTGTTGGTAGGTAGAAGACCAAACATATCTTACTTTCGTGTTTTTGGGTGCAAAGTATACATCTACAAAAAGAGAACTCATTTAGGCAAATTTCAATCTAGATGTGATACAGGCATCATGCTAGGATATTCTTCTAAATCTAAATCATATAGAGTATTCAATAATTCAACCGGCTTGTACAGGAAACTTATGATGTTAAATTTGATGAATCTAATGGCTCACAAAGTGAACATGAAAATTTAGATGATGTAGGCAAAGAGGGCCTGGTGCGAGCCATGAAAAGGATGGAAGTTGATGACATAATACCCAAGGAAGACAAAGATGAGTTGCCAACTGCTTCCATGGAACCTCATGATGGAACTCAAGAAGAAGATGAAGAAAAAGATCAAGACAAACCAATCTTCATTAAGAGTCATCACACAATTGTAAAGGATCACCCAACAGACCAAATCATTGGTGAAATTAGTAAGGGGGTTCAAACTCGTTCTAGATATGCTTCCTTTTGTGAACATTACTCTTCTGTTTCTTGTGTTGAACCAAAAACAGTGGAAGAAGCTCTTGAAGATGCTGATTGGATAATGGCAATGGAAGAAGAGCTTAACAACTTTGAAAGAAATAAAGTTTGGAACTTAACTGAGCGACCAAAGGATCATAATGTCATTGGTACAAAATAGGTGTTTCAAAACAAGCAAGATGAAAATGGAGTGGTGATAAGGAATAAAGCAAGGCTAGTAGCTCAAGGTTTTACTTAAGTAGAAGTGCTAGATTATGGAGAAACATATGCTCCTGTGGCACACCTTGAAGCTATACGGTTTCTCTTAGCCTTTGCCTCACATTTTAATATTATGCTCTTTCAAATGGATGTAAAAAGTGCATTTCTTAATGGAATCATTGATGAAATTGTTTATGTTGAACAACCTCCTGGTTTTGAAGACTTAAACACTCCTAATCATGTTTACAAATTGTCAAAGGCACTCTATGGTCTGAAACAAGCCCCTAGGGCATGGTATGAGTGCCTTAGAGATTTTCTTCTAGTTAAGAACTTCAAAATTGGAAAGGTTGATCCAACATTATTCTTAAAAGAAATTAATGGTGCATTAATGATTTTCCAAATATATGTGGATGATATTTGTTTGCACCAATTTTTGGAAACTACGAGAGGAATCGATAGAAAAAGTAAGTTTGGATACAATACGGAACGCCTCAAAGGATTTGGATAATGTACGAATAATATTTGGAAACAGAGTCCAAATAGGAAACTACGAAGCCGATTCGGATTGCATCGTCGTGTTGGATCAGGACTCGGATCGGCTAGCGGGTATATAAGGCACGCTAGGGCTGCTTGGAGGGGACACACAAGAATCAACACATCTACCAGTTTTTGCTTTCCGTAGTTCTTAGTCTTTTAGCATTGTAATCTTTCCTCTGTAAGTCGACATCGATCAAATAAAGTTGCGCATCGCCGATTGTTTGATCGTCATTGGTTTTTTTCAGGTTTTGATTCATTCTGTCTTGTTGCGCATCGCCTTTTCAGAATCGATCTACCTTTTACCTCGGATTAGCCCTAATCGGCTAATCTAGTTACCCTTCTGATCGGCTTTTTAGCTGATTCTTGATTCTTAGCCGATTCGCTTCGAGGATCGGCTTGATCGAATTTCACATTACTTCCCTTATCGATTGCAGGGTCAAATCGATTGGCACGCTCGCGCAAAACTGAACCCGACGTTCGTCCGGTGTGTTGTAGGCCAGAAACCCTCTTCACGTTTTTGGCGACAACACATTTTTGGCACGCCCGGTGGGACAAGATCGACAAGATGACTGCAGGTAAATCTGTCGCACCATCCGACGTAAACACCGAAGCTATAATCGTCCCCACTTTGGACGATTTAACTCCAGAGCAGCGCAAGGAGATCGAAGATCGGAAAGCTGCCTTGGAGGAATTGATGTTGGGTTGCTATCAAAAACCCGACGGGAGTCACGCAAGATGGCACTTCCAACACCGAATCCGCTTGGCGGCCGGCGTCACATCAACTCCGTGGCCGATACATGCCACTCAAGCTGAGTTATCTGCTATGATTGAACAATCTGTGCATCATGCATTAATTAATCAATCATCGGCTTTGGTCACGACCTTGAAGCCGATGATAGAAAATAGCGTAAAAATGATTGCACAAGAGTTGGCTACGTCCGGGGGATTGATGGACCCATTGCAGCCACTCCCAACGTACCATGTATATTCCGTGGCTCCAAACGCCAACACGGTCAAAGCGTCGGCACCAACACCCTCGCTAATGCCGACCCAGCCCACCGTGTTGACTCCACCAAATCCCTGCCCGAGTCCAGTCACTCATATTCATGCATATACTGACGCTGCAAAGTTGGATCCATCAGCGTCAGGGACTCACTACATCGATCGGCTTCTCGGTAGATTGAATTAAATGGAAATTATAAACCTCAAGAACTAACCCAAGTTAGAAATCCGGCTCCATATAAAGTAGTTACATACACAGAGCCGTTTGTTCCATTACCCGAGGTTACGGCTGCTAGAGCCGATGGATACGAATCATGGCAACAAGAAGATCCATCGGCCAGAGCAACCGACCGCCGAAGTTTTCACTCGAGGCGGATACTACCCAAAATAATTGGCCAAACCCTAGTGTTCCATCGGCTAACAATGTTAATTGGGCTGATCAAATTTCCATAGTCTTGAGAGATTAATTTGGCTTCTGTTTCAAAGGAAGGACAATCGGCTATAGAAAACCGTACCCAGATTACATTGACCGCATGCCATATCCCCATAACTTTAGGATTCCTGATTTCGCGAAATTTTCGGGGGATGATTCAGTTACTACTTTAGAGCATGTTGGAAGATTCATCGCTCAGTGCGGTGAAGCGGCTCAGTCCGATGGGTTAAAAATTAGGCTTTTTCCATTGTCTTTATCAGGGACTGCCTTCACCTGGTTTACCAATCTGCCTCCAAATTCGGTCCATTTTTGGAACGATTTAGAAAGTCGATTTCATGAATACTTTTTCTCTGGTAGCTTAGAGTTAAAATTTCGCACTGAAAGTCTTTGTCAAGCAAAAATTTGGTGAGTCGGCTTCAGATTACATTAGGAGATTTAGCGAAGTACGAAATCGCTGCTTCCGTGTAGTATTGCCCAATAACCAACTAGCCGATTTAGCCTTTCAAGGATTAATTCCCCCACTTAAAGAAAAACTTGCTTTGGACAGAGTTCACCGATTTAAGTCACTGTTTCATCGTATTGTCAAGACAGAAAGCCGATATCTGAGTAAAGAATTCAAAGATAAAATTAGATTAAATGGCAATGGGAAAGATAAAGCTAAAATAAACATGGTTGAATATAGTTCGAGTGAAACTTACAAGACGGCGATGTGAATATAGCCGAATGGATAAAGGGTTCTAAAAAACCACTTGTCTGTTCATGGCTCAAGCCGACTAGGAGTAAGTCAGAGGTTAAATACGCTTTCGATGTGTCCAAGTGTGACCGTATATTCGACATGTTGTTACAAGAAAAAGCGTCTGGCCGCTCAAGGGCATACCATACCCTCAGCCGATGAGATCAAAAAGCGACGATACTGTAAGTGGCATCATTCTTTTTCCCATAACACTAACGACTGCAATATCTTTCGACAGCAGATACAGGCCGCCATTGAAGATGGTCGGCTCAAGTTTGCAGAAGAGCCGGCCATGGAAGTCGATGTCAATCCTTTCCCAATTAACATGGTCCAGTGCTCCAGCAAAGGGAAGCAGATTGTCGACGAGAATCCCAGAGTAGCGCAGCAAGTCGACATAGAGTCAAGCTCACAAGGAGAAACACTGAAGATAAAAATCGGCTCACTTCAAATTAAAGCCGATCGAGACGGAAAGAATTCTAGGACTGTGAAGCCAAAAGGGGAATTACAAGTCGGACGATGGTACAAAGCTGAAAGAACTCCACCACAGAGACCAGCGTTCAAGCCCAAGCCAACCTTCTCGCAGATACTTGAAAAATATGAAAGGATGAGCATCGGCAGAAGCAGCAATTCCGTCGACCAGATGAATCGCATCGGCCAAACGCTGTGTTTCGGCCTAATAATTGGTATCGACCAGACAACACAGAAAAAGCTCACCAGAGATGCCCTTTCTGGCGATTCTGTTGGGAAAGGGGTATGGCATTACCGTCTGCGAGGTCATGCCCCATGGAACATTACCCACAAAGGGATTGGCCAAAACGATCGGTGAAAGAGCGCCTGTCAAATCAAAACGAAACAGGGTATAGAAGGCCGATAAAAGAAAGACTAGGCACACCAGAGCAAGACAAGGAAAAGAGCCAACGGAAAACTTGGTCGGCAAAATCCGTAAGCCATTAGAACCTAAACCCAGGTGGTGCCCGACTGGACTTAGCTGATCACAACGCAGACGGCTTCAACGTCTAAGAACGCAAGAGATGAGAGAAGCCGAAGAAGAGAAACAGAGGGACCAAGCGTTTAATGAGTTGCGGCCAATGAAACTTGTTACGAAGGAGTGGAGGAAAAAACAACAAGCCGACGATGAATCAGATTCTTCAGATGATTTGCTGTCACCAATGATTTGAGATGACACTCCTCCCATGGATATCAACATGGTATTCACCCTGCCAGCCGAATTCAGAATTAAAACTGAATCGGCTAAAGACACATTTGCTCAACTATGCTTAGGCGCACAAGATGTTGTATTCGAAAAGCCTCAGGATCCCCATCGGCATCTCAAGCCATTGTACTTGAAAGGATACATCAATGGGAAGCCGATTTCTAGGATGCTCGTTGATGGAGGGGCTACTGTGAACCTGATGCCACTCACCACCTGCAGGAAACTAGGAAAAACCGATGAAGACCTGATAAAGACGAATATGGTACTTAATGATTTCACAGGAGACCCCACTGAGGCAAAAGGAGTAATGGTTACAGAATTAACCGTCGGTAGCAAAACATTGCCGACCGCGTTTTTTGTGATTGAAGCAAAGGGAAACTATAGTGTGCTCCTTGGACGCGATTGGATACATGCCAATTGCTGCATTCCATCGACCATGCATCAGCTGCTAGTTCAGTGGAACGGAGATGAAGTTGAGATAGTCTCAGCCAACACATCGGCCCATATTGCTATGGCTAGTTCCGATGCGAATTGGCCACATGAAGAAGCGGAGTGCATATCAGGTAAAGCTCTAGACGATTGTGATTTCATATGCATTGGGAAGTCAGGTTTGATGCCGATCAGTGTGAAGCCAGGCACGTTTGATCGAGCAAGTGAAATTCTAAGGAGATGGGGTCAGAAATGATCCAAGCATTACAGGACAGGGTGAGAAGCTATCGGCACAGGATAAACTCCTGCGAAGCCATTGAAGATTTCCAAAGCGAGAAATTGGGGCAAGGTTTCACTTATGCCGATATGCTTGAAGAAGTCGATATAGGAGAGGGTGACAGGAAAAGGCCGACTTTTGTAAGTGCAAAATTAGGTCCAGAATAAAAAAATAAATTGGTCAAAATACTTAGAGAATACAGGGATTGTTTCGCCTGGGAATACTATGAGATGTCTGGGTTAAGCCGACAGTTAGTAGAACATCGGCTACCTATCAAGCCGGGGTATCGGCCATATAAACAACCTCATGGCCAGAATCCTAACTATACAAAGGTGATAAAAGAAGAAATTGAGAGATTGTTGGAAGCCAAATTCATAAGACCTTGCCGGTACGCCGAATGGGTGTCCAATATTGTTCCTGTCATGAAAAAGAATGGTAAACTCAAGGTGTGTATAGACTTTAGAGATTTGAATAAAGCCACGCCAAAAGATGAATATCCGATGCCTATAGCCGATATGCTTATCGATGCTGCATCGGGTAATAAGATCATCAGTTTCCTTGACGGAATCTTTGGGTATAATCGATATTCATGGCGGCCGATGTCCCTAAATCGCCTTCAGATGCCACAGTGCGATAGGGCTATACTGAATGGCGATTATGACATTCGCTTAAAAAATGCAGGCGCCACCTATCAACGCGCCATGAATTTGATTTTTCACGACCTAATCGGCCACATTGTTGAAATTTACATTGACGACGTTGTGGTTAAGTCTAAGGAAGACTGGCAATACTTGGCCGATTTAGAAAGAGTATTCCAAAATACAAGAGCTCATGGGTTAAAAATGAACCCTTTGAAGTACGCGTTTGGTGTATCGGCCGGCCAGTTCCTGGGGTTTATGGTTCACCAAAGAGGGATTGAAGTTAACCAAACAAGGGTTAAAGCCATAGCCAATACAAAACTGCCAACGTGTAAGAATGAATTGCAGAAACTGATCGGTAAAATTAATTACTTAAGACGGTTCATTTCGAATCTGTCTGGTAGAATTCAAGCTTTTACGCCATTATTGAAATTAAAGGATGACCAGAATTTTATATGGGGAGCCGATCAGCAAAAAGCTTTCAACGATATAAAACGGTATCTAGCGTCACCACCAGTCTTGGCCGCACCACAAAAGGGAATTCCCTTCAAGGTATATATATCGGATGAAAACGAGACCATCGGAGCTGTATTGGCGCAAGAAGTCGATGGCAAAGAGCGAGTAATATTTTACTTAAGCCGACGACTCTTGGAAGCCGAAACCAGGTACCCACCGATAGAGAAATTGTGCTTATCCTTGTATTTTGCTTGTACGAAATTGAGGCATTATATACTAGCATCAACTTGCATAGTAGTATGCAGAAACGATATCATCAAATATATGCTGTCTGCACCAATCTTGAGAGGACGACTTGGGAAGTGGGCTTATGCTCTATCCGAGTTCGACCTACAGTACGAATCGGCCAAAGCCATTAAAGGCCAAGCAGTAGCTGATTTTATAACTGGATATGACACCATGACAGGAATAGTCGATGTAGCACCATGGCAACTGTATTTTGATGGATCAGTTTGTCAAGAGGGGAGTGGAATAGGTATTGTACTGATTTCACCAAAAGGACATAACATCGAAGTTTGCATATCGGCCAAGCCGATGCTCTAATAACCGTGCGAATATGAAGCATCGCTCAAAGGGTCGCAGCTTGATAAACGATGTCGGGCAAGTAGTGTGGAAGCATACGGTGACTCATTACTGGTGGTGCAACAAGTTAAAGGAGAGTTTAAATGCAATGATGAAGTGCTATCAGAATATCTACAGCATTGCCTTGATATCATCAACACTTTTACGTCATTTTGTATCGGCCATATACCTAGGGAAATGAACGACAAAGCCAACGCATTGGCTCAGACAGCTTCAGGCTACAAGGAAAAAAGCCGATATGAAGCGTTTGATTTGATCGACAAAACAGTTCTGTGCGTCGCTAATGCCGATTGGAGAACAGAAATAAAAGCTTATCTAATGAACCCATCCAAACCTACTGCGCGAAATATTCGTCAAAAAGCACTGAAGTATGTTGTGCTAGAAGGAGAATTATACTATCGGACATTAGAAGGATTGCTTCTGCGGTGTTTAGGCAATGAAGAAGCAAAGGTGGCCATGGTCGAAGTTCATGAAGGAATCTGCGGCGCGCATCAATCGGCTCACAGAATGAAGTGGATTCTAAGACGAACCGGGTATTTTTGGCCGACAATGTTAAAGGATTGTTTCAAGTATTACAAAGGATGCCAAAGTTGTCAGAAGTTTGGAAATGTGCAACTTGCACCAGCATCGGCTTTACATCCGATTATCAAGCCATGGCCGTTTAGGGGATGGGGTATAGACATAATCGGTCAAATATTTCCGGCATCAAGCAAGGGCCATAAGTTTATCCTCGCAGCAACAGACTACTTTTCAAAATGGGTCGAAGCCGTTCCACTTAAAAAAGTCACCAATATAGAAGCTATCGGCTTTGTTAATGAACACATCATCCATCGATTCGGTATTCCTCAAACTATCACAACCGATCAAGGAACTGTGTTCATGTCTAACGATTTTAAAGATTTTGCAGAGAACCTGGGTATCAAATTGCTTAACTCGTCGCCATATTACGCTCAGGCTAATGGACAAGCCGAGTCGTCTAACAAATCTCTGATCAAACTAATTAAAAGAAAAATCAATGAAAGGCCTCGAAATTGGCACTCAACCCTGTCAGAGTCACTATGGGCTTATCGGCTAGCGTTTCACGGATCGACTAAACTGTCACCATATCAGTTGGTATATGGCCAGGAGGCCGTATTGCCCGTAGAAATAAATATTGAGTCGATACGAGTAGCAAGGCAGAATAATCTATCGGCCAATGAATACAAAGAGTTGATGCTATATAATTTAGATGACTTGGCAGAACTAAGATTGGTTACTTTAAATCGGCTTAAAAAGAATAAAGAAAAGGTTGCAAGAGCCTACAACAAAAAAGTCGTGCCCAAGTCTTTCAGTGAAGCCGATTTGGTTTGGAAAACAATATTGCCGATCGGCTCTAAAGATAATCGATTCGGTAAATGGTCACCTACCTGGGAAGGACCATATAAGATAAATCGGCTAGTTGGCGGAAATGCTTATATACTCGAAACACTTGAAGGGTTGATATTGCCAAAGGCAATCAACGGAAAGTACCTAAAGCCGTACTACCCTAGCGTTTGGATCGGTGCGTAATTAAGGCACAACACATAGAATCCAGAAGCAAGTCGATTAAACAACCGATTAAATAAGATAAAAATAATCGGTTACACAGCCGATTAAAAAGAGTTGCAAAAGTACAACGGAAGCAACATTGTTTTGAAACCACAACACATTAGTAATCTTACAGCCCGGACCCTGGGATTCTAGCGCCCAATCCCGACAATGCTGCAGCGGCCTTGGCCAACGTCTCTGTAATACTATAGACCAGATCTTCATCAGCTTTGGCGCTCCCAGGCACCGAAACAATTTTGGCCGATTGACCCTTAACCTTTGCAACAGCTTGGCCGACATTGTTTTTCTGGTCCTTTAAAGTTGAAGCCATTGCATCCGATGTAGTAAGGGCATCGGCCAGCTACTGGTTTACCTTAGCCAATTCCTCCTCCAGCTGCTTCTTGGATTGTTCCAATTTTTTAGCAGAGGACTTGGCGGCCATGAAAGACGCAGCAACTTCATCGTATTTCTGTTTCTCGACCTTAGCCTCAGCAATCAGCTTATTCAAAAGATGCTGGTTGGCTTCTTGGGCTTGGCGCCGGGCGATTCTATCATTGGCAGCATCGACTTCAGCTTTCTTCTCATCCAAGTGGCACACATTAAGAAGTGCGCTCATAGCTTCGGCAGGTAGGTCAGCTTGGACAACAGCCATAGCATCACGGATGGGCTGGCTGTTGGCCAAAATAGCTGCCTCCGGCTGAGTTATCTCCATAAATAGCCGATTTAGCTTCTCCTGCATATTGGGCGCCGATTTGACAACTGAAGCCGATGCCTTCATGGATATGTCTAGAATCTTGCGGATATCCTCTATGATAGTCACTTGTTGCCATTACCTCTGGATCGACCAAATCGTCTAGAGAAAACCAAGGAGGCCGGATAGTTCGTCTGCAGTGCGGCGTCAGCGAGGGAAGAGCCGACGAGTAGGTGATAGTGGGGTTGGAGGCTTCAAAGTCACAGGGGGGTCAATAGAAGTGCTTTGAAGTTCGGTCAATATACCAACCACTTGAGCTGATGCAGTCGGCTGAAAAAAGAAAATATCATGAGGTCAGTAACTAGAATGTTTTTGACTCCTGAAGGCGTAAAAATGATACGGCACTTACTTCATCGAAGCCGACGGCGAGGTGAACTTTCGGCGCTTTGTTCCTTGCGCCTTGGCTGCTTCTTGGCTGGGACCTTGGTGGACTTAGGTTTTTCTAAAAAATAAACCACGGGATGAGCAAGGATATAAGCAGGAAATATTTATCGGCTATAATAAAGAACTTACTGGGCTTTCTTTCTTTCTCAATCTCCGATAAAGAAGGACTTTGTACCCCAAGATTACCGGAGGTATAGCCAGTCAAGCCTGTCGACTGGTGGGGGCGTTTCCCTTTGGACCCACCAGCCGATGGGTCAATGATGGCCTTGTTCCCCGCAGCAGCATCCTATAGAAAGCAAAGTGCCTAGGTGATTAAAAGACAAGCGATATCAAATTTGCAGGCATAAAATTTTGTGAAACAAGCCGATACCTCTACAGCTACAGACGAGTTAGTATAACCCGAAGTACTGGGCGAATCCGAAGCGCTATCTTCGCTTGAGCTGCTACTGCTGGAAGAAACTACCGTCGGCTCATGGTAATCTGGTAAGAATTTATCTATGATAGCCGACGGTGAACGGTCCAAGTAAAGGGCCTCATATATCGGTAATCACTCAGTGAGAACCGATCGCTCGGCGAGAGTTCAGATTAAAATGCGGCAGGTAGAGGATTTGAAGTTCATCGGATAATGTTGAAAGAAGTTCAGCTTGGACAATATTTTTCACTTTTGATCTTGGCTGAAGGCGATCAAGGAGAGGGAGACTAGGTGCAACCTGGCCAAATCCCAGTTGACGGGTATACACAGAAGGGTGGTAAAACTCGTACGATGGCTGAAAGGTCCTGTTACGGGAGTTCAAGCCGACGTGGAGTATGCAAGGGGAAAGAAAAATTCGATATAATTCTAGAGTTTGTTCGGACATCAAGGAGCTGTCGGCTTCTAAACGAAGAAACGAAGGCCATTGAAAGTCAGCTTCATCAGAGTAAGAGAAGAAATCCTGTTGGCCGAAAACTGTGTTGTCCAAATTAAGGAAAATTGACAAGTACTTCTTGAAGTCGGCTTGGGTAATTTTGATATCACCACTAGAGCACATCACCAATCTCTCTCCATATGACCGACTGACTCTATACTGCGGAGTGGTGCCTTTAGGGTAATCCTCACGGGGGAAGGCCGAATCTTCCCAAGGCTCAGAGATAAGTGATCGGTGAATATCTTTGTAAAGCCAAAGTTGGATAAACCACAATGGACCACCTATGTTGCCCACGACAAATTGAGCAAAACCGAAAAAAGCCGACTTGAATAACATGCATCATCGATAAACGGCCCCAAGAAACATTTTACCAAGCATAAGCGGCGGCCTTCTACCAGCTGCTCTGCTACAAATTGATAAACTTGTGTCGGCCCAAGAGATGCACCACAGAAAAGAAACCGATCTAGCCACAAGTTCAGAAAAGCTACATGTTCCTCATCCGATACTAGTCCATTGACTTTGTTATTATGTTGAATATACTTGGACCATCCTTCACCCTTTGATCGGATCAGCCTGAATCTTGGCTTGCCGCTAAAAGCCGATAACTAATCCCCATCCGGCCTAAGGCAACAAAGTTCAGCTACGTCTAGAAGGGTTGGGCCGATGGGACCAGTCTGGAAGAGAAAAGCATTTAGGGTGTCTGACCAAAAGTAGCAAGCCGTGGCCACTAAGGGCTCATTGGCTTCGGGGCTTGCAAGACTCAGTGGGAGACACTCAGCTATGCCCATGTTTTCCCATTCAGACCGCTTTTGGGCTGATACTCGGATGAACCAACTTCTCCAGCCTTTAAGCGCTGTCGGCCAAGCCCTAAAGCTTTTTCCCCATTCGGTTATGTTATAGCCTTTTGCCGATAAGGGAAGCCTTGGAATTTCCTTATCAATTACTACATCGGCAGTTAGATTCCCTATTGGCCCTAAGTAAAATTGATCTTCACTTTCGGGGATCGGGATTAGTACCTGTGAGGGATCCATTCAGCCGATTGGTGATTCGTCGGAAACTTGAAGCGCAGGTGCGAGAGAGTCGATTGAAGGATGTAAGCCGATGGCGAAAAGTACGAGAGCAGGAGCGCGTGAAAATGACCGTGGGGGACCCGCATATATATAGTGCGGTAAAAAGCAAAATTGGCGGGAAATGAATTCGAGGCGACGCGTGCTATTAAACCGCACTGAGATTTTACGGCGCAATCAAAATAGCAGTTAGTGACGCGATTCCCTAACCAGATAACAAAGAAGCCGATGGGTGGAGAAGCCGATATATATTTTTGAAAGATAACAAGTTATCTTCCAAAAATAGGGGGCATATGTTTGCACCAATTTTTGGAAACTACGAGAGGAATCGATAGAAAAAGTAAGTTTGGATACAATACGGAACGCCTCAAAGGATTTGGATAATGTACGAATAATATTTGGAAACAGAGTCCAAATAGGAAACTACGAAGCCGATTCGGATTGCATCGTCGTGTTGGATCAGGACTCGGATCGGCTAGTGGGTATATAAGGCGCTTAGGGTCGCTTGGAGGGACACACAAGAATCAACACATCTACCAGTTTTTGCTTTCCGTAGTTCTTAGTCTTTTAGCATTGTAATCTTTCCTCTGTAAGTCGACATCGATCAAATAAAGTTGCGCATCGCCGATTGTTTGATCGTCATTGGCTTTTTTCAGGTTTTGATTCATTCTGTCTTGTTGCGCATCGCCTTTTCAGAATCGATCTACCTTTTACCTCGGATTAGCCCTAATCGGCTAATCTAGTTACCCTTCTGATCGGCGTTTTAGCTGATTCTTGATTCTTAGCCGATTCGCTTCGAGGATCGGCTTGATCGAATTTCACATTACTTCCCTTATCGATTGCAGGGTCAAATCGATTGCACGCCACAAGAAATCGAACCCTGCGTTAAATCGGTGTGTTGTAGGCCAGAAACCCTCTTCACGTTTTTGGCGACAACAATATTATTTTTGGATGTACTAATCTCTCCTTTTGCAAGGAGTTTGGTGATATGATGGCCAAGGAATTTGAAATGTCTATGATAGGGGAGCTGTCTTTCTTTCTTGGATTTCAAATCAAACAACTCAAGGAAGGAACCTTTATTTCACAAGAAAAATACATCAAGGACCTTCTCAAGCACTTCAATATGGAAGAATGCAAGCCAATAAAGACTCCCATGGCAACTAATACACATCTTGATCAAGATGTGGGAGGTAAGCCTGTTGACCAAAAGATGTATAGGTCTATGATTGGGTCCTTACTATACTTGACAGCATCTAGGCCTGACATCATGTTTAGTGTCTGCATGTGTGCTAGATTCTAAGCTGCACCTAAGGAAATTCATCTTAGTGCTGTAAAAAGAATACTTAGATATCTAAAATTTACCCCCTGCATTGGTCTTTGGTACCCCAAGGGTGCTTCATTTGAGCTTCTCGGCTATTCAGATTCTGATTATGCCGGTTGCAAAATTGATCGTAAAAGCACCTCTGGGGGTTGTCATTTTCTTGGAAGATCTCTAGTTTCTTTGCGTTCTAAAAAGCAAAACTCAGTAGCACTTTCCACTGCTGAAGCCGAGTATGTGGCTGTTGGCAGCTGCTGTGCTCAATTTCTTTTTATCAAGCAAACATTCTTGGATTATGGCATCAAATTTGATAATATGCCTCTATTATGTGACAATAAAAGTGCAGTGAAAATAGCAAACAATCCGGTCCAACACTCTAGAACCAAGCATATTGAAATCAGACATCACTTTATTCGTGATCATGTTGCTAAAGGTGACATTATGCTTAGTTATGTAAGAACTGAGAACCAATTGGCTGATATTTTTTCTAAACCACTTGATGAGGCAAGATTCTCTAAATTGAGGAATGAACTTAATATTATTGCCTATTCAAATGTTGCTTGATAAATGTCATATTAAAGGGGGGAGCCAAGCTTGCGTGATTATGCAAACCTTGATACCTATTATGTGAACAAAGTAAGTCTAAGTGCTGGTTAAACTAAAGCTATCTTTCTAAATAAATTTTTTAACTAAAATGTGGAAAATGATGTTGTAAATCTCTTCTTGTCGAAACCCTAGACTTAGCTTTTAATTCTCCCTTTTAGGTCGGGTCTGTTGTGCTTTGAGAAAAGTTCCTTTCGGGTCAGTCTGAACAAAATACTCAGTTGAAGTAATATTTGTTTAAAATGAGGTCCAAGAACCCTGACAAAAGAGGATTGATAGAGAAAAATGTAGAAAAAGTGAAAGGAAAGAAACATAAAATTTCTAGCTCATCACCTGGAATCACATTGTCAAGGCATCCTCAAGGGCCAGTCTTCATTCAAGACACACACACTGCTGGCAAAGTTAATAGAAAAGTGGTCACACCTCATCCTAGAAAAGATAAAGGGAAACAAGTGGCTGATACTGAATCATCATCAAAAGATAGTGACTATGAGCCTGATAGTGAGTCATCGTCTGAAAATATTGAATTGGTTGATGAAGTAGATTCCTTGAATTGGGAAAATCTTGATGCTTTGGGAGGAAAGAAATTAAGATCCATAAGACTTGTTAATGAGAGAACATGGTTTCCTGACTCTAGACCTCCTCCTAATGAATTGTTCATTACTAATCTCCGTAGGAATATATTCATTGGTTACAAAAATAGAAGAGATAGAAAGGGAACTCTGATGTCAGCTCTTTCAGATCATCGATATGTGGACTGGAATCAAATTAACAATGTCACTGGTTCCACAAAATTGTGACTGCATAAATACCACTCCAGGACTAGCCTATGTCATATCAAACAAAACCATTCCTTGGAGTATAGACAAAACCCTAGAGTTCTATGCCTCTCTACTGGTGAATAAGCAAAGGAGATACATTATGTTCACCATTAATGGTAAAATCAGAAAGATAAGATCACCTCAGTTCGAAGCTGCTATAGGTGCCTCAAGCCCTCAAATCAATAGAACAAGAATTCATGATAAGCTGTTTCCAGGGCAAAGATGGAGGCAAGTTGGTGATATGCCAGACCTACAAGTGTCAGCTCACATCTATAGAGATGTCACAGAGGCAAACTTCAGTCCTAATAGGGTTCACTTTCTGACAGAAGAGGCAAAAATCCTTCAGATGATATTGAGATACACAATATTTCCAAAGTCTGGCTACAGAGAAGGAGTTACCCCAAATATGGCTTGGCTGCTACATCTGAATTTATCAAGACAACCCATCGATCTTGTTGACTACATATTTGGAGAAATGGAGGAAGCAATATACAGAAAGATGGGGAGTCCCCTACATTTTGCTCAGCAGATCACTCAGGTGTTGCTAGCACAAGGCATAATTAGTCAAGGAGAACTGAACAGTGACTTTAAGTGTTTTCCCAAAAGATACTCAATGCATCAAAACTCTGGGCAAGCACTTAGAATATCTGGACTTCTTCAGAATCTTCAACATAATCAACCTCAAGAA
Organism: Guadua angustifolia; assembly: GCA_036346375.1. NCBI lineage: Eukaryota > Viridiplantae > Streptophyta > Magnoliopsida > Poales > Poaceae > Guadua > Guadua angustifolia. The sequence continues at coordinate 31,420,201 of CM070508.1, forward strand.
GTAGAAGAACAAGCTCAACCTAATCAGGAAGAAGATCTAAATGAAGTGGAAATTATTCCTGAGTATGAGGCTGATAATGAAGAGCTTGAGCCAAGTTATCATAATGGTACTAATGAAAGGAATGAGCCAAGTGTTGAAGATAAAGCTGGAAATGAAGGATTCAGTGTTGATGGCAGTTACAGTCATTTTTCTCATCAATCACATAGTCATGACAGCCATCACATTTTCAGCAAGACTGTCCAGTCTGACAGATGTAAAGAGCCTAGTGCTCACAGTGGTAGTAAGAATAAACACACAAGCAAGACGGCTAGTGCCCACAATGGAAGCAAGAGTAATCACTCAAGACATGCGCCTAGTTCACACCGGTCAGTGCCAAATATTCCAGTCCTAGGACATTCAGCTTTAAGATCAAAAAGCCACAGTCGGCAAAATAGTATAGACACTGAGGTGTGTGGAAGTGGTTCCTGGAATAACAAGGAATGTTCATTTGGAAATGAGGCTGCAACTCTAGTGTTATCAAGTTCAGTTGCTCAATCTCTCTCTAAGGAGCAACAGATTCATCATCTTCAAGAACTGGCTGCTGCTGTTAGGTTTGTAGAGGATCAGGGTCTAAGGCCAGGAGCCCATGATCATGAGGCAGGAGGATCTGGAATGCCTCAAGAATTTGCATCATACTTTCCACAGCCTCCTCAAACAGCTCACCCATCACATGCATAGCAAGATACCTTTCCAGGATGGGAAAGTTTGTTTATCTCTCAAAGCCCTGCTGCACCACCTGAAGCACACTTTGAGCCTGCTCAACAGAACAATTGTCCAGAATGGGAGAACATCTTTGACAATCAACCAATATGGTTCTCTTCCTATGAGCAGCAGTACTATGCAGATCAAAGAGGTTTTCAAGCCAGATATGAAGAGGATCAAAGAATTGCTGCCCTAAGATATGAAGAACAAATGAGGGCTCTACAACTGTATAATGAACAAGTTCAAGAGCAAATGAGAAAACTGTATGAGGATCAAGCAAGTTTTAGAAATGAAGCTTACATTAGATTTGATCATCTTAGAAAGAATCAAGAGGATATAAGAAGGTGGATTGAGCAGCTTGGCAATAACCAGAATTTGCTGAAAGATAGATTATATGATATGAACCTGAAAATGGACTCACATCAGAAGATTCTTTACAGTCAAGGTGATGTTGCTTTTAGAAGTAATTCTGTATCACTTGATTGGATTGGTGAAAGTCTAGATTCGCACATGACCAATATGGAAAATGTGTTCACAAGGATTGAAGACAATCAAAACATCTTCGCTGATCAGCTGGCCAAGATAAATGATACTACCAAGGTCATGACCAAGTTAAATGACTCTTTAGACCAGGTTCAGCAAGGTCTTCAACATCTGCTTCTTCAGCCTGGTGACCCTGATTATCCGAGTTGGCATCAGCAAGCTATGGCCTCAGTCCCAAATTCGCAAGCTCAGAAACAGTCAGAGGCAGTCCAAGATGTTTCCTCTCCTCGCAAGAGTTCAGTTGTCAGGCAGCTCAAGAGGACCTTCTCAAGGCACAAGTAAACCTTTTTGGCAATTGATGCCAAAGGGGGAGATTCTTATTAGAAGCCCTCCTTATATAGTATTAAGGGGATCGTATGGGGAGATTAGTTCGTAATTCTTATGTGTTTTCGCTCTGATCTAACCTTGTGATATGAACTTGAGAAGTGCTTAAGTGATCTAATTCTTTGTGATATGAACTTGAAATGTGCTTAAATGATCAAATTCTTTGTATTCTCTAAATTCAGTGTTTTATGTTCATATTGTCTATGCCTTAAGAAGTTCATAAATTGCTAGGTTGCTCTGCTCCCTCTGAACACAATTTGAACTAATCCTCAGCTGTTAATAAGAAAAATTGAATAATGAATATTAAGGATCTAATATAGTCCAAGTATGTCATGTCTTTTATAGTTCTGATCATGCATTAATCTAGGGGGAGCTTATATACTACAACTTCTGCATTTTACTCTGTCAAGTTTAACCCTGTTGTGCAGCATAGTCAAGATATTGACTTAGCAAAGGTATGTTGTCATCAATTACCAAAAAGGAGGAGATTGATAGCATCTAGGCCCCCTAATCAATTTCTTCATGTTATTAAAATGGTTTTGGTATTGATGACTAAGTCAATAATGTCTGAATTATGAAGAATATTAAGTGAAGCATCAGGAAGTCTAATGAAATGACAAGGCTAAGGTCTCTTGTTACTAGTTTCTGGCTTGGGAGGTGATTCAAGCCAAGTAGCTAGGTTATTTTTATTTAGCCGTACTATAAAGGGGGGACCGTGCTCAAGCAAGTTAATTGGTTCATAATGCTAAGACAACTTAGAACTGCTTGGAGTTAAAAATTTCCTTTTAATCAAAAATTCCTCAGTCAACCTAAATGTTTCCCCGGACTCATACTCGTTGTAGCTCTTTGAAATCCGGAGCAACTTTAGCTCAAAATCCTCACCTTGACCGAGTGTTTCTCATTCACAACGGACAAATTTATGGTTTCTCTAACTTTAATCCGTCGCAGTTGCATTACACTTGGTTTACCGTTCCTTGTCTTATAAAGTCCACAAGAGTGGCTTTCTTGAAAGCCCATTCTCGACGGACAAAATTTTTCAGTCCGGGATACTTAATAAAATCTCTTAAATCCTCACCGGACCCCATCTATTTTCAGTCCGTGGTGAAAAATTTCTTGAAGTTTTCTCCAATCGAGCACTCACCATTATCATCAGACAAAATTTCACACTCACCAAGTTCTATCCGGCGCTAAAGTAATTCTCTCGGTTGAACCCTTTGTCACGGTCAAAAGGTCTGCTGCTACTGATTCTGTAAATCCCATCTACGACGGACAAAATATTTTTGTTCGGTGCACATATTGAATTCATATTCCCTCACCGGACCAAAATCAGTAAAACTTCCTATATATGATGGACAAAATATTCTTGTCCGGCGTGAACCGGCAAATTTGGTCCGTGGTACATAGGATCAGTATCGCTAGCTTATTTCACTAAGTCCATGGCAAACGTGTTAAGCTGAATTTTGACACTCTGACACGTTGCAACAGTCACAGTGGTAGGTATAATGGCTATTTTCTGTCCAAATGCCTATATAAGCATTTCCTGAGTCATCTACCATAGAACTTTTTGAGATAGCCCTTAGACTTAGTGGACTACATTTTTGGGAAAATGGAAGAGGCCATATATAGGAAAATGGGAAGTCTCTTGCCTTTTGCTCAGCAAATAACCCAAATGTTTCTGGCACAAGGTATGATCACTCAAGAAGAATTGAATAGGGACTTCAAATGTTTTCCTAAGAAATACTCTATGAACAAAGCTACTGGAGAAAACCTAAGGGTGTCAGAATTTCTTTATAATTTGCAACAAAACCAACCTCATGAAGAAGAAGATCCAGCACAGCCCAATCTGGAAGAGGAAAGGCAGCCAAGTGTGGAAATAATCCCAAAATTTGGAACAGAAGAAGAAAATGAGCCAAGTGCTCATAATGAGGCTGATAATGATAGATTCAGTGTTGGTGCAAGCTGCAACTATAATCCTCAGAGTCATGACAATACAAGCAAGTCTGGGAGAAGTGTAGAGCCAAGTGCTCATGATGGAGCTAACGATGAAGGATACAGTATTGGTGGTAGTTACAGTCACTACTCTCATCATTCTAATCATTCACATAGTCAAAGTAGCCATCACAGTGCAAGGCAGTCAGAGAAAAGTAAAAGAAGTGCCCTCAGTGGCAGTAAGAGTAAGCATTCAAGTCATGCATAGTCTGCTCATCGTTCAGTCCTATATACTCCTGCACCATAATTTTCAGCTTCCAGAATCGGCTCTCAGCAATATGAGCCAACATAAATTCATGGTGACAGTTTTGTAGACTCTAAGAAGCTCATTTATGAAGATGATGCTGCTACACAAGTAATCTCCAGCCCATGTGCTCAATCTCAGGCTGAGGAATAACAAATTCATCATCTTCAAGAATTGGCTGCTGCTGCAAACTTTATGGAGGATCAGGGTATAAGGCTTGGAGCCCATGATCATGAGGCAGGAGGGTCAGGAGTGCCTCAAGGATTTGCTTCATTTTATCCACCTCCACCTCCTGCAGCTCACCCAGAACATGCACAGAGAGACACTTTTCCTCGGTGGGAAAACCTTTTTGATGCTAATTATTCTCCTCCTCCTCTTGAAGCACATCCTGAACATGCTCAGCATGACACTTTTCCAGGATGGGAAAGACTTTTTAATACTCAGCCTGCATGGTTCCTATCCTATGAACAATATTATGCTGATCAAAGAGGATTCCAAGCAAGGTATGATGAAGATCAAAATCTTGCAGCTCAAAGGCATGAAAATCACATGAAAGCTATGTAGCAGTACCATGAGCAGATCCAAGAACAAATGAGGAGGCAATATGAAGAACAAGTCAAATTTAGAAATGAAACCTATACAAGATTTGACCACATAAGAAGCAATCAATGGGACATGAGAAACTGGATGAAAAAACTTGGTACAAATCAAAATCTGCTAAGAGACAGACTATATGACATAAATTTGAAGATTGATGAAAATCAAAAGAAAGTATCTAGTCAAATCGATAATGGCTTCAAAATCAATCACATGTCCCTTGATTGGATAGGTGAAAACTTGGAAGATCACTTTAACTATACTGAGCATGCCTTCAAGGGGATGGAAGACTGTCAAGACTCCTTAAATAAGATGCAACAAGACCTACACAATATGTCTCTTTAGCCTGGTGATCCAGATTATCCAAGCTGGCACAATCAAGTAATGGCCTCAGTGCCAAGTCCTCAAGCTCAAGAAAATCAGATGAAGATGTTCAGGTTATCTCCCCTCCTAGAAAAAGCTCAGTTTTCAGACAACTCAAGAAGACCTTCTCTAGGCGCAAATAGCATCCTTTTTGGCAATTGGTGCTAAAGGGGGAGAATCTTAATAGAATAGTTCGGCTGGGCTTCTTTAAGTAAAAGGGAGTATTGGGGGATATTAGGAACATCTTAAGAACAGACTATAAGACCTTACGTTTATTTATATCTGTGTGTTGCATTTGAACTTATATTTGTCTCGATTGTTTCTTTGCTCCTCGGATAATTGTTTAATATATTTTGGTGCTTTAAATGATCACTTTTTCTCTTGTATTAATGATCTGAGACATTCTTAATGCTCTGGTATATTCTGAACCTTAAAACGATCTGATCTCTTGTTGTTTAGTTACTCTAACAACTAACTTAATGCTAAATTGATAATGATAAATTTTAAGGATCTAATATAGTCACAGTTCTAATATGTCAATGCTTCCTCTTAAAGAGCTTTGATCATTAAAGTTCTGATCGATATATAATCTGCACCCATTTAGGGGGAGCACAAATATTACAACCTCTGCATAAAAATAGTTATACTCTGTCAAGCTAACTTTGTCTTGCAGAATATTTGAGATATTATTGACTTAGTAAAGGTATGTTGTCATCAACCCTAATTTTTATTATATGTTAATGATATAGTTTTGGTGTTGATGACTAAGTCAATAATCTCTAAACTATGAAGAATATTGGTTGGAGCATCAAAGAAATTTACTGAAATGACAAGGTTAAAGTTTCTTGTTACTAGTTTTTGGCTTGGGAGATGATTCAAGCCAAGTAGCTAGGATTATTTTTGTTTGGCCGCACTATAAAGGGGGACAGTGCACAAGTTAGTAAATTGGTTCACAGGGCTAAGATAAATTAGACTGCTTGGAGTTAAAATTCTTTAGTCATATTATCCTTGAATTAAAAACCTCTGCCTTCTCAAGATCTAAGTGTTTCCCCGATCTAAACTTTTTGTTTGTTCCTTAAGTCCGTAGGAACCTTAGCCAAAATCCTCTTCCGTCGGACCATTCCTTTTTAAGTCCAGCACCAAATCTTACACTCTAACCGAGCGTATCGCTTTCACGCCGGACCGATTTCCTCTATCTCAAAGTTTAGTCCGGCGCTGTTGTATTCCCCTCGGTTAATCTTCTTTTGTCCCAAAAGGTCCACAGGTACAAACTCTTTGGAAACCCTTCTGCGGCGGACCAAATATTTCTTGGTAAAATTTCATACCGAGTCCTTTCCATTCACGCCGGACCAAATTCTCCTATCTCAAAAATTAGTCCAGTGCAAAAGCATTTCTCTCGGGAAAATTCTTGTGCTACTTCAAAAGTCCGATGCCATAAATTTCTTTGAAATACATCTACGGCATACCAAATTTTTAGATTCGGCGCGAATGTATATCTCTCATTTCCTTGACGGACCAAATCTTCCAATCATCCTATGTACGACGGACCAAATTTTTCAGTCTGACGTAAGTAGTCAAAATTGGTCCGGGGTACATAGGACTAGTATCACTAGATTATTTTGCTAAGTCCGTGGCAAACGTGTTAAGCTGAATTTTGATACTCTGACACGTTACAACGGTCACAGTGGTAGGTGTAACGACTATTTCCTGTCCAAATGTCTATATAAGTATTTCCTGAACCATCTACCAAATAGTTTTTTTTATCTCCTTAACATTCTAGCATTCTTAAAGCTCTCATTCCACAAGAAGACTGTGCTTCACTCTCAACTCTTAAAAACTTAACTCTTTTGAGTTTTTAGCTCCAAGTTTAAGTCTAATAGTACTTTTGTGAGTGAACCAAGAGATAGGGCTTGTGCAGAGTCTATTACTCTTGGGTATTAGTGATCCTAGACGGCTTGGAGGCAATGAAGGTGCGACCTATCCTAAGGTGCTTGTGGAAGGCCACCTTGTTTGTGAAAGGTGTGGAACTCACCTCACCGGAGTGGTGGAAGAGTTGCCATAGTGAAGACCAAGGCTACTACGACTAGCTTTGGGGAACTATATTTCGAGGAGAAGTACTCCAATGTGGAGTAGGAGGCAGGCTCCGAACCACGGGATAAAAATTCTTGTGTCTCTTGTGCTTATTCTCTTGTTAACTTATTTGTTTGAGCTTTACATTCTATCTTAGTGCTTTGGTTATCTCTTTCTCAAGCTAGTAAACATTTTTGTAACTAAGAAGATTAAAATTTGCAAAAGTTGCCTATTCACCCCTCCTCTAGGCCATCTTTATCCTTCAAGTAGCCGCTAGCCTAAGGGAGTTTAGGAGGGAGGCTGAGCATGGGGACGGCGTCGGCGTGGCAGTGCTTGCTTGCTTGGGGACAGACAACGGGGGAGCAAATCTAACGTCAGCTCGAGGTGGCAGTAGCACCGTGGTTCGTGGGAGGAGGCACCAAGGTACGAGCTGAGGAGGTAGCACCGAGGAAGGAGGCATCGGCGCCGAGTGAGGAGGAGGACTCGGGTAATGGGAGGGCGGCAAGGGCTCGAGGGATGGCAGGGCGATGACAGCTCAAGTAGGGGTCAAGGGGTGGACAACGAGGGCTCGGGGGATGGGAGGGTGGAGACAGCTTGGGGAAAGGGGCGGCGACGACTCTGGTAGGGCTGGATAGTAATTGCTGGCATCAACTAGCGGTGGTGACTTGGGGGATGAGATGATGGCTCGATGGCGGCTTGGTGTTGGCAGCAGTTGGCGGTGCTACTGCTTCTTCCCGAGTAGCGACTTGGGGGTTGGGTATGGAAGAAGGGGGAGGATCGGGAGATGGGGAAGGGAACGGCCGAACAGCTGAACGAGGTGGACAGGTAGTGAATGGCGATTAGATTTCGATTTGAATGGAATAGTCTTTGATTTATTCGGTTATTCGGTTAATTTGGTTTCCAAAAGTACAAAACCGAATCGAAAACCGTAAACCGAACACTATCGGAAAAAAAATCAAGAACTAAAAAAACCTGATTTGTTCGGTTAATATGATCGGTTATCCAATTTTAGTTAAAAATTGCCCACATCCTAGCTATACCAACCAACAAAATCTCCGCACATCACCGCCCAACCTCTCTTCCGCTCACTGCCACGCGGGCCCGGGCCCACCTGTCATAAGAACAGGCCGCACCGCGCTTTTAACCGCCTTGTTTCCCCTCTGTCAGTTCCGACCGACGGCGACCCCACCTCCCCCCGTCTTCCTCCGCGTTCACCGAGAC